>CM054112.1:58501017-59716017 GCA_028673005.1 Tanypteryx hageni
CCTGAACATGTAATTTCAAATATTGTTTCTGACTCTCAATTTTCTAGATGATCCCTCTTTCAGGTTGCATTTTTGCTGAACAGCGATGTGTCACATGTTTTATCATTGTCAGATGTTGTTACATTCACCGTGGAATATGTGTACAATATGAAGACTGTTGTTTTCCATGATAAATGTCACAAGTGGTATGAAGTGTTCAAAAACGATCGCATAAATGTGACGGGTGGCTATCGGACTGGCCGAGCGACATTTTTGGGTAATTTTTTTGCCGAACAATTTTTGTGTCATTGAATCTGAAGGGTTGTAAGTCGCTGTAATAAACGTGCCGAGACAGTTAAAAAGGAAAATATTACGTTAATGATACAAATTAAATACAACTACTTCCATGGCATTTTAATACCTATAACACGACCGTTTTCGCTACGATCGTAGCATCATCAGTTGACTAAGTATATCCAACGGTGCAATAAATAGCGAGGAGGAAAGTGGGGAAAGAAGAAAAAGAGGGGTGAAGCGGAAAACGATTGGATAGTGGTGGGAAAAGAAGGTTCTGAAAAACGAGTCCATTTAAAAGATAGGAATCCTTACAATTTATGATTTCTAAATGTTCTAAGGCATCAAATTTCTTAATGATATTATTACGTTAACGTTTTTAGAATAAACAGTGTTGATGCTATTCTTAAATCTACTTTATGTTTTCAGTTTCCTTAATGATATTGCATGATTCGTTTAACTTTACGTCAGAGCAAATTAAACCTTAAACTCATTATCCGAGAGGTAGTTCCATATTACAAATCCGCTGAATATGTCATTTTAGAAAAAATGGTAACTTTTGTAAAATTGTCAAAAAAATTTTCCCCTTGGCTGCAGAAAGCAAACACTTTTTTTGTTTTCGCCTCATTTTTCGTATAAGTCTATTTCGCGAGATCTTGCAGGAAATTCTGTTAAAACTTATAAAGATGCCCGAAAAATAATTTTCTCCTTTCTATTTCGGGGCACAATATCATGTTTTCATAGACCGCGTCGCGATGCTATCTTCGTGGTATATTTCAAAGGGACCTGTTTATTCCATTTACCATTTTGGGACCGAGGCTCTCGCACGCAAGATAAGTTAAGAGAGACTTTTGAGAGGGTCTCTTTTTTCGTCTTTGGATTTTTCTCATTTCCTGAAAGACTCTCTCTCTCTACTTCTCTAGCATTAACCGTGGTCGGATGGCTATAAATTCTCCCGGAAAAAGCTGCAAAAATAATCGAATAAACGCTTTTTACAATTCATACAAATACTAAAAGAACTTAAGAAAGCGAATATTTCGATGCAAACGATTGATTATGTGGGAAGGTCACAGGCATGTTTGTTCGATCAGTAGTATTTATCGACTCATCCAAAGTATTTTATAGTGTTTAATATTTTATTTGCAGGAAAACTGTGTTATTAACTCGCATAATTTATGACTTTAGATCATAAAGCTAGCGGAACTGCGAAGAGTTGACCATCTTGGTATATAGACTGTAGCAATCTAAAAAATAGTGACAGAATCATACGGATGTTTCTTTCATGCGGGTTTATAAGTTCCTTACTTTTATATGAGCTACATTTTTTGCTTGTTCCGTATAGTACTATAGATTAAATACACTCGTAGCCTTTTATTATTTCAAAGATGGTTTTCATGAAATAATAAAAACGAATGGCTTGCAATAAAATACTTCTTAATTCCGTTGGAATTATTTTGCTTTCATATGGACAAATAAATTTTACTCGCTCCAATTCAACCTTGTTTCAATTCTATTTATTTATTATTAATCTATTAACAGTGCTCGAGTTGAGCTTAAAAACAGAGTGCGAAGTAATGGTGGCAGACATTACCAAAGTAGTGTCCATTCCAATGACTTTATTACCGCAATATCTCATGCATAAATCACACCTTAAGGCCGCCATAGAAGCGAGTTTGCGGAAATCTAGCCTCGCAATATTTATTATTATTTAACTTATATCGTGCTTGCGTTTCTACTCGTTCTTTGCCGGTTTTACGGTTTTTAATTTTTTGTTTGAAAAAACGCCGTATTTTTCATCTTTTTATGACCATTACTTAAGCTGCTCGTTATTTAAGTCGCCAGGTACTGATTATCTGTGAATGCTTAGAGCCGTCTTCTCGTGTCATGAGCGGACTCATGCACAAAAACCCTCTTTTATGTATAAATATACACGCACACACAGGCACACGATTAATGCAGTCGATAAAGTTCTAAATTATTAAAATTGGCTATTCTACGAAACCTGGCGTCGATGCGGTATTATAAATTATTACATTTTCATCAAAAATGTTATCCTAATCTTGCGTGTAACCGTTTCAAAAATTTTCATGATCGAATTTCGCGTAATATATGATGGTTTTCCATTTGTGCGCTTTTGGCGAAGTCTGAGTGCACCCGAACGGTTTCCGCTTAAAGTTAGCGAGATTATTCCGCCCGATGATGCTTTGAACCATTAAAAAAAGAACGCACCATGTATAGGTATAAGCTCCCTTAATACTCCAAGTTGCTGTGAATGGAAAGGCAACAAGTGGGATATCGACACGTAGAAACCTTTTTTTTCCCTCCAAGCCGCGGAGAAGAAAGAAGCTCACTCCACGGATCGTGACCCCAAACCGAACACCAATCTTCCATTCTCCTCCCCCACATCCTTCCACGCCCAAGGCGTCGTTTTGCTCCGTTTTTTACTTCAATTGACCCCATAAACACCCCATAGAACCCCCTCCTATCCCCGAACCATCTCCCTCACTCCGCCCCTTCCCTCCGAGCTCATTACTCACCGTGCGACACCTTGAATACTCTTCTGGTCCCTGCCTATTCCTCCAATTTCTCCGTTTCTTAAGTCTAGAAAATATTACATCCTCGCCCATCTCCTCACAGTGACTCCGTCCATTTGATTAATTAAGAACCCGCTAAAGTCCTTCTCTCTATGACGATTAAAAAAAAATCTTTTTAGTTCTTTATTCTCTCTCCCTATAGCTCTCGAGATTTCCCCTTTCCTCTCTCTCAACTGCAATCTCTATTTCTTCACTGCTATTTCATACCATTTCCCTCCCACTTTTTCTTCCTCTTCCCCCACATTCACTATCCATTCTTCTCTCTTCTTCCTCTTTCCTCTACGTCCTCCCTACTACCTCCTCCTTCCATCTTTCTCCTCCTCCCCTCTGTTACCTCCTCCTCTCTCCCTACTCAGTCCAGCTCCCTCTTTTCCCCTCTCCCTCCTTCCCTCTTCCTCCTTCCCTCATTCTCCTTTCCTCATCCTTCTTCCCTCTCCCTCCTTACATCTCCCTCCTTACATCTCCCTCTCTTCCCCCTCCCTCTCTTCCCCCTCCCTCTCTTCCCCCTCTCTCCTCCCCTCTCCCTCCTAAACTCTCCCTCCTTCCCTCTCCCTTCTCCTTCCATCTCCCTTCTCCTTCCATCTTCCTCCTCCTCCCCTCTATCTCCTCGTCCCCTCTACCTCCTCCTCCCCTCTACCTCCTTCTCCCCTCTACTTCCTCCTCGCCGCAACCACCTCCACCCCTCTTCCTCCTCCTTCCCTTTCCCTCCTCCTTCCTTCCCACTCCCTCCTTCCTTCCCACTCCCTCCTTTCTTCCCACTCCCTCCTTCCTTCCCACTCCCTCCTTCCTTCCCACTCCCTCCCTCCTTCCCACTCCCTCCTTTTTTCCCACTCCCTCCTTCCTTCCCACTCCCTCCTTTCTTCACACTCCCTCCCTTCTTCCCACTCCCTCCTTCCTTCCCACTCCCTCCTTCCTTCCCACTCCCTCCTTCTTTCCCACTCCCTCCTTTTTTCCCACTCCCTCCTTCCTTCCCACTCCCTCCTTTCTTCACACTCCCTCCCTTTTTCAATTTCCCTCTCTCGCTCTCCCTTCCCCCTTCTTCAATTTCCCTCTCTCGCTCTCCCTTTCCCCTTCTCTTTCCCCTGCTTTCTCTCTCGCTTTTCACATCTCTATCCCCCCTGCACTCCTCTGTCCACATCTATGTCTTTCTGTCTCTCCCCCTCATTCTTTCTCCCCTTCCATCTCCCTCTCCATTCCTCTCACTCCTTCCCCTCCCTCCTTCCATTGCCACTTCCACCACCTCTCCATTGGTCTCCTTAACTACCTCTCGCGAGCTTCTTATTACTAATCTAAATTGGAATGGAGATCTCTGTCGTCAGGAAATGTTCACCACCAGAATATCAAAACAGAAAAAAAAAGGAATCAAGCGTTTTTTTAAAGCAGTTTATTAGAAAATATTTCTATTTCTCTATTTCAGCTCGTACGCCTTTTCTCGCAGTTCCCTCCTTTCTTTCACTTTTTTCGAGAATTTCTTTTTGGGGTGAAATTTTGATGAGAAAGTAAGATAGAGAAGCAAGACCTCGTGGTGGAATTTTCAATTTCATTTGCCATACGTTTTGGAATTTTATTCGTTTCGCCATTGCGGAGACATTTCGCAAGGCTGCTATTTTACGGAAATTCCTGGTTAAATTAAAAAACTTTCTAGAAAGTAAACTGAGTCGGAATTAACTCATAATAATTTTTTGCATTAGCATCGCTGGTTTTATTGTAGTAGAAAATTTCTTATCCGTTCTCTATTACGAGGTCCATCAGAATCAATGGCGGATAAATTCAAAAGTGACGGTTTCATTGCTTATGTTGTCCTTTCTTTCGATTTATCATACAATGTACACTGCTTCCACTCCAAATACCTTAATATAATCCTTGCATAATTTTCTACAGTTTAACTAGGATGGTTTTATTTTTTACATTTGTCTGTAAATTCGTGATTTGTTTGTGTGTGTATATATATATATATATATATATATATATATATATATATATATATATAAATGGCCCCGTTTACTTGTTTTAAATTTATAACTGTTCCTTCTCACGGATGAGATCGTTTTTAAAACGCAATGACTACGGAATTTGTTTGTATGTATTCCCTAATAAATCAAGGTTTGTCGTGGTTTCGTAATATTGTCTGCGGGAGTGTCGACGATTAGGCTCACTAAATCAGTTTATAAGGCACTTAAGGGGCAGACTCATTGCGATACTTCATGATATAGGGGAACAGGTTCAATAAATAGGGGTATAGGACAGTTGTGCGCCACCGATTTGGCGATGGACAATTCGGCGCGACCGATTCGGCGACGGAACAATTCGGCGCCGGGACGAATCGGCACCGGAACAGTTCGGCACCAGCAAGAGGAATTCAACCCCCAACCACTCAACCCAACCCGGGGGTGGGAACAGAACGAATCCAACTACCATCCTCTCAGCCCTATCCGGGGGGAGTAAATATAAAGAATCCAACCCCCAATCTCTCAACTCAACTCGGGGTATGGAATAGCACGAAACTAACCTCCAACCATACAACCCAACCCGGGGAGAGGAAATAGAACGAATCCAACCCCCAAACACTCAACCCAATCCGGGTAGAGGAAATTGAAATAATCTAACGGCCAACCTTCCAACCGAATCCGCGGGAGGAAATAGAAGGAATTCAACTTTAAACCAGTCAACCGAACCCGGGAGAAGGGAATAGAACAAATCCAACTCCCAAACACTCAACCCAACTAAAATTTGTTGCATTTTTCTCCAGAATCCGAATAGTCCCGGCGCCGAATCGTCCCGTCGCCGAATCGCCCCTTCGCCAAATTGTCCGTCGCCAAATCGGTCGCGCCGAACTGTCCCGTTCCGAATAAATAGAGCACTAAAAATTTAAACAATCCTATTTCCACAAAGAAAATGTAGCACGTCCAGTTAATCGTTGAGTCTTATCGTTTCTCTGTATAAATAGCTCAAAGTTTCAATTTTTAGCGTATTCTATTTAATGCACCTGTTTCCCTACGCGTTGCATCAGTTTTTGAGCTTATTTTATCAATTTTAATACGCTTTAAACAAACTTTTAACCGAATAGTTATATTTTTACAGCTCTATTTCACAGTGATTGTAACGTGATAGGATATTTTATGTGAATCACACTGAAATTATTTACCCAAGCTTGTAATATTTTCTGCTGGATATTGCATTTTGAAGCAAAGTACAGATGGTTGTTGCACAACTCATCCTCTTATCTAAATAATAAAATTTTTGACTAAAGATAATTTGTTTACGTGGCTCTCCCACATATAATCCTTGTATCCCCTCTAGTAATAAAGCAATCGAGTAAACCAAATGCGCATTACAGCGATTAGATAAGATGTTCTCAGTAGTCATTCACCGATTAGGAAAAGAACGTAGGACATTTTTTAGAATCGGCGTTCGATAAAAATACCACCGACGATGGCTATCCTGCTCGTAAAATGTCTACCTGGACTTTTCCCATTAACTTCGTTGCCGGTGGAGTTATACTGATCTCATCATCTACGGTATTCACGCCATATAATGAGGTTGACGAGTCATTTTTGGGCTATTCATCTTCGAATGACTCCGTTACGTTTGGGAGACATAAATTACGCTCGAAACCTCTCGTTCCAAAGGGTTAATTCGGCCAAACAGACTAAGTTTTAGTATTCTTCGACGCTACGACGTTCATCCTGGTTGCCCTAATATTATCCGGCGGTTGGCTCAAGCAATAAAATCCCACACGATGAACTTCTTGACTTCAGCAAATCTGATCAGATAGAGGCGAGGGGTCGACTCCCTTCCCAAGAAACGCCGCATTCTTTTTGTCTTTTCCTTCATAAAACAACCTCGGCTGAAACTTGGAGTAAGGAACTCGTTACGGCAGAATTGAACCAGCTAGATTGACCATACGTCGAAGTTTTCATCGGTAGCTTAGATGCGAAACACTACCCGATACGTTCCAGGAAATTTAACGCACGAATCTTTTTTGTTGTGTTCTTTTTACGGCCGGACTTCAATTTTCGATCCTGCGCCGCCATGCAATCTCTCTTGCTTCAGATTTCCCATCCCTCTCGAAGTGAAATTGCTTACGTCTTTCAGCAAATTCTGCGTCGAATAACAAGGAACAATGTTCAATGTCAGCTCTTCAATTGGCAGCGTTGCCCTCCAAGCAAGAAGATTTTTTTCTAGCTCTAATGATAATAAGATCAGCGAAAAATGCCATTTTGTGGCATTTCATAAATGTTATGAAGCAAAACATAGCTGGAATACACAATGTTTAATAAATATGTAACTCCAAAATAGGTAACGCGACTCGAGAAAAACTAAAAGGAAAACTAATTGTTTGAGGGAAACGCTGTCAAATAAAGGTTTTGTATCGTTGTCTTTAAGCCTTCTTCTTAACGATAGAAATAATGTTTAGCCAAGCAGCCTTGTTAAAATTTTTATTTATTAAACTTATCATTAGCTCATGAAACACTCAGATTATTTACTTTGAGCTTAGTAGCGACTACAGCCTTACTTTGAATTTTTATTTGTTTACTCATCTCTAGCCTATGCACAGCACTCAGGTTGTTTACGTCTACAGTCTATCTTTAAATTTTTATTCATTTACTTATTTTTAATATATAAACATTATTTGCTTTGAAATTCGCTACAACTACAGTTAAGTGACGGAGGAATCCCTTTTCATGGAAGGATTCGAAACTTTGGTTATGGTACCGCACGACAGACTTCCTACCCCACTCCTAAATTCGTCGTAGATTTTAATTTGGGAAAATTTAATCTCCCGCTACTTGAGCCGTTGTGCTTTCATATATGTAGAACGCGAAGGACATAGGGGTCCTTTCATTGCAATCATGCACAAAATTTCTCATCTCCTCCTTGACAAGCGGTTGCTTTCTCGTCTACCCCGTTTCATCCATCCACTCCAATCCTTCCGCTCCATCCTCCCACATTCTTTTCCTTCGATAGATCACTGAACTGCGCAGTAAGGATCGACCTGACCCCTTAGCATCGAAGTGGGTCAAGGGGCGTGGGATTCGATGTATTGGCTTTGGGGTCATCGTGGGAGTCTTCAAAGGGAAGGAGGAGGTGGAATCAAAGGCATGTGTGTGTTCCGTGGTTTCTTGACTCCAGGCCAGACCGCGGCTGCAGCTTTCCTTTTTCCTCTCTCCTTCAGTCCCCTCCTTCCGCTCTCTTTCTGTGGTGAAATTAAGCCTCTTTATCTCTCGAGATGCTGACTTGCACGTTTTCGCGTGAAAGCCTTTCGGGCGCTACTTCAATGGTTGAGCAGAAGCCATAAAGTTGCCGGCGCACATGCCGGGACAAATCCGACTAGGAAATTCGCCGTTGTTTTATTATTCGCTCTTAACGGTGTTAATCCGTTGGCTGCAGGCTGTTTTCATCTAGGCGGGGGAAGGGGGTGCTTTAGTGTGTTTGCGTGTTAAAACGGAGGATTTTCTCGAAGTCTCAGCCGGCGAGGAGACCGGGTAGATTGAAAAAAAAACTGCCTTCCTGACAGACCGATCCGATAAAGGAGGCTTTTGTTTTGGAATTTGTTTCTCGAAGTGAATATTTCTGAAGTTTTAATTTCCTTCTGCGGTTTTGGATTAGTATAAAGCTGTCTTCGAATCACGGACTGTGGGTGTATGTTATAATTTTCGACTCAAATTTTCAGCACCTTGAATCGTACCATCTTTTATTTTATGATTATTGCCCTTATTTTCTAAACTTCATTTGTGCCCCGGAAAATATGAATTTATTGCATTTAACTGCGTACATTTAGCCAAATTGGCGTGAATGTAATCATTGCATACTCCATTGCGAATAAAAAGATAAAACAGCTTTTATTCTGTATTTATGAATTTGAATAAGTCAAATAATCAGACTAACATCCCAGTATCGCAAATTTGTGCCCAATGTTGGTACAATCGTATTTACGAAGACGTAACCAATATTTGGTTGCTGAGAGTAAGCTAAAAGTTTTTAAATACCTAAATTAAATAAATCACTCACTATTAGCATTAGCGCAATAATTATGAAGGATATTTGATCTGTCGTCGTCATTTTTATGACGCATAGATACTAAGGTCACGGGTTCGAATCCCGCCTAGGAGATGGACGTTTGTGTTTTTCATATCAGGGTTATATGCAAGAATGGACATGATTGTCTAAATATCGCCCTCAATAAAGACGAATTTTTATTATTATTATTTTATAGAGCATTCGATGTGAACAAATAAAAGAGAATTAATTTTCACTGCGATCTTATATTAGTTTTTATCCAAAATTTATATATTTATATTTCTCGCCATCAGAATTTAATTTCATGGCATTTTAATAACTTATATGTAAGATTAACACAATTTTTGCTTTGATTATTTATATGCATTGAAATAAAATAAATAAAAATTACTATTACTACGATCGCATACTGAATTTATCGACTGTATTAGGTATTTCTCGGGCAAAACTACTTCTTAATTTTACAACTTGTCCTGGCTTGCGAATATTTTAACCACGTTAGCCTACAGGATTCACTTTCCTTTTGGCAGCAAGTCAGAATTACCATGAAAGGCTTTTATTAAAATAGCGGAAACTTGATTCAAATCTCTATAATTATCTCTGTTACTCAAAATCCAAATACCCAAGGAGATCTTTCCGAAATAATCATTTTCCGCTAGATAAATCCAAATTAGTTGTCATTCAAAACGCCATACCCTTCTAACAGCGTTCTACGTCGAAGGAACGCGAGTCAAAGCAATGCACCAGCCGGTCTGGGAAATTAATTTCTCCGCTTATATTCCCTCCCTTCTTCCCCTCCTATATTCTCACCCTCCCCATTTCCCCCTCCTCCGCCAAATTTCTCCCTCGCACTCCCGAAACCAGCCCGCCCGCTTTTCAATTAAAAAATATCTCTTCTAGTCTCGGCATCATCCATCTATCCGGTCTTAAGTTCTCCGTTCATGCGGAGACTCGATCTAGGAGCACCTTCCCTCCCCCCACCCTACCTCGCCTCTTACATCTGTCTCCCCACCTCTCTCTTCTCCACCGTATCCCTTTCCTTTCCTCATCTTCCCTTAGCCTCGCGCTTGCAGAACCGTGAGCAGTGAGGAGTCAAGGCCCATGAATCGCTTTTCCCTTTTCCCTCTTAAGTGAAAAGTTAATTATCCATTCTCTCCCACTACCTTCTTCTCTCTCCCATTTTCTCCTCTTCTCTTAATCTCTCACTCCCTCCCTCTCACTCTCCCACTGTCTTTCTCTTCCCTCTCGCAATTTCTTTCTTTCTCTCTTTTTACCATTTTCCTCTCTCTTCCTCTCTCTGCTCTACCTATTTTTGCTCTTTCCCTCTTGTTCCCTCCACTCTCTTGCTCTCCCTTTCATTCTGTTTCCCTCTCTCACTCTATATCTCCAGCTCTCACATTTTCTCTCTTTCTTCCCCTCTCCCTCTCTCCCTACCACCTATTTTGTGATATCTTGCTCTCTCCTTTTATCCTTATCCCCCCTCTCTCCCTCTCCCTGTCACCCTCTCTCAGTCTATGTCACCCTCTCACATTTTCTCTCTTGCTCTCTTCCTTCCCTCTCTTTCTCCACTCTCCATCTTTCTCCCGTCTTGCTCTTTCCTTCTCTCTCCCCTCTGACTTGCTTTCTCCCTTTCTCGCTGTCTCCCGTTCTCACATTTTCTCTAATGCTCTCTTTCTTCCCTCTCTTTCATTGCTCTCCCTATCTTTCTCCCATCTCCATATTCCTCTCTATTTCCTCTTTTTTGCTCTCTCCATTTGTTTCCTTTTCTCACTCTCTTCTCCCTATAACTCATCCTCTGCGTCTATCTGCATCTCTTTCTCTCTTCGTGTCTTTCGCCATTTCTCTGCCGTTGGCAGCCTCGTTTCTTTCTGACGGGCTCTGCGTCTTTTCTCGGAGTAGCAGAGTTCCTTGCACTAAAATAATGCCGTGTCTCCGCTTTGTGATGGACGGTTGCAAAGAATCATGGCGTGTTTTAGTGAAAGAGTCTGGAACAAAATGGGTCCGAGATGCATTTTTTTCTGTCTCTCTCTCGCTTTTAGCACTCTTTTATGCCCTCCAGTTACTCATCCCTTTGTATTAGTACTGTATTTAAGGCCGATCGATCTCTCTCATTCCCATTTCTTGTTGAATTCCTTACTTCGGGTTACCCTTTTTCCTCCGCCATAAAAATGTGAAAATCTAGTTACGGATGAGGTTACCGTTTTATCATTAGATAATGTTACCCGAAATAAATTAGTCAGTAGGCGACAATAGGCTGGAATGGTTATTTTTAGGGTTCCTCGTCGAAGTTTAAGTCGAAATAATTCTTCAAACGACGCCGATTCGGCTTTTGTTTCTTTGAGAGAGATAATTAATTAAATGAATTACTGTCTTTTACAGAATATTCTATCGTTCCACTTGCTTTCTCTGGATTTTTAAAGTAATTTAATTACAAAACTTTTATCATTGAATACTTACCACTTGTGGTTGTTATCCAATTTTTAGTTATTGCCTTTCAAAGGTTTAAGTTTGAATCTGCCGAGTAAGCATTCTGCCTAGTTTAACTTTTGGGTTTATGGGTAAACTCTTTTGAAATTACGGTAATAGTGTTTGTATAGAAATAAGTGTGCTATACACGTCGATCGCGAGATTTTCGAGAGTTTTCATGCGAAACTTCGGAGGATTCATCCAATTTAACACTGTCAGATGCATGCGTATCTCGACGCGTTGTTTGCCCTTAGTTTCAAGTTGAATCGTTTACCTTTCACTTTTAGATCTCTAAACAATCAAGCAGGGCGGAAGAAGGATGCCTTTTTCGGCTGATTAAACACTTTTCATTCAAAAGGAAGATTCCGGATCCAATTCGGTGAAACCGAAGACTTGGAATAATTATTTATTATTGTCAAAGGAGACAGATATTTCGAATTATATCTAAACAATCAAGCAGGACGGAATAAGTGTGCTTTTTTGATTGATTAAACGCGCTTCATTCAAAAGAAAGATTCTGGATCCAGTTCGGTGAAATTGAAGACTAAGGTTAATTTTTCTATTGTAAATGGAGACAGATATATCGAATTATATTTTCTCAAACAAGTTGTAATTGGTAATTAATTAAAAAATCTATCCTAGTAAAAAAATTTCGACAAAATTATCAAGCAAATTACGGCTGATTTTAGTAGCTCTGATGTGGTTTTTTTCCAAAAGTTGGAGGAACTGCCGTGGTCATGAGAGTTTGTATCTTCAGTAGATAATTTTTGTATACTCGGTGATATTTTTCATGTGGTGCAATCATTATCATTAGTAACTTGTCCGCAGACGGTAATATTTTAAACCGCTTTCACCACATTCTCCTATTCTCCACAGCCTTCCTCAATTCCTGGCAACTCTATTTCCCTTTCACTATCTGTCTATCAGCTGGAACCTTTTCTTTTTTCTCTTTTGCCGTCAAATTTCCATTCAATAATATCTAAAGTAATCGAATCTTTCCTGTTAATGCCCGATCAACTTTGCCTCCGTCTTTCTAATCATTTGCTTTATCAGTTTTTCCTCCCTCTTTTCACTCGATCCGTTTATTTTATTTTCAGCATCCATATACATTTTGAAGCTTTCTAAAAATATTTTAGAGTAAACTCTTCATTTACCGGATGCCTCGGGACTGAGGGTATATTTAAGAAACATTTAAAGAAGTCTAATTTATTGTTATTACATTAAGGCATTTTACAGTTCAAGAATTACTTATTACGAAATACTAAAACCCTTATTAAGCGTAGGACATACATCGTACACATGCTCGCACGTTATGCGGTATTAAAAAAAATTCAAGTCATGATGTTAAATTCCGGTTAATAGAAATTTGACATCCGGTTAATCGGGGGCTTACTACCAGCATATCTTTTTTTCGTATTCATTCGATACTGCTTCTTTCAACATTGTCGCCGCTTCGCAACAGCGTTAGTTGGGTTATTTTTTCCCATTGCTCGTCATAACTTGTCCACGCCATTCTCGCGCTGGACGGATTGCGAGCGGAATAAAAAGCCGGCGATAAATCACACGAGCGCCGACAAAAACACAGCGCGGCAGAAACGATAGCTCTCGATGGACGTAAGCGGAAGCGGCCGAAAACATTTTTCCTCCTCCGAAAAATCCGTTTCGTTCGTACTTTTGCGGTACTTTTAACCACGCGAGAGAAAAAAATGCGAAGCGGATGTATGAAGTGACGACTGCGACTGACAGCACGTAAAAAAAGACACGTTGACGAGGGAAGAGAGAGTGAGAGAGGTAGGGAAAGAGAGAGGTCGAAAGTTCTCTCGGCTAAAGAACGAAAACACGAAAACTTTTTCCTCTCCCCTTATCGAAAGAGGAGGACAACGACTAGGAAAAAATAATATGAAAGATCGAAAATGTTTCCTCGACAAGGCGGAAGCCAAAAAAAAATTATCTATGTATAAAGAGATCTCAATCTTGATGCCTTTAAAAAAAACGCCGTTGTGAGTGGCGCTGAAGGTCCCACTCGATGAGGTAGCCGATATACAAAACCACTCGAAAAGAGAGAGAGGGGGGGGGGGGAAATAACGCGCTAGGAAAGGCGAAATGGAGGTAAAGACGAATAAATACGAGAGAAAGAAGAGATAAAGATAGCGAGAAGGAAGAACGCGATAAGGTATAAGGCGGTAGATGAGGAAAAGGTGCCGAGGTGAGGTTAGGAGATGGGGAAACAGATGGCGGTACGATGGAACGTAGGGGGTAAGGTGTCGTTACAAAGATTGACGCCATAGATAAGGTAAGAAGCTGGAGTGGGAGAGTTGTAAATGGTTTTGAAGGGGAAGGATTGAACGGGCATAGAGACAGGGGAAGAGGGTTAAGGAGGAGACGTGAAGGGGTTGAGATAGAGGAAGAGAAAGAGAAGTGGCCATTAAGGAAAGTTTGGAAGAGGCAGAGAGAGAGAGAGAGAAATGGAGACAGGGAACTAAAAGGAAAGAAAAACCGAGGGGGAGAATGGGAGGAAAAGGAAAGAAGCGATGCGATGAGATAGAATTCCCCGGGAGAATTACGTACCTGAGAGGTTTAGGCTGGGAAGCGTAAATAGAGAAATTTGAAAAGATGGCGGCGGAAGCGAACAGGCACCGAAGTGAAGGAGAAGGGGAAAAACAGTAATGGTGCGCCGTGAACGTTTTTAGATGAGAGAATTAAAGGGATGGCCTTAAAAATAGGGGGGAGGAGAAGTCCCTCTTCTTCTTGAAGCAGGACCCAGAGCTCGCGTAAAAAATTAAATCGAACATGCGCGGAAGAGATGAAGACGAAACGAGGGAAAGATAAAGAAGGCGGAATAAGTGGGGGATTAGCGCGGATTTTAAAAAGGGCTAATTCGAGTGGCTGTGGAAGGCGACGGGGATAAAATAAAAAGATGGCGCGTGAGACGCGGAAAGAAGTGGATTCGAAGATAATAGAGTTGGGTGCG
This sequence comes from Tanypteryx hageni, assembly GCA_028673005.1. Taxonomy (NCBI): domain Eukaryota; kingdom Metazoa; phylum Arthropoda; class Insecta; order Odonata; family Petaluridae; genus Tanypteryx; species Tanypteryx hageni. Next base: position 58,515,343 of record CM054112.1, read on the forward strand.
AAGTGATGCAGAAAATTAAAAGAAAATATGTAAAGAGCACAAAGAGAGATTGAAAGGGAATAGAATGGGGGAAACGAAACGAGAAAAAGAAAAACGGAGGAGAGGAAAAAGGTGCTTGATGGATGCGAGAGGATTTCTGATGGGCGGACGTACTTAAAGCGAAGTGGAGGATAAATGGAGATAACAATGTTATTTAGGAAGAAAGATCAGTAGAACATACGTTGGTAAAACTTTACCATGTTCGTAACTTTCTAATTAATATAATAATGTCGCTGGTTATATTATTGTACAGACAGAAAGGCGGTAGCTTGGCGTGAAATTCGATGTGTTATAATGTCACTGGATGTTATGTAGTTATGTTTGAGACATATGGTATGTTTAGTATATAACAAGAATTGTAATTGGATGAGTTTTGATTGAAATACTCGGGGCAATTTTGTAGTTAAATCGACATTTCCTGAAATAAGAATAAAGTACCCTCCATCGTTACGCGATGCGGTTCATTTCAGCAGCGCTTTTATTTTTTGTGATTCCCCATTTAAATTCGACATTTTTTCAGATTGTATTAAACCGTTAATCACCTCAAGTTACGGGGCTAAAGCAATAGTCCTCAAAATGAGTGCCGCAGTACGCTGTTGTGCAGCAGCTTATCTTAGCAGTGTCGCGGAAAATATTGTCAAATGAATCAACGATTTGGAAATGTTGATAAAACTTTTGGGCCATAAATTTTCCCCAATAAATTGATAACGACGCAGTACCAACAAATGACTCCATCCAAACGTTCTTATTCCCAAATATATACATATGCAATCTTGATTTTAAGATGGGGTGCCGCGACATACCGTTTGTCTATGAAAGGATGCCGCGCCTAAAAAATATTGGGAACCATGGCCCTAAAGCCTCGCCCAGTTTATAGAGTATAGAATTGCAAAATCCAATTTTTCGGACTCAAGTCTCCCACAACGTGCATACCCACCAGAATCTCGAAGTCGAACTTTTTCAGCAGTGCTCTCTCTATACTTCGTACATGAGAATGCAAGAAGTTTGCAAAACAGCTGGATGATTTAAAAAGTGTGGAGGATGGAAGTGGTAGTCAAACTGATGCTTAGCACGGCAATTAAAACAAAATGTTTATTACGACGAAGTACTTGTTAAAAAAGTAACTCGTCCTATGGATAGTTATCAGTTTCCTTTTTTGTAGAGGAAAAATGAGCCATCTCTACGGGTGCAGAAGAATTTGCGCTCAGAATTTTTTAAATAAGTCGTCCCATCACTTTTTGAAATTGTTCATGATTTGCGTTTACATGATGTAATTTTCTTCGGCGATCGTAGCGAGTCGAGTTTGGCGAAGTTTTTTTGTTAGTGTCAATTAGCTTTAGTTCCCCGTTCTCTGCTTTACGTCATGGACGGGGATAGACGACTAAAAATTGCGAAAATGTCATGGCCGCCATGAGTAGAAAATTGAAAAAGAGAATTTTATTCTTAGTTTTCCGCGTACTCATTATTTTCCCCAATTTAAGCTCCTATTTCGACTAATTTTCGAAGGAATATGACAACGAATAATGGGATCTCTTTTAAAGCATTTACCTTCCAGCAAAGAATATTGTCTGACAATCTGAAGGAAAGATGAACTCTGGCCCAGGAGATCTGGTGGAGGGGATGGATTGTATAGGAGTAGGGCATGGCAATTAAATCATTTTTTTGAGAAAATGAATCATGATTAATTTTTAAAATTATTCAGTGATTAAATGATTAAAAATTGAACATTTCTGATAAGGGTTTTGAATAAATTAATAAATAAACCTCCCCTCTTGAATCCGCTTCTGCTGAAGACACTATATTTTGAAAATCCCTACTCTTATCAGAATATTTTTTCCCTTGCCGTATAGGTCTAACTTGCGGCGTAAAATCAAGGAATTTCGCGCGGAATAAATTTAAGAATGTACCCGGTGGAGGGCAATGGGGTCATCCAAGGGGAGGGCGATCGCTCCCCTCCCTTTGGATCTGCGACTGGTACCAACAATAAAGAACCAAAGAAGGGGAAAATACCTCTAGGAGAAGGAGATTCTCTCGGGAAATTCAAACCCACATACAGGGAACAGAGAAACTAAGAAAAATTGCCAAAAGTGTGATTTGGTGGATCCCTGCCACTCTTTGGGTCCACACACTGGGTGCATTTAATGGGGCCTTAAGACCGAACGTGGAAGCAAATAAAAGTAGTAAGGAGGCGAGAAGAAACCAGTTTGTCGGGAAAAGGGCGGGAAATAGAGACCAAACGCCGCCCCTAGGGGAGGTGAAAGAAGGCGCAGAGAGGGTAAAAAATGTTTGGGTGTGGACAATCCCTAGACGAGGCGTAAAATGAAAAGGAGGGGAAACGGCCAAACTCCGCCCTTACTGTCTGTGGTGAGGTAACTTCCATTTTCGATCATTTTCCACTTCCACATCCGAGTTCGTTGAAATTGGCGCGTTGTCTTGAACTATTTGAAGGTGATAACCCTTATTTATTCGAAGTACTAGTCTAGCTGCCCCCTTAAATGAACTTTGTTTCCTCGATGTTGCTTTTCAACTTTTTGTTGAAGATGAATCCAACTCCTCTTGTTCTTCCTGTGTTAGTCCCTCTGTAATAAAAAATATTCCATTCTTCAGCTCCAGCAGGCCTCCTTTTCTTCTTACCTCACTAAGCCCTAAAATATCCCACTTGATCTTCTCCAGCCCTTCTTGAAGCCTTTGATGTTTAGCTTTGCTGGACAAAGTCCTGCAATTGAAGATAGGTTGAGATTAAAGAAATTGGGTAAGGATGAGAAAGAGTGGCAGTGGGTGTTTAACCTCCGGAAATTCTTAGCTCCCTCTGCCTTCATGCCTTGTTCCTGACTATTGCTACAGTCAGGGGAAATCCAGCCGCTGGAGAATGACAGTTTTTTATGGTTGTACGTATCATGGATTAGTCATAGGGGATTTTGGGCCGTCTCAGAACGGGTTTGTGAGAAACTCACAAACCCTTTCTGAGACGTCTTTGGCTGTGACTTCACAGCACGGTTGAAACTAGCGGCGTCCGAGGACACCACTGTGCTTCACCTTTTAGCCTCCGTTTGCATACTTCCGCCGACTTTGAGGCAGTTGGAAGAGATATAGTATATTGCTAACGTGTTAATGTTTTTTCAACAATTATCACATTAAAGCACTTCCTCTATAAATCGGGCATCGAGACATACTCAGGGCCTAATGGTTAGACGATACTATCCATTCGTTTTGCAACAGAGAAAGAGAATTCGCGCTAACTAACTCCCATTTTCCTCGAATATCATCTCTCACATCCGAACTAGCTAGGTGAGTTTTCTGCCTCCGAGCGAATCCAACATCGAGACTCCAAACCCCGTGCGTATGGGGAGATTCTGAGGGGAGATAGGGAGAGAGGAGGAGGTCAAGGGATAGAGGTAGGTTTAACAAGAGGCGAAATGCGAGAGGAGGTGGAGGAAGTGAAATGGATTTTCTAAGTGCGGGACGTTGGGAAGGAGGTGAAAAGGAGGAGGCGGGGGGGGGGGGGGAGAAGAAGGTTGGAGCCGGGATCGTTTCGGGACCTTAAAGAACGGACGTCGTGCTGCTGGTGGTGTGCCTGGGCAAAAGGAAGCCTTCCTTTCTTCCCGATGTTGAGAAAGGGCAAGTTGGAGGAGGGGAAGGGGGTAAGGGTGAAGAGTAGGGGTAAAGAGATGAAGTAGAGAGGGAAAAGGAGGTAGGGATATAGAGAGAATGGGTAAGTTAGGAGATGGGAAGGGGGTAAGGATGAGGAGTGGGGATGAGGAAAGAATGGGGTGAGGGGTGGGAGATAGAAAGGGGGAAGAAAGGTGGAATAGGGATATGAAGAAAAAGGGGAGGGGTAAGAATGGAGAAGGGATATGGAAAGTGGAGGGCGAAAGGTGGAGTAGGGATGCGGAAAGAAAGGGGAATGGGAAAGTTGGAGTTGAGATATGGAGAGAAAGGGAGAGATTGGAGGGAATAGGAAAGGAAGAGGAATGGCGGTGTAGGGGTATGAAGAGAACAGTGAGGAGGTGGGAGGGGATAGGAAGGAGTAGGAGAAGACGTTGGCGTAGGGAGAGAAAGGGGAATGGGGCGAGAGGTTTCGGTGGCACTTTGAACAGACTGGGGGAATCGGCTGAATTGTTAACCCGCAAGAGCAGCAGCAGAAGGCGTTTTCAAAGGTTGCTTTGGATTTCTCCATTTTCCAGCGGTAGTTTTTTTGTTCGCTAGCGTGGAAAGTATCGTTTGATGTCTCACGCCGATGTTTCCGAATTCTCCGTCAGGATGTTTGCCCTGCGTCTCATGCATTCGCCTTTCCCCCTGTGGCTGGCTCTCTTGTTCTTTTGCGCCTGTTTTCTTCATCTCTCTAAATTTCTTTCTCTTTCGCTTTGTTAGGTACCTTGGATCCGCTCTGAATCTTCTTTAACCCTCAGACTACCAAGGTATTTTGCACCTCAATCCTACCTAGGGGGTAACTGAATTACCCCACGAAATTTCTATTGTAAATAAACATTTTTCATCAAAATTGGTGATTATTTTAATTTGTTAGTAGTTTTAAGTAATTTCAACTACTCATGCTGAAAATTATTTATATTTGAACGATTGTTTTTAATCAAAAAATTTTTGTTCTCTTAAAATAATATTATTTTTGCAGTTTACTTGGTACCTACATCAAATAAAAAACATTACAATATATTAATATCTTAGCAAACCAGATGTGTTTTTCATTGAAAGTTCCATTGGTTATTATGAGTTGGTTGGTTGGTCCGGGGGCGCATGAAAAGACTGCCGAATTCGAACCGTTGACTCTGTGGTTAGCAGCAAACACACTAATAGTTTGGCTACCACTCTGCCTTTATAATAAATGTATTACGATTTGTAATGTATAATGTAATATGAGACATTCTAAATTACTATTGACTATTTTTCTGTTGTTTCCATATGATAAGAATTCTGTAGATTCAACACCTGCCATTCACCTATATTAGCAACTACGACATTTAGAAGGTAACTATTGACTTATAAAAAGGCAACAGGCATATTAATCTTTAAGCCGAAATTTTTTATTTTCTTTAATGAGAAATACTGTTACGAATAATAATAGCAAGAGGGGTAACTCAGCTACCCCAAGACAATTTTTCATATCTCTCAGAATTTGTTAGAAACTTCGTTTTTTGCGTAATTACGCTCTTCATAAATTACATAGGAGGATAAAAATCAGAATATTTTTAAGGAAAATATTAAGAAAATAGCACCTAGGGTAATCCTGCTAACCCCCTCGATAGTCTGAGGGTTAACCTGACTCCTTTGTCCTCTAATGTATTCCTTTTTTTTCTGCCTTATGCCGCTCGTATCACCCTCGATTTCGTTATCTCGCATTGGGATCACTCGCTTCATATTCTATAACTACCGCTTTCCTCAATCGAAAGAGAATGATCGATGTTCACGATTATTGACATACCATGTCTTCAAATATTCGTAAAAAAAGCGAGGAAAACCAAAGGCGAATTTCGGCCACAAAGGAGGCATCATCATTTGGTAATCCACCGGTAGGAGATTCTAAAAAATAATCGTTACTGATGACGACTGACTTGTAGCCTAAATACGCGCATGCCCTTCTAGAAAAATCTACTACTGTGAGGGGAAAACCACAGATGAGGGCTACTATTTTGTAGCAGGAATATGAATCTGGGTTTTTCAAAAAAAAAAACAATTCTTAGCATTTACGATATTATCAGTGAATCACCACTGATGACGGCTGATTTAGTCCCAAAATGTCCGTCTGGTTTTCTCGACCTTTTCTTACGCTCAGTGGAGAGACGTAATTGTCATCTGCTTTCCTCTTCAATCTGCCGTATAAAACGCTTATTCTGTCACTCTTTGTATAACGTTTTAGTGGCGTGTTTTAACAAATTACCGACTAGGTAGACGATTGCAATTTGTTAGGAATGCTTCAATCAAGCATTAAAGTCAATGACCGAAAGTAGCCCCGAAAAAGGAACCGGGTTTGACTCCAGGTTGTAATTTTTATTTCACGTAAGATAACACATAAGAAGCGATTTTTCGAGGCGCAGGCTTGAATTATTTTGCAAATTGAAATTATAAAAAAAAATCTGATGTGGCCATCATATGACTTTCTCCATACTTGTAATATTTCTAAAAATTCCAAATACGTTTAATGATAATAAATCTTTTAAGGAACTGCGAGAAAAATTTAAAGACTTTACAAAAAACCGAGATAAACTCAAACCGTAGCCTTCTGTTATTGGATATAGCCCCGAAGCTCCTACAATTAAGAAAATAAAAAGGAGCGTTACTAATTATAAGACGTAACTAAGCGTAAATTGTTTAAAATAGTCGCCGGTACGTGGTGTGGTGGTGGCAGCTAAATCAGTTTTTAAAATATCTCTTAAACAATGCATTATATAGGAAAATGTTTCGAACAAAGATTGTAGAAAATTAAATTTCCTACAACATTTATTCTTATACTTTATACATTCATCAAAAATTAAAGCAAATATTAAAAAAAAACGGATGCGACAAGAGTAAACACCCACTTCCGGTTGATCGATTTTTACCAAAAACTATCCAGTTCTTTTCTCTTTAACAAAAATGTCAAATATAAAATTTCGCGTTGACCTGATTAATAGTGTTTGAGTTGTAGCACCAACATACATAATAGAGAAAATAATCAAAACGTGTGCAGGGTACCTTAAAATACGTATTTCCGTTGAAATCTCGAATTTGATTCTTTTCATAAAAACAATACTTTCTTTATACTTCGTATAAGGAGAAAGTAAAAAAGGACCATCGATTTCTGGTTTAGAGCATTTAAATTAGGACATTCAAATTCACATCCCGTCATTTTTTACCCTAGTTTAAAATTTAAAAGAACTCCTTTTTTCGCGTATCATTCTTTATAATTCCTCACACCTTCCATCTTCCCTTATATTCTCCTCCATCGCCACGTTTTCATTGCGGGTGCCTCCTTTTAACTCATTTTCGACTCGTATTTTTTCCTCCCGGAAGCACACTGCCTCGTTTTATTCTCGTTCAAATGTTCCCTCGCAGTTCTGCATTTCTCTTCTACCCTATTCTCTAAAACGCTACCTTTTTTTGGTGTTTTCTTCATTGAATCCAGCGCGACTACATAATCTCTAATTGTTTGTCCCTCTTTCTGAAAGGCCGACGTTTTTCGATATTTTTGCTGTTTTTAGCGCGTTTTATTTTATAAACGCCCTTTTGTTTTTGATCTGTCTGTCCGTCTGTCCAATCAATTGAATTAAAATAGCAAGTAAACAATAAAAGATATGAAACTGAAATTTTCAGGGTGTATGTGACATGTATGTTGCCATTTATTATGCTGCCAAAGAAATGTTTTGGAGAAATCGGTGGGTGGCAGGGGTGACTTCAATTTCCTCAAATTAAGATTCTTAGCAAATAGTTGCAGATAGAAAGTTAATTTTTTTTAATTAATTACTGAATAAATTACTTAGTCATATAATTATATTGCATAATTTCTAAAGAATTTTAAATTTACAATTCGAAATAAAGCTCAATAAATAGAACGCGCTTTATCATATTTCGTCAGCAAATGAAGCTCCCACTTTTATGCGTTCCTTGCACTAAGTAAACGCATATAGGGGAGGTCGTTTCCGTCCGTCTGTCCGTCCGCATGTTTAAACTCGGTAACCGCTGGGCGTACTTCGATGAAATTTGGTATTTGACAGTTTTGCTAAGGTTTGTCGACTGTTTCCAATTTTGGTTAAAATCGGACTACAATAACGACCACTTTACATGAAGACCTTCATGTAGCTCACAATATACTTGTTAAACTCGGTAACGGCAGGACGTATTGTGATGAAATTTGGTATTGGGGAATTTTACTAAAATCTGTCGATCTCAAAGAACGCATTTGGAAACTCTGTGTACTCAGAAATAGAGTACACCTTTCCATACTTGTTATTTACTTATATAGGTACGGTGAACTCGTTTTTCGATAGTAAGTCCTGGGAAATTGTTTTTGTGTATTGAAAAAATCCAGTTTTTCTGAGATGGCTTTTCAAAGGAAAAGCTATTTAGTTTCGCAAAATGAAAGTGTCTGTCTGTGAAGCGGCTAAAAAATATGTTTTTTGCGATATTGTAGAAGCTTTGAGAACCCTAATTCAGTTCCACTAATCTTTCCTCAATTATTCGCCGTTGAAATCCTTATCCTTTGGGCAGGGAAGTCAGTTAGGATAAGCGTCAGTCATTAAAGCAAGCAAATCTGCAGTAACTATCCTCATAGCTTCAAAGCTATGGGAAAGTAAAAAGCCGATAATTAAAGGCATTTTTATTTGTCCACGAGCTTTTTATGTAGTAAAAAATAATATTCTTAGTCTAAATTGATATGTTCCTGTTTTCCGGAAAATTCTTTTTTTACAGAATGAGTTCCCGTGTTCGCGTGTTTTCCATCAAGAGCTGCCTAATTGCCGATCGTTTTGAAAATTATTGTTTGGTATGTCTATAAAGCCTTTATTTGAGAATTTAATTAATTAATTTAATCAAATGGCGTTATTCGGTAAAAGAGGTGCAAGCATGGCAAAGCTCAGCAGGATAATAGGTAATCATTAAATATTATCATTAATGATATTATTTTATTAATCATTATTTTGATTTTATCATAAATTTATTTATATATGGGATTTTAATAACATTTTTAGGACTTGATCATGTGTTAAGGTTTCAAAAACTAAATATTTTCCAAATTTATAATTAAATGTTTTTGATTAAATTGCAAGAGGAACTCTTTATTTTAAAAACGCGATCGGTTTTTGTAGGTAGTTTTTTTGAGATTAGAAAGTGGTTCTTGCAAAGTTAATGGCGTTTTTTCATTATGAGCGATAACTTTAACAAATTGATTTCTGAAACTGTAGATAAAACTTTCCAAAATTTGGAATCTTTTACATCAGGGGTTCCAAAAATACGTTCCGCGGGGCATATCCGGCCCGTGATTCTATCTATTTCTTTAAGACATGCATATTCGTATATTTACATGTTGGAGGTGTCATTGGTTACCACTTTTGAAATCTAAACGATATTTTTCAAGAACGTGGATGCAAATTACTTTTAATATATGCGTGTGGTACATTAAATATTTTTTAAAAATTCTTTGAACATTGCCTGACCAGTCATTTGGAAGTTTGTATGTCTCTCGCACATTGGTGTATAAAGCCTCACGCGGCCCTTTTAGCAAATAAATGTTTGACCCCTGTCTAGATAGTTGTTGGAGATCGTACCACATCTTGTTTCCTGTTTGTGTTACGCACTACATTTTCCTAACTTGTTTTTACGAGCGCAGGTTGATTTGTTTCAATTTTACACCACCCCTTTTATGTACATTTCTTTATTCGAAATAATTCCGGTGTCTTTATTTTTTTTAGACATTTTACTCATCCTTCTCGTTGCTTCCCTCTGAAAACCCTTTCATCTCTTTCTCTGTCCGCCTTCTTCACTATTTCGTCTTTCGCGGTAACTGCTTCTTCTTCGTTCTTCCACTCCTTAACTCCAGAAAATGTTTATATTCCTTTTCCCGCCGTCTTTTTCACAGCTCCTCGTTATCTTTGCCCTCTCTTTCTTTCATCTCTTCTTCTCTTTTTCTCCTTTTTTTGATCAACGGATCCGACACATCTGCCGAAAGTCGGATCCTTTCTCTCCTCCATCCCCCTCTAATCTTCTCTCTCTCACTCTACCCTCCCTTTCTCTCTCTCTCTCTCTCCCCCCCTCTCTCTCTCCCATTCCTTTCTCTCCCTCTCCCCTCCCTTTATCTCCCTTTCATTCCCCTCTACCCCTTTCCTTTCTCTCCCATCCAGGTATTCCTGCTCGCCGGAGTTCTAGTTGAAGGGTTCTGTTTTTGAGTTTTCTTTTTTTTTGGTACCTGCCCGACTAACATTCCACCGTATCTACGCCCCAGGTGTAACTTAAGGGCGTATGATTTGGCCGTGGGAGTATAAACAAATAGGCTGTGATGAGGTATCGAAATCGTGCGCGTGATTCGCGGGAATAAATATTTTTCTTACCCGGAAGGCGATATCGGATGACCCTGGGATGTGTGGAACGCGAAATACTCAATGTACGTCCGAGAGCTTTCCCGTCCGGCTTATACGATGATTAAAAAACACTCCTGAGGGATTTTAACGAGATATATGACATGAAGTGTTCGGCACGCTTTTCAGTGAGGGCGCGCGCTTATTTAAATTTTAACACCTCGAATAAATATCCGAATATGTCAAAGATTTAGAATAAAAAGTGTAACATATAATCCACCGTTGAAGCTTTAATTTTTTGGGATTCCATACTTCGGAACAAATTAAACAACAAACTATTTAAGCAATTTCACTATATTACTAAAACGCGGCCAGGTTTTAATGTAACAACGTCATCATCTGGTCACCTGACATAGTACATTTTTATTTCGAGATATTTTCGTCATTTTATTTAAAAATTATTCAGAATCAATTAAAATGTTAGGTTGAGTGGTAGAAAATCTGCTAGAGACATTTTTATTAAATTTTTATGGGTTGTAAACGATCTTTAAATAAATGCTTTTGTAAAAGTCTTGAATTTTTTAAAATGCTTTCAGGCTCTGGAAAAATGTATTATAAGATTTTCAACTCGCGCATTTTAATCGTAGAATGATCGGAATAAATTATTTCAGCTCGTTATACTACGATAATAAGTCAGGGAATTTTGAACTGTAACAATAATAATATTAATTCGTCCTACAAACCTTCTTGAAATTCTGAGGACATTTACTTATATTTTAGCTACTATCTTTTAGAATTTATCAAGATATCTGCCATAAACCCTTTTCCATAGCTTGGATGATCGAAAAGGAAGCTGCTCCCGGAATATTTAAAGAAGTTTCCCTTGTTATTTCTTTCTTAATTTAGAGAGAGCAATCACATGAATGCCGTCAGGGTTAACCTCTGTTTTCTTTATTTTTTGTTTCCTTTTTTACGAAAAACACGCGATTACGGTCACGTTAGGGGTCCATTAAAGTCAGAAGGGTGAAGGAATGGGCCTTTTCCCGTCGTTAGTAAAAATGGAAAATACTTAAAAAATTTATATAATTTTCTGACGAATTTTCATACTTTTTAATATTCATGGCCCCCTCTAGTGAGGTTGCGTTTGCTATCTCCAAAACATCTTCGGATTTTGTAGCTCTCTTAAGTGGAATTAATTTCTTGATGAATCATTTGTCATTGCATAATTAATATTATCCTTTAAAAATTTTAAGTCTATGTAAACATTGGGCATCACTTCATTTACCATCAATGAAGGATTCTGAAAAGTAGAGAAAGCCTTGTTATATATTTTTTACTGGGCAAGCTAATCTGTCGCTGCAACCATGTTTTATTGAGTCTTTGTTATATTTCGCATGTCTAAGCCTAAATAATATTTCATTCAGTCGATTTTTTCTTATAAAATTTTAATTATCATGTCGTTACAAAAGATTTCGATTTCATTAAAAAAATGTAGCTTCCCTTTAACTGTTGAAGAAATATAAATAATAATTTTGCGTTGGAGAATGAAACAAGCAAAAAATAAATAAGATTGAAGAAGGTGTACTCCGTGCCGGAGTACACAGATTTTCCAAATGCGTTCTTTGAGATTTTACAATGTAAATTTGGAATCAGTCGACCAATATTAGCGAAACTCCTTAATACCAAATTTCATCACAATACATCAAGCGGTTCCCGAGTTGAAACAATGGAACATTGTCAACTACATGTAGGTCTTCATGTAAAGTGGTCGTAATTGTTGTCCGATCATAACCAAAATTGGAATCGGTCAATTAATTTTAGCAAAACTCCCCAATACCAAATTTCATCAAAATACGTCCAGCGGTTCCTGAGTTGTAACAAAGGAATATTGTAAACTACATGCAGGTTATGTAAAGCGGTCGTAATTGTCCGATTTTAACCTACATTGGAATCGGTCGACCAATTTTAGCAAAACTTCCCAATACCTAATTTCATCAAAATACGTCCAGCGGTTTCCGAGTTTTAACATGCGGACGGACGGACGGAAGCGACCTCCCCTATATGCGTTCACTTCGTGCAAAGAACGCATAAAAAATGATTCTACTGCACGAGCTAAAACAAATTTGATTGCACATACTTAATAATATTTTATTTCCTCCCAGCTGGAATGCTCCAGAGTGTAGCTTCGGTAGTTTTCTGAAAACGATGACCAAGAATTGAGTTTTTATCGATTCATTAGTTTACTCCCTGCTGCTTTTATATTATTTAACGCATTATAGAATTTCGTAAATTGTAATGTAAATGCTCTTAAATCACACGCACCACTATTGCTTTTATGTAGTAAAGCGTTTTGACAATTTCAGAGAATTTCAGAGAAAAAGCACTCGCTTTAAATATAAATAGGAATTTTCACAAATACGTAATTTTTACAAAAAAGGTGTGCCTGTATCTTTATTTTCTCTGATAAATGATGAATTGGCCTAGAATTTATGTATGAGCTGATGATGCATATGTCAATTAAATTATTCGCGAAAGAGAAAATTCGCTCTCCTACCAGTCGAAGCCTTGCTAACAAGAATTTTACGATAAATTCCAGACTTTGGCGTCGGTGTAAGTTATCGCCTCTTAAAGGAAACGTTTCCTACAAATCCTAGAGAAGCTGGCTATTGATCCGAAACTAAAATTGAGTCGTTTGCTAAGGTATCGGGCTCCAAAATTTCTTTGTTTCTTGAAACACCGGAGCGACTTTTAATTTCGAGAGTTGAAACCTTACGTGATGGTTTCGGCCTCATCTGTTAAATCTTCACCATCGCGCGATGAAAAATAATAGAAAAAATCGCGGAAAAATGTCAGCGGGACACGCCGTAAAAAAGAGGGCTTGAGAGGAGTTAAGAGTGTATTTAAAAAAAACTCGCCGTTTCCTTTCACCGATGCAATTTTACCACTTCAGTTTAATAGTGAAAAAGGAGAAAAAAGACCTAGCGGCCATTTGCATAATTGGGAGAGCGTTCGTACCGGTAAGAATTTAACAATTTCTTCCCCCGGGCGATCTCTCTTCCGAGAACGCGAAATAAGCGATTAAAATCGCAGCTATTTTTTTCTCCACCCATTTTTTAGGAAAAGGGAGAGAGAAAGAGAAACGGAGCGAAAAAAAAACTTGGACGCGCTGTGTTTCTCACCTCCTTGTAAAGTGTTTTTAAGCCGCTTTCCCTTGTTCTTCGCCGCGATTTTGAACGTTGAGAGGGGAGAAGGAGAAGGTTAGCAGGGAGTCCTCTCGAGATGGAGGAATTTCGGTGCAAGAATATCGTTCGCGAAAGGCATAAGGTGCGCTGTGGTGAAGGCGGCGGCTGAGGCGGTAAAGGGGAGGCGGCGATGGTGGGGGGAGGGGAAGGCGTGAAGCGAAAGGGGTAAAAGGTGGCAGGGGCATACGAAGGTGCGGAAGAAAGAGAGGGAAGCAGCCTGGATAGGAGGGCTCCGAGGGACTAGAGAGCGTATGGGGATTTGGAAGCGAGATTGCGTGCCACGTTAGGGACTTAGGTGAGGGATTTTCAGGGCGAGAGTGTGAGGAGAGGCGTGCTAAAGAGATGTGCGGAAGGGGGAGGGAGAAAGAGAGTGGTGGAGCTTGATTGCGCAGAGACCGATCGAGATGGGGCTAAAGGAGAGAGCGGTTACGTAGCTGGTCCCCCGCGAGGCCCGGAGATTCGTCGGGGAAGAAAGAAATGAAATTCAATGGGGGGGGGGGATCGTTGCGATTTTCCCTTTCCTTTAGGCGTCTGCCTGCCTCTGGAGGAAAAGGCCCGCGATTCGAGATTTTTTGGCGTATGCCGCGTGGTGGCGTTAAAGCGGCGGAAATTTTATCCCCATTTTTACGGCTTAGGGATTCCCCGCCCAGGTTTCCATGTTTTACCTGCCTCGCGAGGTTTTAAGGTAATATTTAGCTTTAACGCGAGATGGGATCCTCCCATCTCTTAAAACAACATGGATTATGTGTCAATATTTCGCTTGTCCCTGGATCGTTAAGGTTTATGTTTTAGTTAAATATTATACACATGAATGCTAGTCCACGCGATATGAATTTTAAATCTTAAATTATTAAAAGTCAGTATTTCGATACATTTTGGTGGCTTAACGGTAAATATGGAGAAATTTTAGTCATACATATTGGGATAATCACGCTAGTTCGTAATAAAATTTAATATTATAAATTCTTCAATAAAACTCTGCCGTACGTTATTATGTGTAGATTTTCCAAGGGATAACCGTGTAAACCTAATAAATTATTCTTTTATTTATTTTTTTGTTTTGCACAGGTTTTTAAAATTTCTCTCGCCAGATCTTTCTGAGTCTAAAATTACCTGAAAAACAGCTGTTGGTATAAGTGACTTGGGCCATTTGCAATGCTTGAAATTGAGTTCCATTGATGTTAATTTATACCATTAATTTTAATTTTTAGGCGTTCTTTACCAACGGAGCTGTAGTAGAAGACCGCCATATAGGAACGTCTTGTCCTGAACCACTGGACGGATTTTAAGTAAATTAAGCACGAGTGATCCCTATTAACATTAATCGCCCAGTTGTGATTTTGAAATGAATCCGTTAATTAGAACTTCCACTTTATATAAAGACTTAACTAAACTTATGCTCGTATCTCGTTAAGCAACAATTAAATACCACATTTTTCTCTTCCTAGCTCTTATATGATCTGTGAGGTATAGATTAAAAATTTAATTGGATCGAGGACAACATTTAATTACGACTAATAGTTTCGGAGATAAAAATCCGAGAAAATCACAAGCATAACATTAAATATTTTGTTTACATTTATCGCTAAGACAAACAACAATTAAAAACCCATATTTTTCTCTTCCATGGTCGGATACGAACTGTGTGGTATAGATTAAATAAATGTTCGAGGATAGGACATGATTTTTCACAAAAAATTCCGCGAGAGCATATAATTATGTCTTATAGTTTCGGAGATAAAAACCAAAATACCGTTTCGTATGTTTTTCTCATAAAAAATGCCTTTGAAATCTCTGTGTATTTCATTTACGGAGTATACTTTTCCATATTGTCTTAAGAAATAAAATCACCTATCAAAAACAAATTCACTCAACAGAAGCAGATAATGAAAGCGTTTGCCGTTTTAACCAAATATTTATACTATTTACTAGGGAGATGCCCTTTGAAATTCAACGGGAAAGTTTTTTTATGAAATTTCGTAAATAGATGCGACTCGAAGCTATTATCCAATTACACGAAATCGGCAACAATGCGAATCACTAAGAATGCGTCAAATTCTCGCTTTAAAAACTGATCTGGTGATCGATTCGAGGCGTATTAAAAATCGATGGCAGGAAAAGGAACTTTCGTTCTTTTAGGCGTTCGTAGTTTCAAGCCTTGAACTCCTACCATGGTTGAAAGTAATTTTAATATGCGAATGATTAATGTTCTACATTCAAATTTATTCCTTCTCGTAAATAACGCAACAAATGTTGTTTACATTCGTTGCTATGAAAATCATTATCCTTTCCTTCCTTCTCTCTCTCGTATTAAAAGCATTCAAAGCATGGTTTCATCCATAAAGATTGAAATAACAATAGGATTTCAAGGTTTAACAATGTAAAGAGTTGGCAAGGCAACATCCCGTTAAATGGCAAGATTTCTCCGAAATATGTGAATTAAACGTTTAACATGAGGAATTTCGAATTGTAGGCCAAAAAAGTTGAACCGAATAAGAACCTTTATAATTTTTCTTTAAAATGGTCAGACCCGAAGATCGTAGGTTAATTCTTTCTAATTGAGATCTCGAAAGGAATAAAAGACTGCACGTCGAAAAGTCGATTTTTGTGTTATTTTATGAGAAATGGAAATGTCTGCCTTGGAGTCAAACCCAGGATATTATTCGGGATTTTTTTTGTCACCTTAAAATGTACAAGTTTAGTATTCCTGCCAAATTTCAAAATTTTATCTTGATTTTTTATAGAGTTGTTCGCATTTTTATAGCGTGACAGAGAGAGCCACAGAAGTAGGCATTTATAGATTTTAGATGGGTATTGGCGTAACTAGGGAGATGCCCGTTGAAATTCAACGGGAAAGGTTTTTGTAAAATAAAAAATTAACATAAATATGCCTTGACTTTCTTTGGATGGCAAGAAAACAAACTTTCGTTCTTTTAGGCGTTTGTTGTGTCAAGTTTTAAACTCCTACGATGATTCTAAGTACCTAACATTAATATGCGAATGATTAATATTCTACATTTAAATGTACTCCTTCTCGTAAATAACGCAACCAATGTTGTTTACATTGGTTACTATGAAAGAATTTCTTACTCTTTCTCTCTCGTACTAATTGTAAGAGCATTCAAAGCACGCTTTCATCCATAAGGATTGAAATAACAATAGGATTTCAAGGTTTAACATGTAATGGGTTGGCATGGCAACATCCCGTTAAAATGGCAAGATTTTCCCAAAATATGTGAATTAAACGTATAACATGAGGAATTTCGAACTGTAGACGAAAATAGATGAACGCAATAAGAAACTTCATAGTTTTCTCTTTAAAATAGGCTAGATCCGAAGATCATAGGTGAATTCTTTCTAATATAGATCTCAAAAATAATAAAAGCCTGCAAGTCAAAAGGTCGATTTTTACGTGTTATCATATGGGAAATGAAATTGCCTACCTTGGAGTCGAACCTAGTACTTTTTTCGAGATTTCTTTTCGTCATCATCTTACAATATGTAAGTCAATCATTTCTTCCAAATATAAAAAATGAATCTTGTTCCATTATTGAGTTATTTGCATTTTTATAGCGTGACAGAGGGAGCCACAAAGGGACAGAAGTAGCCTTTTATTATTGTTAGATAGTTGCTAGTATTGCTCAACAATTATATTCTAGTAAAACTGCATCAATTGAAGATGGAGCTTTTGTTTTATATGCTGTTATAAACCTAAAAATGAATTCGATTTTTCTCTGGTTGGTTTTAAAGATTTTGGTCGTTAGTTGTTAATCCGAATATAATAGCTAACCTACCTACTGTGGAAACAGTAGAGGAATTCCAGCTCAGAATACACACTTTTCCCACACACTAAATTCTCAAAACGATGCAAAATTTTGGTAACTTTTATCGCAAGGTTAAGGAGTTGAAATTTTATTATTTTATTTCTAGTAAGAGGAATATGACATAAATATCATTGGAAACCCATATTTTAATACAGCGGAATTTTGATAGTGCTTATTGAAACAAATGACCCGGATATGACATTTTGTCTCATGTGACAACGAATTCCTCAAATATATATAATATTAACATGGATGCGTTCATATGACAGATATGCGCAATGAAAAATATTTTGTCAGTTTCACTTAAACAGTTTTCCTATCGAAGAGTTTTATGGCAATAAATATGCATTTTGTTTTGCTCTAAAATATCTTAAAATGAGCCTTTTTCACTGATGAACATTTTGCTAATTAAAGCCAAAATTTCGTTTATGTCGTCAACAAAGCGACGATCCTAATTGTATGATTTGACCCGATTGTGTAACTTTGGACAATATTTTCATATAATTACAGTTTACTAAAATTTTATCAAAACATTTCCAGTAGAAAATCAAATTATTTATGCGTTTCGGTGGATGAACACATTTGATTAAACAACAAGTAGTTCTGGAAAGAACTAATCCGCCTACTTTCGTTTACAATTTTAATATATCACAAGTAGGGGTGTTCACATGTTTCCCGTGGCACAGAAGTGCTTTTCGCAGTAGTATAATCGCATATTAATGTATTTGCTTTGAAATATGAAAGTTATTTTCCTCATATTGTGGTAGTCCTGCTTTTTTAATCCGTTATAAACATATTCATCTCGTTTTGCCATTCTATATTCGCCCTACAAAAAGGAATTTCTTTGAAATCCGTTCAGCCAATACCTTCGAAATTTATTGTTACAAAAAATTTCTAACCTTGATTGTTGATCCGGTTGAAATATGATATTTTGATTATTTTTTTATATGAAGATTAAATGTAATATATTTGGTTGAAATCCATTGGGTAAGTTCTCTATAAATACGTCTACAAAAATATTATTTAACTTTTTATTGTGGTAGTCCTGCTCTTTGCACAATTCTTATATACAAAATGTTATTGCAATCCGTTCAGCCAATTTCTTCCAAATCCTTAATTACTGAAAGACTTTAATTTGTAATTGTGGCACCCCTGTTTGACTTATTTGGTTAAAATATGCTAATATGGTTTTATGTATATGTATATTATAAGTAATAAATTTGGTTAATATTGATGTGAACAGTTCAACACAAATACGTGTAAAATATTTTTTTA
This sequence comes from Tanypteryx hageni, assembly GCA_028673005.1. Taxonomy (NCBI): domain Eukaryota; kingdom Metazoa; phylum Arthropoda; class Insecta; order Odonata; family Petaluridae; genus Tanypteryx; species Tanypteryx hageni. Next base: position 58,533,724 of record CM054112.1, read on the forward strand.
AATTTCTTGTATCGTGGCATTCCTGCTTTCCATATCTATATTATGCATCTTGATTTTGTTATTTTATGTTTTACGTCTACTTCATACAAAATTTCGTTGAAATCGGTTTGGCCACTCCTTCCAAATTCATAATTACCCAAAAGTTTAACTTTGCAATTGTGGCACCCCTGCCGAATCGATCCGGTCCAAATATGTCGTTTTGTTCATTAATTTATGTGCCTATTTTATGTACCAAATTTAGTTGAAATCGGTTCATTCATGAAGAAGTTGTTAGGGATACATACACACAGACACGGACACCGAGGCGATCACATTAGACTACTTTTCATATTTTGGAAAGTAGGCTAAAAAAGAGAAAATTGTGATATTTTAAAGAAACCCTCCAGAAATTTACGCAGCAATGTGTCTATTTTGTTCTTAAAGCTTTTTGCGCAAACTGTAAAATATGCGCTTTCTTGATGGCGAGCGTTTTTATCGCATTCGGAATTATTTTCCAATAATGGTGTTAAGTGGTGCTTCACGTCGGGGAGTTTACCGAGTTTTCAAATTGCGTCATTTTCTGTTAGACAAAAAAATGTTAAATATACCCGTTACTGTTAGGTCTGCGCTTCTGTTATTAACGAAACCACCTACCAATTACGTCTACTTTCTTAAATGGGTCGAGCATGGGACGCAATATTTGATGGTTAGTCGTAAAAATATTTTTGGCTATAGCAGAGTAGACATAAATGGGGCCATTAGGCTTATTGCTAAGCTCTTTTACAGTCTAGTTTGTCATCGGAATCCCTTATCCCTCGTTTTTCATCCTATCTTTTGGTATTTGGATGAGCACTCTATGTTTAAAGCTCTTCTACATCTCTGCGAATGTTTTTATGCTGCTATTTTCGTAGTTTTGTTACCTTATGTTAATTTAATGGTTTTTATAACGTCAAAATCTCAATAAAAACTTTAGGGTTTGTAGTAACTAGGTCTGTTATAAAAACAAGCTAATAATATTTCAAGCTTAGCTCACCATTTGTTTTGGTATACTTGCGAGTTACTCAGCCCTTGCTAACGTTATTAGTAACTCTACTTGGTTGCTTATATTTTTTTACTTATAAAACATAAAAACGTTAAAATAATTATTTTTGTAGAGGTCTAAAAAATACTTCGTATAGACGAGCATTTTTATTAACCGATAATATAATGACGAGATTTTGCTGTACATTGTTTCGCACATTGTTTATTATTTTACATTATTATAAACCATTGAATAGTATCACAGGAAGATTTTCCGCTTTTGATTAGTTCATTTTATATTCGTGCATATATTTTTGAAAGATTTAAGCGAAAAAAAAAACGGAAAGATCGGTTATGTTATCACGTATTTATGCTCACGGATATTAATCATGACGTATCCAACTCCCTAATAACGTTCCTTTAAGAACCATTGCACGCATTCCCTCCACTAATTCATAACTGTTGATTCCAATGGGCTTTGATTTCGACGTATTCCTATGTTCCAAACGTCACAATGATACGGCGAAATAATGCATCAGAGCGAGAGGCAATCTTTCATGGATCTTGTTATTGACCAGGAGAGAGAGAGAGTGTGTGTGTAGGAGAGGGAAGGATTCGGTCGAGAGGGGAGGAGAGGAGCAATAAAGGCTGCGGCAGTAATAGCCAGTGGTCACGGGACATAAAATTTAGGCTTTTATCAGAGTTTCAATCCCTCGGAGATACCTATGGCGCCGTCCCTCAAAAATCTCCGCCCACGTCGATGAAACATACACAAATAAGCGGTATCGCTGTCGAGGTGTGTGCGTGTGTGTTTACTTGTCACGGATAATTTCTGAATGATGGATAGTGGCGGACATTGACCGCACAGATTTGACTAATTTCGAAATCGATGGACGTCAAGAAAACCTTTCGAAGAAAGGTTCATAAACTACGATCAAGTTTAACCACATTTCCTACCTTTTTTCCGATGAACCTTCGGGAGAGGATCTCAGAGATAAACTCCTTAGTTCCAATTTAAAACTGACGGAGAAGACCCAACTCTCTTGACATCTTTCAGTGGCGGTACTGTGCAGGAAGAATTGCATTATTAACGCCTGCAGAGTTATATAAACTAATACGTATAAGCCGGTTAATGTCTGAAACGAAGATTTTTTCCTATTTATCGACATTATCTTCTAAAAATTCCCATCGAAACAGGCAACCCCTAACGTTTACGCTAAAAGAAAAAGGTACCAAAAAATACAGTGCCCCTTATTATCCTTGTGCAGCCAAAACGGTATATCCTTGTGTGCAGGCAATCCAAACAACTTTATCTTTTTACCTCTTCGTCTCATTAATCACTTAATTCTCTCTCATCGTCTTCTTTCTCTTCTTCATTTCTTGTATTCCAAATTGAAGGCAAAAAAGAGTCGGCGTGAAAAATCGATGTCGTTTTACGGCTAATATGTTTTCTGAAAAATGATTTCAGAATTCTTTCGGCAGCTCCTTTCTAATTTGCTTGATGCTTTCCGGTTGTAAGGTGCATCAGATGGAATGCATCCAATAATCTTATACCCGTCTGTAGATTCTCGAAAGAATTTTTCGGTGGATGTCATTCGTGGAGTGATTAATTAATCCGGACGATAAATTGGGCTATTTCAGTTCGCTCAAGAAGGTGTCCTTCATCATTGATCAATTAACCAGTTTGGCGGAACGTCTCTTTCTCTCGAATCCATGTTTTTCAAACGGTAACAGTCGGGAATTTCGGAATCCACTCCCGTTAATTCATTCGTAATTAAATGAGCTTCAGCCATTAATACTCCGTGACGAGGGACGGGGCTAATTTGCTTAGAGATTGCGAGAAAATATGAGATTTGTACGACCTGATTACTCTCTGAAAAGGTGTGTCGTCAAGAGCGTCTAATTTTCTTATTTCGTCGGCGAAGATAAGCTGCTGCGGAGCGGTCGTCCTCTTGTTCGTGATAATTACACTTTTTAGTGCACTAGCCGTGAAAAAGAGGAGTCGAATTTTTTATCGCTTCATGGAAGTGAATGTTAGTTGTTCTGAGAATGCCCGGGAAGTATAACGGGTTGAATACATCCAAATAAAATGTCTAAATTGCCAAACGCGTTTGTATTTGGATTTCATTTTGTGTCTGAAGCGCGCGTTGATGCATTATCATTGAATACGAGATGGTTTCCATTTAATTGGATTTTTTTGTTTTTTTTTTCATCAATCAAATAATGCGCGCAAAAATTCTTTCACAAATTGTCTATTTACTTCTTTCAGTTGATTTGTTCGTATTTCTAGTATGTAAAAAAATAGATCGCTGTTACTCGAATTTCTAAGAGATCGAAGTTTTTGATCGCTCGAAGGAATTTCATATCGTTGATATAAACGTACGTTAATTTAATATTAAAATAAATTTCTTAACTTGAATTTTCAATATTTATAAAAATTTTCCTCCTCTCGTAACTAAAGATTGGCTGTATTTCGACGAGCTTCCACTACGGTTTATATTATGATACGAACATTTTGGTATTGAACGTCATATTAAAATTGGATCGTGCATCTTTTGAAGTCAATATTTCGAAATAATTGTGTTCAGCTCAAGAAAAGAAGCTAGCAGAACAGGGAAAACGATTATGAATATTTTTTAGGAATACCCAAATTCATATCGAATGAAATTTAAGGAATGTAATTTTTTTGGGATATTCAGATTTCAATTTATTTATTTTTCTTACTAAAGAGTTTCATTCAAAGGAGGCACGAAAATAAATTTTATTTTAACTGTTATACTATATTCGTATTGTTTACGAAACGTAATTACGTTCTGCTTCTCTGACGAAGTAAAGGAACGACGCAGCTGTTTATGGAACAAAAGTGCAAACACTGAGTGCATAGAGATGTAAAAAAACAGCATAAATTTTGACGATCTCTTCCATTTTTCTTGGCTTAAACGAGTTTAAAAAGGAGGGAAGGTGCATATGTTTTCGTCAAAATCATTCTGAGTTCTTATTCCTTTCCCACACTTGCATTATACACATTTGATTTTGAAATTTCACGTTTTCTCGTAACGTCTTTCTTTAAAGTACTCTTCCCAATAACCTGAGTAGCACGTTTTATTTGCGCAAAAACTTATAAACTTATAAAAATCTCCTATTTTTATGCACCTATGACGTTCAATGGCGTATGATTATTTTACTTGTTGGTGTTAAAACTTTGAAATGATGTAAGGAATAGTTTCGATGTTTCATCCCAAATATAGTATTATTAAATTGTAGTGCATTGACTACAAACTGTCCCCAAAATACATTGAAGAAAATTTTCAGGCGCTCGAAATTTTTATCCAAGGCGGAAGATTTAAATAGTTTGTGAGTTATATCGATGGGATCAAGGCCTTAATTAAAAAAATTGATTTCAGGACCTCAGTTGCAATATTGCAATAATATTTCAACGCCTCACATCACAGTTGAGACGTAACAGTAATAAAGGACGAAAATAAAGGTCGCCTGGAGATTGACCTTATCATTAAGAGAGAGATGCTTTATCATCGATGGCCGTGTCTGCTAGTGACACACTCGTGATTCATGATCAATGAAATTTAAGCGCGTCAACTACGCATATTGAAAAGAATTGTCGCCGGTTGTCACGCTGAATTCATTTAACAATGAGGCCCTTCAAAATTTCAAATGCGTTTAATGAAAACCGAAAAAAGGGTTTGACAAGTTAAATGATTACTTGATCGGCTCCGTAACATTTGAACAACATTTGATTGGCTTCTTGACATTTGAAAGAATAATTTATTTGGATGAATGTAAAGCACTAATAATGGAATATTAATGTCTTCATGGTAAAAATAACGTAATAATAGTTGTAACTGGATCGAAATTTATAACTAAGATTTCTCTTAGAATTGGATAGTTAAATAATCATAAAAACCATAAAACTTAGCATAGGATACAATTAAAAATATAATAACATACTACTTAACCTGAAGTATGAATTTAAACATTAATATTAGAAGTATAGGTCCCTGAATAGTGTTGTTAAAAATAAATTTTGTGCCATCAACACTAGGTGCTATAAAGATACTTAGCATAAGGGCATTGTATATTAGCAGTGTTGCCAATGTGACAAAAATATCGTATTGGTCTCTGGTTCCCATACTTCGGGTTAAGGGTTAATTACAATTTCTTTCTCTGATCTGACCTACCAGTCAACGTTCATTAACGTCAAAATTATGGATGTAATTTGAAAAAGTTACCAATTAAAGTTTAACAATATGCCTATATAGATTTTACTACGAACATAATCTCATATATATGATAAGCATTGTTGGTCGGTGATCATTAACTGCGGCGCCATTCCTAAGGCGTGGAAGAAATGCGAACGAACACACGGCTGCTAATATTTTAGTTAGCATTTGGTTTACCTTGACGACGGAAGAACTCAATAAGTAGCTTTTTTAATTCACAGTATTTAGGATAATTTGTTTGAAGGTGATAATAGATATTGTGCATTGCATTAAAAAACGTAATAAGTGATGAATATTATGTTTGTTATTTAATTACATTTCAACGGGCATTTACTCTATAGCGTAGTTATTCACAATATTGGCATTTTTATGCTTATATAGTTATCAAGAAAATACCATCATACCCTCATATCTTAATTTAAAGTTTTATTTTCTGCTTTAGATACATCAATAAAATTACAACAATGAATTTCAATCACGACGCACTAAAATAATAGATAAAAAACACTCGAAAACGGTAAAAGATAATGGTTAGAAAATTTCCAGGATGCTTGATTCGCATACTAAAAGTGATTGACAAATAATATTTGGAAAAACGACCCTGGTTCGACTCCAGGGGATTTCTCATAGCGCAACACGTAAAGATGGAATAATTTGGAAATTACAATAAAAAAACTGATCATCGACCATCCGATTTGAACTATTTTTTTAAATTAATAAAGTCACTTATTCTGTTAATCTTTTTCCGTTTTTTATTAATTTGAAACCGTCCTTTTTGACGGACAATATACTAGTAATTTATGTTTGAAGAATTTCAGCGTTATATATACGCGATTATGCATTTTGTTGCAAATTATTTGCCAAAATTGTTATTATTGAACTGTTCGTTCTCTTAGCTTATTAGCGACATTTAGTTTATTCACGCTAGGTTGATCATATGTATTATATTTATTTTTTTATTATAAACTATTCCTTTACTTAATAAGGAGTTGTACGTATAAATTGGTAATTGCAGAAATTTTTAGCAATAAGTTCTAAGATTTTTATATTCATCGAGTATCATGTAACTTTTATGACAAAATACACCTAATTAAAATACCTTATTTCTAATGCCAAAAAACCAATCATTTATAGTTTCTACCGTATACAAATAGTCGTTAAATCGTAGCATACCATGCTTACTTTCTGGTAGACTCCGTTGAAAGAACTTCATATACCTGCATAGTTTTTCTGTTGACGATGATGACTAAAATGCGTACTCTAATATCTCTAAACTACCACATCCTTCCAATTATTTTCTCGAGATCCTCCAAATATCGTGCAACTTTTTTTCCTGCTCTTACCTGTAGCTTGAACGATAAATTACAATCAATGCCTAAATTTGACGTAACGAAAGGTTTACGAGTCGTTAAATGATTTCCGCCCTCGTCGAATACTCTCTCCGAGCAACATAACGAAGCAACATGTCTCAAATTTTGCGCATTTGTAGTGCTTCTTAAAAAAAAATCCAACCGGGAGCGGAATCGGATGCCGAAAATATTCGTAAGATTTCTGTATATAACACAGAGAGAGTGGAAAAATGCGGACCAGAATTCTATGCTCCTTGAAGCACCGAGACATTTCTGTAGCTGTGATCTTCGCAGGGGAAGAAACAATTTCGGGAAGAGCAGGAGTTCTCGTCACGGGACAGGAAATAACGTTGATGGCGAAGGTTGGGGAGGGTAGAGAGGCAGGGAAGAGGGAGAGGAAGGTAAGGGAAGAAGGAGGGGATGAAAAGAGGTCGGAATACAACGAGCCGACGATTACGTCTCCCTCCTTTATACTCTACACCCAAGTTTATTCCTTCGCCCCCCTCTCAACCCCCTTCCGCCCACACATACCTTCTTAAAACCTTTTTGCCACTCCCCTCCGCCCTACCGCCCGCCTCTCCGCCGTTGTCCCGGCCCATCTCGAGCAGTCTCCAAAGACTCACCGCCCTCACAGTCCGAAACCAACTCCTTTTGCACTATGCATGAGTATTGATTCTGCCCACACCCTCTTTTCCTGCAACTCCCTCCTATCTTTCTCTTCCCTCCCTCCCTCCCTCTCCGCCACACCGGGTCGCTCCTTATTCCCCACTCCCTCCCTTCTCCCTATCTTGCACACCATCCTTTCGCTTCCTCTTCCCTTGAACCGGAAAGGAGGAAGGAAAATGGGTATGGTGTAGGACGGGCCCACCTTCCCGCCCCCACCCACCACCTTCTCCCTCTCACTTCTACATCCTCCAACTACTTCTCTTGCCGAACCTCCCCCTCAACCTCCCTTCTTCCTTTTCCTCGCCTCAAACTTTCACTAAACCTAACCCTCTCTCTCTCCGTCTTCCTCTCTCCGCAGCTTAACCCTTCTCTTCCTCCCTCTCTCCCTTCCTCCTTCCCTGCCATCCCCTCCTATCAAAGGATGCTAAGCAGGAAGTGAGAGCTAATTACCTCCGCGTTGTGTTTTCTCTCTTTTTTTCTCTGTTTCCTCCCCCATCTCTTTTCTTCTTGCTCTGGGTTATTATTTTTCCCTAAAGTTTTAATTATTTCCTCCTCTCCCGCCCCCCGAAATAATTTTCGAGAAAGTGAACGGCGGAGGCGAAATTCAATTTTATATACATGCATATATATCTCCGTTTATACATACATACATATATATATATATATATATACACACATACATATATATATATATATATACACACACACTGGGATGTATATATGTACGATATGTGCGTACATTGGTTATGTACGCGAATAAGAAAATCCAGTGCATATTATTTACTGTGGAACCGGTGCCAAAAATTGCCGGAAAGTTTTTGAACTGCTTTCTGGCATCTCTCTCAACCGGTTCCTCAGTAAGCGTGCACTGAATTTTCTTTTTCAAATACTTATCCAATTACTTTTTTACCTTCCCTCTTAATTTACTATATATATATATATATATATATATATATATATATATATATATATATATATATATATTAGGGTGGTCCTTATAATGGGGGAAAAACAAACATTTTATTTTGAATAGGGGCACCAGCCTATCTTGTTCCAATATTTAAAAAAATAATATTCCCAAAATTTGGTAAATTTTAGATGAAATTTAGAGGTTGCTACCAAAGTTTGAAACATTAAGTTTTCTTTATTTTAAACAAAATGCAATGCAGTACAAAGCATATAAAATTTAGAGTTGGTAATTTCCATGCTACATTGTCACATGATGAACATAACAATACTGACACAGTGGTGTATTAATTGTTTGTGGCAAGTGTTCCCTTCGCAAAGTCTGGATATCTCCTCTGATGATCGCTGACAACTTGCAGAAGAAATTGCTTTTGCTGTTCACCCTGGGTGTGTAATCGATTGTATTCCTCGATCAGGGCAACTCCGCGTTCTGCCGTATCGTTAATGAAATTGATGGACCTGATGCACTTTTCTGTGGCAATGTAGTTCCCATCAGAAGCCCAGAGTTCGGGATCCAATTCTGTGAATTTCGAGTCAATTCGAGTATGTCGAAGAACCTCAAAGTGTCGGCTGACACAAAATAGTCCAAATTTTTCTCCAAGATGCTTTCCAGATCGACAGTCACACTCTCTTTGAGTGGTCCTCATTACCATCATTTTGGAGAGCTTGAATCAATTTGGCTTTTGTATCTATTGATACTTTTTTATCAATGAAAGCAAGGGCAACCAGCTCTTCGCTGAGGTATCACAGATGGCGAGCAAGCTTCTTCAGAGCAGCGTTGGCAACTATTGAGTTTGTAGTCTTGTACTGTTACAGCTACAGTCGCACTCGAACAGTTTTCTTTCCTGACAGATGCAAATGAAAAAATAAGCCATTACCTCTCGCTTCAAAGGTAGCTTATTTCCAGGTATTTCACGTGATTGTAGTCCAATTAGCCAAACATTCGTAATTTTAGGGGTAGTAGGACTAACAGTAGCCATTTATTCATAAAAGTACACCTGAAAGTAAAGTGAAAAAATTAGCTAACTTACTTCTGTTGTCATTAGTTTATTTTTTGTTCAGCAGAACGCAGTACAAAACTTACAAAATGGTAGTGTATTGTATTGTAATCTCCTACGAGTCAGGCTCACTAGAGTCTCTACACAACAACTTGATGGGAGAAAACCCTTGGCTGAACTGCACTTTTTGGCTGCCTGATGACAACTAAACTCACTGCACTAGGTAGGCTGCTTATATAGTTTAGGCCATAGATTGTTCCAGAAGGTTCTAGAACGTACTGGAAGGTTCTACATCATTACAGAAGGTTCTAGAACGTTCCGGAAAGTTTAAAATTGTTCCGCAAGGTTCTAGAACGTTACAGATTGTTTATGAAGGTCTATAACGTTCTAGATTGTTCAAAAAGACCTGATATGGACTATTACATAACACAAAGAGTGCTCCAGCAAGTGGACTTACGCAGGATTTATGAAGGGTACATCTGAAAGGTTATATCAATTGCAGTATTGTGTAACATTGACCAATGGGTACTGCATCACAATTTTCAATACTAAATATCTACAATTCACAATTCAATTCAAATAAGTTTAAAATTTAAACTAATTTAAAAATGAGTGCACCTATGTTTAGAATTATGATATATTGCGATTTTTCAGATCTTGGTAGCAACCCCTAAATATTATTCAAAACTAACCTAATTTTACCAAAATTATTTTTTTTCATAATGGAACAGATTCAAAACGTGCCCCTCCAGTTTTCCAATACTTAAAAATAAGGACCACCCTAATATATATATATATATTAACTTAAGGAAAAGAAAAGGTAGTGATGAGGGTGGCAACAAGTTGTTGAGGGAAGCTCAGCGGACACTTACCAAGTTGAGGACCAAGCTGGCAGGCTACTGGGGGCGTCGAAGAGACACGTAAAACAAACGAACACAAAAGAAAAACAAATAAACACGCAAGCTTATCGGGCCTATGCCCTTCTTCAGCGAAAGAGTATCTGCAAGTGAAACACTGGGTGGGGAATGACAGGGTGATGTGTGAAGGTTGATGATTGGAGGAGGTGGGGAGTAGAAGGGGTGGATAGCCTATAAGGAGGGATTGCGGTAAGGGAAAGTGCGAATAGCTACAATGTAACGGAGGAGACATTGTAAGGGGGCTAATAGGGATAGCGGAGGTTGAGGCCAGGCGGGGAGAAAGAGTCAAGAAGATGTATATGTGCTAGTTCCCAGTGTCGGAGAAGGGGGGCAGGAGTGTCATAGGGTAAGGCGCGAATAATCCTAACATTGTAGCAACTATTGAAGGGGACATTGTGAGTATTGGCATGTAATGCAACTGAGAGAAACGCTATTCCGGTGACCGTTCATGCGGATGTTTAACGGATTGCTGGTGAGGCCTACGTAAAACGCGGGACAAAGGGTGCAGGTAAGGAGGTAAATTGAGGTATTGTTCGACCGGGTGTAGGGAAGGAAGGCTCGGTGGAATGTATTGGGAAGGAGGTTTGAAGATGGAAAAGGTAGGGGGAAGGCCGGGAGGGAGTTTTGGGTTGGCAGAGATGAGAGAGTCTTCTTTGGGAGGGTTGTTTTTTAGACGTAATGTGCGGGCAAAGGACTGGACGTCGGCAAGGAGGCGAAAATGATCAAATTTGGTGGTGGGACAAACGGAAAGGCCGCGTGATAGGAGTTCATTCTCGGCAGGGGTAAGTACGTGGGAGGAAAGGTTCAAGACTTCATCTGGTTGGCAAGATGAAGAGGTGGTGACAGGAGTGTGCGAAAAATAGAAGCGCTTCAAAGGTTTGTGGGTTAGGCAAGTGTGGGTCTTTTTCAGGATATAGAGTGATGGTGGCGTTGGGAATCCCAGGAGGTCCGCAAGACAGGGAGTTTGACCGATGAGTGGCGGGGAAGGAGGTGGTTTGTTGACCTCACCAGCTGATATAAACGGAAGGGGAAGACCATGTTTGAGGTGCCGGACGCAAAGCAGAGAGAGTTTATGGAGAAGTCTGTTGCGATGTGCGGTGATATCATTAGCCGCTTGAAGGAAAGCGGCGTGAAGGTCGGATATGGATTGCGAAGAATGACGAAGATAAAGAACGAGAGATTTACAATTAGCAAAGTGGGTGTTAGAGAGGGTGATATTATGGTGTATGGTGGAACGGATAATGTGGATCGAGGCGAGGTGATACGTGAGGGCTAGGGAAGCGCGGATAGGGGGAGGAAGGCCTGAAAGAGGAATTCTGATGGTGAGGCATTTGGGGGTGAGTCCAAGTGCAAGGCAAGAGTTGAGGAATTCAATCTGGCAGTTGAGGGTAATGTGTCTACGGAGATGATACCGGAGACGGGTAAGTTAAGATAAGAGGAAAAGACGACAGGAGAGAAACGTAAAGATATAGACAAATAAGGAGAAAAAGGACGGTATATATATATACTTAAGGAAAAGAAAAGTTAGTGATGAAAGTGGCAACAAGGCGTTGAGGGAAGCCCAGCGGACACTTACCAAGTTGAGGACCAAGCTGGCAGGCTGCTGGGGGCGTCGAAGAGACACGTAAAACACACGAACACAAAAAAACACACGCAAGCTTATCGGGCCTATGCCCTTCTTCAGCGAAAGAGTATCTGCAAGTGAAACACTGGGCGGGGAATGACAAGGTGATGTGGGAAGGTTGATGATTGGAGGAGGTGGGGAGTAGGAGGGGTGGATAGCCAATAAGGAGGGAGTGTGGTAAGGGAAAGTGCGAATAGCTACAATGTATATATTATATACATATATATATATATAATGCGCATACATACATACACACAGATAGGGTGTTTCTGGGTATATGAGGCCAAAAGGCTACTTAACAAGAAAAACAATGTTTTCGTTATTTGCATTTCATTATTCAGGAGGTCAAACTGATGTAAAACGTCCATAATATCAACATGAGATCACAAACGCTTCATATCCGGGTTACTTTCCCTTTGTGTTGTCGATGCTACTATGGCTGCATGAGCAGGACTCTTGTGACTCGGTCTCTCTTAATGCAGACATTTTCTAGCGTGTGAGTTAATCTTTATTAATGCGTCGCGCAGAAGATTATGTAGGGATCCAGGTGCATCGTACAACACCTGCTGTAACAATTGGATATGAATATAAGGCTCGTTCAACTGATATTGGTCTTCAATTCATACAGTAGCATCGACAACACAAATTGGCTTTCGCACGGTTAGAAAGCGTTTGACCTCCTGAATTTACACCCTGAATTACGAAACATTCCTAAAAACACCCTGTTTGTATACTAAATGTATAAATAAATGCAAGTTTCAGTGGACGTCAGAATGCTTTTTTTATTATTATCGTTTGTTAATTTTATCGGGTGGCGTATGATTTTGGTCTGATTTCACCGAAGTTAAGGAATATTTAATGCGTTTGGTGGAGCAGAAAATGCGTTAAAATTCGCTTTTTCCGCACTTGGGCTTGGTATTTCCTAGAGCAATAATTAAATTCCGAATATGCGCTTGGCTTACGTTTCCCCTCGCACTTCACGTATCCGTTTAACTCTATCGCCTTAAGCGATACCCGCTTATCGAATGATGGCTGGATATGTGCAACCGCCATCGGAGCACATATTAATGTAAAATACGACGCAATCATCGTCCGCGTCATTGGCAGCGCAGGAGCGCGGGGATCTCGCTGTCAAAGCAGATGAAAAAGTTAACGCTCCCGAAAAAATTGCAACATTCCGTTGCGAAGAGCCTGGAACGATTTCGCCCAACAAGTGCTCATACGGAGGATCAAAAGATACCCGTCCACTCATTGGAAACGTGACGTTGTAGAGATACACATTCGATCGCTTCGGCTTCCCGACATGTTCCAAAACAGCGACGGCAGCATTCGTTTCGACGACCCCTCCCATTGAGCTAGAAATTGCAATAGGATACATACGGTGCCCTTATATCATGGATACCCTGCACCGTCCTCGTAAAAAAATCTATAAAATAGATACTAAAAGAAAGTCGTAACCCAGTTTTCCTCGTCCTTCAATTATGGAGAAAAATTAATTAACTTTGTGTAGATTCGTTTCATGCCCGCGTGCAGCTTACGTAGATTGCTGCTTCACCTTTATGACTCAAAGAGTATTGTATACTTACGTAGCGCTATGTCTCACGTAGGAGGAAGGAAACGGAGAGAGAGAGGGATGAGGAAATGACAGCGTTGATATTGTTTCAGGCTTGTTTGAAAGCAACGAGGTAGGTGACCTGTGACGGGGAAACGCATTAAGGCCGTTTAAAATGAATTAAGGCTGATGAGAGATAAACGCGGAAGAGGAACGGAAAGAGGGAGAGAGAGAAGTCAGGAATCGTGATCGATGTGAGGGCGGTCAATCATAATTCTCGTTTGTCGTTTAAGATAGGTTTATATGCCAGCCAAAGCGGAAATGCGAATGCGCGCTGTTCCATTCGTATTTATTAATGTTTAGATAGCTCGATACGGAGGATAAGGCCTTCGTGATGACGGCAAATGAATAAATGCTCCGATATAGTATGATACGAGCGGACGAAATCGATAGCTTTCGTGAAAATTTTAATTCTCCTTCGGCGGGCGTCTTTCCGTGACCCATAAACTTTTCCCTCCGCGGACTACGAACGCTAGTTCCCGCCCTCTCATCACGGAAGACGTTTATTGGCGAGTGCTTTCACGAGATAACCAATGGATTGGGAACAGGTGGCCATTGAGCACCGTTCGTTTGATGCTTCTTAGCGAGAGTAGCGTAAAAGGCTGCGGCGATTCTGAAAGAAAGAATCGGGATTTTTCAGGAAAAAGCAATTTAATGAATCGATTGCGGGTAATTCCAAATTATTTTCATCGTCAGACAAAGAACTGTTAAGAAATATTCTGCTATAGGTAAAATTAGAATTGTGTTTAAATCTTTAATATAAACCATTATAGCCATATGATAACCGTAATCGTCTTCAGTCTACATTTAAAATATATCGTACTAATTGAAAAATTAGTCTCATTTATCTTATGTGAAGACATTTTCTATTAAAATAAAATGTCACCTTTTATGACTATAAAATTAGAGAAAAACACGTTTTACAGTTAATGGATAGAAAGTCTGGTCTAGGAGTAGTGCGTGTATCGCCAAGTTGCGAAAACTCTGGGAAAGGAAAATTTTACCTTTGCTTCTATTTATGAGTGTGAGTTATTCATTTATAGGCACTTTTATCTAGGTGTATTTGTGGTTAATGGACCCTCAAGAGATGAGAGCGACATTTCATTGAGATAGAATGGATATGGGTTGGAGAAACAACGGAAAGCATTAATGCCGCGGTTTAGTCTTTAAGTTACATTCCTAGGCATACTAAAAATTTAGTTGCTTAGTATTGGATGATTAATTAGCGGAAATATTTTTGCACAAAAAATAGTTTTAATTTGATGATTTAAAATTTTTTAATGTCGTAGAACAGCGGTGCCCAAACTTTTCTAATGGCGGGCCACATCAATGGTTGCGAATCCCTTGGCGGGCCGCATTGGAAGTTGTCAATTCTTCGGCGGGCCGGATTAGAGTTTAAATCGGAAATTTTCTATTTATTCTGAGATACCGTTAAGTGAAAATCATGTCTAAATAAGGTTTTCATGGCTAACATTTCAATATTTAAAGTTTTATTATGAAAATTTTCAAAAAATGTGTGAATTTGTGTGTTAAATTTTTCGAATTGATTTTTCACCTTAGCTTTGCGGGCAGAACAAAAACCCTTCGCGGGCCGCATTTGGCCCACGGGCCGTAGTTTGGGCACCGCTGTCGTAGAACTTGTGGAACTATCCGTCAAAAATGACGGTTAGCAAAGAATTAAATTAAGAACTTCCTTTTCTCCCTCACTCTTTCTCTTCCTCATCATCTCTCTCTGAGATAGCGATAGAATATGCACCTGTAGCTTATGTCGCCGGTGGTGCATATACTGTGCCGATAGAATCTCCGTGTTTTATGTCGCCGGTGGTGAGTATACTATGCCAGACAGACAAACGGTCACTTTAGAATTATTAAATAAGGATGATGATGAGAGGTTTGTCGTGAAATTTCGAAAAAAAAACATCTTGTATAGAATCGCTAAGATAGCCTCCTGTAATAAATCATGCCATTCAATTTAATTATAAGATAAAATCATGCTCGTGGCATTAGGTAAATGTGCACATACAATCAAGATAAGTGTTCTCGGAATTAAATCATGCCGACAATTTTGGTAGGCGCATAAGATTGGCGTAAAAATGAACTTACAACTATTAATATTTTCTTCCTTTTGCATTCGAGGTCAATTTAAATTGA
This sequence comes from Tanypteryx hageni, assembly GCA_028673005.1. Lineage (NCBI taxonomy): Eukaryota > Metazoa > Arthropoda > Insecta > Odonata > Petaluridae > Tanypteryx > Tanypteryx hageni. The sequence continues at coordinate 58,549,244 of CM054112.1, forward strand.
ATAATTGCGATATGTAACCTAGTATAGTTTTTGATTTTACTTATTCGGAAATAATATCATATGCGCGAGATCAATATTATCTTCTCTAAATATAAACATGATGCGATACTTAATACCCACTGCATATCAATCTTTTCTCTATTAAACTTTTATATTAAACTACGGATTATGGAATATAGCGCGTTCAAACGGAACGAAAATGCCCGATTCACAGCCATAAATTCCTCAGTTTTTGTTGGAAATCCTTATACTGCAATGCTTAAAACGTAAGCATGCGCAAATATCCCTCACTTTTATCCGTCAAATATCATACATTCCGCATTTCTCCTAATCCGTTACGCTACTAACCTTGGCAGTTTTTTTTTTAGCCATCCCTCCTTAATAAATCACGGCGTTTTTTAGTAAAGACGTGACGGGAACACGCGCGCGCGACGCCTAAATTTGCATTGCCAGAAATAACTTTCACGCCAAATATCGTGCCTCTGGCAGATGGTCAGTCACGGACGGACGCGAAAAAGGACCTTAGAGAGTATTGCATCGAAACACTTTCCGGCTTTCGTGCGGGAAGAGGGAGGGAAAATGGGTGGGTAGCAAGTGGAGTTGGGTTTGTTTTTGTTTGTACGCCATGAGACAGAAGTGGGTCGAACAAACAGCAAAAGATCACTGGTATCCGGAGCAAGCAAATCCATTGATGAGTTTTCCAGTAATGCATTCGAAAGAGCTCGAAAGGACGTCTCTTGGTGCGGAAACGACATTCTGGGACAAGTGGTGCGGACATTGTGGGCGCAGGAAGTCGTTCCTTCATCGATCCTCGCGCGTTCTCTCTCTCTCTCTCTGTTATGATATGTGAGGATCGTGGACTAATCTAAAAATAACTCTCCGAAAATTTTTAGGGCATTGTACTTTTCGTTTGTCGAAATTGATCACTTAGTAATTTTATGAAACGCCAAACCTATGTCTTTTGACTTTATTCGTTGGGTTTTTCTTTTCGTCTATGCCAGGGGTGGCCACCCTTGGCCATGGCAGGAGCCGCAATACTGCAACGCACATCACTGAAGAACTGCAGTAACGCGTAATGAGCAGATAATAAATATTTAACACAATGCGTATAATAATAATAGCAATAAAAACAAATACTCAATGTTTTATTTGATGGGGCTTCTGGTAAACTTTGAATTCAACAATTTCCTTATACATTATAATCGGAAAATTACGGTATATCGTATGTAAGGCAGCCAAAGTTTTCAAGAGCAGCATATCATCTCTCAAAGAGCCGCATGCGGTTCCAAAGCCGCCGGTTGGCCACACCGGGTCTATACTTAAAATGCAATTTTTATTATTATAAAAGCCTAGATGGTGGGGTGTTTGTATAACACTGGCGTCATCAGTGGCACTTTTTAACGCGTTTTTTTACAAACTTCCCGACTAGGTGGAAGGTTAAAATTTCGCAGGAATGTTTGATTAAGATATAAAAATTAAATGACGAAATAATACGAAAAAAGTCCAGGGTTCGACTCCAGGGGGGAAAGAGATAAAGAAGGAGATGGAGAAAAAGCTATGGATTGTGACAGGAGGGAATGAGAGAGCGGAGAGGTGGGAGAAAAGATAGGCAGAGAGAGGGAGGGAGAAAGAGGAAGGGAGGGAGAGAGGGAGGGAGAGAGGAAGGGAGGGAGACAGAGGGAGGGAGAGAGGGACGGCTAGAGGGAGGGAGGGAATATTATTATTTATCCGTCATATGACGGCAAAACACTAGTATATAAATATTTTCATGGGTGTGAAATTAGATAAAGGGTCTCAAATTCAAATTTTATCCAGGCCAAATAGATTATTTTGAATGATATATAGGGTCGGACGTGATAATTTAGAAATATATGGGAGCCATATGTCACAATAGTGACCATAATTACTTTGTTGCGAAAGCGCAAGAGAAAAATTGTATACATTTTAATTAAAAACAATCTATTTACCTTTCCTATATAAACAACAATTATATATTGTTTCTTATCTCTTTTGTTACTCCATTATAGCCTCGTATACTCTGTCTATTCCACCAAACTATAACTGGTGGGTTGGGTGTTTTGAAATCCTTCAATTAGACCATATTGAAAGATGTGCCTTATTTCAAATCGTTATGCGACTAATGGCAAAGCTTTTATGAAACGCTGAGAGCTAACATTACCAAATTAACTACATCGGTGTTGAGAGCAAAATTTGAGAAAAATGTCAGATGAATCTAAAACTAATTATAACAATCACGTTTGAGTTTTATCGACCCTTATTTTTATATATTATCTGTATTTTTGGTTCAGAATCGCAATCGCAATTATTTACGCGTTAAGGCATTCAGCAACGTTTCCAAACACTGCTTCAGTTGTTGAAATTCAATTTGAGAGTCGGCTTACTAGATTGCAGTGAAATATTTTAATGAGGAATTTGATCTGCAAATAAATCCGCGTTAATTTAGCTACAGTCATCCGGGCGTGAATAATCGACCGCCTGCTATGCCTATGCGCCATAATTCACCTTCTTAGGTATAACAAATGCAGTTATTCACCGCTATGAAAATATCGAAAAAAATATCACGTTATCTTTATAAAATTCCCATTCGTCTTAGGCAATATCTGGCTTGATCATTTTTTCGCACGATACGAAATTTGTCGTCTTGAAAAAAACCACACCCGCTCGTTTCTATGTAAATTTGTCTTTTTATTTTATTAAAGTCGCGTATCGCAGCAGCAGGAAATATTCATCAAGGCTGAAATTATTAGTTTATATCGTCCTCGTCGTCACAGGTGGACAAGGTTTCTTTAGTCTCACCAAAACCAACAGCTGTTTTCATGACCTCACGCGATCGCCATGTCATTTTACGGAATTTACAATTACTACGGCGATATTTTATCCCAGCGCGTGAAATTAGGGCTGATAATATATTAGCTTTCGCAATTTTATCAAATCCTCCGAGGGAAAACTTTTTCACGTTTCATTCCGAGCCAGCAATTGAGTTAATACCGGCGGCTTCGTAGAATAAACAGCTTCATTGCAATAACCATGGTCTCGGCGATTGACGTGAGAGGCAGCCATTCAAAAAGAGTTTTTTCCGGACGTTAACTCGTTCGACAAGCTCAGTAGTCGTTTTTTTTTGTCTCTTCCCTATTCGGTGACACGCGCCGCCTCTCCTTAGTAACGGCCCTTGTTTATTTTCTTTTCCTTTTCCGCCGACACGTTTTCCGGACGATGAGCGGCGAAAGAAACGGAAACGATGGGCGAGGGTGGTTGTCGGTCTTCTTCGCGGAAGAAAATTTATCGCCCTCGAGTCGGCGAGTTTTAATTTTCCGCAATAAAAAAAAAGAATTTTCGCGAATGATTGATCGCGGGGCTCGTCGGGATCGCCATAAGATGGAAGGCGACGCGAATTTCCTCCGGACCGGATGTAGTCGGTAACTGATTGATACGAGGCGTGATTGATGAGTGGGACGATCGGAGAAAACGTAAGGGGACAAAACCGATTGTCGTTTGTTCCTAAGATTCGCCTATACTTAACTCGAAGATCGAACGAGGAGGTGAACTAATTCGCTTGAAAGATGTTTCGATTACTACTGGGGAAGTGAATCCGGCGGTAAGCCTTACGTGGTTGTACGGTATGGAATCTTCCGACGCGGGTATCTCCGTCACAAATTTTATTATACACGTTCAAGTAAATCTGACGCTTATTTACCCAAAATGTATAAAATTTAATTATGCGCGGTCATGGATTTAGCGCGTATCTCATTTTTACATATGACATAATCTCATGCGAACAAGTGATTTTTTACTTTATAGGAGAAAGTATTGTTTTCGGGAAAAAAGTCGCTTCCGAGATTTCAACGGAAATGAGATCTACTGAACACGTTTTGACAATTTTTTCGATCATGTCTGTGCGATAGAAAATTTGTGGGCGCTCTAACTCAAAACCTATTAATCAGAGGGACGCGATATTTTATATTTGAAATTTCTATTGGAGATACAAGAGCTAATTATTTTTTGGTTACAATCGGTCCGACGGAAGTGGATGTTGTCACTTATCCGTTTCTTTCAAATATTTGCTTTGATACTTGATCATTGTAAAATAAGTTTAAAAGTTGCAGGAAATTTAATTTTCTACAACTTTTGTTCGAAATATTTCCCCCTACATTGTGTAAGAGATATTTTAAAAACAATATTTTTTAGCTGCCACCACACACCACTTAGAGGTGACTTTCGGAAAACATATGTTTAAGCTACGTCTTAGTAAGTTCTTTGAATTTTTCTCGCAGTTCCTTAAATAGTTAAAATAGTTTTTAACATGAAGCCTATTTGGAATTGTTAGAAAAAGTACAATGTGGAGAAAGTCATGTGGTGGGCATGTTAGATTTTTCCATAAAGTATTAAACATGCACTGTAGGAGTTTTCCCCAATATGGCCTTTTCCAAGAACGTAGCCTCGACTGCTCTGGTTCACGCGTGATTTTTCTTTCATACACAAAATAGTCCTGTTTCAACCAAGTCGCCACACTGGTAATTCGGAGCAATTTTCATGAACCCCCGCAATGATATATTTAAAATGCACCATTGCCGATTTAAATTTGAAAACCTTTTCACATTCATAGTCAACATCGGCGAGAAAGTTTTTGTAACCAAGTTGATGATACACAAAAAATATTTCAAAAACATTCGCTTTAATATATAATAGGATAAATTCGTTCCTATTTCTTAAAATCCTTTTAAATATTATTAGTCATTGCATTTTGCATTTTAAAACGCTTCGATGAATCGATGACATTTTGGCCGTGGGCCTGATGACTGCCTGGCCTGGCAAATAGCCATTCTGTCGCTAATTAAAAACCAATGAAAGCTTAAATTATGGAGTCCACTCGATCAGAAATTCGCGTCATTTTCATACTCATTGCCTTTTTGCGTTTCAAATGAACGATTTTCATCCCGGGGTGAATAAAATGTTAATACTGAATTTGCTTTTTCATCTCGTAGACTTTGGCATTGCATTAAAATAATATATTCTATTAAATAATTAAAAACAATAAACTCCTTTCGCTTGAGGCTAAAGAAAATCTCTATTCAAAAACTTTAGAAATTATGCTTCATGTATTAAAACGACGCGTATTTTCATTTTTTCACAGCAACTTCTTTTATTCCGAGTAATATTTCATCGCATTAATATTTCAGCGCTTGTATATTTAATCCGTTCCTTAAATGTTTGACGCGCTCAAGTACCTGTAGTTTTAAAAGGTCGCGCTTTTGTATTTTAAAGATGGATTCAAGATTAAACACAATGCTGTTTATCGGAATAAAGGTAGGGTCGAGTTTTGACTGCTTTAAAACATGAATTGAATTTTCGTTCGTTATCGATACTTACGCTCCCTTTTGATATAAAAAGTATATACGATGTTGGCACGAAATGATTCAACTACCATTATTACGATAAATGCGGGTATTTTTAGCTTATCATGGACGAGAGTGGTTCTTTTTCTGAATAAAAAAAATAGTCATTTACATATAAATCACTTAAAATATAATTTTCAATAGGTTAAATCTACAATTTAATAGAGGAAGGGACCGCTCTCAGATTTTTTGTTCACCGTGTAATTCTAATGTGGACAAATAAAATCTGCGATCTGTATTCGGGAAGGGAAATTTTTTTACGTATCCTTACTCTAATGCTATGACGAGAAGGTGATGCATGAAAGTTAATATTGGTTATATCAATTTTTGCAGTGAAAAATATCTTCATAAATCCTTAGTTGGCGTAATTTAAAAGCTAAAAGTTTGTTTTAGTTGCCTCTTCGCCCATACTTTCTCGTATAGTTTCCATGCAACTTAAAAGGTAGATTTTTAAGTGTTCCACAGAATTGTTCGTAACTTCTAAAGCTGCCCTCCAGGTAAAATGTTTACTTGTTCTTTGTGTTATAGGTTGGATAGGTATCCTAGCATGTGCTGTTGATTAAATCAATAACGACTGTATTATAAATCTTTAAACTTTCAAAATTCGAAGAATACTTTTAAATGAACTGGGAGTTAATAGTGCTTCCCTAAACCACTCAAAGCTCTTAATAACCAATACACGTAATTGATTCGTCCCTTTTATTGCTTTTGCATACAAAATTCAGAATAAAAGAAATTCGAAACCGGAATTATGAAAATTGGTAGAAATCGCAAATTTTCCGATGGATTCATCCAGATAAACTTCGAGTTGTTTATTTAATAATTTAGCTTCATCTTCGCGTGGCGTGATTGTTCATTTCTCTTGGTCAAGTAAAACAATATATACACGTCACCCTTGGTTCGATCTGCTGTCTATGAATAAATAAATAACCTAATAAACTGACAAGTGGCCATCGTCATTGGTGGTTAGCCAAATGTAGATTCTAGAGAGAATGAAAAATAAAGTTTCTAGTATCTACAATAGGTGTATTGCCAATGATGACGCCTGTCTTGTAGCCGAAATGCGCGTTTGGTTATCACTACCACTTTATGGCTTTTGGAGGACTCAGATCGATCAGTATCATAGCCATAAGACGTGCATCATTATTCTTCGAAAAAAGGTTGTTTGAATTATAGACACAAACTCTTGCGCTGAGCTGACCTTGAAACACCCATGTTAAAGTTAGACATGGAGACTACGGCGAATTAACATGGAATAAAAAATTTGAAACTCCGACACCGTAAAATGATCCAGATTCGTCAATAATAAAAGGGGTTAAAATATGTTAAAAGATTAAAAAAGGTACTTATAAGTTTACAGGAAGGAAGTGGCCCGCAAGGCTTATTTGACAAGTGGTGTTAAAAAACTGGAATGGGGGGGGGTTTCACAGGCATAAAGACACACGTACCCACGCACATACACTCGGGAACTCTGGAAGTTAATAGATACGTATTTCAGAAGCTATGCTATTATTGACGAATCTGGATCATTTTACGGTGTTGGAATTTCAAATTTTTTATTCCACTTGAAACACCCAGTCAAGTCTCGATCTTTAAGGAGAAAATTAACCCAAGCGGTAAAAATTCCAATACCTTGATTACACACCATGGCTTTTAACGGAAGTATCAAGAAAACGTTAGCTAACTGAAACTTATATAAACGATGATGGAGAAACGAAATCTCGTCTAGATTTTTGCATCCCGTGAGAACTATTCATCATTTACCGCACCGTTGTGTTATATCGAGAACTGAGACCGGACGAAGCGATTTATAAAAATCGCAGCAAAAAATAATCATTTAGAAACAATCTCACTTAACGTACACGGTTATTGCGGTCTTGCATTCCTCAGCTTCTTGCAAGAGAAACAGATTCGTCTTTCTCTCTTTCTCTTTTACTATTTTTCTCCGAGCTTCATGGCGAGCTCACGCGCGCGTGACTCCGGCGATCTCCGCGAACGAGAATTTCCCGTCTCTCCGCGCCACATGCTCTCTCTCCCTCTCTCTCCCTCTTTCTCTCTCTTTCTCTCTCTTTTCCTCTCTCTCCGACGTCTCCCCTCGCCTCTCTCCCATCCCCTCCCTCCCAAAACCCGCCTCTAACGACCGGGGCCACGCGAAAGCGTCGCACCTGCCGACGGGGACGCGACGCCATGGCGACGGGGCGTAAAGGGCCTCAAGAGAAGGTGGATAAAAAAGACGAGGGAAAGGGACCTACCGTATAAGGAGGAATTTTTTTACGGGATCTTCCCTGAACTCCTTTATCTCCCATTTATCCTCTCTCTCTTCCTCCGTCTTTACTCTTTCCGTGTGTTGCTCTACACCCTTCTCTCTTTCCGTTCTACTCGCTCTCTCTCCCTTCTCTTTCTCTCCCTCTCTTTATCCTTCTCTCTCCCTCTCTTTTCTTCTTCCCTTTCTCTCTATCTCTGTAACTCTTGTATATCTTCCTATCTCCCTACATTTCACACCCTCTCTTCTCCCACTCTCTTGTCATTCTTTCCTTTCTGTCGCACCACTTATCATGCTCTCCCTCTCGTTCTGTCTCCTCTCTCCCCCTCTTTAATTTCCATTAACTTCCTATTTTTTTCTCTTCCGCCATGTTTTCTTTCTTCCCTATATTTTCTTTTTTCTCTTATATTTTCTCTTTTCCCTTATATTTTCTTTCTACCCTTATATTATCTTTCTTCTCTTATATTTTATTTCTTCCCTTATATTTTCTCTCTTCCCTTACTCATTCTTCTCTCTCCCCAAACTCGCACTCTCCCTTTCTCCCCAGTTTCATCATCGATTCTCACCCTCTTTTTTTACACGGACGATTGACGCTAGGGACTCCCCACTCTTAACCCTGCGTGCCTTAGCGGTTCCTTTTATTTTTGTGCCTCTCCCACCCGACCTCCCCTCCCACTCCCCTCGTCTCCTTTTCCTTTCTTCCTTTGTGGTTTTTTTCCCTTAACGTGCCACACCCCCTCCGGCGTCCTTGTCCTCCGTGGTAAAGGCGGCGCCCGTTGTCCCACTCCATCCTATCCGAGCGCTCCGCCCTGTAAGTAGCTCCCCTCCCTTGTCAAACAACGCCTTCCTTCCTCCCTTCATCCCCGCCTTTTTCCGCTCTTCGCCCCGTCCTCTCCGCGAATAATCCGAAAACCACGATCTCTTGACGCCGTAGAGGGGAAAAAAAGGATCTGCGTCGCTTGGCACGGCAAAACAAAGTGGGAGGAAAAAAAGGTTGAGGCGTCACCTTACGTACACGCGGATTACGCCTTCGAGCGTTTTTTGAAATGTTTGGTAATGTTTTAGCGGTTCTTTTTATTTGCGCCGACGCATGAATTTGTTCAGGCTTCTAGGAAACAGGAGCCGAGGTTGACGTTTTACAATATCGTTAGTTATTTAATACCGAAGATATATATTTTTTTGTTGTTTATGACTGTGGTATTCAGTACAGGTTAAATAAACACAGTAAAAGGTCCACTTAATAATCCTTTGACTGTTTACGTTATGATTTATAACGTCATAATTGATCTCTATTTTTGATTGACGTGAGTACGCTTTACAGGTTCCATTATTTCCTTCTGCTCTCAGCTCATGCGAGCATTTGCAAGAGACAGTGCGGTGGTAAATTGTAATTTCTATCAAAATTACAGCATTAGTATTCGTAACAAAGCGGTGGGACCATTACGTCTCGCTCAGAAGTCAAAGGGTTAAGTGCGACTATGAAAGTTCCGAAATCAGATGCAGCTCATAATGCCTATCAGATGATAATGTTTGAGCGCTTGAAACCTTGATATTTTCTCCAAACAAATCATTTGATTACTTTTACAGCGTTTCTATTCCATTCTCTACTCTTGGGCAGTATGTGATAACAGTTTAAGATTAAACTTCTCTCAAATTTTTAGCCTACTTTCCAGAATGAAAATAGGCTTATAATTTCATCGCTGTGTCTGTCTGACCCTCCCCCCCCTCCCCGCTATCAACTTTTGAACCAATAGACAGATTTTCATGGCACTTGGTTGAAATCTCTTGCTATTGGGGCCGAGCTACGGAGGATAGTTTTTGTTGCGAAGACTTAAAGTCTTGGGTTCTATTCCAGGAACTATCCTTCCCATTTACATGAGAAATCTGAAATCCATCGTGCAGGATAATTTTATCTTGCACGTTAAAATAACTTAGAATTGTAATATCGGAGCTGGATTTGTACTATTCTCACAGTCAGAGGAAATGAATGACGATTCTAATTTGTATCGTAGAATGTTGCTTATCGATCGTATTTCTTCGAATTTCGCGTAAATACTAGCGTATTGTAGTTTTTATGACTTATTACGAGTGTTGCCAACGGAATGACTATTGTTGAACTTGGATTCGGTATAGTCTAATGCAGGGGCCTGCAACCTTTTCAGCCTTGAGGGCTCATTTACGAATTCAGATAAGGATTGCGGGCGCCAATTGGGGGTACACAGAAAAAAAGAAATGGGTTAAAAATGTTAAATATTGAGTTTTCCTATGGCATTAAATTAGCTACTTTGTAGCGAAACATCACAAACTCAGCTAAAAATCGAATTCAGTATAAAGTGTTATCCAATAGTATCTTACTGCACCTCCACAGCAAATGACTTTCCACAGCCCTTGTAGCGGGCGCCAAAGAATTCTATGAAGGGCGCCGGTTTGAGGGGCCCTGGTCTAATGTATACGCGCGTAATTTTTGCCGCACAAATATGTGTGATCAATTTAGTTTTCCGTTCGAATGCATTTGCAATACAGTCATACCGCGTGTTACGCTGGGAATGCATTCCTGGAAACAAGAGCGCTAACTGAATCAGCGCTATGCGAGGTCATTTTTAGTATAGTACTTCTGGAGATGCGTTCCCAAAATTGTAATTTATTACCTATTTTCAAAATATTAGTATAGCCGCTCTTCTCTCCGATACTCTAAAACTGTAGTACTGTAAATAATTCATTCTTTAATATATCAAATCTGCTACATACCAGAAATCCTGCAATATAATAACTGTAGCAGCATTTTTGTCATTTTCTCATACTGCAACAGATTCCACACACCCTCCCCTTATAATCAGCGCCTAATACCACCAATAGATGTCCAATTTCGTGAGATATGAAAACAAAGAATTGTTTCAAACAAAAGTCCTAGAGAATAATATTCTCTACAGGTTTTTTAATAACAAATATTTACATTAATGAAGCCTTATAAGAAATAATTGAGCAAAATGAAAAAAGTGACACAAATGACATTTGTAAACCTCCACTTCCGGTTGACCGATTTTAACCAATAACTACTCAGTTCTGGTCCCTATAATAAAAATGTTAAATATGACATTTGGTGAAGATCCGATTATTAATTCTTGAGTTAGAGCGCCCACAAAAACATAATAGAGAAAGTAAAAATTGGTAAAAGATCGTTATAACGAATCAGCGTTGTACGGAGAAGCGTTTAACGGGGTATTACTGTACATGTTTTATATCGTTAAATTATAAAATTTGGGAAAGCAGGCATTATAAGTTCCGTTTGGATCATCTTGTTTGATATTGAATTATGCTTCATCTTAATTTATCGTCATTGGAAACTATTAGTTATCGAAAGGAGCGCCATGCAGTTTAAGATTCGCTCTTTGAGCATCAGGTTCATTCTCGAAATAATTGCCTGTAAGAACCGACGGAAATAACGCACACGCTCAGAAAGTAAAGGGTGGCCAATCAAAACAATTTTTAAAGCAGTTTCCATGACAACCCGCCGATTACGACGTGATTGATAATTAAGGAAGGGAAAGTGAGGAAGGAGCGATATGGGTCTTTTTGGGAGGAATGGTACAAAGAAGATAAAACCGGGCCAAAAGATGTAAGCGGGAGTTCTTAGTCGTTGGACTTTAAAGGAAAAACAATATTCCAGCGTAGCAGAAAACATTAAGGATAATGGATAAATCGCGAGGAAAAGGCTAGGATTAAAATATGAATTATTTTTTTGCATCATATGTGGAGCCGAGCACAATGTTAGGCGGCGTTTTCTTCGGATTTTTGGACAAAATTTCTCTTGATAATAATTTTTCAAAAATCGGGGAACGTATTTGATATCAGCAGAAAAACTTTGGTATGAAAGAAAGTAATATTTTAATTGAAGTTTGAATTCGTTCAGTGCTTGATAAAAAACCACCCGTTTTTCCGTGATGCTGTATTTACTGGAATATCAAACGCACGTTTTTTTAAATTTCTTTCGAAAAGCTGGATATGTGGCTTATACGAAGATTTAAAACCAATACTCAAGCCTTTTTCCAAGAATACACTCGCCATACCGTAGAAGACGCGTAGGCAGCTACGCAACGAAGAATATTCAAGGTACAAATTTAAAAAATGTAATCTATGTATATTAACAGACTCCATACAATGGATAGTTTAATAAAACTTTATGCATCTGACTTTCCAAAAAATAGTGTTCCAGTCTAATTAGCAATTTAAATCAAAATTTTGTTCTTTTTATAATTACTTTTTTTCTATTGCTTCATGTAGTTTCCGACTCCTGAAAAGGAATATTTTTTATTAAATCTCGATAATAAATTCAGGCCACACTTCGTGAAATTTACTCATGATACCTACGGATAAGAATAGTATCTTCCACGAAAATTTTCTTGGAAGATGCTAGCTTATTTTTGTATTATTTTAAGTTGAGTTTAGATAATTAAACGATAACATATCCTTCGAACAAATTTACCGCCTGACTCCATGTTAACTTCCATACCCGATATTTCAAAACGATATTGGAATTTTGAAAAATTTTATAATACCAATATGATTTATTACAGTGGAAATTTTTGTATTCAGCATTGCCGATAAAAAGATTTTAGTAGCAAGTTCGCTCATTCTGGTTAATTTTATTATAGAACACATCTAAAAAAGATTTAAATCCTCCGAGGAAAATCTGCTAAAATTAAAATGCATGTATAATTCTTCTGATCCAAGAATTATTGTGTGACATCTCATTGAAATTTATTGAAACTTAAAGGTTTGCTGAATTTTTTCAAGATTTCATAGAGATAACGCTTATTCAGCGTAAAATTGGAAGGACTTAAGAACGTAATACCTTTATGTCTGAAAAATTAAGCGAGAATTCATGGATGCTCGCAGCATTATTAATGCCGTTGTTTGTTCTCACTTCTGAAGTTCTCACGCTCTATATTTCTTTTTCGATGAATGGGCCATTGATATCTTATTCCAAGCACCTCATGGAAGCCGTCTAATGACCTGCAGGTATTCACGAAAAATGTTAAAGCAGAATTTTCCGAGATAGACTTTACATAAAACTTAACTGCCATCCTGAGATAGGTAGGTAGTCGACTATCTACGCTACGTTATAATATACCTTCCCTTTGCCATATAAATATATATCCGGATAAATTTTTTCGCTGTGAAAGTCACGCTATCTAGGTAGGTTGTTAAAAGCATTATAAGGAACACTTGCCTTTAGAGTAGTGCAGAAGCGGAACATGATAACTGCTTTAAAATCATATTTTTGACGAATACATTTAATGGCTTGATTTGGCAACAAAATCAGAGGATTTTAAATTATACTTTTGTTTATTTTGGGGATATATAAATAATTAATGTAACTGAATTTTATGCCATCAAAAGACTAAAATATTGCAAAGTAAATGTTACATATTTTACTGAAATGAGTGCACGCATTCATAAGGTTAATTAGTTGATTTTGTTGTTTTTCAAAGTTTGCTTCATAATTAATTTAATATATTATTTAATTTTACGAATAATAACAATTCAAATTAATGAAATATCTTCATAAGGAATCCAATTTATAAACATTTGTATAGCTAAATTTTTATGATTTCAGAATTGTATAATTATGTAAAATAAATTTAATTACTTTAATGTAAAGCATATATAGTGCTTAAAAATCAATCACATTGTATTTTATAATGTCACGTCTCTGTCTTCCATGGCATTGTATGAAAAATGCAGCGTACAGAATCAATATGCAAAAAATATATTTCATTATGTATTGCTCAATGTTAATAAATAAGTTAACTGCTCCAGCCAATAAAGGATTTTTGAATTTTTTTTTCCTCAGTTATAATTTAAGGAATGTCGATTGAGTTATTCATTTACATCATTTTTAAATTTATTTTTGTTTATTACTGATTATTAATGATTTTTCACGCACCTTCTCCTTCAAGGTGCTAGTATTAGAAGCGTACAAAAACATCCCTCATATCAAAGATGATTAAAGTTTTGTCGGTCGATTCTCCATAAACAATTCCCATATATACATTAATCCATTTGAAACAACAGCTAGCCTCATCCGGAGCATTGATTTAACTTGAAAATGTAGCTGAAATTTCTATTTCTACCTCAGACCTTATGTAAATCTTATACGTAGTTTCCGTCTCGTTCGATCGATCGTCATACCGAATGCTACGCACAACTTCCACGATATGATTTTCTTCAAGGATTGTTTTATTTCTTCGTTATTTAACCACGCAGTAACGAGCCAATTTTAACGTAAACTCTTTCGCAAAAAAAATCTCGCCTAATTGAAATTGAATTTTTGATGAGTCAAACAACTCACGCGTCCAGATTGAATCGATTCCAGTCACGATTCTCTCCCCTCCCACCCTCCCTCTCCCCCTTCCTACCCCCTTTCCTACCCTCCCTCTCCTCCTCCCTAACCCCTCCCTACCCTCCCTCTCCCCCCATTTTTTGATGAAATGAAAGCGTTCGAAAGCAGGCCTCTTACCGAAAATGCCCCCCCCCCCCTTCCCCGCTCCTTCTTTTATTTCGGATGGGAACGTTGGAAACTAAATAACAGGTGACGGCGCAAACAAGATTTCTGTCTCAATCTTCAGTTTCTTTTTTTTAGGCCTTAGATTTTCTTATTCCACGATCCTTTGAGGGAAGAGAGTGAAATACAAAATCGGAGTTGGTGGGGTGAGGGTGAAAAAGTAAGCCGCGCCTTTAAAATCTCTCAAATTTATCAAATCGGGTGAGGGAAAGCGCAGGAAATGGTTATTTTCGTACGCGCTCCAGGGGCTCTTGATTGGAATGCGGGTTAATGGCGTCCTTTCTTAGAGACACACACCGGCAGAAGCTCGGTAGGAAGAATTCTAGGCGAATTCCTTGTTCCAAAGTGGATTAAGCGGGTTCCGAAATCCTTGCCGAATTCTAACATGTTGACCATGAAGATAATTTAAATGGGATTGAGAAATATCGAGGAATCGTTACGAAGGAACTGTCTCATTTGCTCAAACCGATACGGTTTAATCTAAATTTACTCTTATTATCTATCAATTCAAAATGGCCCATTTTTGCCGTGATAGAGAAGAGAGCGCCATCGTGTTATTTTATAGGAGTAGAGGTAGAGTTCCGATTATACGAGCTATGTGATTCGGGTAATCGGAAATTCGATTAAGCGACGCTTAAAAAAATCGGACGCTTTATTGCTGTTAAGTAGAGGCCCCATATTATGAAACTGCGCTTTTAATTATTTTTAATACGTTAGCTAAATAGCTTTTTAAAATGAGGTCAAGGCAATACATTAATTTTTTAAAGGCATCCTTATCCTAGATAGAGGAGGACGATTAAGAATTTAAAATAGTCTAGTCTAGTCTTGTAGATCTTTAGGTATTTTCTTAATTCTGCTCGGGTAATCAGAGCTCGAATAATCCGAACTCTTACGTACATAAATAGATAATACATTTGATTGATTTTGAAATGATACTTAAATTGATTGAGTTTATTGCTATCACCTATTTATAACTATGTCAGATAGATACACTTACTAGAAACCAAACCTCAACTAGAATCCGTTGCTACACCTTTCAGCACTTCGTGTTGCTCATTCCTCGTGCTATCCTTGAAAATTTCTTCGAACTTCCTTTTGTGTGAGTATACATGCTGTTCAAACAATCTCTTATATAATTTGCTAATCCCATCTGTATGCCACGCTGTTTGTATGGTGAATAAATCAGGAACAGCCTGTCTGATTCTTGCGTTTACTCAGCTTAACCTGTCATATGTTTTGTCTGGGCAGGCACGCATTATTGGCAGATTTTCTCAATTCGATTTAAACTAGAAAGAAAGATGCGTGATTTATATTTGAATCTTAAAAGGTTAGAATTTGGATAGTGACTCTTAACTTGAACATAGTATGTGCTGCCAAAAATTAATAGTTCTTAATTCCAGTACAAATCAGCAAATTTCGAGCTGAAAACTTCCATTTTTTTATGTAATATAGATTGGAAATTCATGATTACTTCCAGGATTGTCGTCGAATTTAACCAAAAATGCCAAGGTCCAATGATTTTAAATAGATAATTTATTTTTCCTTCACAATTTAGAGTATAGGCTCTATTTGATTATTTATTTGCTTAGCGAAAAGTGTTGACCTTTATCCAACGAGGTGAGTAATCTCTTAATAATCATTAAAAGAGGGTGAGCAGAGTTTAGATGCGGACGTTTTGCAGAATATTTTCCGTATATTTGTCTCTTGATAGAAATACTATATTATTGTATAAAACTTAATTTTTTGGTGGAAGGGGATGAAAGGAGCAAAGAAAGAGTGTATCAGTAAACAAGACTCCTAGGATGGTGGGAATTCAAGGGGAGCTTGGAGCTGAGCTCCTGTGGAACCCACACCGATGGTGATTTAGCCCCGCTCAGTTCTTAGCACGCATGGGTGGACCCACTCCTTCAGATTTATGTAAAATTGTGTCCGTATTGAGTGAGGTAGTTTGCTTAAGTATTCAAGACTCTGTAAGCGCTTAAAGCGATATCTAAAATAATATAATGTAGGGCATTAAATATTTGTTGATCGAGCAAATTTGACCTGACTTGTATTAAATCTCAAAAAGAATTTAAAATACGAGCACTTAAAATCTAAATTGAAACAATAAGCACTCATCTCAGGTAATTATGGAAGCTACTATGACTGAATACCACTGATGATGGTGGTCTGGTAGCCAAAATACTGTTACGATTCTTCATAACATTTTTATAGGCATTATAGATACTGAGATACCTTATTTTGATTCTCAAGTGCTTATTCACTCAAGATGAATATTTGAGATTATCAGATTTATTTGTTTGTTTTTATACTACTTACATCATAAACTGCATATATTTTTTCAAAGTGAAAGAAATTCAATCCAGATAAAGCTAAGGCCTTTGCTAATTACGACACGAAGTTTCTGATCCACGTCGGACGAATTGAAATTGACCGTGTATTTTTGAGTTTTTTGACTGCGTCACATAAAATTATTCCATCTTCTGCAACAGGTGGCGCAGGTGCATTTCACGTAAAGCTGAATGCCCCTCCTTACGTGGTGCGCGGCGGATCGGCCATGTTGACGTGCAACCACAGCGTTGAACGCGGACTGCTGCACAAGGTGGAATGGCTGAGAGATGGCGACCGGAAACTCTTCCAATTCGTCAGGGGAAGAAACCCGCCCTTCCGGAATTTCACAATACCCGGAGCCACACTGGACGTAAGTGCTGTCACTTCCTCATAATACTCTGGAATTACGAGAGAGAGAAATAGAAGAGGTGCCGGTGGTATAGTGGTTAGGACGCTGGCTGATACTCGCCTGCTGCTTCAAAAGGCAGCGTTCACGAATCCTGCGCAAGTAGGACTTTTTCCAAGTTCGCCCTTACCTCTGTTTGTGTGGTTTGAGTATACCACGCACATTCAACGTTCCTTCATTCGGAAGGGGCGTTAAGCCGTTGGCCCCCTTGGTGTTCTTTGTTAAGAGTAGGCTAATGCCGGCACCGGTTTTCTCTTCTCCCTTGTTATCCAGCTATTCATTGCACTGCCTCTTAGATACCCATTGCGCGTAGGCAAGAGGTGAATCACCTGGGAACATACATATGTATGTATGTGACCTTTGAAGAAGAGAAATAGACCAAAAGCACGCCGGCCATGGGTTCTCTCTTGTAATTAACAGTCGCGTCAGCGAGCAAAAGTAATGCGGATTTTGGATAAAGCGTGTACATATTTGACATTGTTTTATCGGTACATATTGCGAAAACTCTTTTCAAAACCTAATTTTGGCAGTAACGTTTGGAAAAATCATTAGGGGCTCAAATTAGTAAATATACGAATTATAAATTTAAAAACTCATTTTTTTAACGGCCTTTAACTAATTATACTCTCTAATACAGTGGTTTCCTTTTGTAGGCGTGGTTGAAACGAGGTTTTTTGTTTCTACATACAAACATACATACATACACTCTTTGGACGCATCTATTTGTCGGTAATACGCCGTAATCACTTTTATTGGGAAACATTCATTTTCCTAATTACCTGTCCACGTATCCAAACTTTTGTTTTATTTCCTAAATAAACTTTTTTGCGGCACCTCTACAAATCAGCTGAGGCCCCCCAGTGTGCCACGGCACAGTTTGGGAACCACTACTCTAATAAAAGATGGCCATGCACTGATAGCATAAGATATCGGCTTCGTCAGTGCCATGTCTCAAAGATTTTTTTTAATTAACCAACGAATGACATAAAGAAAAATGCGTCTCGCTAACAAATATGAAGTTAAACGTCGTCTTTTGTGTTTAAATTCCAAAGTATTAATTGAAAATTTATTATATAAAAATTCAGATAGTATCTCTCTAAGAAACGTAGCGTTCAAAATGGAAATCGTACGATCTTTGCCGTCGAATTTTACCATGTTTTTATTCGATATGAATAAAATATTTAGATAGAAAATGAAAATCTTAACTTTGATGAAGGCCTAGAACTATAGTTTTGGAGAACTTAGATCTTATTAGCAAAATATCCACTTCATAAGAATCGTTATAAGTTTTTTTACGATGCAGGTCCGACGAGAATGAATTTAACTCTAAGGGAGAGAAGGAGAGAGCGGGAATCGAACCCGAACCTTCCTTCCGTCGGCAAGGCGCTTAAGGCTGGAATACACTGGTGATTAAAGTCGTGCGAGCAGCTGTCTGATAGCAATCTCGCCAGTGTAGACAGCGCCGCGAGCAGTCTTTCAGACAGCGACATCAACTTGCAGCGGAAGCAACGACACTATCAGTGTAGACAACTATCAGTTTGGTTACGAAAGCTTCTCACGTGGTTCCAGCCGGGTTGGAATTTCTTGCTACTGTCTGAGAGCTGGGTGAGGAGAAAACATGGGCGACAAGAAGAAAACAAAGTAAGAGACCATTGAACTCATTCAAATGTACGAGTGCAATGTGGAGTTATGGGATGTAGAAATCCGCAGAGTACAAAAATCGCTTTTAAAAAATAAGCGCAATAAAGACTCTCGCAGAACATTTTCAGGCAACCAATGAAGAAATTCTCGTAAGCACCGAAATTCGATCTTCTGAGAATCCATTCTCTGACCCATCATCTTCTTCCGTTTATTTCATTTTTCTCTTTTTAATAATACTATCAACGACAAATGAAGCGGTACACAGAACCTTCCTTAGCGAACTCATACCGCACTGCATTCGCCACAGAACAGTGTACACACTTGCGCGAGAGTTGCTGTGATATCACCAAGGTCGCGTTGAGCTGCTCGGAGGCAGTGAGTTGCGCAAGATTTGTCTCCAATTTAAATACCTCGGCGATTTTCTCGCGCGACAATTGTCCGAACTTAATCACCAGTGTATTCCGGCCTTAATAATCGGAAAATGACAACGGAGATTGCATAGCTGAAGAATCCGCAGGGCAAGTAGAAGATACAATTTTGATTCCCGGTCAAGTAGAGAAATTTTCTCTTCTCCCTTGGAGTTTAAAATGGTGTACGCGTTAAAACTTAATTAATTTCATTCTATTTCAAGTTTTGATTCTAACCACCCCTTCTTATAATAATACTCCTAATATTCTTTCTCATTTAACCACTCAAATCTCATAAACCAAAGACTACCATAAACTAAAGTTTTATTTTAATTGCTAAAAATCTCTAATTATATTTCACTGTGGTTAAAATTTTATTAAACAGTAACATAGATAAATAAGTAAAGATGGAGACTACGGCGAACTTGATGTTAAATAGAACTAACTCCATAACCGTAAAATTCCAAATTAGAGGGGGGGAGGAAAGGAAGGAAAAGGCAAAAGACAATAAAAATTATAAACATTTTTGCATAAATCCCATTGCATGTATAGCTATACTTTTAGCTAAACAAAAATGGATAGATCTGGAATTAAAAAAATATACCGAAAAACGGGCAATGCTAGAATTAGAAGCATATAATTTGCATATCAAAATAACCAAACATCTATCAGGCTTCGACCTGTCTATTTGGAACCTCTACATGAAAAAAATACATACAGTCATACAACAAAAACTCCACAATAAAACGGTAAAACTTTGTAGAAAACATTACGCCCTAATCAACTCAAAACCACGAAACGGAAAAAATAACACCAAACCACCCAACAGTAATATAATCAACCTTTCAGAAAAAAAAACTTCACAATAGAGGAACTCACAATTATGGAAAAAGGTCTCAAGTACACCCTGCTTTATAAGAAACCTCCAACAGAAGACCTCATTGCAGACATTGAATCCACAGTTAAATCATTACCCGAAAATACAAAAAATATCATTAGAAACTCATCCTTACTGCAAATCAAATAGAATCTCTCCAAAACCCAAAATACAAAACTCGTTTGCCACCGAGAATACAATACCATTAAACAACTAAATAACAAGGACTGCTTTTATTTGAAGATAGATAAGGGAAACTCGGTGATCATAATAGAAAAACAAAAATACTATGAAAGGGTCAATACTATGTTAAAAGAGGGACCCTACACAAAAATCCCCAAGAACCCCCAAAACAAGATGATCACAGACTCAAAAACCAACTTAAAAACTTGTACCACAATAATCACGAAAAAACTCCAAACCCAACTTCACATCTCCAACCCTATAATCCCTAGGATGTACTGCCTCCCAAAAATACACAAAAAAGACATCCCCCTCAGAGCTATTGTCTCTGCCATCAACTCTCCTACTTAAAAAATTTACCAATGGCTAAATGAACAGTTCAAACAATGGCCTCTTATCCAAGAGTCGCTTATTAAAAAAGACACCCATTTCATCAATGAAGTTAAAAACTTAACCCTCCAAAACACTGAAATTCTAGTTTCGTTCAATGTTGCGTCCCTTTTTTCCAGCGTAGCAATAGAAGTAACACTAAATTTCCTTGAATCCTGGCTCAAAGAACAAAAATTACCACAAAAACAGTCCTATTAATACGCCTTTGCATGAACCAAAATTTCTTCCAAATAAACAATAACATATACCAGCAAAACCAGGACACAACAGTGCGAAATTCTCTGTCACCATTCCTTTCAAATTAATGATTAATTTTGAAAAACACTGCAAAACCACATTCACATACTTCCCTAAACCTTGGTTTAGATACGTTGACGACATATTCGCGGTTTTTGACACATCAAAATACAACATTACTGACTTCCTTCAAAAACTAAACGACCAATATGACTCGATTAAATTAACACTAGAAAAAGAAAAAGAAAACACACTACCCTTCTTAGACTTATTACTAACAAGACGCAGCAACAAGTTACAATTCAATATTTACCGAAAACCAACATACACTGATAGATATATCCCATCCAATTCCAATCATCACATCTCACATAAATTGGCTCCTTTTCATTCCATGATCAATAGACTTCTTCGCGTGCCTCTCTCCCCATCTGATTACCGGAAAGAACTCACACACATTAGGAACTGTGCAAAAGCCAACGGATACAACACCGAAATGATAGAAAACATCCAACATAAACATAGGCTCCATGTAAAAACGCACAGAACACTAACTGACACTTCCCCCACAGGCACAAAATACATTAAAATCCCCTTCGCTCCTAGGCTCACCAACAAACTACACAACGTCTTCTCAAAATTCAATTATAATACAGTATTTGTTAATGACAATAAACTCTCCAATTTATTACACAACCCAAAAGACAATTCCTTCTTTACACAGATCGGTCATATACAAAATATCTTGTGGAGGATGCGACAACATATGTATTGGACAAACGAAACGTAAGATAGAAACACGCTTCAAAGAACACATAGCTCATTTTAAACCCAACAGATTAAACAACTCTAGTGTAGCAACACATATCCAAGAACACCACCATCCAATCACGATCGAAAACCTAACTCTTGTTAAATCTGTAACCAACCAAAACAAACTAGACGCATACGAAATAATACACATAAACAGAAACAAAACTTCCCTTATGAATAACGACCGCGGCTCGATCCCCCTTTCACCTCTGTACGTTGTAACGGCTGAACCTCTTCCCCTTCCTTTCACTTCAGCACATAAACATATAAATACCGCCTACAACACTCCCACCCCTCATTACACATCAGCTACTGATTATGAAAGCATTGCTCTCGAAATACGTATTTAGTACGTTTACCTCATCTTTAGAGATCTTGTGTGCGTGTATTCGAGTGCTTGCGTGCTTGATTGTTTCGTCTGTTAGGTCCCTGTCGCTGCCGGAAGGCACATAAACCTGCAGGCCGCTGTGTGCGATACTAGGTTCCTGGCGTGGTTTAATCTCCCGTAAACCTAGCATTATTCCCCCTTTCCTTCCCCCTTTATTTTTTCCCTTTACCTCTTGGCGTGTACGTGTGCGGGTGTCTGTGGTTTCTTAGTAGGTCCCTGTCGCGGTCGTACTGACTCACAAACTTTCTAGCAACGGTGTGATTTTTTTGGGTCCCTGGCGCAGAGTAATTTCTCGCAAACCCGGTCCCGTTTCCTTTTCCACCTTTAGGATTAGTGCTTGTGCGATTGAGTGAGTGAATATGTGAGTGACATCAGGTCCCTGGCGTGGTGTAACAACCCCTAAACCTGTAAGTTTATAATTTTTATTATCATTTGCCTTTTCCTTCCTTTACCCCCTCTTTTCATTGTGTATCTCTAATTTTGAATTTTACGGTTAAGGAGTTAATTCTATTTAACAGTAACATAGATAAAATTATTTTCCCCATAGTTTAGCATAAAAGATTTCCACAGCTTTCTAAGTAGGACATTTTCTTAAGAGTATCTAAAACTTACCTGCTTCCATCTTAAGGAATTTTTAATGCACCACATCAGTAATCGCTATTAGTAATGTCTAAACCCGCTAGTTTCTAATCTATTTGTGTTCCCCAACTCCCAATTTATCGCTAGTGTGTTATCGGGTGACTCGCTGTTTGCCTTCGCCGCCGTTCCATTATCTCACGGAGGGAAACCTGATGCCGGGTCGTGCATATTCTGACTAGGACGAAGTTTACAAGTGTCATAAGGAACGCCCTCCTTGGGGCGATGTTAAATATACGGAGAGCACGTTCTTAACCGTGGCCATATCATATAGTCCCGAACCTTCTTAAAACTACCGTAACGCCCAGGAAGGAAAAAAAACACGACCGCCTTCCGAAAACACATTACGCGCTTTATGTATGCATGAAAACTGGGGGGAGAAAACGATCTCCTATCGACGCGACAGTCACTTACTCCCGCTATGAATGGGTCTTTGCCGCCGTAAACAGGCTGAGCCTATCAAAATGATTTTTTTTCTACTTTCATCATGAGGTTATGAAAAAACGCAATTAATTCATAGCCAAAGCAAATTGTAGTGTTCCTTAGCGTAGCAAGGTTGATTTTTCCTTAGTAATGCCTATTATTTTTAAAAAATTAATCGAGCAGTTATTTTCGTGAATAAGAGCACTTGCGTATTTTACAATGATTTCATGTTATTATTTTATACATTATATTAATAATTTTGATTATATTAATTATATTGATTATATTAATATCACACGAGAAACTGCTAGTTATCACTACGCAAATGGATTTTTTTAAGTCATGAAATGTTGTATATGTCTATGTTCATTTTCTATTCTCTGAGTATTTTATAAACTATATTTTTCCCCCTCATATAAAAGTTGAATTATTTTGTTCTTTGTAGTTATCATCCCAAAAAATCTTATCAACAGGTATTCATATTCTTAAGCTATTAGAATTAAGATTTGAAACAATTAAAACTGCGTCATCTTCCACCAAGATATGAACACGTAGAAATATTATAATGCTATTGTTTTTATTGAAAACAAACCCCTTTGAAAAACTTAATTGAAAATCGAAAATATATTTTGAAATTTGGCATTTTCTTTAGTTATTGCGTAGGATTAATTAAGCGATGTAGCTTTTTCATTATGAATAACACCAAAGTTCGATGAACTTGAGTCAATGAGAAATCAGCTGAGATTTTCAGTATGAAATACGCAGTAAGATTTTCCTCTCCTGTGAGTCCTTAGTCTTTTGCAGGCAATTCCACGAATACGATGCCAGAAAATTAATTGGTAAGCATGAAAGACTTTTTTTTTCATCGTCCCCAAATGGAAAATTTTCCCCACGGTTTGCAGCGTGGTAGGGGCAGAGCTTTCGTTACGTCCTAATCCGTTTATATCCAAAGTTTCTTTTGAGCAGGAAGCCATTTCGCGTGTCTGTGCTCATCGAAAGGGAACCGACTCTTGTCCGCCTTGTTCCCCTCCGGCAAAATGTTTAACAACAATAATACCAAAAATAGATTCGAATCTGAAGGACAATTCGCCCGGGGATAACATCAAACGTGATTTTTACACGATAAACAAAAATGAGAAACGGAAAACTTTTTAAGTAGTAATAAATCACGGTCGTAAATCATATCTCACGATGTTCATCGGAATAAAAATAAAAATAAAAATGCCTTCTTATATCTGTTTCTTTGGAAAGTTGAAATTATTTATCGGATCAGTAACGATTTCATTCTTGAGTGTGTTTGATTCAATTTGGACAATTTTATTTAAGAAAAACATATAATACAGAGAAAAAGTGCAACACGCGTGCCGCTTGTGGCACGCCAAGCTTTGCCTTGTGGCACAGCACAAAATTTGTGAAACTTATGCACGCGACTGTAATTTCAAATCTTTTTCTAATATGAAACACAGCTCATTACAATTAATGTGTGTTATCTGTGAGAAATCCAATTTTTAATGTAGTTTTTGATCACTTTGATTTCCATGGAGTTATAATAAATTGTTTGCTTCACAATTACTTGTGGAACGCCAATACTTTTAATGTTTGAAATCTACAAGAAAAGTTAGGCCACCACTGCTCTAAATCTAAAAAAAACTCGAAAAAATTAAATTTTTAGAAAATAAATTTGGTCCATTTTTCTTCCTCCGTGTGAATAAAATTTCTGGAGTGTTTTATATTTAATCATTACGACTGGTCTAGATTACTGCAGGCGTTCCATTTTCATTTAAAAAATGACTTATTTAGGACCCTCTTGTTTTTATAACTAAATAATACGTACCTAATTAATGATAATATGCATATTTAATTTCAGAGCATAATAAAACACAATATATATTTTATTCGATATCTTTCAAGATAACCTGTACTACTTTTTAATAAAGTTTAACGATACTTAAGAATACAACTGCACACTTTGCTAGAAATTAAAGTACGTCCTTCATGAATTTACGCTTTATTTGCCGTTATTAAAGCGCCCTAAAATAGGAAATGCAACGACGGAAGCAAATTCGACGCGTAATTACTAGCGGTTAAGATACCGCGCCCCTTAGCTTTTTTCTCCCACATTTTGAAAATGGCAACGCGGCCACCAAGCATGGCAGTAGTCACCCCCTAATCTCCCCTGCTTCGCTTCCCAATGGTGGATTGCCATGTTTTATGAAACCGCAGCTTTGTTTGAACTCCCTTCTTTACGGTCACTCGTCACGCGAAATCGGTCTGAATAACATAATTGGCGAGTGCTGCGCTCACGAACGCATAGAGTGAGGAGCGCTTCCAGATAATTAGATCCGAGTTCCTTATCCGAGCCATTCCATGCCGAGTTGTTTTTCGTATCGGAAGGTTATCATTGGATATACGCCTCGGCAATGTTTGTTTTACAATTACTCTGTAATGTAATCGTGATTTACGACAGGGAACCTTTTTTTAATAGCCAACGTTTTCTACAGAATAAGATGTCGATCGTTCATAATTTCTCCTTCATTGAATCGATTATTTTTGGCCAAGTGAAGCGATAGATTTTTACCTAATCTTATTAATTAGGAGCAGTTTTCATTGCAGTTGCAGTAAAGAAATCGAGAAAATTAAATCTCTACCAGAAATAATCCGTTTTGATGAAAAGTTATAGAAATGTCACCTCATCTCTCGTAAATCTAAGAACGAAATGCCATTATTTTATCTTATAATTTAAAATACTCCAAACAATGCCTTCGCAGCAATTTTATTAGTTTCAAGAACGATCTCCAAACAAGTATATTTTAATACAAATACGCTATTTGTGAATAATATTATTTATTTGTGGCTAAAAACAATACATAGGATGTCTATATTTGATGTAAATCTTAATTGTTTCGTTAATATAGCTCCTCCTTTTGAGCCTTGTATCGTTTATACATACTTGGGGGCAGTGCCGTAACTTGGATATGGCAAAGGTGGCATTTGCCATAGGCGCCGCTTGTTAAAGGCACCAAACATTCCCGCAAGAAATGCCAAAAGTTTATTTTACCATAAATAAGTATTAATTTAATACTCAAATAATGAAGTTATTGTTAATAAAAAGCTAATATTTTTTATGACAATGTAGAAAGAATCATATTTTATGCACACAAGATGTTTCCTTAAAATTTTGCCATATCCCCCAGTTACGCCTCTGCCTGGGGGTTATCATTGATAATAGGCTCACTGTTCCCGTTTGTCTAAAATAAAAACAAAACTAAGTCTCTTTTGGGTCTTTTATAAAGATTTACGGACATAAAGGACCCCTTTGCCATACGTACCTACTTCTTGGAGAATGTCTTTCCTGTTATTTTCTGTTGTTCCCCCATTCGGGTCATGTCAGCTTCCTCTAACCTGGCCTTTCTAGACAGCATCTTAAATTTCTTTATCAAGATTGTAAAAATTCGTGTTCCTTCTCTTTGAAAAACCATATAAAACGAAATTTTGTCTTTTATCTCTCTTGAACCACTTCTATCACTCCGTGCAAAATAATATCTTTCATTTCTCTATAATATCCTCAATGCTAAAGTCGACTGTACTGAACTTCTTTCTCTTTTCGAATTCCGTATTCCAAATCGGTCTACCCGTCACTCTTCTCTAATGCATGCTAATACTCCAAGACTTTCAGTGATACAGCGCTCTTTTTACCACCTCCCATCTCTCCTTAATTCCCTTATTCCCTTTCCTCAAAACTCGGATGCTTCCTGTCGGTCACTTTGGACATTTATTTCATCCGTCAAACCTCAATCTTAGTTCACCTTCATTCGCCTTTTCTTTTTTGTTCCTCCTACTCGATTGTTTCTTATTATTATTTGTTATTATGTGTTATATTGTTAATTCATTCGTTATGTTTCATTGTAAAGTGGTTTGCGCTGTATGTGAAATTATATAAATGAATAAATAAATACACTTTCGGAGGAAGAAAATTAATATAAAGGCATACAGTTATCATTCACCTATTGACGTCACATAGTTTTAACGAGTCCGATAAGCTAACGATCATTTCTAACGAAGCACTCTATCAGGCCGATAATTAGGCCGGTTCATTGATGTCGGAGGCGGATTTTTTTCGCCGGAGCATTAAAGAGATAATGCAGCGCGCTGTTTAATTAATAGCGCCGTGAAGCGAGCGTCTTTATGCTGCTAATCAATTCTATAAAAACGAGGCATATGAATCCTCCTTTCTCTTCGACCCGGCGGATGCACATTCCTGCTCTTTTCCGCTTCGTTGCTCGCCCGCTTCTCATCCCACTCATCCCTCCGGTCCCCTCTTCTCCCCCTCCTCCCTTTACCTATTTACCCTCAGCTGACGTCACGGTACCCACCTTTTATACGGTCGACATGCTCCCCCAACTCATCGTGTTCGCGATCCCTCCCACGGTGTTTTCCCCCCAACGCTGTCCCACGCCCCACCCAACACATTTTTGCAACCCTTTCGCTCGTCCTCCATTCAGATTTCACCCCCTTCTCTTTCCACCCCTTCGCCCGACCTTCACCTCCTGCCCATTATTTCTCAGCCATCTCTAAACATAACGTCCTTCCCTCCACATCCTCTCAAACTATCCGACATTATTTACCCCTGCCAAAGAAATACATGTGACCTTTAACTTTTTCCCGTTTTTCACCCTATCCTCTTTTAACCCTCTCCCTCTCTCTCTCTCTCTCTGGTGGCATATACCTTTATCACTGCTCTTTCCATCCTTCCCTTTCTGATAGGCATTAATCCAGGCTCTCACGGCCCTCCATGCATACTTCTTTTATTTTACTATATATTTTTTGCAGTATTTTTGGAGGGAGGGGGCGTTTGTTCCGTTGTACTTCGTGCCCTATTGCTTTCTCCCTCACTCTCTCCCCATTCTTCCATCCTCTCCTTCCTCCCTTTGTCATCCCACCCCCTCTATCTCCTTCCAGCGTGCCCCCGTCGTCTCGTTTTTTTAAATCTTTCGTAAAAAAAAGATGGTGGACTAAAAAAGGGCGTCCTTAGGTGACCTGCCAAACTACCCTCTCCTCCATTCCTCTCTTCTTCCCTCTCTTTGCGCCATTTTCGCTTCCCATTTCTTTGTCTCCGACTTTCTCTCTACCGTGCCTGTTTCCGTTTCATTCGCAGTCGTTTCGAATCTTTTTTTTCTCCCTCCATCCACGTCTCGCGCAGGATGGTTCGTCGATCATACGCTTTTGCGTGACGTCAGGATCACGCGGCCAATCGTTGTCGAGTTGGCGAGTTTATACGTCGGTGACAAACACACGCCTCGCCGGTTCGTTTGAGAGCTGATGGATGTTACGTTCAACATTATAACGTGCGGAAAGCTATTATGTCTTTAAATCTTGCGAAAGAGTAGTGTATTTTTACTGTTATTATTATTTATATTCACACACGCTAACTCATACCTTTGATGTTTATACAAGTCTTTGATGTCAGTTTTCTCAGGTTTCCGTGAGCCCTGAGATATTGTGCCAATCTTAATTCAAAATAATCACATGGTTATTATTTATGGTATATGGGCTATATATACACATAACGTAATGTAATACATGCCCCGTTTGTAATAGGATGATACACAGTTTCCATGTTAAGAAGCAGTTCATGTTATTACATGGTTATTCTTTATGTAAAGTGTGTACATATTTAATCAATATGTACCGCTTGTAATAGGTTGATTTAACATATGCTCTAGACCAGTGTTTTTTAAGTTGTGGGCCGCGACCCCCCAGGGGGCCGCAAAATTATTTTGATTCCAAGCTGAAGAGTCGAAAAATAAAGGTTTCATGAATAATAAAATTTTATCAGGGAATTTTTTTGAAAAATTGTCAAAAATTATTAATTTTTATATAAAATGAAGAAATTTGCAGTAAAGTTTCTTATTTTTACCATTTTCAATTTAAATGGGACCGCGACAATTGATAGTTTGAGAACCACTGCTCTAGACTACGAAATCATACATATTATTACGTATGTATTATTTATTTAAATATTCTAAATAATAATAATAATTTATCCACTGATAGTTATGCGATATTTTTAATGAAGATAACGAGATATCATATTGGAATAGCCACTTATTTTTATCTTAACCTTCCAATAAATCAAAAAGTCTTCATTCGTAACAGAAAGAAATATATGCACATTTAATAATTCACGAGCTTGTATTATATCTCATTATTCGTCGCGTGACCCTCGTTAAAATACGCTCACGATAGGGAATTACGCATATAAAAAACGAATCCTTAGTTTTGTATATCGCCGATACCGCTAACGATTTTTTTATGATGACCCGAGAAATAACTTTTAACTTTCTATCTCCTCCTGCCCTCCCCGCCTCTCCCTTCATTTTATGCCTCTCACCTTCACCCCATCATCTGCGGGAACGTATTCGCAAATTTCCCATTTTCTCCCCTTTCCATCTCCCTACTTTATTCGTATCCTTCTATCCTTCCCTCCCCCTCCGTCTTTCCCATCCTATCTCGCCCCCTCTCTATCCCCTCCACCTCCCTTTCCAACTACCCTTCCTTTCCAACTACCCTTCCTACCCTACCCTTCCTACCCCAACCTACTCCATTCTCCCACCTTTCTCCATTCTTCCATCTTTCTCCATTCTCCCATCTTTCTCCATTCTCTCATCTTTCTCCATTCTCCCATCATTCTCCTCCTCCCTCCCCACTCCCATTTCCCTATCTCTCCCGCTCTCTCTCCTTTCTCTGTTCCCACTCATTTTTCCATCTTCCTCTCCCCTTTTCTGTTCTCCCCAGCGCTTTCAGCTCAGATACGACGGCTGTCCCACCTCATACTACTCTTCCCTTCCTCTTTCCTCCCTTACTAACGCCATAACCTCCCTCCTTGCATACACCTCCTCACTTGCCGTAACTGTATCTGTATCCATCTCTATCTCCATTCATTCCTTTCTATCTATCCCTCTTTATTCACCTTTTCTCTTCACAATATCGCTTTCCATCTCTCCCCTTCCTCTCTCTTCTTCTGTTTAATACCTACCCTGTGCATTTTAATTATAGGGGAGAGTAGCCCAAATTGGACCATTTTTAAGATTTTGTGATTTACCTCATTAAGTACGGCATTTTTATTATATTTCTTTGTTAAACATTCTACATTAGCATTTAACAAATAATAATGTGTATTAAATTTTAGTTTCCTAGTTCAGTGAAATTAAAAAAATAAATAAATTGCGAAACACTGTAAACGGTCCAATTTAGAAGACGGGTTGCCAAAATTGGACCATAGGTTTCCTAAATTGGACCACTGACAACAAATTCTAATAGAATTAACATTTAACAACTATAATCTTTTTGTCCTGGACAAAGGCACATGAATGAAATAGTCTTTTTTAAATTCCTTATTAAAGCCACTTCCTCTCTGTAGAGATGTTGCTTCTGTCTGCTGTAAAGAAAGTTCAGGATGTCTGTCCATAAAGGCGTTGTACCACTTCTTCCCCGCTGTCTGTTTTTCTGTATTACATTTGTGTGAAATTGTTCTTTTCACGTATCTGAAACGTGGGTTATTTTTATATTCCTTAAAAAAATGACAGCCCAGTAACTAGTATTAATATGAAGTTGGTTAAACCTCAATTCACTTATGGATCATTCAAAATAAGTTAATGTCCAAAACTCTTTAAGCCATAGCAATGCTGACAAACCGATGCATTTCGCCCACTAAGTGAGCATCTTCTGGGTGACTGGTTCTGGCAGTGACCACAAGTCGACTTGTGTTTTTGTTTTGGACACTAACTTAATTAGTATTAATATGTCAATATTTAACAAAAATGCGAAAATTATGTAATACCCGATCAACAATATGAAATCGTTTTAATATGGGAGACATCTGCCGTTCCAATATCTGACCATTTTGTTTAACACGCTAAAGGAACAGATTTATAAAACTGTATTCCTACATCGCTATCTTCATAGGTTAACTGGCTTCAAAACAGAAACATCTACAATAGTCTTAACATACTCAGCCTTAGAGAAAGCTACAGAAATCAACATCCAATTGTAGGAAAAGGAGAATCACACTACAACTCAGCAGCACTTGCAAGGAACTGATCTGAAAAGTGAGAGGTAGCCGATTCCTTGTAGTACTTCACAAATTCAACGACAGAATGCAGCAATTGACGGTACTAGCAGGGTTAACCTAACCGGTTCAATTTACGTGCCGGTCCAATTTCGGTGACTCTCCTCTAGTTATGATGATGGCAACATGATTACTAATACCTATCCCTCATTTTTCTGCTATCTTGTATATTATGTGTATTAATGTGTTTTCATTTTTTAATTATCTCTAATATTTTATATAATATGCTTTATTATGTAACTTTCTAATATTTTACAGCACATTGTAAATTTTCCTTAGGCACCCTATTTCTATATAGGGATTTTCGTAGATTTTTTTACCTCCCTTATCTTCTTACGTGGGTTTTTACTACGTTGGCCTCTCCTGGCTCATCATAGACTTTTACTACAAATGTCATTTCTGTTTTAGTTTTCTAAATTATCTAACTGTTGAATTGTGTATTTTGTCTGTATATTGTAACGATGGGTTAAATTTACCTAGGAGGGGACCCGATGGTCTCAATTTCACCCGAGTAAAGCCGATTGTCTATCTATATCCCTTTCCTCTCTTCCTCTCTCTATCAAATTCTCGTCTCCCTTCTTCTCTTTCCCCCATCTCTCTCTCTCTCGCCTCTATCCCTCTTCCTACATCTCACTGTCTATTTCTCCTCCTATCCTTCCCTTCCTCTCTCTTCACTCGCTCCTCCCTTCCCTATCCCGGCTCCATGTCCACTGTCTCCCTCTCTATCCCACGCCCGCAGATATTCCCGAATATATACATCTGTCGTTATCTTCCCTCCACTTCCTTTCACCCTCCCACCTCTCCTCCCCCTCCCACCTCTCATCCCCTCCCCTACCCCCCTCTCCCCCCCTCCCACCTCTCCTCCCCCTCAACCTCTCCTCCCCTTCCTACCTCTCCTCCCCCTCGAACCTATCCTCCCCTCCCACCTATCCTCCCCTCTCACCTCTCCTCCCCCTCTCACCCGTCCTCACCCTCCCACCTCCCATCCCACCTCTCCAGGTTTTTCCTCGCTATGGGTGAACGCGGACAAAAAATATGGCCCCATAGAATTCGCGCTTTCTTCCCGATTGCTTCGCGTCTCATGATCCCACGGGTTCGAACATTGGGCCGTCCATTTTCCACTCAGGCGAATCCTTGCGCCACTCTCGCCATTTGCCCCTTATATGTTACCTCTCTTTTTCTGTAGCAAAAACCTTTTAGCGTGTTCTTTCCCGTTCCTCTCTTTCTCTGTGTCTCTCTCGGTTCCATAAACTCCATCTCCATCTTACGCAGCCTTCAACTTTTTTCTGTCGATTCCGTCAGACTAAATCATAACTTCTGTCTTCTTCTGCCGGGGGTGTTCCTCTTTCTCTATTCCGGTGACTTCGTCGTCTTCGTATCTTTTTTATTTTATTTTTTAGAAAAGGAGATATCTAGAGAAAGAGACGTGGAAGACGCGCGTTTGATGCGTGGTGATTTATTTCAGCGAAAATGTTTTTCCACATTCACACAGTTCTCTTTCCGCGAAGGAGACTTTCCCTTCGTCGTACTCCGGTCTTGTTTTCGAATGTAAGTTGTTTTTTTCACTATCGGAAGAATATCAGCAAAACATATTAATTTTTCTTCAGTATGAGGGAATTACGTGTCTGTTGGACTGATGGTCATACTTTTCCTGATTGAAGTAAATCGATAATTTGAATACCAGTTTGAGATAGCAGAGCAAAGCAGAAGTAATAAAATTGGAGAATTTCATCTCCCGCGACGCTCTCTTCGAAAACTAGGTTATAATTACATCTTTTAAATGCCGTATATGCTCGACTATAAGACGAGGTTCTTTCTGGTTTTTTTAAATCAAAGGTTGGGGCTTGTATTATATTCCTGAACAAAAAATAAATAATTAATAGTGACAGTGATTGTGAATAGTCTGGCATAGTGTAAATCGCATTTATCTTTGCTTTGCATATTGTGATGGCAATTTTTAGAGATTTAAATAAAACATTACTCCGGTAATCTTCTTTAATTGATTCGCCTCAGAACGTCTTATATAACATTTTCGCCTAAAGATTAACTTCTGTAAGGGGGGATCGTCATATAGTCGGGTAAATAAGGTAATTATATTATCCTGTAATTGTTACTGCGATCACTTTTATTGATTGTATCATGGATCTTACGTTAATTACGGCATATTCGCCGAACATTTACGAAACTCTTTTGTTTCGTTAAATTAAATAATAATTAAACAATGATAATATTAATTACATAAAGTAATTTCAATGTTTTGCTGAAGGAAATTTGGTAATGACTTAAGTTTGAGGAAACTTTAACATGGTATATTTATATCCTATAAGTGTTCTACAAATTCTTTCACACTTGACAATTTCCTCTCATTAAGTGAGAAATGCAAGGAAAATGTCGAGTGTGAAACAAAGAATTTATAGAAGAGACCACATGTATAGCAAAGCAAGGGAATTATTTAAGAAAACGGCAAGAAAGATAGGACGTAAAGGAATCGTGAACAAAAGTGGTAAAATAGTCTCGGAGTCAGACGATATGAAGAGTATCTGAAAAGAATGCATTGATGTGTTGTATGACAAAGAAGGCAAGCCAGAATATATTGAATTGGATGAAAACGAGGATGTGGAAAAAGATCAACTAGGACCAAGTATTCTCGAGTCTGAAGTTAAAAGAGCAATTGATGACATGAAAAGAAGGCTGTTGGGAGTGATGATATACCAGCGGACGTTCTTAAGGTTTTTGGGGTTGAAAGCAGTTAAGCAACTCACAAAATTCTTTTACCAAATATATGATGCTGGCATATGGCCTGAAGATTTTTTAGATGTTGTTATGGTACCACCGGAGAAAAAGAACAATGCAAAATATTGTAAGGATTACAGAACTATTAGTTTAATTTCTCATACAGCTAAAGTTCTAACTAGAATAATAAACCAAAAGAATTGAATGTAAAATAGAAAAAGAGCTGCAAGATAATCAGTTTGGTTTCAGAAGAGGAAGAGAGACAAGAGATGCTATAGGATGTATGAGGATGATGATAGAAAGAGCGCTAGAAGTCAATAAAGATATGTATTTTTTTTGTAGATTGGGAGAAAGCTTTTGACCGAGTAAAATGGGATAAAATGCTGGGTATTTTAAACAAAATAGAAATAGATTGGAAAAATAAAAGATTGCTTAAAAACCTTTACTTAGATCAAAAGATAATCAGGGATTAAGGAGAAGAAACAGAAAGTACTTACATAGGGAGGGGAGTGAGGCAGGGATGTCCTATTTCACCAGCGATATTTAATATTTATGCAGAAACAATAACAGAAGAAGCGTTGATGGAAGAGAAAGGATTTAAGATAGGAGGTGAAAGTATTACCACCATTAAATATGTAGATGATCATGGATTAATAGTAGAAGATGAGAAAAAGCTTCAGAGGATGACAGACAGACTAGTGGGGTTGGCCAACAATATGGAATGAAGATAAATGCAGAAAAAACGAAAGTCATGGTGGTTTCAAAGGAACATAAAGAATTAAATATAATGGTAAATGGCCAAAAATTGGGACAAGTAAGTAGTTTCAAATATCTTGGCAGTATTTTAGGGCAGGATGGAAGTAGTACACAGGATTTAACGAGAAGAAGGAGCTTCTCACAAGAAAGAAAATAAATTTAGAAACAAGGAAGAAATTGGCAAAATGCTACATATGGTGCAGAGACGTGGACGGTAAGGAGATAGGAGGAAAAATATTTAGACAGTTTTGAGATGTGGGTATGGAGGAGAATGAGACAGGGATGTACTATTTCACCAGCGATATTTAATATTTATGCAGAAACAATAACAGAAGAAGCGTTAATGAAAGAGAGAGGATTTAAAACAGGAGGTTAAAGTATTACCGCCATAAAATACGCAGATGATCAGGGATTAATAACATAATACAAGAAAGAACATCAGACAGATAAGTGGAGGTTGGCCAACAATATGAAATAAAGATCATTGCCGAAAAAACGAAATTCATGGTGGTTTCAAAGAAACATAAAGAATTAAAGATAAGAGTAAATGACCGAAAAGTAGTTTCAAATATCTTGGCAGTATTTTAGCGCAGAATGAAAGTAGTATACAGGGCATCAAAAGTAGGATTAACGAGAAGGAGCTTCTTACGAGCGAGAAAATAAATTTAGAAACAAGGAAGAAATTAGCGAATTGCTACATATGGAGCATAGCTCTTTATGGCGCAGAGACGTGGATGGTAAGGAGATAGGAGGAAAAATATTTAGAAAATTTTGAGATGTGGATGTGGAGGAGGTTGATGAAAGTGAAATGGACAGAGGGGAAGAGAAACGAGGAAGTATTAGAAATTGTTGCAGAAGAAAGGACGCTAATAAAAACAATCAGTTAAAGAAAAGCAAATTGGATAGGGCATATATTGAGAAGACAGTATTTACAAAGGACAATCTTAGAAGGCAAAATTAGTGGAAGAAGAGGAAGAGGGAGAAAAAGAATAGGAATATTAGAGAATATAAAGCATGAATATAGTACTTATAGAGGTATAAAAGAGGCTTCTGGGGAGAAAGAGAGATGGAGGCTGCGATTCAGCTGTAACCTGTCTTCGGACAGTAGCATGATGATGATGAGTGCATATTGCGCCAAATCTTAATCTCTGCACAAGAGCTTAGTAACCCGATAATGGAGATCACGTTTATTTTAAAGGAAACAATCCTTTTTTTAAACCGCCGAGATATGATTCAGAAAATCCTTATATTATTGGCTCTATGTCGGCTGGTAAATACCTTTTCAAGATCAAGATAAATTAAGGGAGCCTTAAAATGTTTGCTGCTGCTGCGTGCCGCGGCGCAGTTCTTTAAATAAGACCTGCAAATCATTCTTTTAGATCTTGAGGCGATAGGCTCAAGTATTCCTCTTGGGGAAAAGAGGTGGTGTGACATTTAAAGCATTAATCTTTGCCATGGCCTCTTCCTCTGTAGTATAAAAGGTATTATAAACCATATCTCATCGAATAAAATTAAAGATCCCAATGGTACAGTGCGTGACTGCCGGCTTAAAAGCCATTTCTGAAAGCGTTAAGAACAAAATCGAAGGCATTTCTTCTGATTTAAAAATGTATTCATGAACGGTTTAAATTGAGATTGAGATAATGGAATTTATACTTAAAATGTTATCAACAATTTTCTATTTGGATTATGTTTACGGTAAATAATTTTATCTCCGTACCATGAACATTTCATAACATTTTATTATTAGTTTCATCATGATTAAAATTTTGTTCGCCATTAATGACGGCTGTGTCGTAACTGAAACATTGTTCTATAATATGGTTTCTCCAACCTTTTATGATTATTAAATCTACCTAATTCGTATATATATTATATATATATATATATATATATATATATATATATATATATATATATATATATGTTCGTGTGTTTTACGTGTCTCTTCGACGCCCCCAGCAGCCTACCAGCTTGATCCTCAAGTTGGTAAGTGTCCGCTGGGCTTCCCTCAACACCTTGTTGCCACCCTCATCACTACCTTTTCTTCCTATATATATATATATATATATATATATATATATATATATATATATATATATATATATATATAGGAATTGGTATTCCGGAATATACCCAAGTTAATTATTCAAATACTGACCTACATTCGAGTATTTTTATTAGCATAATTATATTAAAATCTATCTCGTTAGTTAAAGAAAAAAACAAGAAAAATAATCATAAAAACATTTTGCATATGAAAAATGTGTGGATAAATGCTTAGCATTAGCTCGCCCATCACTCATCTTACTCCTTGTAGATCAATCTTTTTTTAAATTAATTAATTTTTAATTTTATAATATAAATGAATTTTTACTCACGAGTAGAATTAGCTTAGGTGCTGGAGCAATTAATGAATGGGAACATATGATTTTTCAAGACTCGTATTTTGTAAAATTCTCGAGAAATTATAAAATACAATTTTTTCTTTCTCAAACTTGAGAAAATAACGTTTAATCATTTGATAGTAAAATTAAACATTACATATCTTTGCTCTCCTGGAAGAATTGATGAAGTGTTACGGTGAAATGGCGCTTAAAACCTTTTGAATTTTATGACACTCAGCACATCTAGCGGGAAGTGTTTGAGCTATTCGGTATGCTGGTTCTTAAAAACTGTTCTAAATATATAAAGAAACTAACATTTTGATGAAAGCCTTACACAACGTACTGTAAAAGCTTTAGCGTGAGAAGGTGTTTTTTAAATGAAAACGCGCCGATAAAATAAGTTGATCCCCACTTTTTTTTCACATGCCCTCTCAGCTTGGTATCCCTTGCCCACCCGCTGTATTTTTTCTCCTCAGAGGGCGGCTCGTCCTCCAATCTTTCACCGTTTCTCTCGCTCTCTCACTCCGCTTTCCCGTTATTTTCATTCTTTTCGCCCCTCCGCGCCTTTCCTCGATTTTTTTTGCAGCTCCTCTCTCTCTCTCTACCGTCGACTTTTTCGCGAGCGCAGCGACGAACAAACAGCTCTGGTAAGGAGTGGGGGACGTCATGTACGTAAATCCCACCACCCGAAGGGAAAATGTGAGGGGAACAGACTTCGGGGCGGGCGTGAAGCGTTAAGAGTGTAGCAACTTTGTTTATCCTTTTAAGGTCTCCGCTTCTTCATCCTTTTGCCGCCGCCGATGCTGGTGCCGCTGTAGTAACTACTATCTCTCTCCCTGTCTCTTACGACCTCGTAACAACAACGTGACCGCTCAAATGCACTGCTGACCTGAATCCCCCTAATGCTCTCTTTCCACGATCCGCTACATACGCTACTAGTAAAAAAAAAAACTTTTAAGGCCTCACCCGCCAGTTGTTAAGATCTCGGATTACTTGCGTGTTACGTATATCTTTGTTTTTTGGAGTGGCTTACGTGAAAAAAGAATGCAATTTTCCGTCCAAAATGGGGAGGATTGCTTTTGTTTTTCTTTTTTGTTCGGCAAGGTTTCGGAAAGAAACTCTGGTTATTTATGTTGCACGTCCCGTTTGATTTAAACGCGTCGCTTTGTCTTTCAGGCGTCGGCGTCGCGTCCCCGAGTGGTATTTCTCGAGGAAAGGTGTCCGTGACGGCTTCCTCATTTATATGGAATTCTGGGGAGTGCGTCGTATTTCTGTGGAAGGATAACATTTTTGTGGGAATTTTGACACTTAGACGTAGACTCAAGCAAAAATACATATAATTTTGGGTTACGCTAATTTTTTTCAATAATATGCTATATGTATCAGAAATATAAATTTGTTCAAATTCTGTCCAATATTTTGTAATTTTTGAATTTCTTAAATATTAAGATTATTTTTATTTATTTATTTAAATTTAAACAGATACCAAAAGCGTAAACGGTTTTTTAAAATATGCTCCAATAAAAACATCTGACTTTATGGATGCGTCCAACCGTGATCGTAGAATTTCCAAGTCGTCGTGAAGGTTCACATTACTGCAATAGGAAAAAGCTTCGAGAAATGCTACGTTGAAAAAATATATTTTTGTAATATTCCCTTTTCACTTGACAAATCCGAAACTGTTTTGTTACGCAGGTTATTTTAAGAATTTTTTTTCATATAAAAAATGTACGTTTTTCAGTATGTCTACCAGAATCTAAAAGCGGTTCTCTGTTTGTAACATATACAAATGGAAAATTTATTCCGAATAAATAAATACTCTAATATCCTCAAAATTATCAAGTGACAGAATTGAATTCGCTCCCATAAAGTAACGGCGAACCGTGCTGTTTGCGTAATTCTCCACTAAAAATAATTAATTCCTCTTTTTAGCATATTTTACCATTTTGCTTCCAAAAATAGTTCGGATCAAACGAGGTATGGAGAGAATTCCGTATGATATAAAATACTCAGTTTTAAAGTAACAAAAGTTATAAATATTACGTTCATCGAATAATTGATACAATGTGATGAAGTAAACCACCGATGGAGCAATAAAAATACACTACTTTGATTTAATATAATATCTTATCCCAAATTATCCAAAATTTCACTCCAAGATTCATATAATCTCACTGTAGTTCATGTAGAGCTTGTAAAGCTTAATTATAGGAATGATTTTTAAATTATAAATATGCGTTGATTAAAAAAATTTTATTGCCTTTGGTTATTCTCATCGCTCACTTCAGAATTCATATATTCTTTTTCGTTGGCCAAATTAATTTTTTCTTAATCATTTTCTTAAAAGTTTCCACTACATATTTAGAAAGATGACTCATATTCAGGTCAAATCTCTGCCTGTTCTTCTATTGCGAATGCACAAACTTGGTCGGCAAATATGATTTTCAAGTAACATTAAAGTATTTAATTAATATTTATTCAGAAATGTAGGATATTTTGGTTCGATTTAGCAAAACGTGTTGAGGGGATTCGAGTTGATGTTTATTTAAACTCGGCGATATTTGTGAGATATCATTTAGATCAGTGAAATCGAACCTGTTTACATGGCGGGCCGCATTCGTAGTCTGAATGCTTCGGAGGGCCGCATTGGAAGTCACGAGGGCTTCGGCGAGCCAGATGAGTGTTTGCATTAGAAATTATCAAGGGATTCTGTGGTCTCATATTAGCGAGAATCAAGTCTAAATATATTACTAGTGTTAAATTTCCACCAGAAAAGTTTTTGAGACGATCATTATAATGAAATAATATGAAATTGTCTATATAAAATTTTACCGATCACCTTTTCATCAAAGCTTAGCGGGCCGCTTAGGGTGCTCTCGGGAGCCGCATTTTTCCCGCGGGATGGGGACCTCTGATTTAGATTGGCATGAGGTGGAGGGGTAGTGTGGAAAAGTCGGGGATTGGAGGATGCGGAAGGGTTGAGGGAATGGCCGAAAAGGAGTGAAATTTTAGTGAAGATTGAAGCCAGGGGGAGTGAAAGAGTTTAGATGGTGGATGTGAGCAAGCTTCCACTGGCGGAGTTGGGCAGCCGAAGCATTATTGGAAAGAGCGCGAATTGCTCTCACCGTAAAGCAATCATTGTATTTTAGATTGTGTTTATTCCCATGAATGTCCAAGGGGAGTAGTCGTTTAAGAATTACACTGTTGCGGTAGCCGTTCATACGGATGTTGAGGGGATTGCTGATGTGGCCAACATAACAACCCACCCAGTGTCACTTCCATCAGTTGTCTCTCTCTTTTGTTGATGAAGTGATCGCCTCCAAAAGCTGCCATGTTTTTGGGTGTTTTACATCAGTCACTTGGACACCCCCAGCAACTCGCCAACTTGAAGACATGTTATTGGTGAGTGCTCGCTGAGCTTCCTTATATATATATATATGATGAAATCTGGTTATCCATATACTACTATAACATATTATATTATATATATATATGTATATATATATATATATATATCTTGTTCCAATATTTAAAAAAATAATATTCCCAAAATTTGGTAAATTTTAGATGAAATTTAGAAGTTGCTACCAAAGTTTGAAACATTATGTTTTCTTTATTTTAAACAAAATGCAATACAGTACAAAGCATATAAAATTTAGAGTTGGTAATTTCCATGCTACATTGTCACATGATGAACGTAACAATACTGACACAGTGGTGTATTAATTGTTTTTGGCAAGTGTTCCCTTCGCAAAGTCTGGATATCTCCCCCGATGATCGCTGACAACCTGCAGAAGAAATTGCTTTTGCTGTTCACCCTGGGTGTGTAATCGATTGTATTCCTCGATCAGGGAACTGCACGTTCTGCCGTATCGTTAATGCAATTGATGGACCTGATGCACTTTTCTGTGGCAATGTAGTTCCCATCAAAAGCCCAGAGTTCGGGATACAATTCTGTGAATTTCGAGTCAATTCGAGTATGTCGAAGAACCTCAAAGTGTCGGCTGACACAAAATAATCCAAATTTTTCTCCAAGATGCTATCCAGATCGACAGTCACTCTCTTTGAGTGGTCCTCATTACCATCACTTTGGAGAGCTTGAATCAGTTTGGCCTTTGTATCTGTTGATACTTTTTATCAAAGAAAGCAAGAGCAACCAGCTCTTCGCTGAGGTACCACAGATGACGAGCAAGCTTCTTCAGAGCAGCGTTGGCAACTATTGAGTTTGTAGTCTTGTACTGTTGGAGGTTCTTCAAAAGCATCAGGTCATTTAAAGGCGCAGCAGTTGGAAGTGCAGCTTGAAACCACGCCTTCAAATAGAATCTCACAACAAAAATTGCTATGTCCCTTATCACAGCTTCCTCTTTTGTCTTCAATGGAAACTGTCCTTTAAACATCCACAGTTTGATAGCATAAATGGCTTTGGCCATCCAATGAGCCTTATGCATTGCACCAGGAGCAAGAAATCTAATTCTACGAGAAGGTTCACTTCCAAGAAAGGTGACAGAGATTTCCAGGAGTCATCGCGAGGTTGCTGCTGGTTCAGTTGGTCTGTAGCAAAAGTGATTATTTCGTCTTTGATATCGGCAGCAGCACTGGCAGTTAACTCATCATCAAGTGCAGTTCTGTATTCGGACTTATCCAGTGACACCCAATGAGCTTGAAATCTCTTGAAGATTAGTATTGTTGGGCTCGCTGATAAACTTACGATGACAGAGAAGACAGCTTTCAGTACCAGCTGCCATATGTGGTGCCTGCAGGGAATGTAGAGAAGGTTCCTGTGTAATTTCTGTTCAATCCAAAGACATGCTCCATTTTTTCTTCCAGTATTTGACGCAGTAGTGTCAAAACACATTCCTTTCACTTTCTCTGCTAGATTCCACAGTTCCAAAGTTTCAACAACAGCCTTGCCAATTTCCAATCCAGTTCTAGCCGCAATTTTTGAAACACCGAGCAATTGTTCTACTCCATAACCTGTGTCTAAAATAGGAAGATGATCAACTACTTCCTTTCCAGTAAGATCTGGCAGCAGCTTGCCATCCCAATGCACAACTAGCGAAACTGTTGGATTAAATTGAGAGATTATTTGTTTAGCTATTGCTTCCCTTTTCTGAATGCAACTTTCACGAATTGAGGGACGATTTACAATTGTTTATGAAGGTTCTATAACGTTCTGGGCAGTTCTAGATTGTTCCAAAAGACCTTATATGGACTACTACATAACACAAAGAGTGCTCCTGCAAGTGGACTTACGCAGGATTTCGGAGGGTATATCTGAAAGGTTATATCTATTGCAGTATTGAACAATGAGTGCTGCATCACAATTTTCAATACTAAGTATCTACAATTCACAATTCAATTCAAATAAGTTTAAAATTTAAACTAATTTAAAAATGATATGTTGCGATTTTTCAGATCTTGGTAGCGGCCCCTAAATATTATTCAAAACTAACCTAATATTACCAAAATTATTTTTTTTTATAACGGAACAGATTCAAAACGTGCCCCCTCCAGTTTTCCAAAACTTAAAAATAAGGACCACCCTAATATATATATATATATATATATATATATATATATATATATATATATATATATATATATATATATATATACACTCTTTATCATGCGTTAAAAACATACATTTTAACTTGCTTCAGATTTCGGATATTATTTTAAGGATATTCGCATTCAAAATTAAATAAAGAATATATTTCAGTGGAGAACATAGCGTATGTTGTTATTCGTACGCGCGGAAATTAATTGCTCACAATGGCGTTAAAGCAACTCGATAGTAGAGTCGTTTCTTATGAGATGGAACGGAAGAGAATGAAGTTTTTTGCATGAGAACCGGGTTCAATTCACGGCCAAGTTCAGAATTGTTCACTTCTACGTTGAAATTTTTGAGTCGTCTCTTCCTTCGATTTTTACCGAACCTTGATGTAACCCCAAGTAAAGGTTCCAACATCCAACCTCTCGATGTTTGCGTGTGGAGAATCACCTTGTTACAATGGCTCACGACTAGGGTTGCCAACTTTCAGTTTTGAATATACGGAGCACGTAAAGAAAGTCTGCGTATATTTTTTTCATTAATTGAATTAAGAAACTGAAATAAACACGGAAGAAAATTTTATATATGTATATATTGTAAAATGAATGCTACATATTCAACTTTTGATTTCAAAATATGGAACAAATTATTTCATCATCATCATCATGTTGATGTCCGAAGACAGGTTTTAGCTGAATTGCTGCCTCTATCTCTCTCTCTCTCTCCCTAGAATCTTCTTTCATACCTCTATAAGTACTATATTCCTGCTTTATATTCTCTAATATTCCTATTCTTTTTTTCCCTCTTCCACTAATTTTGCCTTCTAAGATCGTCCTTTGTAAACTATGTCTTCTCAAGATGTGCCCTATCCAATTTGCTTTTCTTTTACTGATTGTTTTTGTTAGCATCCTATCTTCTCCCACCATTTCTAATACTTCTTCATTTCTCTTCCTCTCTGTCTATTTCACTTTCATCATTCTCCTCCATACCCACATCTCAAAACTGTCTAAATATTTTTCCTCCTATCTCCTTACCGTCCACGTCTCTGCACCATATGTAGCAATTCGCTAATTTCTTCCTTGTTTCTAAATTTATTTTCTTTCTTGTGAGAAGCTCCTTCTTCTCGTTAAATCCTGTGTACTACTTCCATCCTGCCCTAAAATACTGCCAAGATATTTGAAACTACTTACTTGTCCCAATTTTTGGCCATTTACCATTATATTTAATTCTTTATGTTCCTTTGAAACCACCATGACTTTCGTTTTTTCTGCATTTATCTTCATTCCATATTGTTGGCCAACCCCACTAGTCTGTCTGTCATCCTCTGAAGCTTTTTCTCATCTTCTGCTATTAATCCATGATCATCTACATATTTAATGGTGGTAATACTTTCACCTCCTATCTTAAATCCTTTCTCTTCCATCAACGCTTCTTCTGTTATTGTTTCTGCATAAATATTAAATATCGCTGGTGAAATAGGACATCCCTGCCTCACTCCCCTCCCTATGTAAGTACTTTCTGTTTCTTCTCCTTAATCCCTGATTATCTTTTGATCTAAGTAAAGGTTTTTAAGCAATCTTTTATTTTTCCAATCTATTCCTATTGTATTTAAAATACCCAGCATTTTATCCCATTTTACTCGGTCAAAAGCTTTCTCCCAATCTACAAAAAAATACATATCTTTATTGACTTCTAGCGCTCTTTCTATCATCATCCTCATACATCCTATAGCATCTCTAGTCCCTCTTCCTCTTCTGAAACCAAACTGATTATCTTGCAGATCCTTTTCTATTTTACCTTCAATTGTTTTGGTTAATTTTCTAGTTAGAACTTTAGCTGTATGAGAAATTAAACTAATAGTTCTGTAATCCTTACAACATTTTGCATTGTTCATTTTCAGTCTTCCTTCTTTTCATGTCATCAATGGCTCTTTTAACTTCAGACTCGAGAATACTTGGTTCTAGTTGGTCTTTTTCCACATCCGCGTTTTCATCCAATTCAATATTTTCTGGCTTGCCTTCTTTGTCATACAACACATCAATGCATTCTTTTCAGATACTTTTCATATCGTTTGACTCCGAGACTATTTTACCACTTTTGTTCACGATTCCTTTACGTCCTATCTTTCTTGCCTTTTTCTTGAATAGTTCCCTTGCTTTGCTATACATGAGATCTGTTCTACAAATTCCTTCACACTTGCCAACTTCCTCGCATTTATCATTTATCCACTGTTCCCTGGCTTTATCTGTTTCCCTTCTTAAAGCATTGTTTTAACTCTTTGTACTTTCTTTTGCCTTCTTCAGTGTTTATGTTCTTCCACTTGCTCCTCTCTTCCATTTTTTGCAGAT
This sequence comes from Tanypteryx hageni, assembly GCA_028673005.1. Taxonomy (NCBI): domain Eukaryota; kingdom Metazoa; phylum Arthropoda; class Insecta; order Odonata; family Petaluridae; genus Tanypteryx; species Tanypteryx hageni. Next base: position 58,594,121 of record CM054112.1, read on the forward strand.
TGGCTGCTGTGCCCCAGGGTTTTTTTCTTTCTTTCACCTGTGATCTTTCCTACCATCTTTTTCATTACATCTTTAATGTTGCATGGTTGTGTCTCCACTCCTCATCTACATTGTTCCTATTTTCTTCAGCTCTCTCCCCCAACCTTTCCTCCAGCTCAGTCATAATAGCCTCCTTGTTCTTAAAGAGTTCCTTTGTGTTCCATTTCTTGTTAACTCTTATGTTTCTCTTAACGCTCTTCAGTCTACATTGTGTATTTGCCACCAAAAGGTTGTGGTCGGAATCGATATCAGCCCCTGGTATTGTTTTCACATTTTAAATGCTATTTCTAAATCTTTCATTGACTAGTATGTAATATATCTGGTATTCTCTCTGGTCTCCAGAGCTTCTCCATGTGTAAAGTCTCCGCTGGTGTTGCTTAAACCATGTATTAGTTACAATCAATCTATTTCTCTGGAAGAATTCCACAAGTTTCTCCCCTCTTTCATTTCTCTTCCCTAGTCCATAAATTACTCTCCTGTACCTCTCCGACTAAACTGTTCCAGTCTCCCATTACTATGGTGGTGGGGGTGTCGGTGGTGTAGTGGTTAGGACGCATCCTGCGCGAGTAGGATTTTTCTCAAGGTCGCCCGGCCCCCTGTCTGTGTGGTTTGAGGAGACCGCGCGAATTCAGCTGTTCCGTCCTTCGGAAGGGACGTTAACCCGTTGGCCCCCCAGGTGTTCTTCGTAAGAGCAGGCAAATGCCGGCACTGGGTTTCCCTCCTCCCTCCCCGGTTATTCATTGCACTGCCTCTGAGATACCCATTTGTGCTGTAAGAGAGGCGAATTGACTGGGCACTCAAACAAACAAACTATGGTGGTGATCCTTTATTTTCCCTCCTCCTCTAATATCTCCGTAATCTGTGCATACATTTCATCTACTTCGTCGTCACCAGCATTAGTTTTTGGCATATACACTTGAATTATAAGCATTTCTACTGCCTCCATCTGAAGTGTGATGGCTATTAATCTATCATTAACTGTCACTACCTTGCTAATTCTTTCAGCCTATCTTTTTTTTCATTATAATCCCCACTCCCCTTTCCTTTTTCTCTCCTCCCAAGTAAATAACCTTAAATTCGCCTGAATTTATCTCGCCTTCTTCTTCCCACCGAACTTCACTAATACCTACTATACCTACATTATTCCTTCTCATTTCTCTTTTTAAGTTTTCTAGTTTACCCCCTGAATTCATAGTCCTAACATTCCATGTGCCTATTCTTAATTTCTCACTACTTGCTTTCTTCATATTAATGTTACATTTCCTCTGTGCATCTCCTAGGGTAGTCCCCACCCGGAGATACGATTGGGGGACTGTTTTATCTACGGAATATTTTACCTCAGAGAGATCCATCGAGGTATTTGCAGCTTTTCAGCCTATCATGGGAAATATAATGAGGGAGTTTCCCCTTGCTTTCCTCATCGCAGTTTCACAGGAGTGATTACCCATCTGTAGCTGTTCAGATCCACATGATCACCACCTACAGAGGTACTGTGCAAACTGCTTCCCTTGCACAGGGGGATGCAAAACCCCCAAGACTGTTTCTTAGTCTGACCCTTCCTTTCAGACCTTTCCGACTTGGATGGTCCTACCAGGTTCATAAGAGTACACAAATCCTCCCACCTCTTTAAGGTTTTGCAGTCCTTAGGGAGGGACAAATTATTTGGGGGGAAGGAAAGAAAAATTAAACAAATAATTGTTAACTTTTATTCGGAGAATTAATGAGCTACATTTGAATGAAATTTATGAAAGATTAAAATAGTCATCACTAATTTAAAAACAAATGTATTTGTCTCAGGTCTTTGCGTATCTCTCCAGCCTAATAATATTTGAACGGAGTTTTAAAAAATATTTTTAAAATTATTGTTTATTTTATAAATTATGTTTCTCTGAGGCCTTAAGGTCTTTCTGAAACTGTTTGTTGTGGAGAGCATAATGATAAATTCGCTGCATGACATGTTCATCTTTCCCAAGCATTGCAGAATGGACTCCACGGTAGATATGTCCAGTATTGTTTCACCCGCATTGATCAATGATGGATCTTAAAAACATTTTTGTAATATAACATGCTAATTCAGGAATTTCTAATACGGGAAAATAACGTCTAGTATAGATTCCGCACGGAAGGGGGGACAAATGTTGAAAATACGGAAAACCAAGGGACATTTGGCAACCCTAATCACTGCCTTTGCGGTTTTTTATGCATATTATCGTGGAATTTCAAGAATGCGTTTTCAAAACTCTGGGTAAGTTTTTACTCGAGTTCATTCACGCTTTCTGCGTATATTTCTTCCGCCGCAATAAATCACAGTTTTAACATACAATGAACTCGAAAATTTCTATCGAATACTACACATCTTTTTTTTGCCAAAACAGTCTCTGCCTCGGATGCTTTCAATGCGCTCAGTTACGGAACATTCGAAGGCAAAACAGCGACCACGGAAAATTTCCCCCTCCTCCCTCGTTGAAAGAAAGCAAGCAAATTATATGGGAGAAAATTCTCGAGTTCTTGAGGAAAACTTTCTTTGGTTTTTTTCTCCATTTTTATCGGCAAAGAGACGTCTTTGCCAGTTCGCTCGAGGGAATTAGAAGTTATAACGAATACTCAAACATTCTGGGTATCTTGTTTAGTGCCTAAGTGTTCGTGTACTTGAATATTTTATTTACCGAAAATATTCTACGGACTTGAAACAATGGCGAAGTACGCTTGCCCTTAATCCTAGGAATACCAAGGGGGAAGGTCTCCGGGGCCCGCAACTTTTTACTTTTTTCCGCCTGTTTCGCTGTAATAGAATTTTTAATGACATTGTCGATAGCTTTTTTAGAAGCAAGCAGGTATAGTTTTTAATCGATTTTACACATATTCCTCGATTGTGCAATTATTTTCGGCAATGGCCACGTGCTATGACAAATAGGTAGCCGAAATTAAATTCTATGCTTCAGGTATGATGTGTTAGACGACTCAGAGTAAAACTTTCTTGCTGTTAATTTATTATTATGTCTATAAATTTGAGGGTAGCTTGCACTCATATTGTAGTATTTATCTGAGCATGCAAACATAGTAAGGACAAATGTGAAAAAACTTCTTTCGTGCATATTTATGCCTTTATAGTATGTTCAGACATTATAATATCAGATAATTCATGAAAATCGGATGTTTATATTCCAATATATCGTTAAATATATTATTATACCTAAAACATTACTATGGCTGCTTATTAAATCTTAGATAGTGGACCTCTGAGCTTAGTATTACTAGGCTTAAATTGTAAATATTAGTTACCTATTCTTATTTTGCATAGTGAAATATAGAAGGATTCTTTCGTATACCTTTACATGAAGCTTTTAAATGTATTACATAATAGCATATTTAAGCGATATTTGAATCTATTTTTGCCTATCCATTTTTCAAATTTTTATCGAGCCAATAAATTTTTGCCAAGATGAATTTCGCATGAATTTCAAAATGGCGTAATTTTCTCGCTGGGAACCGATTTCTTCTCGTTACGACATAACGGTTCGCTCCGAAACTTTTTCAAAATGGTGCACTGGAAGATTCGTCTTCATTGAATTCCGTTATAACCTGAGGACACATGTGGCTGACTGAGATGAATAGACGATTTTTTCAGACGTTCATACCTCGAGCAAAAACTTGCCTAGAAAAGTTTTGTCAGTTTGCTTCCAGCAGGCGGACTCGGCGATCCGAGTAATAATTGTTTCTTATGAAGTTGTTGCTGGAGTTCTCCAAAAGAGTTTCATGTTATCCTGCAGGGAAGTTTGTTCGAAGAACGTTGCATAGGTCTTTTAAAACAAAGTGGTGCTTCTTAAAACTCCTAGGTGTCGACCCGTCTCTCTTCGCGCGTCTTCTACTGATTAAACTTAGGACTTGGCATTATGAAAAGGAATGAAAAATCTCAGCGAGGGGATTAGGTTATCAGTTTCTCTAATAATTCTTTTTGAAGTTATTACAAATATACAGTTTCTTGGGAGAAACATAAACAGAGTGAGGAAGGGAAATACGAATAAAATTTCCTTAAGGAGAAAAATTAGATTAAAGATTACAGGATATCAGTGTAATTAACGCAAATTATTTAATGATATTAATATATGACTGTCTCAGAACCATAAGATACAGACAAACATACATGTATTAAGGCGAAAATTTATCCTTTCTTAAATTAAGCTTTTTTATTTATTTCAATTTTTGATTTACTATCATTCTAAATTTTTTTCGTTTTTAAGATATGACAACTATGTTGGATGAATGTTAAAATCAGAATGCCCTTATAGAGTTTTGCTTCTAAACGTTTTAATATTTTTACTTGTCTCATAAGCATTTGTCTCACTAAATTTAACTATACAGGAATTTTTAGACCCTATCTGTACTTATGAAGCTTGAAACTTCGAAAACAACATAATGAATAAATATAAGCTTGACAGTGCTCTAAGTATGCGGGTAGAAAAAAGCACCGTTTTACGAATGTAATCATTCTTATGATGCTTATTCGGAATTGTTACATTTTAGGAAAATCATTGCGTAGATATAAAACAAAAATTACTATCGATGCAAATAACCAAAAACAAGGCGAGAGAAAGTAAAATGAATTGAAATTCATACCATCAGCCGTAAAATTGAATGGATTTGTTTGCGTTAACCCTCACGTATAATTTTTCAGTACTTAGTTTGTATATTTGTGAGCTAAACTTCCTAGGAACCAAATAAATTAGTATTATTAAAATATTTACTTATGCTATTGCAAGTAATCCCTCTTTTGTCATTTCCGAATCCAAGAATTACTTCGAAAAAAACGTTCATTTCCATTTAATCCTATAAAGCTGAACAGAAATGCCTTCCTTTCATAATAATTCGAGTGGAAGTTTGGCTCTTTTATTTTGAATTTCGACCACGATCTGTGTTACAGGATTAACATTAATTTTATATCAGAGAAAATAGTACATTTAATTCGGTTCTCTGCGTCGTTACGGTGACATGATTTAGTCAGTATTCAACCGGATTAAGCAGAAGGGAGCTCGATAGTTTCTCATAAAGTGCTTACTCTTTCAAACAATAAAAAGCGTATTTACTCATTCCTTTCTCATTTACTCTCACTTTGTCAACACCAAGAGGCGTTGAAAAGTTCCGTGGTTTTAAATTTTACGCGAGCGATAGATTTTTTGCTTGGGACCAAACCATGTTATAAATGTTGAATATCGATGTCGCGTTGACACCAATTATCAAGCAAATCGTGCTACACCATTAAATATTAATCCATCTGGTATGAAAGTTTCCAATTAAACTCACTCTGCACGCGTAAAATAATTGCGATTTTATCGGTGTTAATTCGTTATGCTCCCTGCAGAACGGAACCGAAAAAGTAATGTATCACGAACCTCAACCACGCTACTGCGTCATCATTAAGGAAAGCAGCACATGACCTATTGCTTATGTGTTCTTTCTTAATTGGTTAGCGAAATTATGAAGGGATTTGTCATATCTTAAGAAGCAGCGCTACATTTATTTCGCCAAAATTAATGAGATGCTCGCCCATGGCATGTTCATATAATAAAAGATATTTAAAAATAGTACAGAGTTGCTCAAGTTTTTTAACTTTTCCAATTTTATTCTAGTATTGAAGGACTCTTATTACTTCTGGTGATGTGTTATGCATACATTATTTATATCCCTCGTCTCATGTTAATATCTTTTAGCAGAAAAGTCGGATTTCATAATATATTAACTGCGAAAAGTAAAATTGGCAATCTAAAGTTTATTTTATGGCGAAACACGATATAAAAAGTCGTTTAAGTAATTTTTTATGAGATTACTCCTTTCATCCTCATGCGAACTCGAGGCTTACATCTCCATCAGTTTTTAAGAATCCCGTAGCTCGCATCTTCTACCGGAAGCTTTAATTTTGTGGGAGCTCTTCCTACCAGTTGGTCGCAACTGGCCTTAAAAATTAACTGCCTCGGGGCTCAACCAAGTCATTTCCTTTGTCGTCAAACTGATTTTTTTTCAATTTAGCAACTCCCTTCAAAGCGCCCTTGATATTTTTTTGCCTCAATTCGGCACACTTCCCCCATCTTCCCTCCTTTGTTTTCGTCACCACTCCCCCTTTCACTCTCCCCACTCCTCAATTCTGAAGATGTTTTCCTTTCAGTTGAGAAGGCTAGAGCGTAGGAGTATAAAAAAAACCCTCTGAGATATTAAAAAAATTATAAATCTTGCGTGCGGCGTTGTTTGAAAGCGAACGCTTAGGCCCCTTCGAGGCGATCGCGTAAGAGAGATATCGAGACTCTCGAAATCACCAGCGGCGGTTTTTTCTCCTTTCTGTCCTTGTTCCATCTAGTCGCTCCTGTGCTCTTTTGCCTATCGGCTTCCACGTCACTCCTCGGTTCGATACCGGGAATGGTTCGTTTTCTTTTCTTTTTTTGACACGTCGTCTCTCTATCGGAGAAGGAGGCACTGCGCCATCATCGCATTTTTACTCCTCGTTTTTGTTTTTTTGTACTTTATGTTACCACATATGCGCCCCTTAGTCTTGTTGGATTACGGCGCTAGTATAGTCAATATCATGAAAATTATCGAATGTTATCTGTAATTTTCTAATTTCTTTAGTCTACTTTCGATGAATCATCGCTGAATGAGGCTGCTCTGTAGCCGAAATGCGCATCTTGTTTTTACAACCTTGTTATGACTACTGGAGACACCTAAGATAAGCGCTTATTTTTTCAATTTTTTATACTTGAGCGCTGATTACGGAATTTATTTTCAGCCATAAGACGGAATCGATAGTTCCCTAGTGAATAATTTTAATCGAAGAATTCTCTTTCTCAACCGCTGGTGTTGTATAATAGACATTAGACGCGAAAAATGCGTATGAGCTAAGCCAGTGGTGTCCAACCTACAGCCCGCGGGCCGGATGCGGCCCGCGAAGGATTTTTGTCCGGCCCGCGAGGGTATGATTAAAACGCGAGCCGAAAAGTCAAACTCACAAATTCATACATTTTTATGAAAGTTTTGATAGTAAAACTTTTAATATTGAAATTTTAACCATATCAACCGTTTTTAGACCTGATTTTCATTTATATGGCTCCTTAGAATACATAGATATCTTCCGATTTAACCTCTAATCCAGTCCGCCAAACAATTGGCAACTTCCAATGCGGACCGCCGAAAGATTCGCAACCACCAATGCGGCCCCCCGGTAAAAAAGGTTGGGTACCACTGAACTGAGCAATCAGTTATTTGTTCCACTATTTAAAACCAATCTGCCCTCTCACTAATGAATGAGAGTGTTATTAACAAAATAGCAAATGTTTATAGGCAAAAATATCGACTTACACGGTCACTTAATTAAATGTAAACATTCCGTTAGAGAATTCCGAATTTTGACAGAAGTCTTCAAAGCCAAAACTATCGGCTCATGCTTAGACTTGAGGCCGTGTTATCTTCAGCTTATCACTTGTAAAACTCAGAAGTTAGACTTCGTATCGTTATTATCAATGTCTGTTTAATTTGCTGACTGTTATCGCGGTAAACACCTAGTCAGGTGCTAAGGCAAAGCAGTTCCAACCTCGATAGTTAAAAGCAGGTAGATTTGAGTAAAGAAATTCACATGTGAAGTACAACGCTTTTCTTCGTGGGATTTTTGAAGGTATTTCCGGTTTTGGCTTTAATGCCTGAGTCAGAATTGCACTTGTCAGATCAAATCAAATAAATACTTAAGGGAACTCTTATATCCGTAAAACAATTGAGCAAGCCGTTTACTTATGAAGTGCTCGTCCATAGTAGCAGTTTACCGATCGTTGATTCCATGCTAGAAATAATGGTCAATTAGCAATGATGGCGACAATTTTATGGTTAAAATCTCAGCAGTTTTGAGACTAAAGGTGTTATCAAATATCGTCCATCGTCTATTTAATGATTTTACTTAATCCAGTAAGTAATAATTGTTCGTTTCTGTTTTCCTTTTAATATGACTGTGCTTTCGTATTGGATACTCATTGTTAGCACTAGTTTTACCTTAACTTATGATATTTACCTATTACATCGAGAATTTTACCCATTTGTTGTTATTTTCTTGATAAACAAAAATACAATTAATGTGCTGTACATATTTCTATAGCGAGTTAGAAGATAATATAAATGACATTTTAGGTAATTTACGCTGCAGTTTGTCACATCACCTTTGTTGTAATTGTCACTTTATCTTTTAAGCTGACATTGACTTGTTTCCGTACATTTACACCAGAGTCAAATGTTAAATATTAGCCAGGAGTCGCTTTTATCTCTCAGTGTTATCTTTCTATTCAAATTTCGCCTTTTCATTTTTCTATTTATTCCCTCTCCACTCGTCTCAACACCTTATTACAACGACGCCTTTTGAGATATAAGGGTTATTTTCTTTCTCTTATGAACGATCTTAACCTCCCACAGGCTAAACCATCTAGTCTTTGCACACACCACTCCCCACTCTCCTCCCCCTCATCCTCTCGTCTCCATCCTCTGGGTCCTCTACTATCTCCCTCTCTAGCGTAAACTCCACTTTTTTCTCGCGCGTCCTTCTCCGCCTCTTTAAAAACCTCTCGTCGTTTATAAGTCCCCCTCTTCTTCCTCTTCTGCGCCTCCATAAATATGCCCCTCTTTTTCTCTTTCCCACTTTCCCCCGTTCTCATATTTCACTCCGGGGTGATCTCCATCCGTTTCCTTACCTCCCCGTGAATTACTACTTCTCTAATCCCCTCTCATTCTATCCCCTCCGCCGGCTCCAAACCTCCCTCTCCTCTCTTTCAATACTTTATTGCTTTCGAAATTCTTCTTCTTCTCATTACTCACCACTTCGCTAACCTCGCCACCTCCTCGAATTCCTTACGAATAAGAAGGCACCCTCTTGCCCTCACGCAGCCCGTTTTTACTCTCCCTCTCTCTTTAACTTTCTACCTCTCCTTGCATCGCCGATTCCACTTGTTCTATCGAAATCCCCTTTCTCTCCCTCCCTCCCTCTCTCCCTCTCCCTCCCTCTCTCTCTCTCTCCTTCCCTCTCTCTCTCTCCCTCCCTCTCTCTCTCCCTCTCTCTCTCCCTCCTTCTCTCTCCCTCCCTCTCTCTCCCTCCCTCTCTCTCTCTCTCCCTTTCTCTCTCTTTCCCTCCCTCTCTCTCTCCCTCCCTCCCTCTCTCCCTCCCTCCCTCTCTTTTCCTCTTCAATCCTCCCGACTTCCCGTTTCATTGTCTTTTCCTGATGAAGCAATTCTGTCCTTTTGATCGTCAGTGAAGAAAACTTTCTCTCTTTATTTAACTTACTTGTTAGTTGTTTCCTTTTATTCTGTCTCCTTCGTGTCTTGCTGTCTTTCTGTACTCGTTAATCAGTATAGTGACGTATTCTTTCCCTCCCTCTCTCTCACTCTCGAACCCCTTCCTTAACTCTTTCTATCCATGCCTGTTTCTTCCCTCTCATCCATCACCCCATCTTTCCCTCCCTGCGTATCTCTTCCTAACTCCCTACCTCTCCCTCTGTTTCCTTCTCCCTCGCGCTCCCTCTCTCCCTCGATCTTTCTCCCTCGTTCTACCCTCTCTCTCTCCACTTCCCTCTCCCCCTCTACCCTATCTCTTTTCTTCTCTCCTACTCCTTTCTCTCCCCTTCTCTCTTCCCCTCTCTCTCTTCTCTTCTCTCTCCCCATCTCTAGCACCTCTATCTCCCCCCCTCTCTAACACCTGTCTCTCTCCTCTCTTCCCTCTCTCCAACCTTTCCCTTTCTCCCTCTCACTCGCTCTTTCTGCCTCTCTCTATCACTTTCTCTCCCTCGCTCTCCCTCTCTCTTTCTTATTCAAAATATTTGTATCTCTCTCTCTCTCTCTCTCGCCACCTCAAAAACTTTTGACATTTTAAACTTGGAAGAACTATCATAGGTGCTTCATAACTCCACCTCCACCTCTCTCTCTCTCTCTAGCCTCCCGCTGTTGTTTTGTCTTAATTCAGTTTTCCCGGAGGAATTTTTTTATTTCTCTTCTGTCCTTGAGGAGAATTCAGCGCCATGTCGCATCTTCACGCGCGAGATGTAGGACTCCAGGATTAGGGAGAGAGAGCTTCACGATTCGACTTTTACTGCGAGATAGTTTTAGATGAGTTTGACGAGTTGATTTCTTTTCGGCTTATTTTATACAAAGTCTGGAATTTGGTCAGAATAACGTAACAAAATGATATTGCTGTGTGATACGTGTTATGCATCCATTATCTTTATCTTCATATTAAATTACTTGGATGCCGTTTTGTCTATAAAATGTGCTCGTTCGATGTGATCTTGAAACAAAACTGAATAAAATTCGCGTTTTTAAAGGAGTGTATTCAATTTCATTCATTCGTTTTTCTGATTACTTTAACTTGATTCATAGTTAAGAGAATGATTACCTAATATTAATATCTATTGTTTAAATTAATATACACAAATTAATAACGCAACACTTTCGATTTATAGACATTAGTTTTTAATTATAAAACAAGTTGGGGTGTATACGAGTTTCCCGTGGTACAGAAGTGCTTTTCGTCAAATTCGCCGTAGTATAATCGCACTCATACTATGTACTTCCTTTGAAATCAGAAAATTATTATTTCTTATATTGTAGCAACCCTGCTTTTTAGATCCGTTTTAAACATGGTCATTTCGTTTTGCCATTCTATACTCGCCTTACAAATGAAATTTCTTTGAAATCCGTTCAATCAATACCTTCGAAATTAATAGTTAGAGACAAATTCTAACTTTGATATTGTGGTAGCCCTGTTTAGTTGACCCTGATGAAATATAATAATTTTGTTGTTTATTTATATGAAGATTATGTACATCATATTTGGTTAAAATCCATGCCTTAAGTTCTCTAGAATTGCGTGTAAAAGAAATATTATTTTACTTTTTACTGTGGTAGTCCTGCTCTTTAGCTCCGCTTTAAACGTCTTGAGTTCATTATGGTATGTTGTACAAATCTTATATACAAAATTTAATTGAAATCCGTTCCACCAATTCCTTTCAACGTAATAATTAGTGAAAGAATTTAATTTGTAATTGTGGTACTCCTGTTTGACAGATTCAGTTTAAATATGCTATTATGTTTTTTATATATATGTACACTTTAAATATTAAATTTGGTTAAAATTTATGAAGACAATTCAACACAAATATGTGTAAAAAATGTTTTTTATTTCTTGTATTGTGGCAACCCTGATTTCTGTATCAAAACTAAACATCTTGATTTTGTTTTTGTATGTTATTCGCCTCCTTCATGAAAAAAATTCATTGAAATCGGTTTAGCCAACTCCTTCCAAAGTCATAATTACATAAAAGTTTAATTTTGGAATTGTGGGACCCCTGCGAGACGATCTGGTTCAAATATGTCACTTTGGCCATAAATGTATGTGAATATTTTATGTGCCAAATTTGGTGGAAATCCATTGAGCCAATTAATTATGTTGTACAAACCTTATATACAAAATTTAGTTGAAATCCGTCCAGGCAATTCTTTCCAAATCCCTAATTCCTGAAATAATTTAATATGTAAGTGTGGCAACCATGTTTGGTTGATCCGGTCTAAATATGCTATTATGGTTTAGTATATATGTGATATTATAAATACTAAATTTCGTTAAAATTGATTCTGAAATTCAACACAAATACGTGTAAAAGGAATTTTTTGATCACTTTGACTGTGGCAACCCTGACACAAAACATACTGGTTTTGTTTTTTTATGTTGCACACCTTCATACAAAATTTTCCTGAAATCGGTTCGGCAAATTCCTTCCAAAGTCACAATTACCGTAAAGTTAAACTTTGCAATTGTGGCACCCATGCTTAGTCGGTTCGGTTCAAATATATCACTTTGGTCATTATTTTATGTGAATATTCTACGTACGAAATTTGGTTGAAATCGGGTAAGCCAATTCTTCCCTGATATATGCGTACGGACGGACGGACATCACGAAGATAATAGTGCTTTTCAACAATGACGAAAAGCACTAAAAATCGCTGCCTAAGAATCAAACTGATGGCTGTCTAATAATACCCGTAACGTTGCGTAATTCGTAGTTAAAAGTTTCCAAAGCTAATGATCATCCTTTAAATCCGCATCTTCTTTTCCTTTCCTTCACAATTATCTACAATTTGTGTAATTTTAGCCCTGATTTTATATTGCGCGTTACTTTTCTTTGAGAGAATTAAATATATTTATCATTTTGATTATAAATCGTCTTTTTTATACACATCCATCCCGAAGTTCCTTATGAAATACGTTTTCTTCTCTCGATCTCTCTTACCTCCTCTCTGCTCATTCATATCCTCTTCCGTGACCGATAATAATTAATATCCGCCTTACTTTCATCCGCATCGTGCCTCTTATTTGTCTCCGAAAAAAAATTCTCCACAATAAAGACAACACTCGTACATTTTGTCTTATCTCCTCTCTCTCCCTCCTCCTCCTCCCTCCGGCGTTTCTCTTGCCTAATTTCGAATATCTTCGTATTTCCCTTTCATCTCCGTTCCTCATTGTATCCCCACTGTTCTCGCCTTCGCAATTGTTCTGGAATCACGCCCATCATTCTTTATTTTCTCCCGTCTTAAACTAATCTCCTCCTTTTGCGTTCAAATATTATCATCTCGGATAACTTTTGCTTCTTTCTCCCTGCCGGGGATTTCTTAACTTCAACTTTTTAGTTCTTTCTTCCTACCATGCTTGGTCTTTTACTCATCTTTCTCGCGCCATCTCCATCTCTTTCTCCCCGTTTCCCGCTCTTTTCGCCCTTTGTGTTCTCTTTCCCGCTTTTATAGATCTTGTAATTCCTTAGTCACTCTCCCATTCATCTCCCACTCACCTCCTATCCAACCCTATTCGTATTTCGCTCTCAGTATCTCTCTCCACTCTCCCTCCCTCTTTCCCCACCACTATCCCTTCCTCCCTCCCTCTCCGCCTCTCTCCCTTCCTCCCTCCCTCTCCGCCTCTCTCCCTTCCTCATTCCCTCTCCGCCTCTCTCCCTTCCTCCCTCCCTCTCCGCCTCCCTCCTTTTCTCCCTCCCTCTCCGCCTCTCTCACTTCCTCCTCCCCTCTCCGCCTCCCTCCCTTCTTCCCTCCCTCTCAGCCTCCCTTCCTTTATCTCTCCCTCTCCACCACCATCCTTTTCTCCCTCCCTCTCCGCCTCTCTCCATTCCTCCCTCCCACTCCACTTTTCCTTCCTTCTCCCTTCTCTACTCTCCCAACCCCCTTCCCTCACCCTCCATTCCTCCCTCTCTCCCCCTATCTTTCTCTCCCTTCCACTCTACATTCCTCCCCTCCCTCCTTTTCTCTCCCTTCCTCTCTCTCCCTTCATCTCCCTCCCTCACTCTCTCTTTTTCTATTTCCCTCCCTCTACCACTTTTCCCTCCTTTCTCCTTCCCTCTCCCATCTTCATCCATCTCTCCTTCTCTCTCTTACTCTCTTTATACCTCACCCATATTTTTCTCATCTTTCTCACTCTGTTTTCGCTTTCCCTCCTCTTGCAACACACCTTAATTCTCGAACCAACCTTTTTCTTCCACCCTCTTCGGTTTCACTCCTCCCCATACCGCGCTTCCCCAATTGGCTCTAACTTAATTGCAAGCTCCTCCTCGCCCATCTCCCAGTTATTACCACTTTACCGTCGCCTCTTCCATCTTCCCTTCCTCCTCCCTCTCTCTCTGTCTCTCTCTCCCTCCAATCCTCCTATTCCTTCTTCGCACCACCTGCTTCTTAACATTCTCTCCCCTGCAAGATGGGAAGTGACGGAAGTGGAGTTGAGTATGAGAAAGGGTATGAACCCTCCTTACGCCTCAGCGTAGTACCTTCTTAGTGCGGCGCTACCTATCCTTATCTCCATCCGCGTCTTTATCCCTTCTTCCCTTTCCTTCCTTGTTTTTGCTCGTTCTCTACTGCGTTCCATCTCGTGGTGGAGGTATTCCCTCATTCCTCCTCTTCGGGTTTTCCTCGTTTCTTGGCGCTAACCAAGATGGGTCGGGTCGCCCCCAGATGAAAGGCTCGAGGTCATGTCTTGCATTTTGAGTAAGCCTTTCTCTTCAGGAAATCTTTTCAGCTTGTCTTCTCCTTCTCGCCTCGTAAGGTGCGAGAAAAATCCTCGGCCATGCTTTATTCTTCTTTCTTCTTTGGGTAATTTGACTGAAATCTAATGACGAAATCCAAAGTCTAAAAGAAAGGAATGATTTTATTTTTCATTTGAGTGTTGCCATTTTTCCCTGCCTAATAAGTGACTAGAGTGAGGGATTGCTTCGAAATAATATCTCTAATTAATTTTCACCCCCGCCCGCTTCTCATTAAAACGTTTCTTTTTTGCATTACTCCCGTTTTCTGTTACAAAAAATATTATTCCGAGTTTTGAAAATATTTGCATTATATTAGTCCCTAATTGAAAGTATCGAAAGAAGCGGAATATTTTGACATATTTTGAATTTCTTCATTTTTTATAATTTCACGTAGGTATTTAATTTGTTATATACATTAAGATTTTTTAAAATTTGGCAATGGAAGACATATAGTTACAGCGTGATATTATTTAGCTTAGAAAGACTGGATATTGTTCAGCTATCGCAAAGTTATTTAGCCAAAACAGAAAACCAAGTAATTAAGAAGATATCATTGGCATTGTCAATTTCCATTTTTACTGTATTTAAATTACTCAATTTACTCCTAATAAAGGGTGATATTCACTATTTTAATACAATTTATTATTTCAATAAATACATAAAGACATTTTACGCAATCAAATGGGTTATTTTTACTTAAATTATTCTCTAAATATTTTCAATACCTTCACATAGAACTTTATGAAGCATATTTGCACAATTAGTTTTCATAACTACTTCAAATGATTTTTTTTCGATATACGTCAACTACTCATTTTTTGAAAGCTTCAGAATGATAGTATTTGCCATAAATGTATTTATTTGGGAAATTTAGTAAACATTTGGCTCAAGTATTTTGTCTTTTTTGTCCCCAAACTATTCATCGATGTTTCTATAAATCTTAGTTTGTAAAATTTCATTTATTTTGTCTTCTCGTAACATTTGAGTTGCCGGGGTTTCTAAAATATCCTGATATTATTTTCATCTAATATTACGTATTTATTTGTCTAAAATCATGAAAATGTTTCGTCATTTACGCAAAAATTTTAATTACTGGAGGCCCTGCTCCTACGGGCTTCAACCCCGCCCTCCGCTCTCTCCCAGTTCCTCGGCGCTGTGCGCCTGGAATTGAGCCTCGCTAAGCTGGGCATTTTTTTACAACATTGTACAGAAATATAGAAATAAAACAATATAATTACAAAATTACGCGCAAATTTACGACTTTGGAAAATTATTATAAGATTATTACCCGTTTAAAATCATAGGATGTTATATTGCTTAAGGCAAAATAAATGCTACTTTTATTGGGTATTATCTGAGTCGCTGCAATCGTTGATGACATTGATTAGATAAGTGGTGAGCAACCTACGGCCATTGGGCCGCATGCGGCCCCCGGGAGCGTTTTATGCGGCCCGTCCAGCTATGATTAAAAAGTTACCCGTAAAATTTTACAAACAAATTCATATCATATACATTAAAATTCCGACAGTTAAAGACTTGAGATTGAAATATTAACCCTAAAAAACGTAATTTAGACTTGATTTTCATTGATCTCATACCTCAGAGTATCTAGTTAACGTCCGATTCGAAGTCTAATCCGGCCCCCCGAAACATTTACAACTTGCATTGCGGCCCGACGAAGAATTCGTAACACGCTATGCAGAAAAGAAAGAAGAAAAGCAGTTAATTTGTTTTGTGTGATATTTAAAAACGATAGTTTTCACGAAAATGTTCAATCGATTTTTACCCTTCATACATCTGTTTGATTGTAAATGAAATGTAAATTCACTGAAAACCGGGGTCAAAAATTCCAGAAACCCTAGTAACGATTTTTTTAAGTGTTAAAAATTCGAAAAAACTTGAATGCAAACATAAAATGTGAACAAATACGAATTAGATAACAGAATCGACGATAAGAATAAGAATTTCAATTATTTTCCTTGTGAAATAGTGAACATTTCGCGTAGGAATCTCAATTATAAGATATAAATGTTAAAAATAGGGCCCTGCGAATCACAAAATATTTTTCGAATCAAATCACCAATAGAATCATTCCTAAATATTTGAATCAAATCGAATCACGAATCGAATAGACTGAACAGATATATATTATACTAGTGTATTACCCGTCATATGACGGATACATAATAATAATATTCCCTCCCTCCCTCTCGCCGTCCCTCTCTCCTTCCTCTCTCTTTCCCTCCCTCTCCCTTTCCTTCTCTCGCTCTCCCCCCTCCCTCTCTCTGCCTCTCTTTTCTCCTACCTCCCCCTCTCTCATTACCTCCTGTCACAATCCATAGTACTCCCTCTTTTTCTCCGTCTCCTTCTTTATCTCTTTCCTCCCGTCCTTGACTAATTCTATGCCTCCCTTACTCTCTATGTACCTTCCATTCTATATTCATTCCTTCCTATCTCTCTTCTCACATCCCCTCCTCTCTTGCTCTACATCTATATAGACTGAACTCAATTTTATGAATTCAATAACTCGAACCAGAATATCCTATTAAAACAATAAATTTAAACACTACGGAGAACCTTACTGCCGAATGCACAATTGTCTTTCATAACTAATTAAGCCTAGGAACGAAATTACATCTATTACTGGATAACGTCAACCATACAAAACATAAACTCGACACGAAATTCGAAATTAAACAAGGCTTACAGCAAAACGAATCCTGAAAATACTATCAAATTCAACTGTGTATAACACATTTCAACGAAATTTCACCCTTGGCTCTCACCTCTTTCCGTCTTCACAAAATTGCTTGTTGCATAGTAAATATGTCATGACTTTATCCGTTAAAATAATTGATGAGCTTAAAATAATATATTTTTTCGAAACTATCTTCATGCTCGTCTTATGCGACGTTGTGCGTTAAGATATTGTAAAGTTGTTTACTGAAAGTAATGTGGATTCGAAAGCATCGAATCCGAGTCCTAGCTACCAAATCAAATCGAATTCTCACTCATGATTGGGAATTAAACGGAATCTCGAAGACTCGCAGGACCCTAATTAATAAGCATAATTTTGTACGTCAGATACCTGCCGATTACATATAAATCAAATGGAAAAAAGAAAAGCCCGTGGAATCGAACTCGATCCTATGTTTTACACAGCGATTGGTCAAAAACATCATGTGGTGTCAATCTAATCAAAACTGAAAGAATCTTTAAAATTGATGTAGCCGTTCTTAAGTTATTCAACGTTAGTTGAAATATAAATTCATGTGACGCCATCATGAGTGAACAATATTCAACATCACTTAATTATTAATAAAACTTGAAATCCGCAATCAGCCATTACTAAAATTATTCAGTTTGTGCTGAATATTTCGAGCAAACATCAATGTTCTGAAGTAGGATCTGGTGCTTTCCCTGTGGATTGATTGATTGATTGAGAGAAAAATTTCTACAATCAATGTTCTGTATAAATAAATGCGATACAAAAAGCGTTTCGTGTTTCATATAATCATTTAGCGTGGCGTATTTCGCTTTTTAGAAAAATTCAGAGATCCTGAAAGCATTCATTTTGGCGCATCCGTTAATTATATATTAAAAACCTCAAAAATGAGTCCCCATTTCAATTTTTATAATTATATTATCATTATACATTTTTTAAATTCCTCTATGATAATTAGTTCGAGAGTTGATTCGTGTACTTTCAAAGAAGACTAATTCTGACGTGTTTTTCATTATAACATTCGCTTGCGAACGTGTTTTTCTTTGACATTTTGCTCATAGTTTGTATTTTTCATTTTTCGTCATTTCTTATATGAATCACGACTCATCAGCATGGCGCTCGATGCCATATAAAGCTTCAGTAACTATTTCATTCCTTGTAGCGAGCATTTTAAAAGGATTCATAGAGGAAAGATAACGAGTTTTGCTCCAGGCGGTTTTTTCATATGAACATTAGTCTGTGGTACATAATTGTATAAATTTGAACCATTTTCCGTTCTAAGAAAAACCGGATAATAGTTAAATAGTTGAAACAATTTACAGTATGGTAAATTCAATCTTGCCTTCATATTTGTCCGAAACAATTAATCATTTATGTGGAAATACACACACGCACGCACACATACGCGCGCGCACATACATGCACGAAGGTTTGGCGCATTTACTCAGTATACTAACTAACCCTAAATTTGCACTTCCAGATTTTTTATTTGTGTATTTGCTCATCATTACCGAAGTCTATAGCTGCACCATAAATCCAACATGGGCGACACTAAAAAAATTACAAACGAATTTTTAAGCGAAATTGAGTGCGTTTTAAGGATCCGGAGGAGAAATTTTCTATGAAAAAAATCGATGCGGGTGAAAAATGGCGCTTCGTTTTTGTTTTTCCTTTGGACCTCGAGATAATTAGCGCAAATTCTTTGGCTGATATAATACCGACAGCGTACGTTTCATCCGGATTCGTTTTATTTTACTGTTTTTTTTATTTTGGAAACAGCGGCTTATTTAATTCCAAAGGACAACACACGCATTATGTCGGCGTTCCTCGAGCAAAGACGCAAAAGGTTTACGTTTCGGATTTTCAGAGAGAGGAAAAAAATCTCTGAAATTTAATGGGGAATTCCGCCCTCGGGACTTTTTTTTTGCGAATTTCTATCCGTCCTTTTTAACTACCTTTTCGCGTTTTCGCCGGAAATCTTTCTTCGGAGTACCTCTCCCTCCTACAGATCTCTTTCTCTACCTCTCCACCCCCTTCTTTCTACCTCTCTTTATCTCCCTCTCTGTACATCTCTTCCCCTTTCTCTCTACCACTTTCTCTCGCCTTATTTCCCTTCCTCTCTCTCCATCTCTTCCATTTTTCTCTCCCTTTCCGCTCTATCTTTCTTTCTACCTCTCCTTTTCTCTCTCTCCTCATCTACCTCTCTACATCTCTTCCCCTTGCTCTCCCTCTCTGCCCCTCTCTTTCTCTCTCTCCATCTCTCCCTTTTTCTCTCCCCCTCTTAATATCTCCCCTTTTCTCTCCCCCTCTCCATATCTCCCTCCATCTCTTCCCCTTTCTCTCTCCTTCTATCTCTCTCTCCCGCTCTCCACTTTTCTCTCTACCTCTCACTTTTATCTCCCTCTCTGCTTTTCTTTCTCTCTCTTTCCATATTTCTCTACCTTTCTCTATTACCTTATCTCTCTCTGCATCTTTTTTCCTCTCGCCCTCTGACTTCCTCTTCCTCTCTCCTCCCTCACCTCTTTCTCTCTCCTCCCTCACCTCTTTCTCTGTTTATCTTCTTCTATGTCCCTTTATCTCCCTCCATCTCTCTCCCTCTCCATCTCTCTCCCCCCTCCTCTCTCCCCCTCCGTATCTCTCCCCTCCATCTCTCTTCCCTCCATCTCTCTCCCCCTCCATCTCTCTCCCCCTCCATCTCTCTCCCCCTCCATCTCTCTCCCCCTCCATCTCTCTCCCCCTCCATCTCTCTCCCCTCCCTCTCTCTCTACCTCTCCCTCACTCTACCTCTCCCTCTCTCCTCCCACATCATTTTCCTTTCTCCCTTCACTTAACTTTTTTGTCACTCTTCCCAAATCTCGCTCCCTCTCTTAAACTCTCTCTCTCTCTCTCCATCACTCTTGTGATCTCTTTTCTTGCAACTATATTCGCGCGTTCTTTTTCACCTGACTTTATTATCTCACTGCTGTTTGACCGCAGTATTTTTACTGGTTCTTTTTCTCATTTTACATGCCTCTTTCGTGCTCTTTTTATGCTCCTCTTTCCCCGTGTTCTTTAATTATCTAACACCTCGTCTCTCTTTATTATCAACCTGCTCACCATCTCTCCTTAATGGCCGCCCCTTACTTTCCTCTTTTACCCCACTCTTTTCCTCTCTTTCTCCTCTCTTGATTGTCCTCCGTTTTTTTAATTTTCTCTCCTCACGCTTCTTCCATTGTTTGTTTTTCCGAATCTTACTTTCCTTTCTATTTTTCGTCCCCATCTTTCCGACGCTTTTCAAGTACGATTCCGTAACAGGAAACTCATCCCGTCTTTTTTTTGTTTTTCCTTACGTCAGCCCAAGACTTTTTCCATGATGAATGAATTAGGAAGAAAAATTGGTATCGCTGCTAATTTCTTGTTGTTCTTAAATTTAAAAAAATAGGCGATGGCATTTTAATGTAATTGGCCAATCTTTTTATTTTTTACGGGAAAAGGTCGTTCCGGATTATATCTTGATATTGCGGGCATCAACTATACTAATCATTTATGCAAATGAAGGAAAATTAGGCGATGGAGTATTAAAAACAATATTTCGGGGTGGTATGTATTTTTAGCAGCTGACCATCTCTTCTAGTATCTTCTATTTATTTTTTCTCCGAGTAGAAGCTAACTTGAGTCTTCCGATGATAATCCTGTTGTGCATATTGATGTGTGATTGTCTTGGTTTCTTTGTTAATTCTTTCCGTAAAAAGCCCAGAAATCCGGTTTATGATGCAGTGAAAAATAAATAAACTGGAATTCATTAATTTCGTTATTTGTATATCGCGTTCCATATTCTTTCATTTTTCTCTTCCGTGAACTCCTTTTAGCTCATTTCGTTTCTTCTTGCTGCTGTGACCTCTCTTCCCTCTTCTTTTACAATGCATCTCTCCCCAATTCTTCTCTTTTTTCTGTGCTGATGTCTCCATCTTACAACCTTAATTACATACATTTTCCTCTCCGCTCAATTCGCTGTAGCTGGCCTTCCTATTTTATTTTCGCACCATCTCTTCCTGTCATTCGAATCTTCTTTCCCTCATTCTCGTCCACTGTCTCTCCCATTACCCCTGCATTGACATTCTCTCTCTCTCTCATCTCTACTTCCTGCAACCTGTCCCCTTTCCTCTCTTTCTCTATCTTCCTTCCTGTCTTTACTGTTGCTTTCACAATTCTCCCACCATTAAACTCCTTCTGTCTTCCTCGTCCTCTTTTCTCTTATATTTACAGTATCTTTTTTTCATCCTTTCCTCTTTTATCGCCATACTTTCTTCTCACCTACGCGGCCTCTCCATCCCTCTCCCGTTCCACCTTTTTCAATCCGATTTTCGACCGTCCTTTTTTTCTCATACTTTCTTCCCCTTTAACAACCTCCTATGGTACTAACACCTAATTTTTTAGCTCATTCTATATCTCCTCTTGTCCATAGCTCTCTCTCTCTCTCTCTCTCTCTCTCTATATATATATATATATATATATCCTCTTGTCCATCGCTCTCTCTTCTTTTTGGCCTCCTTTTGTCGTCTTTTTTGTCTTTCCTACGCGACTTTTTTCGCTGTAATTTGTTCTCGCCATCCCTCCCCCTCTCTCCCATCTCATTCTTCCCACTCCGGATTTCTCTCCATTTCCTAATTTTCTTTATAACTCCCCTCCGCTCTCGACTTGCAATCCTTGAAATCTCTTCCCCCCTATCCTTTGCCTGTTCCTTGTTTCGCCTTGCTCATTTTCGGGACTACTCACTGCATCGTGAACATATTAAGGGCCATCCTTGCGGAAAAAATTGAAGAACGTTACGTACTTATAATTTTTTTGTTACCCCCCACCTTCGACTCGAGGTAAAAGATTGCGCTTTAGGAGGTGGGCCAGTCGTAGACGTCCACCTTAGGCCAAGGTCAGGAGGTCAGAAAAATGATGACGCTGGGGTGGCAGCGTCACCTTTGTTTTTATGGGGCCCGAAGGTCGCCTTATTGGCGAGGCGGTAAATCTTAATTCAATTTTCGCTCTGACTCTTGATTGCTCTAGAGGCCCTGACATACGAATTGCTGGGTATATTGGAGATTTATTTTTTAAACCTGTGGGAAATATACTGGCGCCAATGACCGTTAATTTTGTCGTAATTTTCTAGTTGCTGTAAACTAATCTTTATATCGTACCCTTCACATTAGTTCTTTCGACGAGAAAAGGTTAAAAATCCTTCATAAATATGGACTGTTTTCCGGCCAAGAGCATGTTCGTATGCGTTCGTCCTAGTTATTCTTGATATGCTCATTGTAAAAGGTCCTCAGGTGCTGTTTATGAGCTGGTTAAAAATATATAAATGTTCCAAGAAAAACTAAATAATACATGCTTAATTAAATGATTAACAGAAATAAGGTTAAACATACGTGCTTTTTAGGTTTCGACACATATAATAGACTATTTCCATCGCTTTTGCCACAATGTTTACGCAATGAATTTAAATTCATTGATTTTGTCGTGAAATTTTGCTAATTTGTGGTTCGATCTAATTATTTAAAAGCTGTAATAACAAATACTGTTGTTTGTAAGATAAATTTGTTCATTCGCACTTGGAGAGGGTTGGAAAATCTTCAAAATTAGCAATACAAAGAAAGCGAATAGATTTTTATCTTAAAAGTTCATGCTATAAGCTTATCACGAATTTTATTTTCATTCATTGTTATGATGAATTCTACGCATCTGAGTAATTGATTACTAAATATAATATCATTTTTGTTCCTTTTAATTTACCAAGATCCCATTTTTTGATATTTTTAAATTAATTTTTAACGTCAAGAGGCTTTTATAAAATGTAAATTAAGTACTTTTTAAAGAAATTTTATTTCCATTATGAGTATCTTAATAATTAAAATGTTGACATTAAGTGTTTTTCTTCCTTGGAATTATTTTAAATACCTTAATGTATATTTAAATAGATTTTTAATACCAATGTGACGGATTTATTGTAGGTTATAGTAGGAGTAGTTTCCTCCCGTCGGAATTAATTCCACCTCATTCTCTTCGGATATAAAATACGTTTGATCCTATCAACAAACAATCTCTTTAGACTAAAGTAGACGTTTATGAGATCCTCCCGAGTATATTCGAACATTTTCAGTTTTTTATGTGTTTCAAATAGTGCAGCGATGTGAGTAATATGTCTGCTCCGTGTCGTTCACAAGTGCATCTATGCAAATCTCGTGCTTCTCATTTATATTTTTACCCTCCAATAGATGCCATCAAGCAAGGCAGTTGACCTCGGTAAAAAATTTTGCTTAGAGTCATTATTTACAACGCGAGCAGAAAATTAGATACACGTGGCTGCAGATTTATCTAAAATGCTATCCTCATGTTTATAGCGAGACTAATAAATATTTATATGATGAACATGGTAACGTTAGTAAGTTAAATAATTCAGCGATAACTCCAACCTAATGCACCTTCACAAATTTGTAGCTGCTTGACTCACCTGTCATTGAAGCGGCACTTAGTTTAGCATCGTCAATTTATACAGCTTATCTTTATCTACGTCCATGAAAAATAACTAGAAGAGCTTACTACCTTTCTTTGATTGATGAAATTTACTAGGTAAATAATTTAATAGGTTTGATAAGAAATTACGCTACTTGTCCCAATGTTTTTCAATCTTTCAATCATTTCACTCCTTATTGTTAAATTGATAGAATAAAATAATTTATACACAAATCTGGCTTTATTAAAGGTGATATAAATATTCGTCGAATTTCGGAACTTTACAGAACTACGTTGAAATAGATTTGAAATTATTTAAGTTGGTTTTATTAATTCTAAACAAGACAGCTTTTATGATTCCTCTTGTAGTTTTTTGTTTGTTTATAATAAACTATCACTTTGCTGGTCTATTAAGGTGTTTATTAACTTTAGTGATGATATTTCATTTAATGCGAAAATGTAATGGATTACTTTTATCCGTCCACCTGTTACTATCCTATTTAGTTGTAAATCTCAGATCAGGCGTATATTTTGAAACTACCAACGCCATTATTCTCATAAAAGTGGAATCTTTTAATTTCCCTGCTAGTTACAAATTGTGCATTATTCCATGAGTGGAAAGCCTCTTCGAATAGACCTCGTCATTTTCTATCTAATTCCGACTCACTTAGCATGAGAAGCTTCTCCCCTGAAAGATGATACTCATATGATTCCCTTCAATTTCAAACTAACCTTGGTTATAGCAAGCTATCTTAGATGTTAGTGAATGCAAATTTTGCTTCAATGTGGCGATTTTGAATACATTTTGGATTACATCATGCATTTGTCCTATATTCCTAGCTCCATGGATCACATTTCTCCTTTTCGATTCATTTGAAAGTTCAAGCCCAAACTTTAAATATCCGTATTCCTGGAGCGTCTCCTTTAACTACGTTTCCGTACATAATATTTTCACATCACGAAAAATACTTTATGTAAGAATTTTGAAATAAATAATAACATTTTCAAGTGTTAAATTGTAAAAATGAATAAATAGACTTTTTAAAATGTATTCTTTGTTACATCTACAACGATGTACCCGTCATCCATCGTGTGCATTTCACTCGATACTTGAAATGCACTGAACACATGCTTTAAAATGGGTTTGAAACTTGGAATGTTATCAAAGCTGTTATTCTTTAATAACTTCTTTTCTATATCGCTCCACTTAAAGCGTGGAAAAACCCTCTGAAGAATACTCAAATTTCACGATGATTTCTGACACGCTGGGATTTTATGAAGAGGTAGATATATCACAGTACAGATGTAACGATTCCGATATCACAATAATTTCAAAAACGGATGTTATTTTCCTTGATAACTATTTCAAAAAATAAAAAGAATAATGTCTGAAAGTTGGCTCATAGTCCCGCGCTCTTCTTCAATTTTTTTTAGCACCACCAGCAATCGGACTTTTTAATACGTTTATCAATTTATCAGTGTACATACAGTCAAACCCCGATTTAGCGCCACCGTTTGCCTATCGCTGACAGTGGCGTTAAAACGGGGATGGCGGTAAATCGAGGTAATTGCTTGTTCTATGTAATCATAAGATGAAAGTTCTGTTCACAACGACTCATGGGTGGTATGCGGGAGTGGCACTAAATAGGGGAGCGCTAAATCGGGGTTTTGCTCTGATAGCTAATTCAACAGAGAATTATTGAGCTCGTCTTATGGCTGAAACAATTCAAGAACAGGCACTCTAAAAACACCCGAGACAAGTATTTTTTAATTGCTTGTTCTTGAATGTGATTGCTGATAAATTGATACCCTGGAAAGATTTTTAAAACCAGATTATGATAGTTCACGCGTGTTTAGCAGTCATTAATTCGAATAAATTTAATAATGAATTAGAACAAAATTAGCTATGAAGCTTTGCACTCATTTTTAAGCATACTATGTAAAGTACACAACTTAATTGAAAAGATACATTTTGTGGGAAATTACCTAGCCAAAAATTTTCAGTTAATTACATTCATTTCCATTAGTAATTTTTAAAAAATTGCTCTTAATATGTCGACACAAGCTTTTGAATTATTTTCTTCCAATGTTGTTATAAATGACTAAAAAAATAGTCTTAAAATATGCCGTTTCTCAAAACATTACGAACTTTTAATACAAATCATTCAATCAATGGCGTATTATTTTCTCGAAACAGATAACAACCACTGTTTATATATTTCATGTCAGTGGTCAATATTTATCCGCAATGAACTCCACATTTTATGTTTCAGACGAAATGATACCCCATTCCTTCTGCCTTGTTTATTTGAATTTGTGAATATCAACGGTTACACTACTAAAACATTTGCTTGTTTCGCCTTCGTGGCTAAAGCTTCCCTCATTAACGGTAATGATCCTTCTGTACGTAACCAGTGTAAACCGAGCATGAATTCTTTTTTCCTGCATTCCAACCATTTGATTAATGAGAATGCTAATTACCCGAAGAATTATGGCTCCGATATCCCGAAATAATGTGTCATACGTGCGCGAGGTTTCGTTAAATAATATAATGCCTCCGCCTCGACGAGATTATCTCGCGAATCTCCATTTGAATTTGTTTTTTAAATCACTGCTCTTTCGAATTATAATTTCGTTCAACGGATTTTAGGCAGAGGCTACCGCGATTTACGCCAATAACTTCAAAAGCTCTTTTATACGAAATTAAAACTCTGGGAAATATAACGTTCCACCCGAGCGTTTTTACACTCAATATATTTACCCTTTGACGATTCCTTTTTACGGAGCGCGATTTAATGAAGCGACGTGTCCTATCATTTCTATCTTTTTCACAAAAAAAATATTTATTTATGTTAAAAAAACATTTTTTTAAAGTTTTAGGTAAAACACGGAAAATCCAATTACATCCGAAAGCTAGAAATAAAACGGATGAAAACGTTTATTAAAGTCAATCCCTGTCCAGATTTTGTTTTTCCTATGGGATTGTCTTACCCTCCCTCCCCCCCTCGTACTATGCATCTACACTGGCAGGTGATCGCATATTCATATGTACTTACAAATATATTTGTGTGTGCCTCCATACGTACATATGTGCATGTGTTTGTGTCTGTGTATAAAAATATTATAATAATAAAATAAACGGCACATTATACATTGCACAAACTTTCTCATAGACGTATACGTTTGGTCTCACTACACTCTTTGCCCCGAAATTAACTCTATATGCTTGGAAATTTACTTTCTTTGCTTGATGATAATCACTTTTTGATCAGGATTTGTCTTAAACACTCTTCTAGCAGTTTTCCTTAGTGCCGTAGTTTAGCGTATATTTTAATGCCACTGGACGATATATAGTATTTTTTTGGACATATGGCTTAGTTATTATTATTTGTGACATCAATCTGTACGATTGGACGGATTTAATCAAAATCCTTATAGCCATTTTTGAGTAAATCGAATTTTGTTTCAAAATATCCTTAATTGTTGCGAAATATTGTTCATCTCTTTAGAGTGTCTATTATGAATTATATTATCCACAAATATGAGATATCATTCGATTTAGTTTAACTGTTTAGACTGTAGTAAGATTTTGAGTGGTCCGCGGCGGAGGCGTGACGTCTTAGAACTTAGGTAAGGTAGCTTCTCGTACACTGTAATGTCACTGGACGGTATACAGTATTATTACGCAGTATTATTTTTGACATCAGACTCTACAACTGAATTGATTTTAATCAAATTCCTTAGAGCCATTTTTGAGTAAATCAAATTTTTCTAAAAATCGCTAAGAATAAACTACCCTTTATTTTAGTGCAATTTCATTTTTATCAAAAATTAATGTTGCCAGCACATGACATTCTCCATACCTGTAATACAGTGGAAATTACTTTGTATGTTTTTCACATGTACGTTTTTCTCACCTATACGTAATATTCACGCGGCACCGAACACTTCTCCATATAAAAACGTTTCTTCTGGGCGATATTCGTTTGAACGTTTTTCTCACTTCATCATCATCATAGGTAGTCTGTCCGTAGACAGGTCCGTGATTATTCTTGGTTAAACTTGGTTCTCCATATACTCCTATTTTCCGCTGTCCTCTTTATATCTTGATAACTCTCTTTCCCTTTCAAATCGTCTATCAGCTGAAACCTTTTCCTACCTCTTTCCCTTTTCCCATCTAGTTTTCCTTCTAACACGTCTTTAATCATACTCTCTCTCCTCAGGTAATGTCCAACCCAGTTAGCCTTCCTCTTTCTGATAGTCTGTATAATCATTCGCTTCTCTCCTATTCTTCGTAGCACTTCATCGTTTTTCATCCTATCTGTCCATTTTATCTTCAGCATTCTCCGCCAAGTCCACATTTCAAAGCTTTCCAAGTATTTGATGTCATTTTTCCTTAGCGTCCATGTTTCTGCCCCATACAATGCTATACTCCATACGTAGCATTTTATCAACTTCTTGCGGATATCTTCCCTTATATTCCCTGTAAGTAGTTGTTTCTTTCTCCTGAAAGCCGCTTTTGCTTTTCCTATTCTAGTTTTGATCTCATCCGTACATTTTGCCTCTCGTGTTATGATACTTCCAAGGTATTTATATTCTGAAACTTGTTCTAATGGCTTTCCCCCAATAGTTATGTTCAGATTCTCTTCTTTACCCGATATTCGAAAGACCTTGGATTTTTCTGTATTTATTTCCATACCGTATTTTCTACCTGTTATCACTAGTCTATTTATCATTTTTTGTAGCTCCTCTTCCTTTCTTGCTAGAAGTACTTGATCATCTGCGTATTTCACTGTTCTTATAATCCTTCCTCCAATTTTGAAATCCCCTGTGCCTTCTAAAGCTTCTTGCATTAGACTTTCTCCATATATATTGAATAGGGTTGGCGATAGGCAGCAGCCTTGTCTTACTCCTCTACCGATATTTATTCCGCAGGTGTCCACATTCTCAAACCTGACCTTTACAACTTGATTCTCATATAGATTCCTAATCAGTCTCCTGTCTTTCCAGTCTACACCTATATCCTTTAATATCTTCATCAACTTTACCCAATTTACTCTATCAAAGGCCTTCTGCCAGTCTACGAAACATGCGCAGATATCTTGACTGTATTCTATTGCCCTTTCTGATATGATTCTAACTACTCCTATAGCATCTCTAGTTCCTCGTCCTTTTCTGAAACCGAATTGATCTTCCCCTATTATTTCTTCTGCCTTTTTCTCCAGCCTTTTATTAAGAATCCTCGTGATGATCTTCGATGTGTGTGACAGAAGGCTTATAGTTCTGTAATCTTTACACTGCATTGCGTTTGGCTTCTTCTTTAGAGGGATCATTGTTACTTCTAGGAAATCCTGAGGCCACTCTCCCGTGTCGTAAATCTTATTAATTAATTTCGTGATCACTTTTAGTCCTTCTGATCCTATGACTTTAAGTATCTCAGCCGGTATTCCATCGCTGCCCGTGGCTTTCCCCTTCTTTAGTTCCACTATCGCCTTTTTTACTTCGCTCTCCATAATACTTGGTCCTAAGTTGTCTTCTTCAATGTTTTCCTCATTTTCCAGTTCTATTTTTGCCGCTCCTGCCTGTTTGCTGTATAATTCCTTAATGTATTCTTCCCATACCTGTGCTACATTCTTTGTTTCTGAGACTATCTTCCCATCCGTATTCATAATTCCTTTACCACAAATTCCATTAGACTTCTTATCTTCTAATTCCAGTGCCCTAGCGTACATCATATCGTACCGTCCTAACTTCTCCATTTGTTATATTTCATCACATTTTCCTTTTATCCAATTTTCTCTAGCTTTATCTGTTACCCTTCTCAACTCATTGTTTATACGCCTATAGTTGGCTCTACCTTCTTCACTGTTAACGTTTTTCCATTTTCATCTCTCATCCATTTTCTCCAGCATTTCCTTCGTGATCCATGGTTTTCTGATTTTCTTCTCTTGTTTTCCAATCTCTTTATCCAAGGTATCCTTGATACTGGTTTTAATTTCATCCCATTCTATATCAACGGTCTTCGGTTTGTTTTCCAACTTTCTTAAGTTATCTTCCAACTTCATGCTGACTACATTCTGCCTTTCTTTCAGTTTTTCTAGGTCCCAGGTCTGTCTTTCTCTTCTCGTTTTTCTTATTTGTTTTAGCTTTGTACTCATGTCAAGTATTAGAAGACTGTGATCTGAATCAATGTCTGCTCCTTGCAATGCCTTGGCGTTCTTTATGCTGTTCCTGAATCTTTGTTTTACAAGGATGTAATCTATTTGGCATTGCATTCTATCTCCTGGGCTTTTCCATGTGTATAACCTTCGTTTATGGTTTTTGAACCATGTATTAGTCACTACAAGGTCATTATTGATGCAGAATTCTACGAGTTTCTCCCCTCCTCGATTTCTCTTCCCAAGTCCGTATTGCCCGACAACATTTTCTTCCTGTCCTTCTCCGACTATGCTGTTCCAATCTCCCATTATTATGCAGTTTACCTTTCCTCTTCCGTCTTCTTCGTAAATTTCATTAATTTGCTCATAGATCTCATCTATTTCTTCATCGTCATGTGCTGACGTTGGCATATATACCTGGATTATCAGCATGTCCACTGGGACTGCTTTTAGCTTTATTGCCATCAGTCTATCGTTCGTTGCTATTATCTTTGTCACGCTTTACATCATATCTTTCCTAAGTACCAGAGCTACTCCCCTTTCCCCACTATTTCCTCCAGAATAAACTACCGTGAATTCTTCCGAGTCGAACTGTCCTTCTCCTTCCCATCTAGTTTCGCTTAGCCCTATAATGTCAACTCTATTTCTTCTCATTTCTTCTTTCAGGTTCTCTAGCTTTCCTGCCTTTCTCATAGTTCTTACGTTCCAAGTCCCTATTCGTAATTTACTTTCGACAAATGTTTTCCCCAAGGCAGTCCCCGCCCGGAGATCCGATTGGGGGACTATTTTACCTCCGGATTGTTTTACCTCGAGAGAACTCATATTGTCCAACCATATAATCTTTACTAGGGATTGTAATGTGGTAGTTTCCCTCTTGCTTTCCATATCGCAGTACTGTAGCCGTTCAAATCGTCCTGATCACGCCTACAGCTGTATTGGATATAGACCCAACCAACATCATTTGTTTTCGGCTCTGTACCATACTGACAGTACTGCTGCCTACTGCCAGGCACTGATGATAGTTTTTTTTTTTTAATAAAACCTCCATTCGAGGGGTTTGAACCCCCGAACTTTGCAATAGAAAGCCGACACGCTAACCACTACACCACCAGTTATACGTTACAATTTAGGCTCCCGGGCGGCGATTTCCTCTCAATTATAAGTGACCGATTGCTGATTTTCCAAGAATTAGTGTCATTAGGCGACGTTTTGATGGAAAGCTGGTCTCCTATCACCACTACAATGTGCCGTCATGCTTCCCGTCCGCATAAAGGGGAACCCACGCAGATTAAGAAACCGATTCTTCGAGTTTTTCAGTGTTATTCTCTTTTTAAATTTATCCGGGCTTTGTTTTGGATACGTATGGTGACTTTTAAACACTATTTATTTACCTGTCTAAAGTGTGTTAATTCTTTGTATTGGACAGGGTTTTTATTATTCTGAAATTGTGCTCATGACGTACTTCAGTATACCAGTAAAAAATACTGAGATGCCGTAAAAATAAAGGTAATGTTAAAAGAATATGTACAGAACTATGTCTATTTAACACCACTCCTCTTCCCATTTTGCTCAGGTGGTTTGAATCTAACTCGAGGCGAACGTGGTCATGTTGCGCATGTCTTCGAGTGCTTTGACCATCACGGAAGCATTGCGATTGGCTTTGGCGCGCCATCTAATGTGCTCACTCACCTGTGCACGCGTCATGTACCGTAATTTGCCAGTCAGTCGAGTATCCTACCATTGTGCTGTCTGAATAACATGTTGTGGTTGCGTAAGAAAGTACATACGAATGACATTCAGCATTACTACAGTTCAATCAAAATTACGAGAAAAATTTCTCTTGAACGTTTTCTCACATATACGTTATTTTTGCCACGTCCCGTTAAAAAAGTATAAACAAGTGTCCACTCTATTTCTAAAAATTCCAAATAGGTTACATGATAACAAATATTTTAAGGCACTGCAAGAAAATTTTAAAGAATAAAAAGAATAGAAATAAACTCAAACCATAGCCTTCTGATATTGGATATAATCCAACAATTAACAAAATAAAAAGGAGCGTTACTAATTGTAAGACAACGGGGCGTCAAATGTTTACAATAGTCGCCGGTAGATGGTGTGATGGTGGCACCTAAAAAATTATTTTTTAAATATCTCTTAAACAATGCATAATATGGGAAAATGTTTCGAACAAACAATGTAGAAAATTAAATTTCCTACAACCTCCATTCTAGTACTATTTTACATTTATAAAATATTAAAGCAAATTTAAAAAAAAATTGATATGGCCACCGCATGACTTTCTCCATTCCTGCAATATTTCTAAAAATTCCAAATAGGTTACAGAAAAATAAATATTTTAAGAAACTGCGAGAAAATTTTAGTTGACAAAGAACAGAAATAAACTCAAACCATAGCCTTCTGATATTGATATAGCCACAAAGCTCCAACAATTAAGAAAAGAAAAAGGAGTGTTACTAAGACATAACTAAGCGTCAGTTGTTAACAATAGTCGTCGGTAGGTAGCGTAGTGGTGGCAGCTAAAAATATAATTTTTAAGATTCTCTTTAACAATGCATTATATGGGAAAATGTTTCAAACAAAGATTGTAGAAAATTTTATTTTCTACAACTTTTATTCTGGTATGGTTTTACATGTATCAAATATTAAAGCAAATATTTCAAAATAACGGATAAGTGATAAGAGTAAACACGCCCTTCCAGTTGACCGATTTTTACCGAAAACTAATTAAATCTTATGACTTTCATAAAAATGTTAAATATAAAATTTCGCATTGACCTGATTAATAGTTTTTGAGTTCGAGCACCCACAAAAAAGCTGTCACATACTGTCACACCACACACACACACACACACACCGACATCATCGATAAAAAGGTCAAAATGTGTTTAGGGGATTTCAAAACGTGTATTTCCGTTGAAAACTCGAAATCGATTTTTTTTCATGAAAACACTACTTATGGAGAAAGTAAAAAGCTCTCTGCGTAAGATGATATATTGAATAAATACGAGATCATTCGATTTTATGTACGCGTTTGGGTCCTAGATCCGCGAAAAGACCGACAGACAGACAGACGGAATTTTGAAAATCACTTTTATGGACTCAGGGATACCTTAAACGTGTATTTCCGTCAAAATCTCGAAGTCGAATTTTTTCACTATTACAATACCTTCTCTATATTCTACGTATATGAGAAAGTAAAATGAGAGAATATACAAGGTGACAACTAGTAGTTGAAAGGGATAGGGATATATGTGGAAATATTTAAAAGAATAGGAAAGAAATGAAAGGCAATAAGTTTAATAAATAAGGAAAATCAAGGCCAGATTTTTCGTCGATTTCTTGAGAAAAGAGTGCATTTAGATGTGATTGAGTTACTGACTAAAATTTATTATATGCTTCTTCACACTTATCTCATAACATATTTCTTCAAGGTATAGGAATTATGAAAAGCTATTTTTGATTGCCATTTAAATAATCTCAATATGACTTCTTGACGTGATAATTATAGATGGAATGAATTCATTGAAGATCATTATGCAGACAGGAATTACGCTGGAATATGGGAAATTCGAAAACAGGAGAAAAAATCTGTCAGTCTCAAATGGTGAGATTGCCTTAAATAGAAATTGATGGAATAAATTGGTCATGAAATCCTATGCAGACAGGCATAAGCTAAAAAATTGGGAATAATTTTGAAACAGGAGAACAATTTTACCATGAATGGCAATCGATCCCGGGTGTTCGACTTACCGGACGTATATTCTACTACGGATCTACCATGATAGTTCAGTGGTAGATTATCCGCCCTTGAGAAATATAGTTCTACACAGTCATTCGGGAAAACATTCTTTAGCTCATATTATGAGCTGAAATTTATTAATTTATTTTAACTAGCTCATAAACTCCTGTTTCCAGGCTTTTACTATCAGCATAATGACGACAAATGTGCCCTATACAGGATTCGAACCCAAGACTCGAGCATTGCAAGCATTGGTAGCCAGACTCGCTAACAATCCGTCGACAATGGCCGGCAAAATCAATCGACTGAACTGTGTCCATGAGACTAAAAGTTTGAGAAAACAAGATGTGCATTTCGGATAGAAAGAAGTGGTGATATTTTTACAATCTGCTATAGGCGAATTAACGCTGATAGCGGATGCTTTGTATCCGAAATGTTCATCTCGTTTTCAAGACCTTTTTATGGCTATTAGAGAAGCATTATTTCATTTGTGTAGTGATTAATGAAAAGTGATGCGGATATCGGAGGACAGAACTAGATGAAGGTCATGGTTCGAGCAGCCTTCTAAAGGTTTTCCGATTCTATGCACAATGAAACAAAACATACGACGGTATTTTTACTAAAAAAGGCCAATTAATTCGAGTTACTATCCGCAGAGATTTTTTTTATGAGGTCTTTTGAATTCGGATGCGCCGACGGAGTGAAATGGTTGGCCAAGTGCAAAATCGGGTTTCGTGAGGGATTTTTCTATGTTCCATTCAGCGCCTATATGGGGTGTCGCAAAAAACAACTCCGAACAGTCCTAATCCTCTCTCTCTCTCACACACACACACACACCATACCAGCTTATCTTCCTTTCTCTGTACTGAATACGCGAAAATAAAAAAAATCCGATCCTATGTGACCTACACCTTCTCTCCCTTTCGGCTCTTTATAAAGGTTTATATCTCCTAAATTCTTGCGTCCTCCACTCTTTTTTCATTCGTTTTTCAATATTCTCTCCATCTCTCTCTCTCCCGATCGTTCTACGTTTTCACTCTTCCTTTCTCCTTACTATCTGGAGAACCTTTTTCGCAGGAGGAATGCGAACCCTTCCATTCATTCATGCCTTCCGGCCCATACATCCGCACCATTCGGCGCGTTTCGTTCCTGCAGCGTTAGCAAAGTGGCCGGATTTGTCCTCCCTTTCGAATGAATGGAAGTCTCCATGTAAACCATACGAAAAAATTTCGTGACCTAAGTTATGTTTGCGTAGTGTGAGCCCCTGTCGGAAGCGGGTCATCCCTAGACGCGGATTTGATGAAATTCGGTTGAATAAATGTGATGCTCATATACCCAACACGTGCAAAATTTCATTGTACGAGTCACTAACTCGGGGGTGAACCGCGTTTTACGCATGCATTTGACGTGAGAAAGCTCGTAGCCTCTACAACAAACATTGTTTTTTACAAAAGGGATATC
This sequence comes from Tanypteryx hageni, assembly GCA_028673005.1. Classification (NCBI taxonomy): domain Eukaryota; kingdom Metazoa; phylum Arthropoda; class Insecta; order Odonata; family Petaluridae; genus Tanypteryx; species Tanypteryx hageni. The sequence continues at coordinate 58,628,840 of CM054112.1, forward strand.
AGTTGCGCGAAGGAAAAGTCGGCGTTGGGTGAAATCGCAAGGGACTGCTGCATGTGCATATGTATGTATATTGTGCGCATATGTTCCGTAAGAACCCGATTATCCATGACAATCCATGGACAATAGGAAAACTTGAGTAATACGAATGATGACATTTTAATTTCAAAATTATTTATATCTCTTAAATGCTGTAAAGATTTCTTTAATTAAAAGAGCCACATTCCGTTGTCGCCCAAATGAAGGGGATGTCCATGCAGAACAAGTTATTACTTTAAACCTTAAAGAGTAAATTTTACATTATATTGCTGCTTATGAGCCTTACATAAAAGAATAAATTTACGGATTTACCAGAAAATCTTTGTCTAAGAATGAAAGATCTCAATGGATACTTCAGAACGCCGGCTATTCTGTCTTCCGATTACTCATTGCACGGATATTCGGGGTTTTACTGAATATTCGTGTATAATTTGTGGACGTTCATTGGAGATGGGGGAATATAGTTTACGTTTTTTCACGACTGAAGTATCGCATACTTTAGTTCTTAAACTTAAACCGTTATTTTAACATTTGGTGTGCACACGACTGTGGTGTATTATTGGAATTTGAAACCCGTAGATGTTTTACTCAAACGGTACAATGTCTATATACATGCCACAAACTAAGTTATTCATTCATGGATTTGCCAAGATATTCTTGTCGTCTACTGAGGTAAGTCCACTGAATATATGGATGATTCTTCCCATATGTTTTTTTCGCACTCCTATACTTTATTGTGCACTGGCCTCCATACTCCGTCAACCAAGAGTTCAATTACGTCCAGCCCAAGATGTTGCATCTGTTCCTATCTCAACATGTCCTTTCTTTGGGACTAGCCTTCAATTTTTCCCCCTCCGGTCTCGCTGGACGAGAAGTTATTGAACACAGCTGGCCGCTTGGGAATAAGTTCGTATCCTGCTCAGCGTGTGCAGATGTTTGTGATGCTTCCTACGTCCGAAACTCTCACCAGCGGATGGATCACTTCATAAAGTAAAGGCCAAAGCTCAAATCTCAGGAGTCTCAATGACAGTTTATTTTTTTGTCTAGAACGAGATGAAGGACTACTACAGCAATCCGCTGAGACGGGTGACGCTTCGATTTTTTTTATCAATCGCGATGCATTCATAGGAATTTCCGTAACTCATTTTTGACAGACCATATTGTAATGCTTCGTAAGAGGAATTGTTTATTTGCGTAGATTTGCTAATGAATAATATGATGAGAGATTTGACTTTGAAAAGAAGAGTATTTGTTTACCTCTCTCGATCAATGTAAAACTCACTGCATTTTGGCGCTTTTGTTTTTAATTAAACTTTCTGTTTGTATCCCCATCCGTCCGCCCTCCTGTCCGGGCAATAGCTGCAATGTGGGGAGCCATATTTTCAGGGCAGAGCGGTCTATATGAAGGCTACACGTGGTATAAAATTTGTTGCTCTAGGATCAGAAATTGGGAAATAATCGGTGTCTTTTTCCAGCCCCTCAGTTTCAATTCTACCCTCCATAAGAAAAGCATGAAATCGGTGCAGGGCATTTCAAATTTGCATTTTTATATTAGTTAAAATTAAGATAAGAGCTCAGGATATCAACATTTCTGTAACCAAAAGAGTTTTTTTTTTATTTTTTAAAAACAGAATTCAAATCCGCGTCGAATGAGAGGGAAGAATTGTTTTTAACTCAAAACGGAGGGCAAATTGTCCGGTTTTTAACAATGGAAAATCTCAACTGCCACTGCTTTTAAATGTTAAACACACGCTATTATTGCATAGCATTGATATAACGTTTTAAAGGGAAATTATATACGATATTATGAGACCGTCGATCTAAACCATAGACGTAATCTTATGATGCCGTCATAATACTAAACCAAGAAAATAAAAGCGCCGTATGTAATTTGCACTGCAACGCTTCCCTAACTTGTTTAATAAATCAATTGGCTACGTTTATAATAAATTTTATCCGGTTAAATAATATCGCGCGTGATTTCGCCGAGGTCAACCGCATGCACCGCAGGCAGCATGGGATCCAGTGGCACATGTCGTGTTTGAAAGAGAGTGCCCCATTTTTGAGGGAAGAGTGGGAGGAGAAAATGAGGGAGAGGGAAGGGGGGAAATGGGTGTTATTCTTTATTTTAATCTAATACTTATTTAATATTTTATTCTTGCATACCAGTCATTTTTGACGGGCAATTGCAGTAGTAATCCTATACCTATATTCCTTAAGACACAGTTTCAGATTTTGAACAAGGAGTCGGTTCTTAGGCAGGGCCTGGTAGAGATATTCTGGGCACATCTACATCTACATATTACCCTGCAAGTCACCTTGACGGTGGATGGCAGGGGGTGCCGCGCACCAAGTTCCTAACTAATTATTATTCACTGTTATCTATTGTGGTCACGTATTGTCCTAGGGAAAAAGGACTCCTTATACCTCTCCGTCCTACTATCTATTTCGCGAATCTTGTCGTCATTATCCCTCCGTCCGATATACGTTGGTTGTCGAATAATATCCTTCATTTCATTTACGAATATCTCCGACCTATATTTATCTAGAAGTTTAAGTCTCGCCTGTAATCTACGATCTTTCAACGATGGCCAACTCAACTCATCAATGAGTAACGTAACGCTCTGTTTTTTATCGTAATTCTTTTTCACGAATCTAGCTGCTCGCCGCTGTATTTTTTCTAAATCCTTTATGAGTCCCCTCTGATATGGATCCCAAACCGCTGCTGCGTATTCCATTTGAGGTCTAACCAACGATAAATAACAGGATTCTCTCACCTTTTCCGTGCTTTTCCTGACTATCCTACGCACAAAAGCCAACTTCTTATTTGCCGCACCTATCACTCGTCTTATGTGGGTGTCCCAAGACAGGTCACGATTCAAGGTTACCCCGAGGTATTTCACGGATTCCGAAACAGGAATGATCTCACCATCTATCGAGTAGGTAAACACGGACGATGGGCTTCTAGATTTCCAAAAGTTTAGAACGTTACTCTTTTTCTGATTGATTTCTAGCTGCCATTCCTTGCACCAAACAGATAACGCATCCAGATCATCCTGAAGCTGACGATGGTCGCTAGGACCACTAATTTCTCTATAGACTACGGTGTCATCCGCAAAAAGCCTGATATTACTTTTTACAACTGAGCTGATGTCGTTTATATAAAGCAAGAAAAGCATAGGTCCGATCACACTACCCTGCGGCACTCCAGAGACTACATCTGCCACACTCGAGGACTTACCATCGATGACTACTTTTTGTTTTCTATTCCAAAGGAAAGCGCGAACCCAGTTAATGACTTTAACATTAACGCCAAGATTTCCCAATTTTAATAACAACTTACGGTGGGGAACCTTGTCAAAAGCTTTTCTAAAATCAAGGAACACTGCATCGACCTGCTTATTATTTTCGCCGCATGATAAAACATCATTCACAAACAGACCGAGTTGGGTGTCACAGGATCTACCTTTTCTGAAGCCATGTTGACAGCTGACTAAGAGCGATCTACTCTCAAGATAACGCATTGTGTTGCTAACAATAATGTGCTCCAAAATCTTACATGATAATGATGTTAGAGAAATCGGCCTATAATTTTCGGGGTTTTCTTTGTCACCTCCCTTATGAATGGGTGTGACGTGTGCTAGTTTCCAATCATCAGGAACCTCACAGAGGGTAAGAGATTTCTCGAAAACTATCCGAAGGAAGGGAGCTATTTCTTCTGCTAGTTCTTTTAATACACGCGCGGGAATTCCTTCTGGTCCAGGATTTTTGTTGGGCTTTATCGCACTCAGTTGCTTCGCTATTCCTGCCTCAGAGATTTTAATATTATCCATCCGAGTACATCCATCGGGAATAAGATTATCTTTAAGTATATTTCCACCTGCCGTGAACGCCTTCGCGAAGTAAACGTTTAGTAGATTAGCTTTATCCTCCCCATCGTGAAGGATGTCTCCGGAATCACATCGCAGGGAGGGTATTGAAGGACCCACTCCCTTGACTTCTCTTACGTAGGACCAGAACGCTTTTGGATCCTCCTTCAATTTTGTATTTAATACCTCATTCCGGAAGGTGTTAAATGCGTTACGCATGGTTTTTCTCGCTAGTACGCGGGCACTGTTATACTCATGGACTATAGCTGTGCGATACTCATCGGAAGCGGTGGTAGGTATGTTTTTCAATTTTGCGTGGCTACGCCTCTGTCGTCAATCCTGACTTCCTTATTAAACCAACGAGGTTCTTTCTTATCAGATTTTAACTTACTGGGGATAAATCTATTGATACCTCTTCCTAGTATATTCTTAAATAATAACCATGATGGCTCCATACCTAATCGTTCTGTCTTTTCACGATAACTGACAAAGGTACTTTTGAGATGTAAGCTGAAACTTTTAAAGTCGGCCTTGGCGAAAGCGTATACATTCCGAAGAGGCTTAGGATGTCTTTTGAGCTTTAATTCGCACTCCGCATACACAGCTCGATGGTCGCTAAGTCCCTCCTCTGTGGATACCTTAGTTATCCTATGCGGGATGTTAGAAGCAAGCAAGTCGAGAACATTGCCCGAACGCGTGGCTTTTTGTACCATCTGGATTAAGGAATATTCATGAAACGTGTCAATTAAGGCTTCACACGATTCGCGTTCTTTACCTCCCGTAACGAAACATAGGTTTTCCCAATCGATTGACGGTAAGTTAAAATCGCCTCCAATTATTACGTAACCGTCGTTCATAATAGATCTAAGCTCGGCTAATTGCCTCTCTAAACTTAAAATATAATCAACTTTGGCATTAGGTGGTCAGTAAAATGAGCATAAATATATCTTTTTCGAATTATCCTTACCTAGGCGGCACCACACGCTCTCGGTCGTTTCATCGATGGTGCTTCTGCTTCTGGGTCCCTTACTTCCCCTTTTCCCACCATAATCATGTTTATAATTTTCGGCTGTCAAGGTTCACCAATCACTTGCTCAATTTCTCCTTTGTCTATTATGCCTCAGTCTATATAAGTGGATGTTGTAAGACACGTAGGAATGTTTATATTTCATCGCTTTGCCCCCTTCCCCCTAGTGCACGGCTCTCGGTTATTTGCATTGGGTGCACTCTCTCTTCCGGGCTCTACCTAGATCAAAATTTTCCAAAAATCTCGTAAAACAGTCATTTTGAGGTAGTATGCATAAATTAAATTTTATATTGTTACTTTTTCAGTTTGAACCGCCTATATACTTGTTAAATCAAAGACAGAATTAAACGTTTTGCTGTTTCAACCCCTATTGAGTGCCGTTGAACGCATTTAAGTTGAAACGAAACTACTTCCATTCAGAAGAAGAAATCAAGTAACAATAAGAAGAAATTAGCGTTGCTGCAGAGTTGCATAGAAAATCATTCGAGAAGACTTGAAAGAATTTACGAAAAAAATACAATGTTATTTTCAAACGTTTGCAGCATTTAAGAGAAATATCGGTGAAATATTTACGTCTAAATTTTACTCTCCTTGCCCGACGGAAGCGTACGAACGGACGGTGATCTGCATTCATCATTAACTGGATGTTGCATATGGATGTGAAACGTTTGCAAATGGTGAGGAATAATCGACCTATCGATAGGTCGATTGTTCAAACGATTGATCATTCTGTATTTCTCTGCTAGATTGTGTGATGTATAGCTTCAGACAACGTAGTTTCGGATTTCAAAATCCTGATGCATCATCTCGATATCCCTAATCGTCAGTCACACTTCCGGGGCGGTTTGGTGATTTAATCGACCGCAAAAGCCAATTGAACGAACAATCGCAGGATAATTCATGACCGCCGACTCGGTATGTGTTTTTCGGTTTTTTTGCTGTAATTTCAGTGTAGCGTTTATATGCGATCCTTTTGTTAGGGTTATCTTGTAGCTTAATGGGACCAATTAAATTAATGTTACAAAGAACACAACAAAATATTGTTTTCTGCTCAAAACAAAATTAAATAAATGGGTCCGTGGTCTTTATTTTAATCTCATTTAAAATTTGTCTGCATATATATTAATGTATGCATTTTGTGGATAAGTATATATTAATATATTTATACGTATAGCTTTATTTATATTGGTATAAAGACACTCTCTTATGTTACATGACGGAGTATTAACTTGTCACAGCGGTATCTTGATTCTCTGGAATACGCATATGAACCTATCGCTTTAATTTCCATTCATGAAAGACGCTCCATTAATCGTCAAAATATTCGTTAAACGTCATAGACGACAAACGCAATAAACAACTCGTAAGCGAGGCGGATCTCTCTATGACGAAGGCATCCGCTTCGCTGTTAGAGCCGTTGCTAGCCACACGCAACAAAAATCCATAAATAGGTTTTAATGGAGAAATTCCTGGCGTTTTTTGAAAGGTCTTTCTATCCGTAAGATAAAAGGAGGATACTTCGTGCTATATGAAAGAGACGAGCGTCACTCTCTCCCCTGTTCGTACCCTTTCTATATATTTGTGTAAGCACCCGTCCCACGCATGGGGAGTTTATGTTTTGAATCTGTGGGGAGGAAAGTTTGGAGGTAAGGGAGAACAAGAGGAGTTCAACTGTTTAGAAACTCTCTCCTCTAACATTCTCTCTCTCTCTCTCTGGGCCTTTATCACAATCTGTAAATTTCTCTTTATCCATCCATTTGTTCCTCTCTTTCCCTTTTCCTCTCCATTTTCCTCACTCTCCCTTTTCCTCTCTCTCCCTTTTCCTCTCTCTCCCTTTTCCTCTCTCTCCCTTTTCTTCTCTCTCTTTTCCCCTCTCTCCCTTTTCCTCTTCCACCGTCCCCTCTCCCTCTGACTCCCTCTCTCCCATTCTCCACCTCCCTCTCTCACCTTTCCATTCATCTCTCTCTTTGGTTTCTTTCCCTCCCTCTTGCTACATCTCTCTCCTTTCCTTTATCTTACTCACTCTCCCTCTATATCCCTCACTCCATCTGGGCTTTCCTTGAGTATAGTAACTTAGTTATCCTCGATATTTCTCCACAAACAACAATTATCCATCTCTATTTATTTCCAATAATGCGATCTTGGCATTGTGTTTATGTAGCAGTTTATTTTATGTAATTATATTATTATATTATTTTTTGGTGGTGGTGGTGTAGTGGTTAGCGTGTCGGCTTTCTATTGCAAAGTTCGGGGGTTCAAACCCCTCGAATGGAGGTTTTATTAAAAAAAAACTATCATCAGTGCCTGGCAGTAGGCAGCAGTACTGTCAGTATGGTATAGAGCCGAAAACAAATGATGTTGGTTGGGTCTATATCCAATACAGCTGTAGGCGTGATCAGGACGATTTGAACGGCTACAGTACTGCGATGTGGAAAGCAAGAGGGAAACTACCACATTACAATCCCTAGTAAAGATTATATGGTTGGACAATATGAGTTCTCTCGAGGTAAAACAATCCGGAGGTAAAATAGTCCCCCAATCGGATCTCCGGGCGGGGACTGCCTTGAGGAAAACATTTGTTGAAAGTAAATTACGAATAGGGACTTGGAACGTAAGAACTATGAGAAAGGCAGGAAAGCTAGAGAACTTGAAAGAAGAAATAGAGTTGACATTATAGGGCTAAGCGAAACTAGATGGGAGGGAGAAGGACAGTTCGACTCAGAAGAATTCACGGTAGTTTATTCTGGAGGAAATAGTGGGGAAAGAGGAGTAGCTTTGGTACTTAGGAAAGATATGATGAAAAGCGTGACAAAGATAATAGCAACGAACGATAGACTGATGGCAATAAAGCTAAAAGCAGTCCCAGTGGACATGCTGATAATCCAGGTATATATGCCAACGTCAGCTCATGACGATGAAGAAATAGATGAGATCTATGAGCAAATTAATGAAATTTAGGAAGAAGACGGAAGAGGAAAGGTAAACTGCATAATAATGGGAGATTGGAACAGCATAGTCGGAGATGGACAGGAAGAAAATGTTGTCGGGCAATACGGACTTTGGAAGAGAAATCGAGGAGGGGAGAAACTCGTAGAATTCTGCATCAATAATGACCTTGTAGTGACTAATACATGATTCAAAAACCATAAACGAAGGTTATACACATGGAAAAGCCCAGGAGATAGAATGAGATGCCAAATAGATTACATCCTTGTAAAACAAAGATTTAGGAACAGCATAAAGAACGCCAAGGCATTGCAAGGAGCAGACATTGATTCAGATCACAGCCTTCTAATACTTGACGTAAGTACGAAGCTCAAACAAATAAGAAAAACGAGAAGAGAAAGACAGACCTGGGACCTAGAAAAACTGAAAGAAAGGCAGGATGTAGTCAGCATGAAGTTGGAAGATAACTTAAGAAAGTTGGAAAACAAACCGAAGACCGTTGATATAGAATGGGATGAAATTAAAACCAGTATCAAGGATACCTTGGATAAAGAGGTTGGAAAACAAGAGAAGAAAATCAGAAAACCATGGATCACGAATGAAATGCTGGAGAAAATGGATGAGAGACGAAAATGGAAAAACGTTAACAGTGAAGAAGGTAGAGCCAACTATAGGCGTATAAACAATGAGTTGAGAAGGGTAACAAATAAAGCTAGGGAAAATTGGATAAAAGGAAAATGTGATGAAATAGAACAAATGGAGAAGTTAGGACGGTACGATATGATGTACGCTAGGGCACTGGAATTAGAAGATAAGAAGTCTAATGGAATTTGTGGTAAAGGAATTATGAATACGGATGGGAAGATAGTCTCAGAAACAAAGGATGTAGCACAGGTATGGGAAGAATACATTAAGGAATTATACAGCAAACAGGCAGGAGTGGCAAAAATAGAACTGGAAGATGAGGAAAACAGTGAAGAAGACAACTTAGGACCAAGTATTATGGAGAGCGAAGTAGAAAAAGCGATAGTGGAACTTAAGAAGGGGAAAGCCACGGGCAGCGATGGAATACCGGCTGAGATACTTAAAGTCATAGGATCAGAAGGACTAAAAGCGATCACGAAATTAATTAATAAGATTTACGACACGGGAGAGTGGCCTCAGGATTTCCTAGAAGTAACAATGATCCCTCTAAAGAAGAAGCCAAAGGCAATGCAGTGTAAAGATTACAGAACGATAAGCCTTCTGTCACACACATCGAAGATCATCACGAGGATTCTTAATAAAAGGCTGGAGAAAAAGGCAGAAGAAATAATAGGGGAAGATCAATTCGGTTTCAGAAAAGGACGAGGAACTAGAGATGCTATAGGAGTAGTTAGAATCATATCAGAAAGGGCAATAGAATACAGTCAAGATATCTGCGCATGTTTCGTAGACTGGCAGAAGGCCTTTGATAGAGTAAATTGGGTAAAGTTGATGAAGATATTAAAGGATATAGGTGTAGACTGGAAAGACAGGAGACTGATTAGGAATCTTTATGAGAATCAAGTTGTAAAGGTCAAGTTTGAGAATGTGGACACCTGCGGAATAAATATCGGTAGAGGAGTAAGACAAGGCTGCTGCCTATCGCCAACCCTATTCAATATATATGGAGAAAGTCTAATGCAAGAAGCTTTAGAAGGCACAGGGGATTTCAAAATTGGAGGAAGGATTATAAGAACAGTAAAATACGCAGATGATCAAGTACTTCTAGCAAGAAAGGAAGAGGAGCCACAAAAAATGATAAATAGACTAGTGATAACAGGTAGAAAATACGGTATGGAAATAAATACAGAAAAATCCAAGGTCATCCGAATATCGGGTAAAGAAGAGAATCTGAACATAACTATTGGGGGAAAGCCATTAGAACAAGTTTCAGAATATAAATACCTTGGAAGTATCATAACACGAGAGGCAAAATGTACGGATGAGATCAAAACTAGAATAGGAAAAGCAAAAGCGGCTTTCAGGAGAAAGAAACAACTACTTACAGGGAATATAAGGGAAGATATCCGCAAGAAGTTGATAAAATGCTACGTATGGAGTATAGCATTGTATGGGGCAGAAACATGGACGCTAAGGAAAAATGACATCAAATACTTGGAAAGCTTTGAAATGTGGACTTGGCGGAGAATGCTGAAGATAAAATGGACAGATAGGATGAAAAACGATGAAGTGCTACGAAGAATAGGAGAGAAGCGAATGATTATACAGACTATCAGAAAGAGGAAGGCTAACTGGGTTGGACATTACCTGAGGAGAGAGAGTATGATTAAAGAGGTATTAGAAGGAAAACTAGATGGGAAAAGGGAAAGAGGTAGGAAAAGGTTTCAGCTGATAGACGATTTGAAAGGGAAAGAGAGTTATCAAGATATAAAAAGGGCAGCGGAAAATAGGAGTATATGGAGAACCAGGTTTAACCAAGAATAATCACGGACCTGTCTACGGACAGACTACCTATGATGATGATTATTTTTTATTTTCCGTTACTTTCTTCTCATATTGCGTGTAGAGAAAATATCGTTTTCGTGAAAAAAAATTTAATTCGAGATTTCAACGAAAATACGTTTAAAGTCCTCTGGGTATGTTTTCAGTATTTTCTCGATGGTTTCTGTATAGTAGGAGTTAAGTGCGCGCCCTAGCTCAAACACTAATAATCCGATCAACACAAAACTCGATATTTATTATTTCTATTGGCAATTCAAGCTCTGAAAAGATTTTGCTGAAACTGGTGAACCGTAAGTGGTTTATTCGTTTCATTTTCCTGTTTATTCCAAATATTTCCTTTTGGACTTAGTTTATGTAAATATTTGTTATTATTAAAGTTGTAGAAAATTAAATTTTCTACAAATTTTGTTTGAAACATGTTTTTATAAAACGGATTGTTTAAAAAATATTTTAAAATCGATGGATGCAGCCTTGACGTGGTGGAACTCCATATTCAGGAAAATGAATAAAATGTTTGGATGATCTCAATTGCGATCAAAATTATCCCAATGCCATCTAGCTTCATATTTTGTAAACAAATGTTCTTGTAAATATTGTCTGCAATCCCAGCGCCATCAACGGCAATTTTAACAGCTCTTCGATATTTTGTTATCCACAGAAACATTAAAATTTTGTTCACTTATTGTTTTTCCAATTTGAAAAGCGATTCGAATTATTTTTCACTTTGAAAATTATTCCGAGTCTTTAAAAACTCTTCACGAGTGTATTTGCCGATAATTATTCTTGAGGACGATGATTTCGAGAGCAATCATATTCATTACTCCGTATGGAGAAGGGCATGTGCTGAGCACGTCAGATTTTTGTATTTGACAAAGGGCTCGATGGGAGAAGATTGTTCAGTCTCAATCTCGCCCAAATAAAGACGCATATCTTTCTATCTATCTATCTTCTTCCATCTCCTTCCTTTCTCTCCTCCTTTCATCTCCATTTCGCCCGTTCTCTCTCCCCCTTCCCTTTCTTACTTCCCTACCTCTTTCCTTCCCTTTTCCTCCTCTTGAGAGGGCGAGAGTGGGTAAGAGGGTGGACGACCGCGTTTTTGTACGTCTGCATACCGGAAGGGGAAGTTTTGTGTGTTCTTTCTCTCTCTCTATCCGCTGGAAAGTGGAGAGGTGGAGTGGGCGGATGCCGGCTGGGGGGAGGGGGAGGATAGAGAGAGTGAGAGGAGGTTCTGAGTGGATGGAAACTCTTCGCTGTTCCTCCGGATGCCAGATAAGGGGAGCGGGTTGGAAAGCGCCCGGTGCCGCCGCCGCCATATCCTCGGCTTGAGTAGCCGCCACGGCGCGGGAGAGGCGGGACTATTAAGATTGCCCGGGAGACGAACACACACCGGAGTATGTGTGCCAGATATATATATATATATATATATATATATATATATATATATATATATATATATATATATTAACTAAAGGAAAAGAAAAGGTAGTGATGAGGGTGGCAACAAGGTGTTGAGGGAAGCCCAGCGGACACTTACCAAGTTGAGGATATATATATATATTTAGAGAGTGAGATATATAGGGAGCTAGAATAAAGTTTAGAGCTTGGAGTGGAAAGAGAGAGAGAGAGGGGAAATATTTATGGAGGCATATGGAAAAGAGAGAAACGAACGAAAGGGAGGTGCTAAGAGAGAAAGGGGTCGGAACGAGAACGACTATGGGAGAAGATTTGGAAAGGATGCGAGGAAGATCTAAAAATAAGCGGCGCATTTCGGACGTTATCATTGTCCGGAAAATGAGATACCTACTCGGCGTAGCCCTGCCTTTCTAGCGGTTTATAATATTCAAGCGCGATTATCACGACCTGCTCTCACGTTTTAAAATGATGGAACGACGGATGTATCACTAAAGGGCTGGATTTTTAGCCCGTAATTATAGTTCTCCCGGTTTTGCGAACGGAAATGCTAACTAATAAGTTTTGATATATTTTTATTCAAAATTTCCATTTTGTGATTTGAGTATGAGCTGATAGGTCTATCTGCTCTTCGCTAGTGTCATGGCATTCACGGTTTTCAGTATTGTATTCATTTTTCCATGTTTGAATCAATATTTTTATACTTATTACTCAAGTTTTGCCCAAAATTTAATTTCACTAATGAAGGGATTAAAACCTTCTTTTTCACATTTTACCCACTCTTCGGTGAATTTCTTTAATATTGCAATAGTAGCTTTGATTTGGTGAAATCCGAGCCATTAATTTTATATTTTTAGTGTTTTTCCTTCTGATTCAGGATAGGAAAAAACTCTTCGATACACGAGGATGTAATTTAATTTTAATTTTATAAATATATGTTGTTGATGGAATAAAACACACCTAAAGCTTCTCGAAAAATATGAAAAATTGTTCGCTGATCGATAAAAGTCCTTTCCTTAAGTCCAAGAGGTCAATTCAGCTAAAATTTAACAAATCTTCTAATAAGAAATGTGTATATTACAAGAAAACAATGAAACCATCAGTCACTGACCGTTTTTTTATATAAATGAGGAATTCTTGATAGTGAATTAATTCTTACCTTATTCAGAAATTAGCGTTGGGATTGCTGAAGAAATCTAAAATCCGACAAAATATACCGGAATACGTATATGTTTACTACAAGTGTAACATTTAATTTATTCTTCATGAAAATAATCTGTGGACGTTAACAGTTAACAGATTTTACGGCAAATAATATTTACTGTATTAACCATTCACCAAAGTGAACCGAGAATACAATTATTCAAATAGAGCGCTTTAGTATTCATTGGATTAAAAAAATATATAAATTAATTTATGGAGCCCTTAACTCGAGGAAAGAGGCTTTCCTGAAGTTCGTGTTAAATGGCAGTAATTTTGAACTTGAATATTTGAGGAGTGTCAAATTAGTTGTCGCTCCGTTCGTGCACAGATGGACTCTTTCAAATTTTCTGCGAGATTCAAGTTTTAATTGTTTCTGTTGGCCTCGTTTGTTTGATGCTGCAAAGTAATTTGAGCGAAATTCTCCTCTGATTCACCGGTTTAACGCGAGAGTAATGCATTTCAACATGATTTTATGTTTATGCTTCTGCCGGGATATGACTATATGCATCACGTATATACATAGAATTCGCTTTCGATGAGAAAATAATGGTTAACACTCGATATTGTCTCTACATATACTTTTAGAGTACAAGGGCGCTTCATAAGATTTTACGTGATGTAATTTTCATTAGTTTAACACTTTGTGTTCTCCCGTGATAATCGAAGCTGTAAGTCACGCCACCATCTTGACTTAGTTTTGGTATCTTCATCACAAACGTAATTATCGAGGAATAATTGTCTAACTATCTTTTGTACGGATGAAATCAAATTTAGACTGACACTTTTTATACCCTTAAAAAAAAAGGATGGCCAGATGCGCATTTTGACTACAGAACAGCCGTCGTATGTGGGGGCCCACCGATAGTATATTCAAGTTAGGAGATTCATTTGATGACGCAATATGAAAAGTGCGGTTTGTTTATTGAGGTTTATTTAGAATTGTTAACTTAAAGTTATTTATAAATTCAATAATATAATTATATGATATAAAGTAATTAATTCCATAATTAATTACAACTTTTTAACTATCTATCTACAACCATTTTCTCAGAATCTTAATTTGAAAAGTTTGAAGGCATCTCCTGCCGACCTCCAATTTTTCAAACACATGCCTGCTGCAATGTTATAGGTAGCACTAAAAGTTCACACAATTAGTAAACAAGATGGAAAAGTATACTCTATAAATGGAATACACAGAGATATCGAAGGCGTTCTTTATGGGAAATTGGTATAAAACGGTATAAAAAAGATTGGATGGTTCTTGAAATTTTATCTCCGAAACTACAAGCCGTAATTTGTTGGGTCTGTGGATTTTTGTGTAAATGGTAAAATGTATCTATCCGAATAAATTTTTTAATGTATACCTCACCAATCATACAAGAGCTATAGAGAGAAAAATATGGATTTTTAATTAGTGTTTGCTGATAAAATCGTCGTATCGATCGATGTAAACAAAATAGGCGATGTTATGCTTGAGTTTTTTTTCGAATTTTTATCACAAACTATAAATCGTAAATATTTGGTCCCGTGGCTTTTTTTGTTAATGCTGTCATCTATCAGAATAAATTTTTTACATCACCGATCATATAAGGACATGGGAGAGAAATATGGATTTTTAATTGTTGTTTGCCGGTGGAACCGTCTTATTGTTAGCGATCGATGTAAAATATATGTGTCTTATAGTATCTCTTATCGTTTACTTGCTATTTTAATTTAACTGATTGCACGCATGGACATGTAGCTAAAATTGATATTTTTATTTATTTATAAAATAAAACGCGCTATAAGACTTTTTAAAATATTTATCATATGGGCTTATAGCTTTCCCGACATTTTTATAGTTAATGGAGAGGTGTAGATTATCAAATATATCTTTCTTTATATTCAATAACTTCTCACTTTATTAATTTGACTACCTGAACGCTATCGTACTGCGACCTAATAACTCCATTGGCTCAATATCATTAATCTAAAGTTTGGCTTTAAATACATGGGTAGCAAGTAATTATGGAACACCCTTTTTCTCTTCTATGCGCTGGAGAGCACAGCGTTCCACTAACATTCTAAGCGATTCAAGAATTTTTTGTTTAATCACATATAATTTGCAATGCTTTTAGTTTCGTCAGTTTCTGAAAGATATTTTTCCCGATAAAAGATCTTTTCGTGTGTATAATAACGCGATCAGTTGGCATTAGGTGAGGTTGAAATTAAGTAGCCATTACTGAAGAGAAAACGTTTTTGTTGATCTGTTTTTAAGTTAAGCATAAACGTCTGTCATTTTCCACTCTATCAAGATTTATTGGTAATTATCTTTCTTCCAGTGCTGGCAAACAAAAAAAACGATTCTTTACGTTTTTCGTTACAGGCACAAAAGCGATTTCGTTTTTTGTTACGTTTTTCGTTACGGTAAATCTACATTTCATTTTCCGTTGTGTTTAACGTTATAACGAAATAATTCTGCATAAAATAATGAAGTGTAGTTACTCTTTTATTTATGTATTTTTTGTTTAGAGGTTACCTATCCACCTTAAATACGAGCTTCTTATTTAGAATGTAATTTATAGGCACTTCTAAATATATGCTGCAGATCAGGAAAGTTTTAAGATTTCAAAGTATTCGGCACATTTTTCGTTTTTGATGATAATATATGAAAATTCTGATTTTCATATTCAAAATTTTATATTCAAGTTAATAAACTAAACACAATTTAAGACTAAAATATTAGTGATGTAACGGTTATGCCCTATATAAGAATTTTTAGAGGTAACACAAAAAGTACACTGAGCACCCAGGGACCCGTAATTTAAGATAATAAAAGGAACCCGTAAGTCGGTTGCACCGATTGTAACTCGGAGTACATGCTCCTGCTACAGACCTAAAATTTAGTAGAATGATAAATGATAAAACTAAAGAGAATTATAGAAAATGCCAATATTTGTCCTCTTTAGTGCCCATTTTTATGTTCTTTCTTTTCATATCCCCCATAAGAAATACATGGAAATCATGCATGGGTTTACAATATTACATTTCAAGATTAGTTAGATTTGAGATATAACCCCGTAATAGCTTTATTTTGTATGTGAAATAATAAAGTAAATTATTTGTAAAACGAAATTTGAAACCACTCCAAATTACCATGAATGAAGGTAATTTTTTGGATAAAATAGAAAAATTTGGAATCTTTAATAATGCGGGTATTCAATTGCTGTCATGGCGAAAAGAATACTATTAAATTTTAATTAATAGCAAAATTATTGGGAAATCTTTAATTTAATGCTTTCAGTGGAATCTGACTACGCTCATATGAATTTTTTAGTTTGTAGTATATTTCCAGCGCAGTTGATAAAAATGAAGAACCAATTTAAAAAATTCTTTAATTGCAGTTGATTATAGGGTCTATCATTTTGATAAGACTTATGCTTGATAATTATGAATACAAATTTTAGGATCAGAAAATACATAATATTTAATAAAATGAGGGTAAATGATATTGTCGGGTACAGCCGCCTCACCGTAAATCGCGAATCCCAACGCGATCTCTCTTCGCTTTCACCAGCGCGCTCGTGATCTCTTGATCACTCACCGCGTTTAAGCAACGGAACTGTGTCTCTCGCTCCCGCTATAACTAAAAGACGTTTAATATTATGTCGCGAACGCGAACTTCATTGCAATATACTTTATATATTAGTTTTTAATACTTCTTTTATTTTGCATTTGAATAGAAATACATGTCTAAATTGAAACATTTTCTTCTAAAATATCTAGCTTACGTAAAATTTGGGTAAATACGTTCGATAAGTAAAATTCTATGATAAAAATTGAAATCTTTATTTCTTTTCGCAGAAAATAGTACAAATCCGGCGCCAATCGTACGATTCACTTCTTTTAACATTTAAATAAAAAGGCACTGCATGGTGGATTTCCCATTTCCAGGGAACAATAACTATCCACTGTTACTATAAACGTCTTATAATAATAATAGATATGAAGTAGTATTGACCTCAAACGAACGATGACAACACGTTCGAATTGTTGATTCATTTCGACCTTTCTCAAATACCTTGTTGAGTTAGACTAACGAACAGTGGATAGGAACAGTGGATAAAATTCGTGATTGGTGAGGATGATGAGATTGGAACTTGAAGAGCATCGACCTTTAAAAGAGGAAAAACCCACTCCGGTGTACTATCTAAAAGAATGTTTTCAAAGTACGAGGCACTGTGGCGGAGGATAGGGAATGATAGAGGTCCTTAATTACAAGCGGCACATTTATTGAAGCTTCCTTCTTCATCCTCCACGATCCTTATCTCGTGCTTCCTGGAGAAGGATTAACACCAGGGAACCATTCCTTTCACAAATGGAAGGAAAACCCCGAGGACAGTCGGTAGTGGTCAGGATAGTGTTTCTTTGGCGACAAGGTGGCAAAACTGGCGCAGCGGGGGGACAAGCAAAACCGGGGAAAGGGATTTTAGGCCACTTTCCCTTGCTCAAGATACGCCGCCTGGGACGAATGACACTAGAACATAACCCTTTACCATCTGTTAACGAAATAACGAATTTTTGTTCGTTTTCGTTACGTTTTCCGTTACAGCTATTTTAAAAATTTCGTTAACGTTTTTCGTTACGTTAATCTAAAATAATTCCGTTATTTCGTTACGTTACGCGTGACGTTTTCCAGCACTGCTTTCTTACTATTACTATCTCAACACTTATATTTATCGTCAGCTTTGAATTAAACGAGCTTATTTTTTCCTTTCTTCTACTTTCTGTTCGCCACCCCCTCTTTAACGTATGCACAAATTTCACATCCGATGTCACTCCACTATTAAACAAATTACCTCGACTCCGACTGGACTCGAGACGTAAGCTCCGTACGCTTTCATTGAACCATGAGAGCCCTAAATCTATCTTCTCCCTCCTATATCTC
Organism: Tanypteryx hageni; assembly: GCA_028673005.1. Lineage (NCBI taxonomy): Eukaryota > Metazoa > Arthropoda > Insecta > Odonata > Petaluridae > Tanypteryx > Tanypteryx hageni. The sequence continues at coordinate 58,646,745 of CM054112.1, forward strand.
AGGCAAATTCAAATTTTCCGACGCAACTCATGAAATTAGCGCACGTTCTGATGACAAACTTCTAATCCCAATTCACAAGACAGAAAGGTCCACAAAGTCGTTCATGGTGCCTGGGGCATAGTTATGGAACTTGCTGCCTTTTTCGGACTTAATATCTAAGCCTCTATCCTCTTTTAAAGTTCTTGTCCCTACCTACCAATCAAGATTATTGACCTGTGATCAAAATAAATCTACTTACTGGTTCAGTCATCAGTAATGCCTTCATTTCCAAAAATATACTAGGGTGAAAGGTGTGTATTTTGTGTTGAACCGGAGAGGGGAAATGAGAAAATCTAAAATAAAAACAATAGATTAATAATAGTTGTAATTGCAATAAAGTATATATAGTTGTTGGAAGAAACGGACAAAATTTGGGATGGAAACGTTTACTTTTAATCAAGTAGTTATTACGGTGGCATTATAAGTTATTTATGTGTTCGAAAGAAATGACACCATTGGGGAAAAGTTTCCAAGCTTCCAGGAAGAAGATTGTAGATAACCTATTTGAGATGCTTATTGGAAAAATCATTTGGAAGAACCGTGTTTAATGAGTGGTTAGAATAATTAGAGATAATTGAATATGTTGCGAAGACACTGTGGAGTTGAAGAAGTAAGTACGCGTTACAGTGTCGTTAGCATCATGTATATAAATACGATCGTCTGATATTTGTGAAACGTTCCAGTTAAGTTTTATCCAACTGAATTTATTTTCACCCAGCCTCCCTACAAAACTGCCATTTTAATTTTTTTCGTCCATTTTTCTGAAGTTCTCGAAATTCCGTCGCTTGACCGAAAAGAGCTGAATAGGGAAAGGCGTCAGAGGTCGTCCGCTCCACCTCTTCCTTTCCCTTTCCCCTCATTTTGGAGTCTCTCCGCTCTTTCGCTTCGTACGCATCCATGCGAGATTTTCACGCCATGCGCTGTAACCCTGCCACCCTTCTCCAAAGAATAGGCCCCCCTACCCTCCCTCATCCTAGGACAAAGGTTTTCAAATTACTTTTTCTTACGCGGCCCGCCTACAAATAGGAAGTATTATTTTTTTACCCGGTAAAAATATTGATACGCGCTGCAAATGTTGGATTTCGGAAAATTTTGTTCGAAAAGGAACAATCGAGCTCTCCATACGGCTACAATCTGATGGATAAGCCAGGTGAAGTCCCGTTGCCACGAAAAAATTGGGAAAAAACGGATGTGCATTTCGACTACAAAGCAGCCTCCATTAGTGGTGATCCACCGCTAGTAGATTATTTGGAATGTTTTTTGTTATAAGGTAAATTTAAAAAGCATCTTCGTTTAGCCCTGTGTTATCTGCAATATACCGTACTAAATGATTGGAGATGTAGCGTCTTTATCTACTGCTTACATGTCGCATCTCTAGTAGCTTTCCATCCATTTCTGTAGTTGTGATTTATTAAATTACAGTTCTTTGAATATTAAATCCGATTGATGTAAATAGAAGCTAGGGTAAAATGCGCCCTTCCTCACTAATTACGCAATCCATCGCACCATCAAAGAGGTAATTTCAATTAAGTTGACCGCGTTATAGTCCAAAACATATAGGACCAGGGCCATATTGTGGACCATTATGAATGTTTCACGGCCCTCCGATGGGCCATCACCCGTACTCTGGAAAACTGTCCTCTATGGCGCTAGGAAAGTGGGAATTCCTAGAGCCAAGGAAGAGATAGTGAGAGTGAGAAAAAGAGGAATGAGTGTGAGAGAAAGTGAGAGAAAGAGGAGAGAGTGACAGAGTGTGAGAGAGGTGGATACAGATTGAGAGATGAGATAGAATAAGAGAGAATAGAGAGACGGAGAGAGTGAGAGAGAAAGAGATGAATACAGAGTGAAAGAGAGAAGAACTTGAAAGAGGAGAGTGAGGATAGAGAGTGAGAGAGAGAGAGATGGACACAGAGTGAGAGAATGAGAGATAGAGGAGAGAGAGAGAGAAGGGGAGAGAGGCTCTTGCATCAACGCACGGCCAACGCCAACACACGGCATTGTCTGCCAAACAGCCGTTACAAAACTCACACATGCGAATTCACAAAGTTGCGGGCGTACATTGCATAGCCTATGTCGGATCCCCAAATCAACTGTTTATCCAGGAATTTTTCATCACTCTGTATTTCATTTTTTTTACAAAAGGCTTTGCCGGGCTAAGCATCGAAGTGTCGGGAAAAAATGCTCAATAGTTTTTGTTTTATAACCGATGGATATAGACATCCAGAATAATAACGACACGATGGTATTTTGGTGATCACATTCGAACGAGATCGCGTTTTTTTTTAATTGTTACACAATTAATCCGCGTCCCTCCTGCCGTAAAAAAGGTTCCTATTCCGCATAGAATGTTAAAATCGATTTCCGTTACAATGGTGTGAAAAAAGCATTTTGTCCGTCAGTTGGATTTAGATTCTTTCTCTAAGCCGCGATTTGAATTTTTTGAGCGTTTTCGTTCGAACGCAAAATTATTAAACATAAAATTTACGATTTTGGCATCCACCGTCGTTAAAAATCACGTGAAGTCGTATTTTATTTTCAGTATTTGTCGATGATATATAAAAACTGAATAAATTTGATTTTATCGCATGCTTTTTGTACTATTCATCACATTGCTTAATTATTATTGAAAAACGCACACTTTTCTGAGTACCTAGCTTTTCATCGTCGACCTAAAAATAGAATTAAACAACGTTTGCATCCGGTTGAAAACGAGAAAACTAGAAGTTGATTTTTTTATTCTTTCATCTCAAGGATGATTTAGGATTTTTGTATAGTTTATATAGGGCTCTTTGGCAAGTGTGAATGTAATACTTGCCGACAGATGGATTGCTCATTGTTTAAATTTTCTTTTGATGGTACAATATAAGTGTTTTGCAATTAATTGCATTATTCTAAATTTAAACTCAAATTATTGGTTGTTTATTATTTTACGGTATTTACCAGACGACATTTATAAAGCTTTGATATTCTTACTATGCTAGCATAAACTGAACTGCTTCCATGGGATTATATGTAGATTTTTTCGCTGTGACACGGTAACCTGTATGAGAGTTAATGGTTTGAGTTGTTACACTATTTTTCGCGAATTTATATTCTGTTTTGCCCTATTGTAATTTTTAATGCATTGCAATGATGAAAAAATGCAAATTCCATAAATTTAATCGTAATCGCATTTGCATGTAGTAGGTCATTCTGAAAATTAGGTTAATGTTAAATTTCCGTGCACCATTTGCCACGAAATGATTTTTCCTTTAAAGGAATTCCTTCTTCCTGGTAATCAAAGATATTCCTAATGAACAGTTGGTTTATTTTTTAGCTTATAAGGATGCAGACGATTATCACAGTGGCAGGCAAGAGCATTTACTTAGCAAACAAATTGAAAAATGATCCGATACGAAAGCAACACCAATATTATTTCTTATCAATCCTTTTTCCCTCTTTATTATTCTTTAAATAGGGTAACTTTAATGTTTTGATAATATAACGGTTATAGTTACAGTTTAACTCTCTAATTTTTTCCTTCCTTTGATGTACAATAATTTTTCAGCGATTCTAAGACAATTTCTGTCCCATTTTAATTATTCACTGATTCAAATACACAATATATATGCACAAATATACATATACCTTAAATACCCCAATATAAGAGACAAAAGTATGCTACCAATCTATAGTTGGGAGTACGAAATAAGGCGGGTGAGTTAAGATTACCGCACAGAGAGAGAAATACACGTTACATTACTGCCAAATCGCCAGCCTGCATAAGTATACGCTCCAAAAACAACGCATGACACACGAAGTCCTACGCCGCTATGCCACAAGTGCTCGCCGATCGCTTTTGACAGCTGGCAACATTGTATCCAGCTTTACGTGTTATTTCGTCTGCATGCGCCGACTCGTTTTTTAAGTACTGGTACACTTTATATACTATTTCTCTTGCTTGTTTGTGCAAAACCTTGCGTTTACTTTCTTCGCCCTCCATTTTAGAACACCACAAGACGGTACTATCACAATCGTAAAACACGCAAATAAACACAAAAATCACGCCGTAAATGTACGTACCGCACGCCAAGAGCCGTTTTAACTGACTGAGGCTGATTGGCCAAGTGAAGAAGCGAGAGAAAGCACGTGACATTTCTTGACTTCTGCACATACAGGAGCCACCCGCCTTCGTTCGTGCTTCCAATTATAATACAGTCGAGAAAGGGGCCGATTTGACACTCACTAGGCACAAAAGACGCGTTCAAAGGGCCCCAAACAAAGAATTTCGCTGATTTTAATGTAATTATTAAATGTTCTTCCTTTATATACAGGCTATTAGCGTTCAAATTTCATTACTCTTTTTATTAAAACTATCTATAGCTCGTTTTGCATACATATAATTTTGTTTTTTCTTACAAGAATAATATATAATTTTATTAGTTACCGTGATATAAAAATAGATTCCTTGTAATTTATGCATCTGAGTTTGGCTTTTCATTTTGGGGAGAGTTATTTGCCTCATTATTTGAGCCCAAATATTTTATTAATAAAGTTGTCATATAAACGTGTATTTACGGCATATACCTGAAATATACCCATAGATCGCTAGCCTTTCCTTTAAACGTCCATACGAATAACAGTGATTGGCTGCATTTCTCGTGTGTCAGCTGACCATTTACCTCCCTTATCACCCGACCTTTCACCTATTCTTCAGTCAAAGAAAAAAAGACCTTCAATAGCCCCCTTCGTGTGGACGCAACACAATTTCCATGCTGGTCTAGGAAAGGTTTCCTCCCGACGCTGCGGCAGTACAATTCTCACGGGCCCCCTTCTTCCTCCTCCTGACAGTCCGCAACCCTTGGTACGTGCACACGCGAGGCCTGCTCACACCTACCCATTTGCAGAAACCGCGAACATCGGGGGGGGGAAACCTCTACAACATAGTCTGAAATGGAATAAATACCATTTTCCCCCTCCCCTCCCCCCCGCATCCATTTCTCCTAGATTTCAACCGAAACCTACTTCGGTGCATTTTGCCACGAACCGAAGGAGCGGTCTTATCTATTCGCACGCAGAGAGAACGACATTCCATCCACTTACTCGCGAAACTCGCCACTCCCGTATTTCGTTTGTCCTTTGTTTTGTTTTATTTTTTTAAATTTCTTCGCGCGGCTTTTCCGCACATATCCCTCCGGTGGGAGAAAGAGTCGGGGAAGCGGCGTAATGGACTAGCGTTTCGCAACGACGAAGGACTGCACTAAAACCCCTTTTCCTCTTCCACGCACTCTCCCTTCAAAAATCTTGACCTACAGAGAAAGAAACAGATTAAGAGGGAATTTAGTTAAAATTTAAGATATTCCCTCTCTAACTTCGCGTTTTTCCCTCCTGCTCTCTATCTCCATTTATCTCCTAACCTATTTTTTCGCCACCGCCGGGAGCAGATAGGGTCTGCGAGATGCAGTGGTGGAAACGACTTCGCTCGCAGATGCAGGAAAAGTGGTAACAGTCACGTGAAGCGTGTGAACTCAGATATCCATCCAATTACGTTGCTTTGTTTATGTACATCATTCCAAACATTTCTCTTACGGGCAAAGCACGTTTGTTGGGTAAAAAATTGTTCACGTTTGACGGGCGGGCGTTTTTTTACGTTTCCGTTCTTCGTTTTGTTTTTGGTCACGTTACTGTAGTTGCAGGGTAGAAAATTATAATTTTAATGAGCATGTTTGCAAAAGGAATCCGTCACGGCGATGAATCAAGAATGCTTATTAATTTATAATTTATAATGTCTTAAGCCAGTGGTGCGCAACCTTTTTCAATCGCGGGCCACACAAGCACGAATAAATTTGCGAAGTGTCACGCAATTTATTAAAAAACATACTATCAATATACGTATAGAAAATTTGGTATCCGGACGTTTCACTCAATGCACTTTACCCGCAGACACTTCATCAAGGTGAAGTTTCACCCATAGGTTTTTCATCCACATAAGGTGCTTCAGTTTAAATGTTAAACATTCAAATGAATCCATTATAGAAGGAATTCTCTACAAATAGAATAGAATCTCAAGTAAGTTATTATTTTATTAACAAACAACAAATGGCACAGCAACAGACTAAATATGGTCAACGCATATTAATTAATATAGTCAATTTCATAAAACCAAATATAAATATATGTGTGTGTGTGTATGCGTGCGCGCGTGTGTGTGTGTGGGGGGGGGGGGTGTGCGTATGTAATAAACCACACTATTGAACATTAAATGCACATAGAAATATGTAATTAAACAGAAACGGAAAGAGAAAGAAAACTCTTATTATAAAATGGACTATTTTATCCAAGCTAAAGTAGGTGATATTACGTACTTATGAAAATTCATTTTATGAAATAGTCTATTTATTGACCGTCAAAATTACAAATACAAGCATATTCTTCTCCAAAAATAATATGCGTGTGTAGAAATTCAATTTAAAAATAGTCTATTGACTATCGAAATTACAATTACAAAACGTATTGTTTTCCAAAAACATTATTCGTGAGTGTAAGTACCATTCAAACGTTAAAAACATTTGTTATAGAATGAGATAGATCTGAATACAGAAACATTTCGAATCCTATTACACAAAAAAACTCAATTTTCAGACTGACTAATGCCCTAGTAAGCACAGAATGAAAATCCGTTTTTAACATAACATCATCTTTTTATCTTTAATATGATATTATTTATTTGTTTAATAAAGGTAAGTACATTATGGAAACTTATTTTTAGAATAATGAACTTTCTGTATCTTGTCACGGAATGAAATGATTAATTAAAAATACATTTGACATACAATGCTTCACAAGCACAGACATTCACCCCTGCATCACTTTGTCCATTCTTTTCTTATATAGTTATGCCCTTAGATGTTGAAATTTGAAATGAAAGAATATCAACCGTTGTTATATATTTCATTTAACAGTTTTAGGACATGACATTTCAATGAAAATAATACAATATGCGTTTACAAAATGAAATTACGGCCACAAATACTAAAGTATTCTGTTATGCGATTACTTCTTTTATATTAATCATGTTACATTAATTAGGTTCATAAGTCTTTGGGTGAACTGAACCGTTGGTGAAACAATTATGGGTAAAAGTTCTTTGGGTGAAACCTTATGCGGGTGAATCGGGTTGTAGGCGAAAAACCTATGGGTGAAAGGTCTTTGGATGAAACTTCGCGTGGGTGAAGTGCTTTGGGGGAAACGACATGGGACTGAAAATTTAAGTACTTATGATAGATTGAATTTCCATTCGATAGGAATCTTTTACACCTTTCGATAATTATTGTCCTCCCTTAATGATTCGACGGTTAGGTAAGTCGATGGGTTAATGAAATTCAAAGGTGGAAATTGTTTCAAGGCCTGGCGGACCACCTGACATCGAGTCGTGGGGCACAGGTAGCGCGTCACTGTCTTAAACAGTGAAAGGTGGACCTACAACAGCACAGGGGTCCCGAGCTTGATGCGTGCCCGTAATGACCGAGTCAAGACCCCCAAAGGTTAACATGATGACTCAAGGAACATTAAGTCAAAGTTTAAATATAAAGTAACTTAATTAAACATCTAATATATTTCAGATATCTCGTTTGGGACCTCTTGCGATGTTTATATCCTAATCATTGCACCACTTTGCACGAATTCTTGTATATTTGCCCTTAAAGGATATTGGTCTTTCCGATCTCGACCAATTTTAGCTGTACTGTTTGACTGTCTTTCTTCCCATTGAAGTAAACGAAAAGGAATATAAAATGCTTTGGTTCTGGTTTTTATAAATCCGTCATAAGTCGACGGAGAATTAGACGTTATTTTTATGTATATCTTTAACTTTTTATTCACTTCTTCTTACGTCCGGAAATGAATGCTTTACGACATTGCTAAATTAATATTATTTACAATAGAAACGCTCAATTAATATATTTTAATTAATACTAGGACAAATCAAAATATATGGTACTTTTGTCACCATCATTTACATGGAAGACAAGAGGCATTATTTTAGTAACAAAATTATTCTAGTAACAATATTATTGTAGTAAAAATATTTTTATAATCATTCAGAATCCTACGGGGCTAGTTTATACAAATCCCTATGGACAGTGCCGGATTTACGCAGTGGCAACATAGGCAACTTCCTATGGCGCCAAATTATGAAAGGGCCTAACACTTAGTGTGAAAGCATCAAATTATGAAATGCTTTTAATCATAAAAGGCGCAAAATATCTAAGGGACACCAGCATTTGACTACAACGGAAAAGTTTTTCAAAACTGTTTTCAGTATCGTGTATTATTTTTATATTTTTATTATATAAGAGAAAAAGGCGCACAGGAAAACAGTGCCTATGGGCGCCAACAACTTAAATCCGGCTCTGCCTATGGGGCGCGACTTTTGGGCCACCTATATTAGAAAATCTTGTAAGTTTCTAATATAAATGGAATCATCATCGGAATTATAATAAAATAAATAGTATTTAAGTTAAGTGGTTAAATATCTTTTACTAATTAAGGCGACACTCAAGCCTACACCCTATTTCTGATGAACAATAATTAACATTTATTTGGCAAGATACATTAAAAGTTCAAAATATGAGTCTTGGATTTTTTCTTCAAGTTCTTTTAATAAATTAGCTGTTTGCATCTTCTACTCTTTCATTGTTAATTTAATACTGCATTCATGCACACCCACCATGTTTTACGGAGAATTACACTAATATTAATAATAATGTTGTTTTATTCCGTTTGGTCAAGAAGCTTGACATGGAATACGTCAATCAGTACATTAATTATTACATGCAACGAAAGAAAAAAATTAAATATACGTAGATGAAAAATAATACTAGGAAGGAAGTTGAAATTATCAATTACAAATAAGTATTAGAAACAACAACAAGTATGATAAATGCAGGCAATTTATAGAAGATTTTAACAGATTACATTATATATTGTCTACGAGAAAATCGTTATCGCTATAATAGCAATTGCTTCAAAGAAATGTTTTTACTTTATTCTTAAATATCTGAGGGGAAGAGAGGGATCTTATATCTTTGGGTAATGTGTTGATATATTATTTAGCGCGGGTATGATACTAAATTTCTTAGCGTTCTCGGAAGGAAAATATTTCGAGGATAATTCTTCCTATCAGAAGCTTGGCATTGAAGTCATCTATCTCCCGCAATGTTAATTCGGCGAGCATTAATTTAACCGGGGCATGGAATGACGATTTTGTTTTCTCGAGAGAAAAATATGCCATGAAAACGTTACCTTGGTTGAAATATTACCGCCTGTCTTTATTCTATCGTAGTTCCCTCGCTCACGTCCATACGCTATGCGAGGCAGAAGTACTTTTCAATGGATGCCTCTCCGTTAGATGGTTTCGTAGAAGTTTCCATGCAAGAAATTAATACGAGATTCGTTATTCTTTTGAATTTCAAAGAACCTGATATTGCGCAAGTTGAAAATAAAAATTTCATGCGATTTTGCGCTCGCAATATTTAATTACCACTTCCAGCATCCAGTTGGTATTTTTCCTTCTCTATAAGCTTCTAAAACGCTAAAAATGTATATGATTTGCCAACGTATAAAACTTTTGCGTTGTTAAAATTTCAACTATGCTTCTCTCTTTTTATTTTCTGGGTTTTGCTAAATTTTCTAACCCGTTCGAGTTAAATTTATTTGAATAGGATGTTTTTAACGTGACACTCTTAAATTTCTGTTACATATTTTCCTACGGCTCATAGTGAATAATTATTCATAAAATCAGAAAAATAATTCCGAACCGTTTTTAGCTACGCTCGATTCGGAAGTGAAATAGCAATTTTATGTTTTCCGTAAGCAATCACCACGATCCCATTGAAGGAGAACTTCCATGGGAAAAAAACTTCAAAGCACAGGGGATGAGATATGAATAGCGTATGGCGTTGTAATGCCTAGTCGCTCCTGATTAATTGGGTCATCACGTTTGGACTGCTTGTATTACCAATTAGAGGAGGGGTTATTGAGCTTTTTATCAAAAATACCTTTTGCATGACAAAATAATAACCGAGCTTGGAGCAAAAAGTATTTAAAACTCACATAATCAGGTCGTATGAATATTGTTTAATGGCTCCGTTTTGAAGATTTATTAAATAGCACAAAACAAATCTCATTCAGAAGAAAGTCTTGGAGCCGCGTACTTGAATTATATTTCAATAAACTATACTACACACATAAAATTACTCTAGGAGTGTTAATATTAATATAATGCTTCATAAAAACTGACTAGATATCATGGAATGCAAGACAACAAAAATCGCTGCGCGGATCGGATTTGGCCCTCCGGCTGTAGCATGAAACCTATGAATTAGAACACAGACTCGTTTAACCGTGTTATTTCATCTGGATAGGAGAATATATTATCCTCCCGTTTCGAGGCGAAAAATTTTATAGCTATTATGTGCAGTGATTGATGAATCCATGTATAATTCAATCGCTGCCGTTGAAAAAATGTTAAGACGATTGATATTAGACATATTAATCAATAGAACTACATCTACATCTACATATTACCCTGCAAGTCACCTTGACGGTGGATGGCAGGGGGTGCCGCGCACCAAGTTCCTAACTAATTATTATTCACAGTTATCTATTGTGGTCACGTATTGTCCTAGGGAAAAAGGACTCCTTATACCTCTCCGTCCTACTATCTATTTCGCGAATCTTGTCGTCATTATCCCTCCGTCCGATATACGTTGGTTGTCGAATAATATCCTTCATTTCATTTACGAATATCTCCGACCTATATTTATCCAGAAGTTTAAGTCTCGCCTGTAATCTACGATCTTTCAACGATGGCCAACTCAACTCATCAATGAGTAACGTAACGCTCTGTTTTTATCGTAATTCTTTTTCACGAATCTAGCTGCTCGCCGCTGTATTTTTTCTAAATCCTTTATGAGTCCCCTCTGATATGGATCCCAAACCGCTGCTGCGTATTCCATTTGAGGTCTAACCAACGATAAATAACAGGATTCTCTCACCTTTTCCGTGCTTTTCCTGCCTATTCTACGCACAAAAGCCAACTTCTTATTTGCCGCACCTATCACTCGTCTTATGTGGGTGTCCCAAGACAGGTCACGATTCAAGGTTACCCCGAGGTATTTCACGGATTCCGAAACAGGAATGATCTCACCATCTATCGAGTAGGTAAACACGGACGATGGGCTTCTAGATTTCCAAAAGTTTAGAACGTTACTCTTTTTCTGATTGATTTCTAGCTGCCATTCTTTGCACCAAACAGATAACGCATCCAGATCATCCTGAAGCTGACGATGGTCGCTAGGACCACTAATTTCTCTATAGACTACGGTGTCATCCGCAAAAAGCCTGATATTACTTTTTACAACTGAGCTGATGTCGTTTATATAAAGCAAGAAAAGCATAGGTCCGATCACACTACCCTGCGGCACTCCAGAGACTACATCTGCCACACTCGAGGACTTACCATCGATGACTACTTTTTGTTTTCTATTCCTAAGGAAAGCGCGAACCCAGTTAATGACTTTAACATTAACGCCAAGATTTCCCAATTTTAATAACAACTTACGGTGGGGAACCTTGTCAAAAGCTTTTCTAAAATCAAGGAACACTGCATCGACCTGCTTATTATTTTCGCCGCATGATAAAACATCATTCACAAACAGACCGAGTTGGGTGTCACAGGATCTACCTTTTCTGAAGCCATGTTGACAGCTGACTAAGAGCGATCTACTCTCAAGATAACGCATTGTGTTGCTAACAATAATGTGCTCCAAAATCTTACATGATAATGATGTTAGAGAAATCGGCCTATAATTTTCGGGGTTTTCTTTGTCACCTCCCTTATGAATGGGTGTGACGTGTGATAGTTTCCAATCATCAGGAACCTCACAGAGGGTAAGAGATTTCTCGAAAACTACAAATCAATAATGTGACGCTGGACATAAAAATCTATTTGTTTTGTACCACTAGTTCTGAATACGTTTTGAAAGCAAGTGGATGACAATTCTTCATTCAGACGACGCTTTCCCTCATTGTGGAAATGTTTTGTATTTTCTCGAGTATATAATTCAGTATCTTTTTTAGTTTATCAGAAAAACTATTAAAGAAAATATCTTTGTTTTAAGTTTTATATATTTCATCATATAAAATAGGGAATTATTGATATCACCTTATGGCTATAAGCAAATTGACACAATATGTGTCTCCAGTATCCATAAAGAGGTTTGGAAAACCAGAAGCGCATTTCGGCAACAAAGCAGCCGTCATCAGCAGCGATTCACCAATAATAAATAAAAATAAATAATTATTCATCGGAATACATTATCGGTTATATAACGCATATTACAACTTATTTTTAGCCGAAATGCGAATCTTATTTTATTAATATTTTTATGGCTTCTAGAGCTGAATATTGGGGCAATTTTATCATAATCACAATTTTTTTGCATTTAAATTGTGAGTTCTCGAGGAATTTGAAAATGTTTATTTCTTGATCAGTTACTGAGATGCTATAATGAAAGAAAATTTTTTATAATAGTTTTAATTCGTTTAAACTTCCTTTCCTTTAATAATACTTGCATCATTCTCAATAGTTCTATCCTACTTTATATCGAAGTAATGCATTGAAGTCAAAGCACTGGAACAAATCTTCCGATGAAAATAAAACACAATTCCGTAAAAATTATTTTTAAAGCAGTCTAATTTGAGGCAATTTGTTCAGTGTTTACGTTAAATTTCCCCAAAATTTCTCGTTAAAAATGTAGTTTGATGAAAATCTAATGTCTGTTAATGGCCGCATAAGATTAAGCTTACAAATTTCCGCTGATGATTTGGAGTTCATTTTGCTCCTACCTATATAATATCGCCAAGTAGAATTCGTTTTATCAAACATTTTCATTTTCAGAAAATATTCCTAATCGTAGTCCGAATAATAGACCATAATCCGATCTTTATTTGGGAATAGTGATGCTTCCGTGGGTAAACTTTATCCGGGCTGTCTCCCGCAGTCATTCACCAACGCATTATGGATAATTGGTGTTACCTTACCCGTAAGAGTTTGCGGATTTAAAGTGACGCCCTCTTCTTCCCTTATATTCCTTCCTTCCCTCCCTCTGTTCCACGTTCAACTTTCTCCCGCTGCGTTCCACGAGGCAGCTATTTATAAAGTCAGATTTCCGCCAAATTTTTTTATGTACTTTCCGGAAAAAATATTAAAATATTCAAAATGATCGCGGCGTCGATAATAACTATTCGTTAAAAGAATTTCTCTTGCGCGTTTAGGATACCTTTAACTTTTTTATGGAAATTGACGCATTCATTAAGAAAATCTTATGCAAATGGGGATTTTTTTATAGCACGTTCATCCTTAACTTCAAGAAAGAATGTTGCTAAATTTGAGACATTCTTTAAATTCAGTGAAAATGTCTCTATAATAAGCACATGAGATGCCGCTTAACATTATAACTTGTAATCGTTATTAGCCGCAGATTCTAATCAAATGCTTAATTCCAAAAAGTATATTAATACTACAAGTGCTGTTTATTCTTATCTGCCTCGTAATGTTTACCATTCAATAGAACTCAGTATGATCACATGATGCGATATCTTCCGTATTTACGAATTAGGTTCAAGCACGAACGCAAAAATTACTTTTAAATATAAAAAACCAATTCTGAATTTATAGAGAAAGTCGCACGAAAATTCAATTTTTCTTCTTCTTTATAAAATTCTTTGTGCCTCATTTGTTTCAATTTCGATTTTTTAATTACTCCTATTATTTCTTCCATAGGAACTTTCGGTTTCTTTACTTTATGACGGATATAGATCTCCGCGTTGCTGACGTTACCTTCTCCGAGGCTAATTATGGAATTATAGAGAGAGAAAGAGACGGATAGACTCCCTCAAACGCGCGTCGAAATCTGCGGGCTTAAACTCCTCCGGAATATTAGGAAAAAGATTTTCCTCGCAGTCCCTTTTCCCTCCCCCCCAAAATCCTATCTTCTGCATTGTTGGAGACTGCGTGGATTGCTGTAACTCCAATTTGGAGGAGAATGAGATCCGCCCACATCCGTCCCCGTCCTTTCCCCTTCCCATTACCTTTCTCCCTCCCTCTCTTTCTCCCTCTTCCCTCTCTTCCTCCCTCTTCCCTCTCTTCCTCCCTCTTCCATCTCTTCCTCCCTCTACCCTCTCTTCCTCCCTATTCCCTCTCTCTCCTTTTATTCCTTCCCCTCACTCCTCCCCCTTTCTTGATTGTCGGTTTTCTCTCCGCAAAACACCGGCAGTCCGTATAGATTTTGCCTCCTACATACGTCACGGAGATTTTCTCTCAAAAGGAGACTCCTCTTTCCGTCTCTACAACTTCCTCCTCCACGCTGTACTTTATCCTTCCTCTCTCCATCCCCAACCTCCTCTTCCTCCTCCTCGTCCAATTTCTCAATCCAAACTACAGCGCTTCATCCTCCTCCCACTCCTAGAGTCCTTAACTCACTCCCTTTCTCTCACTCGTGTGACAAGGGATGCAGATAAGGAAGGGAACTTTACACACATTTCCCTCACTCCATTCACAGACGGTCTCTCGCCCAAGTTTCCCCGAATTCCTTTTACGTCCGATTCCTATGGGGTATTGCCTTTGTTCCGGAGATTACGACTCACTGCACTTGCCAAGGTTGGTTCCTTCGGATCTCTAGTCTAGTACGCTGTCTCTCTCTCTCTCTGTCTGCGTCGTCTGCCTGTGTTTGTCTTTCTCTCTCCATCTTGTTTCTTTCTCTCTTCCGTATCGGCTTAAGAGGCATGCGACACTTTCTTCCGTCCTACATACTATTTGCGACCTTATAGGTATCGGCATTTTTTTACTGATCGAAGAGTATCATGAAGGAAATGCGAAGCTCGTGTTTTTTACTCGCCTCCTTTATTTGTCATGTTAATTTTGGCACATTAAACATTTCCTTCAAACGTACGGTCTTTTTTTGGTTTCGACGACGGGAAGGTTAAAGTTAATCCATTTCTATTTCAATGCATGTATAAAATTGAGTTTTGTAATTTGAGGCAGGAAATAATATTTCAATATATTTTCGTTTAAAAATGAGAAAATCGGTCCAAGGTTACAAAAATCACAATCAGCTCTAGGTGGCCAATATCAGGCAGAACTCCATAATTAGAAAACGAGCGAGTATATTTTTTATATTTTGCATTTAAGATTTATTACAAAATCAATTTAAACAGCCGTGTAAATGAATTTGATAACCCATATTAAACAAAGATATTCGGTATTTTGCCATGGAAGGAGAATTTCAGAACAGAGGTAAGTGAGATTGTTATGAGAACGTGAACGATGAATCGATGAAATAGAAAACTTGATTTGATCAATGCGCATATAGAAAAAAAATTAGTCAAGCCTTCCTATTATCGAATGGTTCAACGCCCTCAAAGTGTCTCAGAAGTTCTGTCTTTCGTTTCATATTGACAATACTCTCCCAATAAATCGTGAATAATTCCTATTTCCTTCCTTTCGCTTCATCTGTTTTTTTTTCTAGCCTCTTGACTCGTTCTTTTCCTAATCAAAATCATTTGAATAACCACAATGGTTTTTCAACCATATGCGTATCTTCTTCAGTATCCTGATTGTTTTCTTTTTACTTCGACGCATCAAGTTTTTTGCATTTAATTTTAACGTAACCAATGTCTGCAGTAGAAATGGTTTATATCTATTTTTCTAACATCATAACTATCATAGTACTCCCAACGGACAAGAGACGTCATACTTTCATATTTATGGTCGCGTTTTGCGGAATTTCTATCATAAAGACTCCTGTAATTTCGGTATTTTGCGATTCAAGGAGCTCATATTGAAAATTTGCTCATTTATTCGCGTTTCCATACTTATCCCCCTTAAAGACGACGAGGGTTTTCTTTCGCTGTGAAATTCGTCGCATATATGTTATTCATTCTCACCCCCTTCGCTGCGCTCCTCGGCAATACGCCGCGAGGAACCTATTAAGGGAGCCTCTTTGGTTCTTCAGTGCCATTGATTTTGCGAACTGTCACCAACAACCCCCTTTTCCCAGACAATCGAACATTCCGTTTCCTCAGCCAGGCACTTTCCTCGGTGGGGGAGTTGCCAAACGACGTAATTTTCTGAGAAAGTATATGGTTTAGGCATCGAGATTTTTATTTTAAATGCAAGTGTATTAAATATGAAAATAATGCATTTTAATTTATAGATAGAATTATTAAAGTTGCGAATGTGGAATTGTCATCTGAAGGATAGAACAAACAAAAGTTTTAGCAGTACCTTGCTAACCCAAGCAGTATTCTCAGTGACGTGATTTCATTATATGTCTGAAAGCGAGTATGGCTGAATAGGTTACAATAGGTGGAAATTGAATGATAAATACTGAAACAGATGAGACCAAATGAGGCGCGAACGAGATTGATGCCCTCTACGATAAACTAATGCATTAACATTAGATCCTGAAACTAACATGATCATTTAGATGCAAGGTGTCGTAAAGGCTACAAGCAATTCGTAGATGAAATTTTAGATAGAACTAGATTCACTATATATATGGGAAATTGTACCTTCTAGGGATATTAACGGAAGTTAGCTTAGCTTAGCATGGTTTTCAATAATCGTCATTTCAGACATTTTCTTATGTGATTTTTTTTCTTTCATATGATTGTTTTACCAAAAATTTAAGAACTTTCAACGAAAGAACCATTTATAAGATGAATCGCTGAACATTAAGTATATATCCTGTGGTTAAATAATAGTCAGTAATGGAATCTCATGAATTTCTTAATAAGTTCTTTCCGAACCCAAAAAATAGTCTGCTTTTCTCATCTACTCCGCTTTTCATCTGCAATTCTCATTCCCTCGAAAACTATCGTGTCGTATAGCGATTCTGCGCGTCTCTTTATCCACTCCGTCCTTTTATTTTGAATAAAATCTCTCTAGGTCGCTAGGCGAAATAAAACCGCGACGCTTTAAATTCGGGCGGATTTTCAATCGCATTCCGCCCTCTCTATCTTTATTTTTTCCCCCGACCGAAAAAATATATTCCCTTCCGCCTTAACAGGTGAAAGCACCTATAACCCAATGGACTTTTCCCGACCGAAAAAATAATAAAAAGAGGATCCTCTCCTAGCGCCCCATTTAACGGGATCTGGCGTCCTCGCTTGCCTCTCGCATACCTCGAGGATAGAGATAAAAGAAGGATGTAGTTAAAGAGAAGGGAAAGATATAGAGAGAGAAAGAGAGATGCAGAAGGAAACGGATCACCTTAAGCGGAATAGACCGTATATCCAATAAATAAATCTCTCTCGGAATCAAGTGGTTACATTCTTTCACCCTCCTGTTCTTATTCGGAGAACTATACTCCCATTTATCTATCCGACTAGACGAGTCTTTTAACGCTTTTGCCGCCAACAATCGTCTTTTTAACTCAAGAGTGCGCAAGCTATATAATTTTACCAATTTACCATTTAGCAATTACGGATGCCTCGGTGGATCTCATTACGTACGGGGCCGTTAGGTTACTTCGACTGTTTTGCGGGATATCAAAATCGGTAATAAATGATTTTTCGACGCCATAATTTAACTGCACAAAGTTTTCCGACTATTGTTTTAAGTAAAGGTCATGAAATAATCTCCATTAAACTTTCACGGTTTGTTTTAATGATT
Organism: Tanypteryx hageni; assembly: GCA_028673005.1. NCBI lineage: Eukaryota > Metazoa > Arthropoda > Insecta > Odonata > Petaluridae > Tanypteryx > Tanypteryx hageni. Next base: position 58,664,500 of record CM054112.1, read on the forward strand.
ACCTTGTCGGCCGTATAAAATGGTCTTTGGGGTCTCATGTGATCCGCGCTCCGTAGCTTTTCCAATCCGTCACTAGCTGCCTAGAAGATTCTAATGGGACAAGCGTAAACATTTAATGCGAATCTTTTCCATTTTTAGGCGTTCTTTACCAGCGGAGTGATAGCAGCGGAACGCCTTATGTCACGTCTCCTCCTCCGCCTCTCCGAATCTTTCATCTCCGAAACGGATGTTCATGAAATTTGGTATTTAGGGATTTGGGGAAAAGAAAATAAGAATATGATATAAATTGTGCGCAGCCTAACCAGGAGTGCAATTTTACTGGTGAAACAAGAAGTTCCGAACCAGGACTAATGCAGGCTGGTTTTCCAAACTTGACGTCCCGAATTGAATGCTTACATTGACAGGAAATGTTTCTGTATGTGTAGGTCATTCCAAGTAATTCTCATAACATAAATGCCATTCGTAATTCGTAGTTAATCAATGATAGAAAAAAATTGGAAAACAAATTAATAGAGTTTAAAATACTAAAATCAATGTAAAAATCTCTTTCTTACATATATTGCATGTATTTTTTTTAATAAACGAATTTAATAAATGTTACTGTTTATACGCTAATATGTTTAGATAAACTGTCCATTGCTGAAGGGTAGTCGAGTGGAAAACAAAATAGCGCATTTGTTGGCTCGTCTATGCTCAAGCCGAGTTCGGTAATAATCGTCTCCATAGAAACAATCCGATAAAATACGATCTAAAACGCAAAAACGCAATGTTTTAGTAGAAATTTTAAAAAATCGATCAATTATAAAAATTCTTTGATTAGAATTAGAATCTACATTCTTTTACCCTTAGAAGAGCACAAACCTTGCTCCGTTATCACAATTTTAAGATATTTTAAACTATTAAAGAAAACAACTCTGCACGATGGATTTGAAAGTTCCTATGTAAAACAAAAAACGTTCCTAGAATCGAACCCGGGACCTCAATCTTCACCAAATAAAATATAGCCCGGAGATGGGCCCTGGCAGAACGAGCCACATACAAAGTTTCATGAAAATCGGTCAATTGATGCAAAAGTTGTTAGTAGGGGGATCCACACACACACACAGACACGATCATTTCATAAGGCTGTTTCCTTTGGAAACCAGTATAAAAAAAGTAGTTCTGGAAAGAACTAATCTGCCTACTTTCCTTTCAATACAATTTTAAGATATAGCACGTAGGGATTTACACAGGTTTCCCGTGATACAGAAGTGATTTTCGTCAAATTCGCCGTAGTATAATCGTAATGTATTTGCTTTTAAATCAGAAAATTATTTTTCCTTATAATTTGGTAGCCCTGCTTTTTTGGTCTGTTCTAAACATACTCGTTTTCCCATTCTATACTCGCCCTACAAACGAAATTTCTTTGAAATCCGTTCAGCCAATATCTTCGAAATTCATTGTTACAAAAAATTTATAACCTTGATTGTTGACCCGGTTGAAATATGATATTTTGATTATTTATTTATATGAAGAATAAATACAATATATTTGGTTAAAATCCATTATGTCAATTCTGTAGAAATACGTGTAATAGCAATATTATTTAAGTTTTTGTTATGGTAGCCCTGCTCTTTAGGAAATAGTAAATAAACAAAAACTCCTTCACCGTAAAAAGGAAGAGAGTACACTCACGCTGCAGGTTGCTGGTAAACACCGTCGCAGGACCTAAGTCAAAAGGAGAAACATACAAAATCCACTCACACAAGTGTAAGTATTCTCTTCCTTTTTACGGCGAAGGAGTTTTTGTTTATTTACTATTGTATTGTCTCACCGTGTCTCGCAACCCTCTCTTTTCACCTGCTCTTTAGGTCCGCTTTAAACATTTTGATTTCATTACGGTATGTTGTACAAATCTAATATACAAAATTTAATTGAAATCCGTTGAGCCAATTCGTTCCAAATCCTTAATTACTGAAAGAGTTGAATTTGTAATTGTGGCACCCCTGTTTAGCTTATTTGGTCTAAATATTCAATTATGGTTTTGTTTATATGTGTACATTATAAACTTTAAAGTTGGTTAAAATTGATGCGGACCGTTCAACATAAATACGTGTAAAATGAATTTTTTTAATCCCTTGTATTGTGGCAGCTTTGCTTTCTATATCTATACTATAAATCTTGATGTTGTTTTTATATGTTGCACGCCTCCTCCGTACAAAATTTCGTTGAAATCGGTTTGGCCAATTCCTGCCAAATTCATAATTACCGAAAAGATTCACGTTGTAATTGTGGCACCCATGTTGAGTCGATCCGGTCAAAATATGTCATTTTGGTCATTAATATATGTGCATATTTTAAATGCCAAATTTAGTTGAAATTGGTTTAATCATGAATAAGATGTTAGAGGGGGCACATACACACACACGGACACCGAGGCGATCTCACAAGACTACTTTCCATTTTTTGGAAAGTAGACTAAAAATGATCTTCCGGTCATATCTCGTAAAATATTACTTATATAAAGTCTTCAAATAAAACTTTTAGAAATAATCAAATAAAATATTGGTGAATTTTTCTCGGGTTTCCAACCGGGTTGTCTCGAAGATTTCTTCCGACGTTTCGGCGACTAGCTCTGTCGCCATCTTCAGGGATAAAATATTTATTGCCTGATGAATTATATCGTAGGCACAGTCAATTATCAAGAAAAACTAACGATAAAGTCGTAATTCACTTTGAACAAATTTTTCCGCGTTTTTCAATTGTTGTCAACAAAAAAATCTTCGCAGTAAATATAAATACGTTTAATTTCCTTTTGATCGCCTGCAGCATATAGCAAATGAAAGGATATGGATTATCCAGAGCAAAGAGATGAACGTTTGTTTTTCTTACGTAAACACACTGCTTTTGGAAGTGAAAAGAAACGGATAATTTACGACGAAGGAATGAACGTAAAGATTACTACTGCTGCTCACTTCAGCTGAGTTATGTTTTCAATAATTTTCGATTGTTTTATTAATTAATATTGGTTATAAAATGAATCGCTTAATCAAACATTCCTTATTTCCTTTTCATCGCTTCTGATATATCGTTTTGTAAGCCTTTAATATTTAGCTTTTTTGACATGATAACATGAATCGTCAAGACCGCCTTTGGAAACTCGGCGTTCTCTGACACCTCTTCATTCTTTTTATTTCGTGAATAACATAGGTTTTGGGCCGATAGTTTTCTGTAAATTTAGATAATTCATAATCGAAGTGAATTCTATTACTAGACAAGCTGTTTAGTCTGAAGGACACACGCCCATCTCTCGCTTTGCGCTGTGCATGTTTCGCAATAAAACACCACGTAAATCGTAACCGTGCGAAATTGGCAGGTTTCTTCGCATAGGAATATTCGCGGTTATATTTGAGTGCAGTATTGAGCCACGCGTGCAATGTCTTAGTTAGATTGAATTCAGAATCGTCTACTTTGGGCTTTCTTATAACTTCTAAGTCGATCTGGAGTGTTTTATGCTTTCCAGTGCTTGAAGACCGTTTTAAAACCGTGCTAAAGCGACATTGAGTTCAAAAGAAATGAAAATAAAAAATTGGCAGTGGACGGGATAAAACTTGAGTCGTTTCCCTTTTTTCATTCCGATTGTTCTCCTAAGTTTACGAGGCAATATTTCCAAACGTGGGCGGTACTTTTTATTTTCCTCCGTTCTTTTACATACTTTCGTCTTTCTCTATTATTTTCTCTCTCCTCCCTTTCTCTCTCTCTCTCTCTCTCTCTGTCGACCTTTCCCTCTCTTTCTCTCTCTAGCCTAGACTTAACAATAGAACTGTTCGTATCTAGGTCAGTTCCTTCCGCCTCTGCCTGACGTTGGTTATTCTCGCCCTCCAGTCACCTCCGATCTACACACCCCTCTTTCATTCCCCTCCCTCCCCTTCGCACTCCTTCCTTTCATTCCTCCCTTCCCTCATTTCGCGTCGCACCTACTGAAACTCGAACCATCGCCCCCAATCCAACTTGTTATTGTTTTCTTTGCCCCATTCCCTATTTTTTTCGGAAACAAGCTCTTCTCCTCCCTTCTAACTACGTCACTCAAAAAATTGGATTTTTGAAGCCCCGCCCCTTCGTCACGCATGTTTAAATACGTCACAAAATTTCAAAGCCCCCCTCCCCTAAAGTATGTCGTAATTTATGGATGATCCCTAACCTAATATTCTTCTATAGTATCTCTATATGTTTTGCTAACCAAATATGTAAATAATATGTAACCAGTACCTATCTATGCTTCCAAACAATACGAAAGGGTTAAACGTAAGAAGGGACTAAATAGTATCATTTTCGTCCTTAATAACGTCGTTTGTCCGTCTGTTTGTATTTAGGCGAACAATTGTCCACGTGCGTATTCCTTTCGTCCAAAGGTGGGAAGATACGCAGTAATCCCTTGCGCAACGCGGGGTTATGTTTTTGGAAATGGCCGCGCTTCGCAAATTCAGTTATCGATGGATTAAAAAATTTCGTGTTCTTATAGCCTTACGAGCTTTCTCACGTCACATACGTGCTCGAAATGCGATGCGTAATATCGCTTTCAAATTAAATTTTATACGCCTTGGTTAAATAATAGTAATTTATTTAACCGTGTATAATTGAATCCGATTCGGGGAATCACGCGATGGGCAGTGTTTTACTGTACGACAAAACATAAGGAATTCTTTTTAGTAATTATTGATTGAAAAGGGTGAAACATCAACTATAAGGTTTTATATCGACAATAATTCGTGCCGTAGATATAACACCTTATCATCGCTCAATGGAAGGGCTTCTGACTGTTCAAAATGTTTGCGGGGTTTAATGAAGACAGTCGTCCGATGAATGAATTCCGGTTTTCCGACTTTTGAATTAAAACAAAGCAATGCGTCACATTTATTTTTCCGCGTCGAGCAAACCCCGTTGAAAAAGGTTACACCGTATTCCTTTCTTCCGTCTAATCTCTCCTTATTTCTCTCTTTCTCTCTCTCTTCACCTCCTTTCTCCACCGTGAGAATCCAGGGCTCTTTTTTCACAGCGTTGAAAGATAAAAGGATGAAGGCAAATGGACAGAGAGGCGTTCTCTCCCGTCTCCATTTTTCCCATAAGAGCATTCTCATTGAGACGACTGTTATGTATGGGTCTCTCTCTCTCTCTCTATCTTAACCCTTCCTATTCTCATTTTATCCGTTTTCTGTGCTTTTATTTCCTTCTACCCAGCGATCCCTTTTCTCTCTCTCTCTCTCTCTTTCCGTCCCTCGCGAGCGACAGCTTGTCCATAAATCAAAGTGGAAGGGGGCAGAATTATGCAGTAAATCATGCGAGAAATAATCGAGGGAACAACTTTCGGGTCAGGATGCGAGAGAACGGAGGGGAAAGTTTTTTTCTCGGGAAATTTACGGCAAAAAGAGGGGGAAGTGGGGTGTGGATGTTAGTTTTTTCGTCCGGTTCGGTTATGAATGCGTTTAAAACTCCGTCCGCTGGATACCGTAGACTAACGCGCGTTTTGAAGCGCGTTTTTTTTCAGATGGTTTCAGATGGCAAGAGCTGTAGTGTGTTTAGCGTTTTTGAAAGCGGCTTTCGATTGTATGATTAATCCGGGCGGATTAATTAACAATTTTCTAGCTCTATGGCTTTTTGAAATTTGATAAAAACGACCTTTGGGGATCGGCAACGCTCTGAAAAGGAATATGAAAGCGTTTTCGACGCGTTTTCGCTTTTTTGAACCTTTTTAGGAAGCGGCGATTATTTTACGTTTGCTCTTAAATTGCGATTAGAATTCAAATCGGTTTCGCTCGCAGTTTTTTATAATTACTGTTAATGTTAACTTTAGTGAATATGGTGGTTATTTTCGCCATAATTTTTCATAAAATCGTGGTACCCACAAACGCCATTATAAAATGTTCGTAGTTCATAGAAGTACTGTTAGTGCGTTTTTACAGCAATAAAAATAATAATCCATCACAAAAAATAAAGTACATGAATGTGATAATTATAATACTTTAAATTTTTTTAAGCTTCTTGATTCCTGAAGTTGTTTTTCCGCTTAAAGAATTTTAACCTTCTTTTATTTCTATGGCAATTTTCATCTTCGACATCAGGAAGAAATCTGTTTACGTTGCCATGATGTTTTTTAAGTGATTGATATCCCTCGTTTATTAGGTGTCAAGAATGTTTTTTGGCACGATCAGTGGGTTTGCGGACCTGAGTACGCTCGGGTTGTTTTTTATATAGCTCGCTTTGAGTCAAACACATAAAGGTCACTCGCTTCATTGTATCGCACGAGAGAGGTTAAAGTTGACTTCGACGGTGACCGCAACAAGTGCCATCCTCTGTCACTTCCTAGGTATAGAATACCCCGAGCCAATAGCCGACTTCGCTGACATGCTATTCTGGTTGCTTCCCAATCCATCAATCAATTTAAGTCGTCTCGGTAGACCGTTACGTCGACCAAACTTCCACGTCAAGTCGCCTCACAAAGACGTTTATAGACTCAAGCTCGCATCGCTTTAACCTGCACCCACAAGGCGATGTTATCCTCCGCTCGTTGTTGCGGCTAACATGTTATTGTAATTTCCTTCAATTGGCGGTCTTCGAGAAATTGATGGTGATTCTTCGAATATTTTTGAACAATGAGATATTCTAAGAGAAAAAATGCAGCAGTAGTGTCAGGAGACATCATAGCAATAACGCTCTAATGTTTTTGAAGAATTGTTTACGTGTTATGTATCACACTGTAGTGAGATTATCTCATTTGTCGAAGCGGAAGTGAAAATAATCTGATTATTTTTTTCAAATCAGCATTTGCCATTTTACATTTTACTTATAAAAATTACTTTTCACAACAGCCCTTTGCAAGCTAAGCTGCATTAATAATAACAATATCTTCTATTATCATTTAATTACAAATTGTATTAAAAAATACATTGAAATTTGTGGGATTAAAATAATTTCTTTTAATATAAAAAGTTAAAACATTCACAGAGCAAATGTAGTGTTATCACTTTGCTTTAAATTTCCATCTAATAAAAAGCTTACGTTTGCTTCGATTATAATTGAAAAACGTAAATGAAAGAAAGAAACTGTAAATAAAAGTTAGATTAGCTCATTTAATGAAACGTAAGTGAAAATAATCTAATACTGCTTCATCTCCTGCCCATTAACCCAGCTTTTTAGACACGAAGTGTCGATCAGGTCGGTTAGTAATAATAGATGAATGTATTAATGTACACTATGACATTAATAAATTGACATTTCTTCACTAAAATATCATAACGTGGCAGTGGCATGGCTAGGATTACGTGTGCCTCTGGAATAGATACATTCGCGTTCATTCTCTAGGTGTCTAGGTGAACCCCCCTCCCATAAATATCGGAATGTCCACTGCTTGGGGGTCTAATTACTTTGTAATATGTTAACCAGATACAAAACTTTACTCACCGGGTTAAGTTTTGATACTCGGCTTTTTCGTGCAAAGTATATAGCAGGGCTTGCTACTTCAGTGCCATAATTTGAAACCATACGTATTCCCTATTCAACCAAAGCTGGCTCTGTTTCCAGGAAATGTATCCCTACCTTTGCTACGGTGTAAATTTTCCAGCGATGAAAGAAGAAATCCCCATCTTCCTGCCACGAGTGAAATTCTTCCTCCTGGCACACGTTAAAACCCAGCACTTCATCACAAAATCCATATAACACTTCACAGAGACGCGCAAAATTAAGATTTGAAAAAGGGACAGAATTAAAAGAGGCTCGGGGTTAAAGAAGGATGTAGATGTTAAGGGTTTCACATAGGAAAAGGAATACATTGGTGGGATTCACAATCATGCTACACCTGGAAGAGGGAAAGAAACTTGACGGTAGTTCAGTAACGCGATAAAAGAAGACCCATTTAAAATAGATTTAGCGCAAGCGAACTATTTCTAAAAGATTTCATTTCGACTCTTCTTCGTTTCCATCAAGAAAATGCTTTGCTTCTCACGAATATTTAATAATATTTAAAAAATATCGAAAATAAGACGAATTTTAATCCCTTGAAAATTTCACCGAAAAATTAAAAAATATCACAAGTTATTTACTCAGGTCTCAAAATTTTTCTAGATTCATGAACAAATTGCTAGTAACTATTGCTGTAGAAAATAATCAATATCTTGAGGGACTGCATAGCCCTATCTTCGAGGTGGAGATCTTCTTGCAGCACTTCCGAACACAACCAAGTCTCAAATAAAACTGACCTAAGCAAAGCCAAAAATCCCGCCAAATCGTATGATGTCACGTGTTTCCTCCATCATGACATCTGAGAAGTAAAATGATCGATAACAAAGGCTTGAAGGAAGGGGGAGAAGAATGTTCTTCCCTTGGAGCTTTTTTACTTTAGTCAAATGCTAATAAGTCGTACCGAAAGATATTTCTTTCCTGAAATTTCGATAATGTGAATAAAAATTGCCTTAGTCTTGACGAAAACCCATTAAAACACGGGAATCCGTCAATAAAAACTACATATATATATATATATATATATATATATATATATATATATAGACTTAAGGAAATGAAAAGGTAGTGATGAGGGTGGCAACAAGGTGTTGAAGGAAGCCCAGCGGACACTTACCAAGTTTGAGACCAAGTTGGCAGGCTGCTGGGGGCGTCGAAGAGACACGTTGAACACACGAACACAAAAAAAAATATATATATATCGCCTCAAATATTAACAAACAGGTTACCAATGTTTGTTAAAGGACTTCTTCCGTCTTCCTTACCACCAATCATAATTAATTGCCTCTAATTCCAGTCATTCTTGCGTACATGTTCGCATAGCAGTCAATAATTTCAATACGGAATTTTTTTCATCAACAATTTCTTCTAATAGCTTTGTCAAAAGTACAACCTTCTACTACTTCCTCAAGAGAATACCATGTCCTGAAAAGGAATTCAGTGTCCAGACTAATTAGACCACCCTAACCCGCACCGCATACCTTCGTATGCTACCAGTAATCGCGACACCATTCAAAGGGAGACCACATTTTCAAATTATATTAATTTCAATTATCCATGAGTATGTATGCGTAAATCTCCCTGTCGTTTCCTTAAATAGACAGTTGTACTATGCGCATGGATACTAAATAGAATTCTCGATACACTGTTTTGATAACAGCTGTGCCTTCTTTGTTTTTATATCTTGAATCACTCTTAAGAATACATGTTTTAAATAATACTTTGAATTGCAATTAAAAAGGATTTATTTGTCACTTTTGCCTGTCCACGTGCACATAAAAGCGCGCAAAAAGCGTAAGTTTTCTCTTCCTCGAATTTCACGTACTCCTCCTATACATAGGAATAAATGTCTTGCTATTAAGTTTTGCTCCGTCTCCTCTTTCTTGGCAGTTTCTTTCGAGTTTACTCCGTCACGTGGAGAAATTTTTTAAAGAGGCCCATCCATCATATCCTCGACGACTCGAGAGACTCAAGGGATACGAACTGCTGTGTTATTTTTCGTTAGACTCATTTCCGTGAGATTTCTCGTCCGTTTTATATACGCGCTACGCCATCCACGCCTTTATTTAGCTAAAGATATAGTTTTAATCTTCGATCATCCGTTGTTTATCGCCGCGACGGTAGAATATTATATTTCTACCTCATCCGTTTCTACCTCGGAAAATATTTCCGTGTTATTCCATAAAAAGTTCTCGAAAACGGATGGCGAATTTCCGTGTTTACGGTATCGTATTACCAGCTGCAGCTTTCCTCCCGGCTGAAGATATATATATATATATATATATATATATATATATATATATATATATATATACATATATATATATATTTATTTATTTATATACATATATCGTGTATCTGATAAGCGTGAACCCAAATGACGAATTGCCGGAGGAAAATGTAATTCACAATATCCGGCCGAGTGACCGTTTTTTTCCCGAACTTCTCAATTCCGCGACTACATTCGTGACACGCGTGATAAAATTTCTGACGAAGGGAGGATTATTCATCGGACCTCCGTACTATACGTCCACGTTACGAATTTCCGTGTAGACTCCTGGCGTGTCGGCGCCGAAAACAAAAGCAATCTTTTTTTATTTCGCATATCGAAGCCAAACATCATTCGTTATTTTATTAACTTGTTTCATGCGCAAAAAATCTCGGTAGCACTTCTGCAATCGTCATGCAAATGCGACTCCTGCCATATCTTACATTTCGATCTCTGACGTGAACCCTTGTCTGTACCAGTTGCCGCCTCGATACCGTGTAACGTGGGAGTAAGCGCGTGATTTTTCTCCGGAAATATTATCGCCTCCGGGAATAAAAAAATGTTGAAAGGCACACATTACTTTGGAACGTGATTCACGCGTTACTTTTTCTAAATGATTAAAGAGAACTGATTATTAAGGCTTGCCTCGTTTTCGTTAAATTTCATCCTTTGTTTGATATCCGAAACTTTCTGAACATGAGTCGAAGAATATTTACTCTTAAATCGCTATACGTATAGGCTGGTTTCAATATGTCATGTGATGTTTAAGTTCATGCCTGATTAGAGACGGCGTATTCACAAAACCGTTACGCAAGGACCCAAGCAGCAATTTATTTTCCGTTCACCTAATAAGCAGCACGTGAGCTTATTATCGGAATGCCGACGCAAAATATCCGTTTACCTCGGCTGATGACGCTCCGTAATAGATTAATGGCGAAGGATCCCATTAAAAAAAAGCGTGTCGGAATGGAGTTCCAGTTTCCTCGTTACGCGCGCTGTTTAATTCTGGATCTAAAAAAGAAACAGAAATTTGCATCTCATTCCGAAACGTGGCTCGCGGTCGCGCGCGTGATGGATCCATTTACTTCCGCTCTAAATCGGCCGCGAAAATGAGCATATCGGTATCGCCCGCACGATTGTCCGTCGAGCTTGACCTTTTTAAATCCGTCGGAAAGGGGTAGTGTGCGGGGAAACCTCGGGCACAAATTAACCGCTCTATTGTTCCGATCGGTTTTGTTTTCCCCCCCCGCGTTTCCTTTTTCTCGCAAACCGCGCTTTCGGAAACTAACAGGTCCCGAGAGAGCGAGAGAGAGAGAGGGTGAGGGAAAAATAAGCAAAAAACGGAAGCGCCTTCGGCACGCGGCGGATCGCGCGCGAAATAAACGTATCATTCGCAAATGGAATTGAGAGGGAGGTGAAAGATAAGTGGCAACAAGGCCGACATCATTGATTGGAGTTAGCGCCGGAGTAACCTCCGCCCTCTCTCTCTCCTCCCCCTCTCCCTCCTCCTTCGCCCTCTCCCTCCTCCTTCACCCTCTCCATCCTCCTTCACCCTCTCCCTCCTTCCTTCCCTTTCCCTCTCCCTTCTCCCTCCTTCCTTTCCCCTTCTCTCCTCCTCCTATCCCCATTTCCCTCCTTCATCCCTCCCCTTCACCGAAGGGGGAGTGCGGTGCGTGATGTGTCCCAGCAACTCATCCGCCGACACTTCCGCAAGAGAACTTCTGAGGGCGTATATTGTCACTGCGTTCAATTTTTCTTTCCCGGTTTTTTTTTCACCGCTCTATATTTTCTTCTTGTATTTTTTTGCTTTCCTTCGTTCCTCCGCCCCTTCTCGCTCCAACCTCCCTCCACCGTTCCCCTCCTCCCTCTCTGTCTCCCACTCTCTCCTCAATCACCTACCGTGGTCTTAACCAACTCACCTCTCGGGATATCCCACGAGCGCAAAGTCACGCAATTCTTGGCTCACTTTTATATTTACGAACCCTTCTCCTCGTCCTTCTCTTTCATCTCTCCCGTCCCATTAAACTGTTGACTCTTTCAGCCTCGTCTCGATAATGGACGCTAGCTAGTTCATATTCCAACCCGTTTGTTGGTTCGTAACGGGCCTGTATTTTTTATTATTTCTCCCTTTTTTGTTTTTTTTTTCACTTCCCTCACCACCTCGCAACCTTCGCGAAAGTCGTCTCTTCCTTCCTCCTTATTCTTCTTATCCCGCGGTCGGATCGTCGTTTGTTTTTTATTGTCACTCTACTTCCGTGGCGCGAGACCTTGTTACTACGCCACGCGCGTAAAAAACGTAGGTTTTTTTTCGAGGGAACACGGAAGTCGAAGGTGCGTTCTTAAAGGTCAAGGTGTCCAGTTTTGGGACACGACACGTGGGGTATTTATTACATGTGGCCGTTACTTCTCATGGTAGGACGAGTTCACTATCTTATTTTTTCCCCCCTGCGCGCCCACCCCTCCGAAGTCAAACAAATTTACGATGCTCGCTTTCCATCGTTCGTCGCAATCAACGCGAAACCTTTTGTTTCGTTCCCTCCGCCGTTCTTGTTTTTTGTGTTGTTTCGCACGCCCTCCCGTTTCGCCGTTCGCACGGATACCCGATCGATATTTCCCGAGTTGTTTACGTAACCCGGAGTTTTCAATTTCCCCGCGCAAGCCCTGTAAACAGGGAGGAGTGGGGGTTGGAGGGAAATTGGGAAGCCTTTTTTTTATCCATCTCGTCTTTGCTATCTGGGTTGTTTTTTTTTTGTGTAAATTTTCCGGCGATTTCACCTGCTGAATCGAAAAGAGGAGTCGATGGTGTTCCCCGTCCGGCTGTAATAGCCTTAAGATTGCCTCGACTGTCCTTTGCCTATTTTTGAGATACGGTTAATCCGTCACGGAAGCGCTATCTAATAACTTGGCTCCCTTTTTGTTGATCTGTGCATCAACTAGCAAGTGTTTAGTTATCAGAGTAGATTATAAATTGTTGTTGATTTAAATCATGTCCGAAAAACTCAAGCCTCGTGTTCGTGTCAAAGGTGTAGAACGCTTTTTAGCCTATTTCATGTGGATGCATTTAAATCAGGGCTCAACAAATTTTCTAAAAATCTAGGCGCCAGCTCCTAAACCTAAATATTTTGGCGGATATCTTTTATTATCGTCAGAAAAATAAATGTTTAATGATTTATAGACCAATCTGCTTCAATAATTAAACCATGCACATTTATTTCTGTCACATTATGCAGTAGATCATAATTAAATGAGCGTTATGCATCTAAAAAAACTTTACTGATATTCTGAAAAAATGTAGTTTAATAATATATTAATTAATTATTATATAATATAAATTTGCACTTTTTTTCATGGACTTAAATGCTTCCTACAGATAGATTATATTTTGCTGCTCCTACTGCTGAGCTTGACAATAGAATATGACTACAGCATGTGACTAAAGTGTAATTAAAACCTAACTAAAGCACACATATACAATATCTAGGCGCCAGCATGAAAATCTTAAGCGACCTGGCGCCCGATTTTTCGTGTTCTGATTTAAATGCAGATTTTTTTAAATCCAACGGAGAATTGTAGTCTTATGGAGACAATCAACATGACAGGATTGATATCTCTCGTACCTATTAAAAAGGTTATGGTAAACCTTAGAATTCACTATTAGCCGAAATAAACAAACAGTTGATGTTACCCGAGTATAGGAGATATTTACTTTGTCGAAATGTTCATGAATTTAATGTTTTAATGTCTTTATGACGAGGTCTTTGATTTTAAGGTAAGTACGTCTGTATTGATATTTTTCGAGCTTATCTATCCGCAGCTAACTCGAGTTCTGACACATGAAAATTGATATATATTTTAGGTGCGTCGTGTTACATTAAACCCGATAATGCCGAGAAAGATTATCAGAAGTTTAATCAGCTCGAAGCGCCATCGCGTAAGAAGCGAGATCTTTCTAGATCGAAACTAAAGATATATTATCTACGTATTGTAAATGGTAAAGATAACTCATCCGTTATAGACACGTGTTGACGTAGCCCTGCTCGAACCCATTAAAATGCTTGCTTTTCCTCTCTTCGCCATGGTCTCGTTTCTCTCCCCAAATCACTCCCCGTCCGCCTATTGAATGCACACATACACACACAACACTTTCTCGAATATGGGGAGAGAAAAAGAGGGAAAAAGAAGATTTTCAACACTCGCGCATTCACACACACCCACACCCGCCCACAAAATAACCTTTCACAGCCCACGGAAAAACATACTCCAAGAGAGAGACAGAGAGAGTGAGAGAGTGTGTGACTCAGTCACTCCAGTCAGAAGAAATATCGCGAATAAAGGGAAAAGGTCGAATGGGAGAAAAGAACCTTAGAAAAAAGAGTGGAAGTTGATAGAGTGAACCCTTTGGATTGACCTCAAGACCCTCCTTGAGAGGGGAGTCCTCTCTTCCTATCCCCTTACAGTACCCATCGAACCCTATCTTTCTCATTTTCTTCTTTTTCCTCTTTTCCATCACCTTTTACTGATACGCTCCTCTTTCCACCCTCTACACTCTCTTCTTCCTCTCTCTATTTGACCTCCTTCACTCGATACCCTCCAACACATCAATCGCTCCTCCCACTCCCTATCTCTAGTCTTCTTTTCCTCATCCTCCTCCTCACTTCCGATACTCAATAGTAAGAATCAGCCTTTTTCTCCTACTCTTGCTAACTCTCTCTTCCCTCTCCCCTCCTGTCTTCTATCTACTTCATCCCGATTCTTCCTCCTCTTTCCCTCTCCTATTTCTCCTCTTCTTTCTCATCTTTCTCCCTCCTCACTTTCCCACCTCTCCTCTCCCTCCTCTCTTCTCTTCCTCCTCTCTCCCCTCCCTCTTCTCACCCCTCCCTCCTTTCTCCCCTCCCTCCCTTCTCCCTCCTCTCTCTCCATCCTCTTTCTCTCTCCTCTCTATTCTTCTCTTTCTTCTCTCTTTCCCCAACTCTCTCCCACCTCTCTCCTCTCCCTCATCTCTCTCACTCCTCTCTTCCACTCCTCTCTTCCGCTCCTCTCTCCCTCTTTCTCTCTCTCTTTTTCTCTATCTTTCTCTCTCTCTTTCTCCTCTCTTTCCCTTCTCACTCTTCCTCTTTCTTCCTCCACTATCTCCCTTCTCTCTCTCCCTCCTCACTTCCTCTTCTCTCCCTCTTCTCTCCCTCTTCTCTGCCTCTTCTCTCTCCCTCATCTTTCCCCTCTTTCCGCATCTATTTCTCTCTTTGCCGTCGATCTCCGTCTTTCGCTTTTTCCTCCATCCTTATCTTCCTCCTTCATCTCTCTTCATGTCTTCCCCTCTACCACTTTCTTTCCTCTTCTTCCCGCTCTTACTTTCCTTTATTCTCAGCAATTTCTCTTCTCTCTCCCTCCCTGCCTTTACTCCATCTCTCCCTTCCTGCTTCTCTACTCCATCTCTCCCCCATGGCACTCTACTATTTCTGTCCCTTACCCCATTCTTCTCTTTCTCTATTTTTGCCTCTCTGCTCTCTCTCTCTACCTCCACTTACCTCTTTCCAGTCTTCTTCTACTCTTCGTTCCCATCCTCAACCTAATAAACTCCATTGCATCCCTTCCTCCATTTCTCCCCTCCTTCCCTTCCGTCTTAAACCAACCAAAACAACTCTCCTTGGTTTTCCCCCTCCTCTCCACGACTAGCTTTTCTTCTTCGGCAAGGGGGGAAATCTTGACTGCTGATTAAGAAACGAGAGAAGGTGAAGGACCAGAGAGCAAGAGAGAGAGAGATAAAGAGTGAGATATGGAGTACTCATGCCCGCGAGACAGGAAGAGAGATAGAGGTGAGATATACTCGGGAAAGAGAGCGGAGGGAGATGGAGAATCGTCTAGAGAGAGAAGGGAGAGGATAGAGAGAGAGGAAGTTCTCAAGAAGCGAAGGTGAGAGTAAAGTCAGAGAGGTCAACAGATCGATCCAGCGTGTTGCTCTCTCTCTCTCTCGCTATCTATCTCACGAAGTATAGGGGGAAAGACGGAGGTAGGAAAAAGAGCTGTAGGCCCCGTGGCATCGCTCACCTGAAGAAAATGTGAAGGAAAGTGAAGGGATGAATCGAAGGAGGGAGAAGAACGGTAGGTGGTAGAGAGAAACGCGAGAGGAGGATGGGGAGGAGAGAAATAAAGGAGGTAGAGGATATGAGGGATGAGATGTTGTGTAGGAGAGAGGGAGGGAAAGTGTAGCGTCAGAGGTCAAGCATGTCTCAAGATTTTTCAAGGTGCGGCGGAATGGCGCGTCTTGTGTTGTTATTTCTTTTTTGTTTTTGTTTGGGTTTTTTTCGCGATTGCGACTTTTGTTGCGAAAGGAGAAAGGATTGTTGAGCGTCTGGGTGGTTTGTCTTTTTTTACGACGTACCTGTTAACAAAAAAGATTCATGGCGGGAAGAATGTTTTTATTTTGGCCACAGCGATTCTTTTCATGTCGTGATTTTTTTCTTTTTGCTTAAAGTCATTCCTCTCGGAGTCTTCATTTTTCTAGAATTTGTATATTTTAAAGTGCTTCTTCTCGAAATTTTCTGATGTTTTTATATAAAATGATTTTGTGGTTTGTTTGTGGGCATTTCTTCCGTAGAATACCTGCATCGCACCTTAGTACAATAAACGAAGCAAAAACGTTTTACAACATTTTTCATTTTTTAAATTAATTTATCGATACAGTTATGTTTAATATTTATCGATCTCGCCTCATGGGTGGAATCCACTCGATAAATTAGGCAGTTCCAATGGTTTTCCAAACCCTTTGGTAGTTATTGCAGCTGTTTAACTTAGCGATTCCATGCGGTTATTTATCGCTCAGCGATGCAACAGTCGTATAGAAGATGGTTACTCACAGAGAGAATATTAATTCATTACGCAAAGGAGCAGCGATTTAGAGGTGGCTTCGCCTCGGATGCCGAATTAGCTCAACATAGAACCGTGAATTAATATTTCTACTTTCCGAGTTAATTCTATCTTAAAATGCCGGTCAACTTATGCTAACACTTTTAGGGATGTAGTTAATTATGAAATTAATTCAACAGAAATTCAGTCTCCCAAGGATTAGCTTAATAGGCAGATTAGGCAAAGCAACGATACACGGGAAGCCGGACCGAATCCATGGGTTAATCCTACCCACCGACGTCGTGTCTAATTTACCCGCACAATTACCTAAAGAGAACTAATCAACGCCGCATTTGAACGCACGCTGTGGCCCCCGATGCATTAAAAGGTCGCGGGACTGCAAAAGGAAAAGGGATGACGCTCTGTATGGGCGCGGATCGACTAGAGGAGTACTCGGAGCGAGCGGCATCTGGGACATAATAACTCACGACGTGAAAAATGACGTGGCGCCCTTGGATGCGGCAGGCGAGGCGCTTTAATAAGCGATGACGTGCCCGTGCATCCTGAATTAATCTTGCTAATCCCTGAAGGGATAAAATTACCATAGGCTTCACCGTAGATTTCTCAATTAACTCGTTTGATCCGCGGTCTTCTAAAGGGGAAGTGAATTTAAATCGTTCTGATGGAGGAAAAATCAACGCGGGCTCTCAAAAGGTTCAATGAATGCTCGTTGAGGACACGTTAACCTTGCATGACCGCCAGACATTAAAAAAAAGCAATTCGTTTAAAACTATGTATGTATAAAGTATAATAATACACACAAATGGCAATTATTTACATTTAAACCCGCGTTTATATGTTTTAGTAGCGTTAACTCCTTTAGCCAAAAAACGAAAGGATTGTAAAACCCAATGCATTTCGCCCACAACGTGGGCATCTTCATGGGCGACCTGTGATCGACAGTGACTAGAAGTCAACTGTCTGTCCGCGTTTATATGTTGATTAGCACATAGTGCCCAAAAAATTACTAAACCTTTAATGAACAAGAGTGGAAAGATGCACACATCATGTGTGCACACATGCGAGGCATTTTTTACGGTTTATTCTATCATGTCAAAAAATATCAATATTTATGAATAGTATAATGTCTAAGAACTAAAAAATGGTATGTCAATAGTGATGCCAAGGAAATATCGAATTTTTATTCACCGATTTATTTCCTAATCAGTTGTAATTAATAAAACGATCGACAATTACTTAAAACATACCTCACTCAAGTAGTAGTAATATAATCGTTATATGTATTCATTTCTTCTTCGTAAACTACCCATTTCTTTTCACTTACAATCGCTGTGTATACGGAATGAAAATAGACGTATTTACGTTCATTTCTTCGTCGTGAATAATCCATTTTCCCTTTATCTACTAAATGTTGCGTGCGCACGATAGAAATTATATTAATTATGCAGGTATTGTTTACTTCAGTTGCCACAAACATTGTTTTCGTTGACAACCAATAAAAAACACCGGAAAATTTTTCCGAGTTGAATCTGAATTACAGCTTTCTCGTTTGATTTTCTTGAAATCGACTACTCCTTCGATAAAAATGTACTGAACAAAACATATGCTGTTTGACTAGTTCTACAAATTATGTTTGAAGACTTTTTAGTTATAAGTGATATTTTACGAGATATGAAGAAAAGTTCATTTTCTGTTACCAGTAAAGTGGCACTCCCGATTAAGTCACGTAAACTATTTATATCATTTTCTTAGTTTCTCTACCCCTATATCCTAAATACCATATTTCATCAACATCTGTCCAGTAGTTTCTGAGTTGAAACATGTGGACAGACGGACGGACGGACACGACCTGACCATTAGGCGTTCTTTTTTACTTTTTAAAGAATGCCTAAAAATCGAAGACGGTGTATGTTTTAGTGAAAGGCCTCGTGTGTTTTAATAGTGAAACAGGGAAATTAGAAAGTAAATAAGCTTTGTTTATAGTAGGAAAATCTATGTAGAATAATCCATTTTCAGAAACTATCTTCAACCGTAAACTGATTTGCTGATTTTTTAAGTTTAGCGAAAATTATGCATTTTCCTGGTAATTAGTTGAAATTTTCGTAAGATTCAAATCCCGACGTCCTTAATAGCAACAAAAACGAAGAAACTGTTTTCCTTCTTTTAATCTTGTTTTGGCTTTTGAAGATACCTAAGGCAAATAAGTTTTTTACATTGCTTGTTCTTGAAATTTTTAAGCGAAAAGGGGAGTCCGATTGTTTTCTGTTGATTTCAAGGATGACGTTTTATATTTTAGATATTCGACTTTTAAAGTGATTGTATGTATGGCATATTATAAAACACTGTTATAATTTATAATACGTAAATACCGCCTTTATGGCCCTTATTTTAAATAAAGTTTTCAGACAAAATTTCTACTAATAAATATTTCTGATATGTTCACCTATTTTGCGAAATTCGTCATCTTGATCGACATGGGAAATATATATCAGTCATGATTGATATTGATATTAGTTCTGTCGAGTAAATATTTTAAAATTTGTATAATATGCGAGCACAAACTAATGTATTTTTTAGTTTTGCTCATTTTGAAGTCATGAAAATATTCTTGCAAAAATTCGTCTTTTGGCTGTCCGAAATGGTTCAAAAATAATATGGAACACTCAATTAATTCTCTATAATGAACTTGAGCCATTTAATGCGTCACACATGCAATATTTTTAAGGTTTTAGAGCTTTAGTGCAAAATTAGAAATCAAACAAGATATAATTACCAAATGCAATTACCCTATCTTTCTTCTAATAACATAACTATTCCCAGTTCCTAAAAAACTTTCGTATTTAAAACTCCCATCAGCATAATTTGCGAAGTTCATTGTTTTATTTTTACTATGAGACTTCCCAAGAGGTCACTCTTTCGTCATTCTATTGCCTGAAGGTCGACGTGCGCTTCATTTAAAATTGAAGGGATTTTTTGTTTATTTCCTAAGATGGCAAGATTGATCGTGTTATGCTTTTTAAAGTTTTTTAAGAAATTAAAGTTTTGGTCAAATATCGGAAAGATAACCTTTATTCTTAATCTCAGTCATAGTATAGAGATATTCCGACAAAAAAATCTATGTATTTTTTTATCTTTACCGCGCAAAATTTTAGAGGCAAGATTGGAGATATGTTTTATTCACGCTCAGAGATTTTTAATTTACGTTCTTCTCGTAATTTGTTTTTCCTCGTGAAAATTACAGGAGAACGTCAGGGACATGACGACTCATACGAAAATGTCACATTCAAGCCCCTTCTCTCTCTCTCTATCTCTCGACCGTTAAACGTCACACGACTCCCTTTGAAATACGGAACGCATTTATGTGTTGGATGACCTGACGTTAACAGTTTTATATCCCCTTGCCTTACCTCACCTGCCTGCATCAAACTTCATTTCCTATCAACGTCACATTCTACTAAAAATTGATATCCAACCTTAGCCTCAAATATATTTCCAAACGCGAGGTTTTTACGTCCCAACCCCCTTCCCTTTATACTCTTCCCACCCCCTCCCTCCTCTCTCTGCACACACACACACACACCAGCTGCCCATTTGGCCTTCCGCTTTAGGTTAAGGGACCAATCAGACGGCTCCTTTTGTCGTGACGTCATCTCTTTGGAGACTTTTTTCGGAAGGAGTTTCTCTTCCACCCCCTCCCTCCCTCTTACCTTCTTATAACCCCTTCTTAACCCTTGGCCCTCCTCCTCCTCACCTCTTTCCCCCTTTTCTTCTCTCTTTTCTCACGCATCAATCTTCTTGCGTCCCCTCGTTCCTCATCCTTCCGAGGCAGATTCATTGCGTCCCCTTCTCTTTTCTTCAAAGCTACATGCGTCAGTCGGAGGGCTTTTTCGATATTCCCCTCTCTGTCTTCCCCTTTTTTCCTCTCTCCGGGCCTCTGACTTCTACGTCCCTTCGAAAAAAACGCAAGTATTTCTCATCTTCACTCACGACTTTCGTCCAACATTTGAAGGTGATTTTTCACGTATTGTCCTCGCCTAGTACGGAAGCGTTGTTACGTATGAATGGGTCCAGATGCAAGAATTAATGATGGGCTTACTGAAAAAATATTGCAGAACTAATGCAAAATGTAATTTAACTTCCTTCATAAAACACGTTTTTACATTAAGTATTGTATTGAAATGAAAATTTAATAGAAAATATTGTTGTGTATATTTATAAACTAAACTGAAATTGGATTGATAATATTTAAAGTTTATTTGCGGAAACCATTCATCGTTGGGTCTCTTCGTACCACAAGGATTAGCTACGCGTAGCTACAGCACTGTTCTCTATATTTTCTTACTGCTTGAAAGATCAGCAATTGTAAGTACGAAAAATTCATTCATTCTATGATATTTTTTAATAAAATCATTGCTCGGACATAGGAGTAAAGTGGCATGATTATCTTAAGCTTGACGTTCAATTCTTACTATTACAAGGGTATCCATGACCGGTTCCTTTCCATGGTATACTTCATAAAATAGCTAAACCTAAAGGTGAGATTTTTTTCCATGCATAAAATCCCTTTCTTGTTGCCATACGTTGAATGAAGTATATAAGGAATATGTGTGATGAAATAAAAGTCTTCAAAAAAATCAATCATTTAATAGAAGTCGTTGCTCAAATGTCAATGAAATACATTTAACAGGAATTAATAAGTAACGTCATTAGTAGTTAAGGGCTCTAATTTGAAAACTAAACGTTTCGATAAGTTTTGCAAATCTAATGAGTTTAAAAGAGATAAAAAGTTGGTGAAATACATGCCTTGCGATCAGCGCCGTTTTGTCAACTTAACGGGTTCTAGGCCACAAGAAAATTATATTAAAGTTTTATTTATAATTTTATTAAACATTTCAAAAATCAACACATCTCTTGTAGAACAAAGCATATAAATTCTTATAATTGATATAATTTATTATAATGCATGCAAAAAACAAAATTATTATGTTTTTATAATTAATTAACAAATAACATTTTTTAAACAAAATTATAAAGGCGATTTTCTGGATTTTTGTGATGCAAACTCGGCTATTTGATCACTGCAGTCTAATTCTTGCACTGCATCACTTTCGATTTATAGAAGGGATAAAGCTGCCAATTTTGGCTTCGACAAACGGTTACGCCAATAATTCTTCACTCTTTTTAGAGGAGAAAAGCTTCTTTCACCGCTCAAATTACTGATTGGAAGAGTTTAAAATATTTTCAACAAAATTGCTATTTTAAGAATGTGTTGGTGATATTTCTAGATTGAATTAATTTAAACATTTCAATTGTAGTTGTTTTCTTTTTGGATTGAACTAAATAAAACAGTGCTTCATCTCATCCTCTAATTCTTCTACCGATATGTCGTTTTTATATGTTGATTTTAATTCACTTAAATCAGTGTTACAATCTGAATCTATAGAATTTATTTCAAAAAAAACATTTGAGTTTTTATATATGTTTCTATATGATTCAGATCGTACTTGTAATTAGCTTATTATAGAATCACAAATAAAAAGAAAAATTTTTATCTCGAAAATAATATCTCCCTTTTAAATATGTTTCTACTGCCGTATCTTCATCGCAAAATGGTTTTCTCTTATTTAATCTCTTTGTAGTATCTTTATATTTTTGTTATCGGATAATAATAATACCTTTCTCCCGCATTCATCGAAACTATTTCTTAAATCATCAAAATTTTCCAAAGATATCACATATCGTGAGTAATATTAAACGTGACAGCAGGATCTTGAAATGATAAGGATACTGCATTAAAACGTGCTAAAATTGTATCCCATATCACAATGAAAATTGAGAATTCAAGTGTATTCATTCTTTTGACCAATTCATTTGCTTCTATTTGAGCGATTTTTACGTGTGAATTATCGTGAGATATAGTATTGAGGGCCATTTTAATTTCCACTGAACCATTTTTGAGATTTCGTTCAGCATCATGTCGGGATGACCACCTTGTAGTTGACAATTTTAAAAATGTTAAATGAGACTTATTGTCGAAACTATGTTGTAAAACAGCCCGGCGATGGGTGGAAGCAGACAAGAAAACGTAAATATTTTTTATTAAATCAATTTTTTTTAATACAAGGAACACTCGGCCGCACTATTACCAATTAAATTAAGTGAATGGCTTGAACATGAATAATATTCGGCAGGAGAACTGTGTTGCTTTATTCTACTTTGTAATCCTTGGTACTGGCGGGACATATTCGCAGCATTGTCATAACATTGACCTCTGCAGTACTTTATGTCCAAACCTAGAGACTCGATTTTTAGGCTGATTTCCAAAGCTAACATAGCCTTATGAAATGGTCCTGTCTGTGTGTGTGTATATATGTGTATGTCCCCTACTAACAACTTTTGCACCAATCGACCGATTTTCATGAAACTTGGTATGAGGCTCGTGCTGCCAGGGCTCACATCCGGACTCTATTTTATTTGGCGAAGATTGAAGCCCCGGATTCGATTCCAGGAACGTTTTTTCCCTATTCGATTTACATAGTAAATCTCAAATCCATCGTGCAGAGATGTTATCTTTAATACATTAAAATATCTTAAAGCTGTGATAAACCGGGCGAGGTTTGTACTGTTCTAAGAGGAAAAGAACGTAAATTCTAATTCTTATCGTCGAAGTTTGATAATTGATCGTATTTTCTTGAGTTTCTACTAAAGCATAGTGCTTTTGCGTTTTAAATCGTATTTTATTGGATTGTTGCCATAGAGACGATTATTACCGGTATCGGCTTGAGCATAGACGAGTGAACAAATGGGTTATTTTCTTTTCCACTCGACTACTCTTCAGCAATGTACAGTTGATCCGGACATATTAGCGTATAAACAGTAAAATTTATTAAATTTGTTTATTTAAAAAAATACAGGCAAAATATAATGTCAGAAAGAGATTTTGAGACATTGTATTTAGTATTTTAAACCTGAAAATGGTCTATTAATTTGTTTTCCAATTTTTCTCTATCATTGATAAACTATGAACTACAAGTGGTATTTATGGTATGAGAATTCCTTGTAATGACTAACATATAATGAAACATTTCCTGTCAATATAAGTAATCAATTCAGGACGTCAACTTTGGGAAACCAGCCTGCATTAGTCCTGGTTTGAACTTCTTGTTAATTAGTTATTGTGTCTAAATTTTTGCAAGTGTGAGAAAAAATTGGAATGAATTAAAAACATCTTTCAACAATATCACTACTTGGAATTAAATATCTTATAATTAAAGTTAACTGATCGACGTGAGCGTTATCAGGAGTGGAGTCTGCTATAAGTGAGAAGTACTTTGCTTCTTTTACTTCGTTAATAAATATTGATTTCAATTTATTGCACATAAGAGCAATGAATTCATCACAGATAGTAGCCGAAAGATAATTGATATTACCCTTTCCGGGATTAGAATATTTTTGAAAAAGTCTTGCAAAACGGGTCAAATTCGCTAAGATATTCCAGCGATCCTAAGAAATTACCATTAAGTTTTGAAAATAAATTTTGATGGTCACCTCAATATGCTAATCCGTGCTAAACATTTTAATGGAGATACGATGCGCATTAATATATTGCGCCAATATTTTTTTGACGTTCATAAGTTTTTATAAGGTCTGTACCTATTCTTCCTTCACTGCGAGAACGAATAACAAATCTACAAATGGCACTCATATGTTCCTTTGAATCTTCGTGTTCCGATACTCGAACATGTACATTTTTTAAATCATCATACCCCTCTGTCAAATTATTAGTTGTCTTTCCAAATAATTTACATACGTAACAGTATAATTTTTGTGAAGTTGACGTATAAACTAAACAATCTCTAAGCAATATTTCGTCGTTAAGTTTTCGCTTAAATACTGATTCATAAATTTGCACAATTTTTTCGAAATTTCTAAACTTCCAATAATATGACTAGGATGATGTTGTACATAATATTCTTGCATATCATTTGTAAATTTAACAGGCCAGAATGCAATATCTTTGGAATGGGGGAAAATACTACTGCTGGTTTCTGTTGATTCAATTGGTATACTTTACGTAGGCATTGATATTTCCACTGAACACATTTCAATTTTTGGATCGTTTATTTGTATGGTATTCTTTTCCTTGTTAATGTCATTAGTGTACATTTCCAAATTTTCGGACATTTCATCTACTTCATCACTCGCCAAACGTGAAGAATCAGATTTTGCGGTTATTGAAGATTCGGTTATGAATTTTTTCATAAAATTGTGTTTTTTTTTGTTTTCTAATTCTATTTTAAGTTTTAATTTCAGTTTTTGCGAACCATATTTGTGATTGTAAGGCATTTTTGAAGATGATTATGGGCACTGTAAAATTATAAATAAAATAATTGTTATTATACTGAAATTTTAACATTTAGAAGAATTTTCTTAGATTAATTTACTAAAATGATTACCAAACTTAAATAAAACTTACCGATAGGCGATAGATATTTACGATAAACCAAATCGCACAATTATTATAAATGAGTAGGTTTTATATACACGTGCGTGTCCACAGTTCACACGAGCACTGTGATTGTCGCCGCCTGACGCTTGCTACTGATACTGTAAAATGCTTTCGTTGATATACTACAATGTAGTAAATCAACGAGAGCGTTCTTGTTGACTTTTTTGACGTGTCTCTACTGCCGTTTGGCAGTCGCGTGTACTTGGCCGACTGCTCTACAGTCAGTCTGAACGCGCCCTCAGCTGAACGCAAACTTGTTCGCAAAATGGCACCTCGCACAGCAAAGCGCTCATTGTTGACAGTTGCGGCGTCGCGGGAGGACGGGACAACAATTGAATATTATCTCAACGCATGGAAAACGATATATAAATAAACTGATGTGGGCAACACATGACTTTCTCCATATTTATATGGCAAATTACAAGTTGTTATCTCTGGGATCGTTGTCAATATTTACTTCCGGTCGACAATTAAGAAAAGAAAAAGGAGCGTTACTAAGACTTAACTAAGCGTCAATTGTTAACAATAGTCTTCGGTAGGTGGCGTGGTGGTGGCAGCTAAAATATAAAATATATCTCTTAAACAATACATTATATGGAAAAATGTATCAAACAAAGGTTGTAGAAAATACAATTTCCTACAACTTTTATTCTAATACATTTTTACATTTATCATATATTAAAGAAAATATTTAAAATAACGGATAAGTGACAAGAGTAAACACCCATTTCCGGTCAACCGATTTTTACCAACTAATCAGATGATCTAACTTTTATAATAATGTTAAATATAAAATTTTGCGTTGACCTGATTAATAGTTTTTGAGTTAGAGCGCCCACAAAAATCTATCACATACAGACAGACACACAGATATCATCGAGAAAATAGCCAAAACGTGTTCAGGGGACCTTAAAACATGTATTTACGTTGAAATCTCGAATTCTATTTTTTTCATGAAAACAATACTTTCTCTATCCTTATATGGAGCAAGCAAAAATAGAATATATATATATGTGGATGTCAACAAGGTGTTGGGAGGAGAAAACAAATATATATATATATATATATATATTTATATATATATATATACATTTGTTAAATTATTTTCACACCAGTTTCGACATTAAGCTCTTAAATTAATTTTAATTTTTGCCGTCGCCAGGTTCCCTTTGTCGAAGCGGGCACTAGCAGAGGTGAATTATTGTCATGGATTTATAAAGCGAGAATTAAACCGTTAGAAAATATAAATTCAATCAAAGTATTTTATATAGTTATTTGAAGAGCGTTGAAACACATTACATACGCGTAAAATGAAGAAACAAAGACACAAGAAAATACTAATCTTTAATCTCTGTCAATGTTCAAATCCCATGTTTTGCAAGCCAATACAATCTCCCTCCCTCCTCACACTCATCTGTCAGCAACGTCATCATCCTCTACCTCAGAGCACTCCGGCGCTTTATTGCAAGTCATTGTACGTCCTCCATCACTCACTAAACGCTTTATCTCACCAGCGATAATCTTCTGGACAAACTTAATGTGTCACGGGCCATAAAGCGTATTTGATATCCTCTCTTACCGCACCGAAGATAGTTAAATCTCCGAAATAATGACTCAAGGATGTTTTAATCACAATGCTGTTTCAAACGTCATATTATGTTGGTCTTTTTGTATTTTTAACTGAGATAATTCTTCCCGTTGGATTAATTTAATCTTATCGCTTTAAAATATTATCAGACGCGCGATTCGTGCATGCAAGGGGAATTGTCCTTCTACGAATTGCCCATTTCAGAAAGACTAAAGAAAGAAGAATTGGAAGAATCTCTGCTACCAATCGATCAGCGAATAAAATACATGAAGTAAATCATTGAAAATGATTCGGAATTTCTACATACGCAACATTTCTATGGTCAACTTCGCACCTTTTAAGAAAAACCTTAATAACCATAAATAAATCAATACTGATCATGGCTGCTTTGTAGCGAAAATTTCCATCTGGCTTCCCAAATTTTACAATTGTTTGAGCTACCCAAATTATCAATTGGAATCCTACCACAAGGATAACTACAGAATTATTTTTGTATTATTATATAATTAATGAACATATTCATCATATCGTGAAATAGTAGCTGGTATTTATTCCTACATAACAATATAAGAAAAGGGTTAGGATATTCGTGGGTTTATGCAATAGCTATTCTTTAAATGTCATTATGTTTCAGTAAATAAATTTATTGATGGAAATTTAATTTTGGATTATTTTTCTGGCGAAGCTAAACTTGTACTTTTCAGCGAATGGAAAATAAAAAGGCGACAATTAAAGTAACAGGCTTACTCGATCAATATACCCGGATGGAAAATAATGAAATCATTATCTTTCTGTGCCTCCTATTCCTCGAGCAGCTATCCTTAGGTCCGCGTAGCAAATCTCTTATCGATCTAGCATCTTCTCTTGGATCAGTCGACGGAGACTTCTTCTTTTTCGTCTTTTCCTTTGGAGTGATATTTTCCATATAGCAGGAAGCAGATAAAAAGTCCTGGAAGATTTTTCTTGATATCACAAAAGGGGAAACAATTCCGCATTCATCTTTCTTATATTTTTTACGGTATAGGTTATGAAACACAAACAGTCTTGACTTTGACTTTTCAGCCATTCTTTCGGAAATTGAAATGCAGTACATTTAAAATTTCAAGTACAATTACAATTGTAAAAATAATTATGTAGAGATAGTTATTTATCATATGTCATTGAATAAGATGTTTTTCCAGGATTGTGGTGATATGAGATTTGCGGACGGGTTGAGCTATTAGACTTGCGTGTGACGCCCTAAGCATATGCAATCCAAATTACACAGTTAATTGCCTATATAGCAAGGATACTTATTGTTAGTTTTTAACCCCTCAAGACCGGAGGAGATTTATTAAATCCCACCCGTACGGCCGGATGAGGTTTTTAATTTTTCACGATTGCGTTGCAAAAACGTTCTAGAAATTTTTAAAAATCATAACTTTATAAGTTTTCTCTCGATTTTTCTGATTTTTTTTGTGGATTTACGAAAAACATGAAATTTGTAAATATCCATTTTTCGTATTATATTTTACAAACAAACATTGTTGCACTAGAAGAGAATGTACACCAATCGCTAATTTTCTGGCGCGCGTTCGCGCTTTATATATAACATTCAGCACCAGGAAATCTATGAAAGATATTGATGTACAATCTTAATAAAAGGATAACTTAAATTAGTAACTATTTTATTCTACGAATCTACCCATATAAACCAATTAGGTGAAAATTTTTACGCATCTCAACTTTTTCATGTCTTGACTGGAAATTTTTAAGTAAATGTAGCATTATTATTTATTAGAAGACGATTTATTTATAATATAAACGTTTCAGTTATATAGTTATTATTCTTGGTCATTACAAAAGTCACATAGAAGAAATGATTACATTTCGTTCTTTGGAAAGGGAGATATTGTATTCAGCAAGAAATGCCTTATAGTTTAGTAAACACTTCGCTGTTCGTGATTTTTGATGACGTGTCCTCTTCTTGCTCACTCGCTTCATCGCTGCTTTGGTCCCACTAGAGTGCACAACAGAGCAGGCCCTTATCTGAAGAGGAAAACAAACCCTACATCTTCTTTCAGGTGACAAAGAAAAGAAACCCAATTTTGTGGGTTCCCTTTCCTCAGGTATTTATGTGTCAACTTTAGAAACCGAAAGTCCGTAGGTCCGTGGTAAAAAATAAAATTCTATCGCAAAACTAAACGGGTATTATATGTAAACAAATGCATACAAATACATATAGACGATTTCTCGCAATTTCTCTCCGAAAACAACAAACTAACTTGCTTTGGGGATGCAAAAAACCTAAGTAATCCGAACCACCTCGAAGAGAACGAAATAACAGATATTGGTTGGCGTTGACGCTCTCCTATGCAGCGAGGATCGCGGGGTCATGAAAGCGAATGTTTACCGAAATGATTTTACTCAATCCAATTCCATTCTTCATGAATTGCGTCGTAAACATTTTTAATAAGACGTTTTCCTTTCTTTTTTACATGCCGACGAAGACCTTTGTCGCATGACATAAGCCAAATGGCTCCACCAGGAAAATAAGAGGAGAAAAATCGTGCTCTCCTTTGAAAAGATACACAACTGCTACATTGTATTTCAAACACCAAGGAAAGGTTCCTTGCCGCATTAAAAAGCGATTTTTATACGGAAAACATATTCATATCGTAGCAAAATTAAAAATTCCATCGCAAAATTCAACGTTCATTATATATTTTTTAAAACAGGAAAAAAATACAGAGCAAGCATAGATAGGAAGTACAAAGCTTCCTCTTTCAAAATATATAAAGGATATTTAGATTTACAGAAGTCTCTAGTGTCAAAAGATAAAAGAAATTATGGCTGACGTAGGACGTAATAGTACGTCTGACGGCCTTTGTGGGATAAAAAGGCGTTCTTTTTCAAGTTTAATTTGTATATCATGTACAAGTAGTTGGTGCTTGAATTCTGCAAGCATTTCTTCTCATTTTGAGAACATTAATTTTTCAAACATATTTCATTATTTGATATATTTTTAATACAAATGTTTGCACCTCGGATCCAACGACAACTAAAAACACAACTTCAAATAACAACGCAACAACAAATAACACAAATACTTTTTATAATCACCTTTATAACACGGTTATAGAATATCGGAAGAAATGTCGAATACGACTCGTAAAGCCTCACACAAGGGTTCGTGGGACGTCATATTTCGCGTCGAATTATTCCAACACGGAAATCCGTCCTGGAGACTGGGAGGAAGGGTGGAGGAGTGACGAAGGAGAGGATGGAGGGGTAGTGCCGCGCGCACCTGCGGGGGTTGTGGAAGGGGCGGAAGGCTCGATAAGCCGCTAAGACGGAAAAACAAAATATGAATTCTTGAAAATGCTAAATCGCTCTTACATGATCTGTAAGGTATAGATTAAAAATTTCATTCGGGTAGAGAACAACATTTACTAATATAATGTTCGTATTATCATGCACCTATGATTAATAGTTTTCGAGATAAAAATTGTTAATACGTAATGATCGTAAAAATGCGTATAGCAATCGTGAATTTTCCCATGCCCTTATATGATCTGTAAGGTATGGATTAAAAACTTTATCAATACGGGGGATAACATCTACTACAAAATGTTTGCAAATGCTCACACCTACGACAAATAGTTTCCGAGATAAAAATTATTAAACTTTAATGTACAAATGGGGTAGAAACCCCTAAAAATTAATAATTTTGTAATTTTCGATTTTTCTGGTTGGTTGTGTGCAAAATCCAATAATCCTGCCAACAACAAATAACAACGCAACGACAAATATCACAATTTTTATAATCATCTTTATAACACAGTTATAGAATAACGAAAACACCCTCAAATTTTACGCCGAAATATGCAACGCGAAAAACCGTCGTGGCGATGTGGTGGAAGTGACAGGGGAGGGACGAAGGGGAGGGTAGAGGGAGAGAGGGGCGCACACCTACCCAATTGGTCGAGGCATCCTCACCACCGCATTTAGCGACCTTGGCGTGTTTAAATGGCTAAATCGGCCTTATATGATCTGTAAGGGAGGTGACACACAGAAGAAACTAGCAACTGGCAACTGTAGCAACTGGAAACAACCGACTAGCATCTAGCGATTTCTATATCCACACAGAAGGGTTAAAAGTAGATAGACGGGGACCTCGCGGCGGTCAGTTTCTTGAACCGTCATTAGCCCGCGAGATACCTCTAGTCCTCTTCTGTGTGAACCCTTCCTCGACGCCCGAGCTCACCCTTCCCAAGGGGGTATCCCCTGAACACAGGGATGGTTAAGCACGAATTAATCAAACTTTTTTAGTGTATTTCTGATGATAATGCATCTGTTTAACACTGTTCATAGTTTCCCGACTATGCACGTCTTTTAAACTGCTTTCTACGGCTTTTTTGTCCATTTTAAGAACGATACGCACACAGTTTAAAACGCAACTTGAGCGACGAGCAACCGACAGACCCTGTTGCCACTTGCCAATTACTCGCTTGAGTTGCAAGGTAATGTCGCATGAGTGTGGCTATCTCTATTTCTTAGAAATGGTCCGACCGCAAAGCAACGTTGCCCGAGTTGCGTCGCTAGTTGCCAGTTGCGTGGCACCTCCCTAAGGTATAGATTAAAAATTTTATTTGGGTAGAGTACCACATTTGCTACAATAAAGTCCAAATACCACGTACTTACGATTAATAGTTTTCGAGATAGAAATTGGTAATACGTAATAATCGTTAAAAATACGTATAGCAATCGGAAATTCTATTCCATTGACCTTATATAATCTGTAAGGTGTAGATTTAAAACATGATTCATACGTAGGATAGAATTTCCTACAAAATTATTGCAAAAGCTTGTACCTACAACTTATAGTTTCCGAGATAAAAATTATTAAACTTTAATGTAGGAATGGGCAAAAACAACCACTAAATATTACAATTTTGAAATTTTTTATTTTTTGTTTGTTGTGACCAAATCCTATATTAGTGCAAATTTTTAGCTCCCTATTCCTCTTAGATTGGTCTTTTTCCCATGCTAACTTATGGGAGATTTTCCAGGGCATCTGGAGTCGAACCCAGGCCACAGTAAGCAAAAATGATACTAATTCCTAATAGATTCTAGCACTGCTCTAAATCTCATTTTCTAGCTTATCAGCAAGTGCCCGAAATTAATTTACAAAAATCTGATGTGGCCACCACATGACTTTCCCCATATCTATAATATTTCTAAAAACTCCAAATGGGTTACATAATAATAAATATTTTAAGAAAATGCGAGAAAATTTTAGACTTTGCAAAGAACAAAAATAAACTCAAACCATAGCCTTCTGATATTGGATATAGCCACAAAGTTCCAACAATTAAGAAAAGAAAAAGGAGCGTTACTAAGACGTAACTAAGCGTCAATTGTTAACAATAGTCGTTGGTAGGAGGCTTGCTGGTGGCAGCTAAAAATATAAGATATCTCTTAAAAAATTCATCATATGGAAAAATGTTTCAAACAAAGTTTGTAGAAATTAAATATCCTACAACTTTTATTCCAATACATTTTTACATTTACGATATTTACTAAAAACTAATCAGTTCTTGAGACCTTTATAAAAATGTTAAATATAAAATTTCGCGTTGACTTGATTAATAGCTTTTGATTTAGAGCACCCACAAAAGAGCTTTCGCATACACACACACATACACAGACAGCATCGAGAAAATGGTTAGGACGTATCGCTTACGTCCATGTTTTTCCTTTAGATGGTTTTATTATTGGAAATTGTGTGTCCAGTAGGTATTGTTTATGAACTGTAATTGAACATGGTATAGAGGGGGCACGAAGATAGTTTTCTTAGGTGAGGGGGGCGCGGCATTGTAATGTTTGGAAATCGCTGCCTTGGGTCAGCAGAGATAAAGCTCCCCATCAAATTTAAAAGGTTGCAGTCCTTGGCATCCTTGAAAACAAGTCCTCTAGGATTAAAATTTTCTTCGAAACATTATATTTTTAAATTTTCCTGCTATAACTGCCTCCCGAATAGGAAACTTGAACTATTTGACAACATCCTCACACATGAAAGCTTGTAATTTTCCAAAACATTCATCACAAGGAGTTTGATAGATTGTTCAGAAAAAAACCTTGAATGAACATGGAGACATCCAGAGACACTGATTGTGAGATGTGAAACTACGCACAAAAAATTCGCTGAAAATACATAGATTTTAGCATTCTTTCCCTGCAAAGGTAAACGTATTACTTTTACTATGACGGTGTTTTGCAACAAAATGTTCATCTCTGCTTCTGATCAATGGCGGCGGGAGGACCCATGGCCAAAGCGGGCCCATATTTTTTTCCTGAGGCCCTTAAATTTTATTCCGGAACTTCAGTTTTGTTTTAGCGGGGGAGAGGGGGCACACATTTTCCGCTACGCCACTGCTTCTGATAGATATTTATATGTATAACAAATTATTATATTTGCATTGAGATGTTTTTCGTAAAGCTTCCATTGAAGTAGGATTTAATAGGTTTTGAGTTAGAGCACCCACAAAAAGCTATCACACACACAAACTAACACACACACACACATCATCGAGATAATGGTCAAAACGTGTATTTCCGTTGAAATCTCGAAGTCGATTTTTTTCATGAATACAGTACTTTCCCCTATACTACGTATAGAGACAGTAAAAATGCGTTTTATGCCGTTTTTAACAATCTGCATGAAAATTAAACATTACAATTTCCTCATTACATTTTATCATTTTTGTAGGCTGCACATTATTTCGTGGAACTTTCTGCGAATGTAGAAACATAATGGGAAAAGATTTACCTATGCCATTTTTTTAAAAACATTCCACATGCAACCCAATATTTCCCATCGTGCATTGCTTTCTTACATTTTTCTTACATAGTGCACATTTATGTTGTTTCCCTTCACAAGTTTTCTCTTATAAATGACCAATAGTGTCTGCTTGAACGTCACCTGGTATGTGATTTTGTGAACTGCAATTTGGTATGATGGCCTACCAATAATTTTTGGATCTGAAATAGAGTTTATCTTTAGATAATATCATACAATCAGGCATCTAAAAGTTAAAAGAGGAATATTCCCATTTGTACTTGAATATAATGTCCAAAGCATTTACAATTGTTACATCAACGGCATTTGTAAACGATAAAAATGCCATTTTTTGCTCCTAAATCTGATTCGATATTTTTGGACACTCCAGTCTAATTTATCCCCCCACCCATGTATTTATTGTACTGTGCTATAAAATTGGGCTGTGACACCCTTTGTTCTTTCTTTTCTTTCCTAAACCAATGATTTACTTTTTCAAGGAGTCGCAGACCAATATGGTTGGACATAAACTTTACAAAGCTGTGTCATTCCAAATCATCAAATATTTCATCGCTTGCGTCATTCCTGTAGTCAAATTCTCCTCGTGGTCGTTTTTCATTTCAGCATAATTTTTTGGTGGGCAATGATTCATTCTGCTCAAATGGACTGTACCAGTTTCTCCAATGCCCATAGCATAGAAGCCATTTTCATTATGACACATCTTCTCCCAATCCACTATGGAAACTCCCTTTTCATTCTTTCCTTCATAAAAGTCCATCTGAAAGCAGTATCCAGTTTTAGAGCAACTCATCGTCCACTGCTTGAAACCAATCCTAATAGGTTTCCCCTTCACATTTTCTACATGGGCAAATGGGGA
Organism: Tanypteryx hageni; assembly: GCA_028673005.1. NCBI lineage: Eukaryota > Metazoa > Arthropoda > Insecta > Odonata > Petaluridae > Tanypteryx > Tanypteryx hageni. The sequence goes on from CM054112.1 coordinate 58,698,918, forward strand.
TCAGTACTTCTGATCAAAACAATTTTGTTTTTATAAAAGAATCGGTTATCTTTCATACTCTACACAAACTGCAGATCATGTTTATAAATTATATTAGGATAAAGAAAATTTTAATTGCAATACTGACCAAAAAATTTGGACGTGAATTTAGTGCAACTTCCAAAGAGGAACAGAGCTCGCGCACACAAATTCTATGCTTCTTTGCGCTGTGGTTAGAGTAGCAATGTAAGAAAGACAAATTTCACGGCAAAGCGAAATGTTTAATGAGTAATTGGATACCGACAGACACAGTATAACGTGATGTAGTTAAACACAAAATAATCACAAAAAACACTATGATCCCCAAATGGAGCCCATGTCAGTTAATGGGTTAATACTTATTTCCCGCATACCCGTTATATTCGACTATAAAATGCTAATTCTCTTGGTCACTTGGTCATTATGTTTATACCGCTCAATATCTCATTGTCAGTTGTTTCCTCAGCAGTTCAACCAAATTTGGTAGGTTTGGATCGATCACGTACCAGTCGCGAATAACAAAAAACAATTTCCAAAAATGTCCTCTGGTTGACTCCAGAGGGTGATTTCAATTTCCCATAAGTTAACACGTAAAAATCGGTTTTTCAACGCAAAGGCTTTTACTCTTTTGTAAATTACAATTAGAAGTATTGACCTACTATCTTCGGACCTTAACCGTTTAAAAAAAATAACGTTTCTTATTCTTATCGCCATATTTTGCCTACGATACAAAATCACTCAATCTCTACGTTTAAATCATATTTATTGGCAAATTTTAAACTTTTTAATGATATGTTGCCTTGCCGACCGTGTCATTATTAAACCTCGAGATTGTATTGTCGTCTCAACCCTTATACTATGCTAGCGTAACTGCCCGACATATATGACGGGTATGCGTGAATTAAGTGTTAAGTTAAAATTGAAATAATAATTAATGATACCAACTTTTATATGCACTACAATGTAAGCAATAAATATAAAATTCAAATAATTGTGTGTTTCAGAGAGTTAAAAGAATTTTGTGCGAATAGAAATTGTTTGACAAAGAAATACATTACGCTATACAATTCTTATGCGCCAAAAATTATTTTTAATCTTTGTAAAATTTCATTGTCTCTCTCTCCCTCTGTCTCTCTCCTTATCTCTCTCTCGTATTAAAGCATTCAATACAGACTATATAAACCACATAACACCACACTAGGAATTATTATTATTAAAAATTTCTTCTCCCCCTTAGTTGGTGCATCAATAAACATATCACGTACTTTTAATGACTAAATACTGCAAAACGATATATCAGAAATGAGTTCAGGGAAATGTTCAATTTCTATTAAGTGATTTATTTTCTAATCAGTTGTAATCAACCAAACAATCGAAAATTATTTTTAAAATACCTCACTTGAGTTCAGTAGTTGTAATATTTACGTTCATGTTCTTTTCTTCGCTGTAGATAATTCATCTGCCATGCATGCGTAAGGAATTAAATGTATTTTTTAACTGTAGCAGATATAATTTACTTCGGCAACCAATAAGACTATTTACGTTGACAACAATTAAGTAGCTATGCATTAATTTTTCAAATAAGACGGGTATGCATGAATTAAGTGTTAAGTTAAAATTTCAATCATAATTAATGAAACCAACTTTTAAAACAACAACAACACACCTTGACGCTTTCCCTTGTGGGGTAAGCCATGTCATATGTCTACCAATTACCAACCCATCACCACATGCTTCCTCCACACACTTCTATCCTTGCACACTTCTTTTGCTTCACTTACACTCATACACTGAGTCACACATTTCCTTATATTCCTCATACTTTTCACGTCCCTTTTTCTCAGAGTCTCACGAACCACAACCAAGTCTTGCGCGGTCTGCCTCTCCCTCTCTCGCCATTCACTCTTCCTTCATATATTTGTATGGTGATTCTACTCTCCTCCATTCTTATTACATGCCCGAACCACCTCAGCAGACCTCTCTCATACAGATCTGTCACACAAGCTTTCATACCACATTCGTTCATCACCCAATTATTCCTTACTTTGTCCCTCCTAGATTTTCCACAAACTCTTCTCATGTATCCCATCCCAACCGTATTCAAACTACTTTTATGCTTCTCCTGACACACCAATGTTTTACTGCCATACAGCAAGGTAGGCATTAAAACACTCTTGTATACAGACATTTTCGCTTCTTTTGACAACCATTCATTCTTTGCAATCAACCACACACTCCCTGCCACCTTTCTACCAGCATTCACTCTCCTTTTGATTTCCCCATCTACTCTACCATTTTTACTGAACATTCTACCAAGGTATACAAATTCATCCACTACCTCAATCGTTCCACCATTTATGCTAAATTGACAGTCGTTCACCTCATTCTCCCGATCGAACACAACTACCTTGGTTTTGGCCACATTTATCCTTAAGTCCATTCTCACTGTCGTAGCATGCAGGCTATCTAACATTCCCTGCAATTCTCCTGGGTTCTCAGCCATTAACACAGCATCATCAGCATACAAATATACACGAACATTCTCTCCACCAACCTTAACACCCACCATATCCATACATGCCTGTCTCACACATATATCCATGAACACATTAAACAACCAAGGGGACATAACACATCCTTGTCGTACACATTGCTCAACTCTAAACCAATCACTCATCATGCCATTTACCCTTACACATGCCCTACTTCCAGTATACACTACCTTTATAGCATTCAGCAACCAACCATTCACTCCATACTCGCTCAGAACATTCCAAAGTCCAAACAGTCCAAAGGGTGTCAATAAACTGCACGTACCTCCTAGTTGGTAGGACGCGGGTAACGGAATGTTGGCTCAGAAGGTAGTCTCTAGAGTAGAGATCCTAGCTTGTGTAGAATAGCGTAAGCATACCTGGGGTAATACTGGGTGTTGGTTTCGCTTGTAGCATGACGGCTAAATTGTGCCAAAACTGAACGGTATTGTGCCCTTACCGTTAGTAGGGAATGCTGCATGTGACACGGGTACAGTATAGGCTGGTAACCTTGCTTACCCTATTTTTAGCGTTACTACAATGTGCTATACAACTTTTAAAAGTAAGCAATAAATATAAAATTCACATAATTGTGTGTTCCTATTAGTTACCATGTGATAACATGTAATATCGAAGAACTTGAAACAGCAATCCATTTACATCCATATCCTATATGCTTATTTATTTATTTTTTGTTGTACATAGTTACCAGGTGATAAAATGTATGCTAAATTCTGATTGTGGTGCGGAATATAAATTGATATGTTTTGTCATTCGTTAAAATTAAATAACGATTAAAATATTAAAATTAAACTGATTTAACTTCTTATTTATTTATCGCATTTTTTCAAGGGAAATAAGGTTAAACTTCCTCAAGATATAATTGGCTTTTCGGCAGCCAATCAGATTATTCAGATTACGTTACCGACAAAATTAGCTTACTATATATAGGAAGATGCGTTAATAAAAGCGTGCTTTGAATGTTTTATTAGGTGAGAGAGGAGAGAGAGGTAGAAAGAAGTAGAGAGAGAGGAAGTAAGAAGGAGAGAGAGGAAGAAAGAAGGAGAGAGAGGTAGAAAGGAGAGAGAAGGGGAGAGGGAGTGAGAGAGGAGAGAGCGGAGGTAGATAGAGGAGGGAGATGGAGGGAGGCAGAAAAAGGCAGAGGCAGAGATAGATAGATAATGTTCTTTATTAGGGCGAGATTGAGACTAGGAAATATATTTTTCCAGAGAAAGAGAGAGGGGGAGGGAGGGAGAATGGGAGGGAAGAGGATTGGAGAGAGGAAGAGAGAAAAGGACGAAGAATGGAAAGTGCCTTAAATTTAATACATAATCCAAGCAACCAAATTTGGTAGGATTGCTAAGATCACGCACCAATAGCGAAAGAAAAATGTTTCCAAAAAAGGCCCCAGGTTCGACTCCAATCTATCATAAGACAATCAATATCTCAGCCGTTTGTTTGATTACAAATCCCGTTTAAACGAGCTATTTCATCTAGTCATTATAGATAGATGTTTCTTACATATATAGGATATAGGTACGAGTTGTCGGTGCTTGCATTCTGCAAACGCTAAAAAATCACCATATACCAAGATCAAACTCGTAAATAAACCAACGCGATCTCCAAGGCAACAGCACTTCAGCCGCGTGGACTTATGTGTATTAGATAATAAATTCCATGAGTAATAGCAGAATATTTATAATTTTCCGGGAAATAAAAGCAACTATCCGTAATTTTCAAATTCACTGGGAATCGGCTTGTGTCCAAGTTTTCGTATTTCAAGTTTCGTCTTTCAGATCGCCCTGCGTGATCAATAAGAATAATCATCATTAAGGCGATACCCTACTGAGTAAGTTTATTGAAAAATTAGGATATTTTGTGTTCAGATCATGGCATCCACCTATGCCTTTAGCACGTATTTTAATAAAAACAATCGCGAAATAGATATGACGCCATTATATTTGACTATAGAAATGAGTTAAAATTTCTACGACACAGAACATTTCACGTTTTACTGTCACTGCTATCAGGGTTCCGATTGTGATACCTTATAGTATTAAAGAAAAAAGCTATTCGCTCCTTCTTATAGTCGATATCTCAAATCAAATCGTCGTGTCTGTGCTTTCAATAATACATGAGAATTACAATTATCTATGATACCCTCAATCACAGTGCGTGATGCAATTAGTGTTTTGGATAAAGTAAAATATTACATATTATTGGAAGAAAATATTGGTGATGATGTTTTAATAATATGCATGGTATTGAAAATTATAGTAAGTTAACTTATATGCTTATGGGAATATACTTGATGTTAATTCGATAAAAGAAAAATGAATAAATATATTTCCGTGACTCGAATTTTCTATAACTCGGATAAATTTTCCTTTCCTTCAGATTCGAGTTATAGAAGTTCCACTGTATATATACAAATATTTAAAAATATATTTCCATAACTTGAGTTCTCTAAGACTCAAATAATTTTTACTTTTACTTGAGATTCGAGTAATGGAAGTTCAACTGTAATTCGTATTACGGCAATAATTTCCAGTAAAAGCAATAAAGCCCTGCAATAGTAACGTATAATATCAGATCCCTTTAATAACATTGAGGTCGTTACCATAGTATTTAATGATTTCCATTGTTGAAAAGAGGAAAAATTCACACTTTTTTCCTATTAAAAGCAAATATTTACGCTAATTCGATACTTATTTGAATTCTATCGTTAAAAATTTTAACTTTTCTTTTCCCGAATTAGTATCGCAATTTAAAGTAATTTAAAATGCATTTTTCAAAAGCCTTGCACTGAATTTCATGCTTTTCTTATGGGGTATTAAAATTTAAATGAAAAAGAAACGTAAATTTCCACTAACAATTTAATAAATGGAATCTTTCCACAAAGTGGAGCCTTCCCAAGTGGACTTTGGTATTGAAATGAAACTTGTTTGTTTGAATGCCCAGTTAATTCGCCTCTCTTACAGCACAAATGGGTATCTCAGAGGTAGTGCAATGGAAATGAAACTTTGGAGTTAAAAACACCCCTTAAATATGAACTTTTTAGGAATTTTCAATTTTTCTGGTTCCTGCCAAATTTCAAGTATTATGTAGCCTATTTGGAAGTGCCTAAACATATGTGTATGTATGTGTGTGTGTATATACATATATATATATATTTATATAATATCATTATATATAGACGTTCCTTACAGATGAGGATTAACATATAACTTACTAGCTGAAATTATCCGGGATTTTAAGTCAAAATAAAAAATATGGAGGAAGATTTGAGAATAAAACCAAGTAATGAAACCAGGTTAATTTTATTGTAGTGCTTAATGGTATGCAATATTTCTTGTTTTCCCATCTTTTGCCCAAATGAATAAATTTTTCCTGCTTGCTTTATCGATAAATTTTGCGACTGTATCTTTTATCAAATACAGTAGTCTCGATAATCCGATTTAAACGGGACCGAGGAGTGGTCGGATTACCGAAAATGTCGGACTATACGGAAAAGAACGGGGCGAAACGAAACAAAAATTTCAAGTGCAACATAAGTATTAAATCACGTTTATTAATCATTATTCTACAGTACAACTAACATAATAGAGTACAAAACTATTATTTGAAGTAAAAGTTATTGTTTGAAACATTGACTAAATGAGGTTTGTTTCCAGGCTTGGCTTCTCTTCCTTGAGGCGAGGTCGCGCCAGCGTCTCAATCATATGACGTCAGTAGCAGTACATATACAAAAGTGGTAGAACAGTAGGAGCTAGGTTTTTGAAAGCTCGTGGCTTTTTAGTCTTTCCAGTAAGTACGATTTTTAATTTGTGGTTACCAGTAGCGTTACTACAGGCTAGAATCGTCACTCTTTCGTTACTTCGTTTATACCCAGGAGCGGAAGCTTCAGCTCGAGAAGCTCAAGTTTTTGGAGGCGGCATTTTATAGTTGAAGCCTGTCTCATCGCAGTTATATATGTGCTCACCTAACAATCCTTCGTTGTCAATGAGATAACGAAATTTCGCTTTAAATTTCAAAAATTCGTCCGAATTTGCCGATAATTTTTCGCCACAGGCATATTGAGCTGCCTATGACTATGTCGGATTACGCGGAATGTCGGACAATCTAAGGTCGGATTATCGGGACTCTACTGTAATCATAATAAACAATGGAATCACTTTTAAAATATAGTTATTTCACTCAAATTAGGTTCTAGTGGAAGAAACTGCATGATATTATGTGGTCATGAATCTCAAAAACATTAAAAACATGGGCAGGAATTGCAAGCTCTAGGGATGAAACTGGATATATTCAAATTTAGCTTACCTGTACGTTACCCTATGCAAAGGCTGATTTTGTGGGTCTAATTTGTATGTATTATATAATCTAATAAGTATAATTGGCTTAATTGACGCATACAAATGTTCAATTGAAAGGAAAGCAAAACGTGCATATACATGTTAAATTAAATTAACTAATTAAAGAAATGTTATAGAAGTTTTCTTATTTACATTCTGAGATATCTTTCATTTATTTTGCCCTTCTTTGAATAATCTTAGTGTTTCTTTCTTCCCTACCTTAGTTTATATTAAGTAAATATTATTTCTTTTAGTTAATATTTGCTATTTTTATAACGGTTGGCAAGTAGATTGTTAATCCAACACTACGCTCATTCCCATGTTATTTAAATAGGAAAATTTAAAAGAGAAAAACATTTAAAAAATGAAAAATGTAGTTCAAATCGCTTTAAAAACCACCCCATTTTGCTTATATTTTTATTGCGGTTAAAATTACACCTTCATAATGCTTCTACGTTCTGTAGTTGATGTGTTATAAATGCACAAACAAACAAATTCTTCAAAATATTTATGGTAGAGATAACATATGTATATAGCAGGATACTAATGTTTAGGCACTTCCAGGAGTGCTGGAGATTCGAAATTTTTTACGTCGGTAGGATTATGTGCAAAACCGAATAGAAACAAGATTGGAAAAGTGTACTCCATGTCGGAGTACACTGAGTTTAAAAATGCGTTCTTTGAGATTTCACCATGTTCTCCATATTTTTTGTTCAGATGAGAATTTAACGAGAAGCAAGCGAGGTACGTTGCAAAATACCTGTAGGTCTTCAGGTAAAGTACTCGTAATTATGGTCCGATTTTAACCAAATTGGAATCGGTCAATTAATTTTAACAAAACTCCCAATACCGAGTTGAAACAAAGGAACATTGTAAACTACATGTAGGTCTTCATGTAAAGTGGTTGTCATTGTTCTCCGATTTTAACCAAATTTGGAATCGGTAGAACAATTTTAGCAAAACTCACCTATACCAGATTTCATCAAAATCCGTCCAGCGGTTCTCGAGTTTAAACAAAGGAACATTGTAGGTCTTTATTTATTATTATTTCAATATACAATGCAAGTGGGCGCCTGGCCCGGTGGCAAGGTTACAAAATTAACATATAAAAAAAACATATTTAAAACATATAAAAACATATTCAGAAGATTCAGTTTACAATTTTTCACATACCACATACAATATTCTATTCATATATTTTTCCTGTTAGGAGCTTCGAGTTCGAGCTCCTTCGTTAATTAATTCATCTTACAATATTATTTAACAATAAATTAACTAAAAGTAATGAAAATCGTTCCCAGTGATATTTTTTACTCTTGATTTAAAGGTTTTAACATTTCTAGGGAAGGGTACACAAATGGAAACATCACATATCACTCAAAAGCTCGTCTTTAAAATTACCCATAATTATTATGCATTTTAAATGGTATTTAACTTCGCTTTAAAGAGACCTACGCGGGAAGGGAATGGCTTGAAGACCTCTGCAGGTAATGCGTTCCAATGCTCAATCCCTCTATTAAGAAACGAGAATTTTCCCCAGTTTGTTTTTTGTGGAGGAGGCTCCATCTTGTGCTCATGATCCCAGCGTCCATGATAAGAAGGTTTTTTAATCCTATCACAAATATCTGCCCAAGCTGGCTTTTCCGTATATGCATTAAAAAGTCCCCCTAGCCTTGCTATGCTTCTTCTATGTTCTAGCGATTCCCACTCTAGTTTTTTTAACATTTCTGTTACGCTCTCGGTTCTTCTAAAATCTCCTAAGACATAGCGCGCTGCAGTTCTCTGCACCATCTCAAGCTGCTTTATCTGACCCACTGAGTGAGGATCCCACACTATTGCAGCATATTCCAGAATAGGCCTAACTAACGATTTATAAGCCATTTCCTTTGTGGAAGGACTACTCTTTCCTAAGACCCTAATTATAAAATGCAGTGCTCCGTAAGCTTTGGCTACAACTCTGTCTATCTGCGGTCCCCACTGAAGGTCCTTCGTGAAAGTTACCCCTAGATACTTACACTCATCGTCCTCCGTTTGGACGCTACCCTCTAAAACGTACTCCCAGTTAAATGCACTTCTTCCTCTACAGAAACGTATTAGTTTTGTTTTTTCTGCATTTATTTTAATTTTATTTACTTCTGCCCAACGTACAAGTTCATCTAAGTTATTTTGTAATGATCCGCAATCTTCAGTACTCTCGATTAATCTGTAAATTAAACAGTCATCCGCAAATAACCTAACGTTACACCCCAAATACTCAGATCGTTTATGAATATCAAAAACAACAACGCTCCGAGGACACTTCCCTGAGGAACGCCCGAAGTGATATCCGCATCATTCGAAAGTTCACCGCCTACTCGAACCTTTTGCTTACGTTTTGATAATGTAAAGTAAAAGATTATGTAAAGTGCTCTTAATTATTGTCCGATTTTAACCAGAATTTTAATTTGTCCACCAATTTTAGTGAAACTTCCCAATACGAAATTTTATTAAAATACATTAAGCGGTTCTCGAGTTGAAACAGAAGAACACTGTAAACTACTTGTAGCTCTGCATGTAAAGTTCTCGTAATTATTGTCCGATTTTAACCAGAATTGGAATCAATCAATTTATTTTAGCAAAACTCGCCAATACCAAAGTTCATCAAGATACGTTAGGCGGTTCCCGAGTTGAAACAAAAGAACATTGTTGGTCTTTATGTAAAGTGGTCATCATTGTTGTCCGATTTTGACCAAAATTGAATTCGGTCGACCAATTTTAGCAAAACTCGCCAACGCCAAATTTCATCATCATCCTGCGGTTTCCGAGTTTTACATGCGGACGGACGGAATCGACCTCCCCTATATGCGTTCACTTCGTGCAAAAAATGCATAAAAAGTATAATATTATTAAAGTTTGAAATTTTAGGGATTGTTTTGCTCCAATATTGTTCCATAAGGAAAGGACGAAAATCTGTGCAGAGGCGAAAACTTTTAATTAAAAAAACACTTCTGTTAATGAAATATCTCTCAGAAATTAATATATTTTTCAACGTTAGATAAATTGCTTGCAGAATGCAAGCGCCAAATACTTGTATCTATAATAATATAGCTACTTGTGCCTCACTCTCTAACTGACGAAGAACTCTTAGGTACTTCTAGAAGGGCCATAAGTCGGACATTTGTCATGTAGGCAGGTTGAGTGGCGCAACCGACGAGAAAAATCTAAAATCACAAAAAAGTTTATATTTAAGGGGTCTTTTAAACCCCAATATTCCATTTCAATATCCCATAAGAAATGCATGGGATTCAGTGCATGGCTTTCTAAAAATGCATTTTAAAATTACTTTAAATTGGGATACTAATTCGGGAAAAGAAAAGTTCTCTATCTGAAAGAACGGAATTCTTACTCTTTTAAGGCATAATTCATATGCATACTGAATTGGCGTAAATATCTGCTTTTAATTGGAAAATAGTGTGAATTTTTTCCTCTGTTCAACAATAAAAATCTTTAAATACTATGGCAACGACCTCAATGCTTTCAAAGGGATCTGATATTATACGTTACGATTGCAGTTATTTTTATGATTTTAATGTAAATTAATGCCGACATAACAGTTGAACTTCCATAACTCGAATCTCAAGGCAAAGTAAAAATTATTCGAGTAATAGAAAATTCAAGTTATGGAAATACATTTTTGAATATTTGTATATTTACAGTGGAACTTCTATAACTCGAATCTCAAAGGAAAGCAACAATTATTCGAGTTATAGAAAATTCGAGTTACGGAATAATATTTTTTTATTTTTCTTTAATTGAATTAGTAAGATATTACTCTACCCAAAACACTAATTGCATCACGCACTGAGATTGAGGGTTTCATAGATAATTGTAATTCTAACATATTATTGAAAGCACAAACACGACGATTAAATTTGGGATATCGACTATAGAGAGGAGCGAATAGTTTTTTCTTTAATACTATTACGGATCACAATCGGAGAAGGAATCCTGATAGCAGTAACGGTAAAACTTGAAAAGTATTTTAATGTTGCGTTTTGTAGTTTTTCTAGAAATTTGAACTCATTTCAATTGTTAAATATAATGGCGTCATACATATTTCGCGATTGTTTTTATCCAAATATGTGCTAAAGGCATGGATGATTGCGTAATCTTAAAAGAAATATCCTAATTTTTCCATAGTTTTTAATGTATAGGATATTGTCTTAATGATTATTATTCTTATTGCTCATGCAGTGCGATCTGAGTCATTAAACTTGAAATGCGAAAACTTGGACACGAGCCGATTCCCACAGAATTTGGAAATTACGGATAGCTGCCTTAATTCCACGTAAAATTATAAATATACAATTAATACTCATAAAAATTATTATTTAATACATAAATGGTCCACGTGACTGAAGTGCTGTTGCCCTGGATATCGCGTTGGTTTATTTACGAGCTTAGATCTTGGTGTATGGTGATATTTTTATGCGCTTATAGTATTTGAACACTGACTAGTCGTACGAGTATATTACAAAATCGTAATGATCATCATGATGCGTAACTCAATTATAAATTAATTTAGAAGCCTAAAATTCTTCAAGATTTCAGTGTTAATGAATCTCTACGTTATGACTAAAAATAATTTCGAATAAGGTCACTGATTTGACTCAAGGGACGAATGTCGTTTCCCATAAGATAACTCATAAAAATCACCATTTGGGATAGAAGCCTTTCATTCTTTTACCCCTTAAAATATCTTACAATTAAATTAAATGTCATTTAAATTTATCGTTTTTTAAATTTGTTATTAGAAACCAAATGTACATTCCGTATAAAATATCCACATTCAATTAATATCGTATTCAAAACATATTCACTTGAAACTGATATGAATCCAATAGCTACATGGTGTGTATATATATATATATATATATATATATATATATATATATATGTGTGTGTGTGTGTGTGTGTGTGTGTGTTATATAACCCTCCTTTGTAATGATAGTTATTTATTTATCCATGCCTTTATTTCGTAATTAAAAATTAATTGCATCTATTAATCACTTTTAGGTCGCATTTCATCTCAAGAGGCATTACATCACCCAAAAAGTCACATGTGATTCCGTATAAAATCTATTAAAACGATGCTTATTATATTTCTCCTTCCCTGTTACTATGAGTATAGTTTTTTAATTATTCAAAATGATGTAAAAGTATGTGGCTTCTAAGAAACTTCATAAACTTTTTAGGTTTAATCTTCGTAAAGTCAGAAATATTATATGATAGACTATAACTGTAATGTCTACCAAGGAGTGAGGTCACGAATAAGAATTCTCCTGTATGAATATATATATATATATATATATATATATATATATAACAGCTTACGGAAAAGGAAAGGTAAAATGGATATATGGATGTCAACAAGGTGTTGGGATGAGGAAACCCAGTGAACACTCACCAATCAGACGACTTCAGGTTGGCGAGGCCCAGGGGATGTCGAAGGGACACACGTAAAAGAACACTAAAACACAGAAACATCACAAACGTAGAAGCTTTCGGAATTATTCCTTCATCAGCTACAGAGTGTGTTTTAGTGTTCTTTTACGTGTGTCGCGTCGACATCCCCGGGGCCTCGCCAACCTGAAGTCGTCTGATTGGTGAGTGTTCACTGGGTTTCCTCATCCCAACACCTTGTTGACATCCATATATATATATATATATATATATATATATATATATATATATATATATAAACTTAATTTGTAAGTTCGTATATAAAAACAAGTAGTAATGTTTATACTTTAATTTTTCTCTTTTCTATTTATTCTATATGTTTCCGATACTTTTATGATAAACTTAACGTTGTTTCCATTTCATTGCAATATAGCCTTCAATGCTTCAAATCTCGCCCGTAATTTTAATTTGATATTTCCTTTGAATACAACTGCTAAATTCAATTCGTCTCGGAAAAATATTGACCAAGATTCTTACTATTTTAGCTTTCAAAAACCACAAAATCAAAATTCCGCGTTTTTATCCGTTAACCCGGGCGGACGCGCATCTGGGTACAAACTACCCAAGCAGATAAGATAAGTGTTTATCTTTTGACTCATTGGCATTATTTTTACCTTACCCCCAATTCCTTCCACTTGAACTCTCCCCGTTAGTTCTAGAGTGTTTTGTTATTCTTACGACCAGTTGCTAATGAATAATTGAGTCTGAAACGCGCGTCCATGCGCAACAAAATTAATACAGAAAAGATTTGGTAAAAACCAATTAAATTTTTCTAACATTGTACCAAAAATGTGTAAGTTATATAAAATTTGCTGGATTTCCCGTCGATGAGAATTAATTTTATTACTTTTTATAGCGAAACTAAAGGGAGATACCGTAGATCAGTTGTGTAAAACATATTCAGTGTGCAGAAAATCATCACGTTGGCTGCTGATGATTTTTTATGGATTTGTAAACATTGCAGGAATGAATGCGTTAGTGATCTATAATGCTGACAATTTCTTTGACGCAATGTATAAAGCTCTTCAGCGTTTGGGTTTAAAAAACCAAACGCTCGTTCTTACGTTACAGAGTACGCCGCGCGTCCTCCAGGGTTAAAACAGTGGTAGCCAACTTTTTTATTTTTTTTATTGGTGGTTGCGAGTTCTTCGGCGGGCCGCATTGGAAATTCCCAATTCTTCGGCAGACCGAATTAGAGTTTAAATGGAATGCTACCTATATATTCTGTGGTGTTTCATAGTGAAAATTCTTTTTAAATAAGGATGTTTGTGTAAAAATTTCAATATTAAAAGTTTTATCATCAAAATTTTCATAAAAACTATGAATTTGTTTGTTAAATTTTTCGGATTACTTTTTCATGGTGGCTTTGCGGGCCATTCAAAAACCCTTTGCGAGCCGCATTCGTAGGTTGGATACCACTGCGTTAAAACATTCACCAGATAAGTAGGTCATCCTTTCCCTGGTTATTCCCAGGCGTCAGTCGAGAGCGGTATCAAAAAATCAGCGAACCTTTGTAAGACAGCAGATCAAACGCTCGAACAAGTGTGTCTCTATCATGTATATATGGCAGTTTTTACCTCAATGCCTTTCGAACCTCTTTGCAATTTGCTTGTTTATGTTATACGTTGCCCCGGGGTCAGGCCACTCGTATTCCCACAGGTGTCCGCCACTCCGGGCCACGAACCCACTTCTCTCCCCGCAATTTCCGACTCGGCTGCTATATTTTCTTCTCCTCTCCTGTGCATTCGTTCCCGGAACCGCCGCCGCCATCGCCCCGTGCGGACCACGTACTACGGCCCCCTCGACCACGCGCGCGCACGCACGCACCCACCCACCCACAGTGGAGCCGCAGCAACGAAAAGGAGATCCGCCTGACGGGACTAGAGCTGGAGGCGAGCGGAGTATATTCCTGCGAGGTATCCATGGAGACGCCAATCTACACTAAGCCTTCAAACGACGAGGTCATCACCGTGATACGTAAGTGCTCGACGACGCTCCGGGGAGAAAAGGGATAGTTCGGGAGGGGTATTTGAGCGAGGGTGGGGCATTTTAAAGGGGTTTCGGAAGGGTTCGTGGGAGGATTCGGCCAACCTAAAGGGGCATCGGAAAGGAATGGGAGGTAACAGGGTTTCTGGGTAGAAACCTCTCTCGGTAGTTTATGATTGCATGTTAACGAGTCAAGTGTTAGGGGGATGTCGGAGGTGTTGCTAACTCCGTCGTTATGGGAGAAAAGTGGAGGTGAGGAGGGAAGGAGCTGGGCGATAAGGAAATTGCGAGGAGATTGGAGGGGATGGGAAAGGGGGAGAAAACGATAGGAAAGAATTTCTTAGTGGGTGTCAAGAGAGAGGAGGTGAAAGGACCGGGATGAAAAAGAAAAGGAAAAGGGTCTGAAAAAGGAGGAAAAAGATGGGAGAGGTGTGGCCCCGTAGGGAGAGAAACCCCGATGTGCATAAAAGGGTGGTCCTTCTCTTGACTTCCTTACCGGCTCCTTTTTTATCGAAAGACTTGGTCCTGATGAGCTCCCTCTTATTCCCCGCCCACCTCCTTACGTTCTATCCTTTTTAACTTTCTCTCTCCCTTCCTCTCTCTCTCTCACTCACTCTGGAAGGGATAACAGCGTCACCTCCTTCTTTTTTCGATTACTCCGACGAATATAAACTCTGGAAGGAAACCTCCGAGGAGTTAACATTTTTTTCCCTCGCTCTGCGTTAATTTTTTTATTGATATTATTTTCGGAAAAGGCTTCGTGGAGGGAAAATGAAATTTGTGGAGGGGAGAAAAAAAATCCATTGATTTGCAAGCCATCTTCTCCCCTCTCTTTCTCCACACCTCTCGAAGAGACTTTTGCGGTTGTACAACGTGTGCGAACACGGAAGGATGAATGAGTTATAAAAAGGGGGAAGGGGTGATTGGAATTATTGGGAGAAATTTTTTCTGGTGGAATCTTTTGTCGATTGTTGGAGCGACTTTTAATTTGCATCTTAGCCGAGCTCGGGGGTTTCCTTAACAGGTTTTTTTTATCCTTTAAAGGAATTCATTCCAGCCTCGGTTTGATTAAATGGTTTTAATCTCATTACCTCATCTGGGTTCTCCGAAAGATAGCTCGTTAGTTATTATGGGAGAATTATTCGAAAAAGTTATTTTAGGTAGACTAACTTCTAAGATAGCTGTTTTATCGCAGGCATCTTTTTAAAATGTTGGGGAAATATAGAAAGAGAACTTCTTTTAATATTCATTGCATGTTACATATATTTGTGTATATAAATATTTCTGTCAATGAATATAATAATTTATTAAGCCGAATCTCAATGGAAGGGAAGTAAGGCTGAGGGACGGAGTCATTTGGCTTGCGTGATGAGAAAAGGAAAAATATCTTGATCGAGTTGCAGACGTTCGAGTTATCGGGGTTCACCTATTTATGTTATTGTGTACGTAAAATAGTAGAATTTATGTCTGTGAATCAATATTTGTTGAAAAATATTGGTGGAGACTAGATATATTATTTTATAATATTTAATATTCTTTGTTCACGAAATTCAGAATAATTATTGCACATACATAAATAATTATAAAATGACAACTTAATTGTGGTTAAATTAATATAAAACACGCAAAATCCGACCATCCGGGACTCTTGGTGTTTGATTTGCCCAAATTTAACATTAATCCATTAAGCTTCCTGTATGAGTATGAAATTTTTACTAAAAACTATCAATAAACCTCTATTTTCACTTCCATCGCGTTAGAATTTAGCGTTTCTTTCTCTGTTTATCTTGTAACTTAAGTAAGCGCATAAATTTGATAAGAAAAAAATAGTCGAACTTGCCTTATTGGCAGAAATCCAAGTCATAAGTTAGATAAACCTAATAGCAATAAAAAAGTTTCGGAAAACTATATGCCTTTATAGATTTTTTTAAATCGACGTTATTTTCCCGATAGATTTTCGACGAATATCGACGCTTCAAATTGCTACTTGGTAGAATTCGACGTTTATTTTTTTAAAATCGACGATTATTTTCCCGAGAGATTTTCAACGAATAACGACGCTTGAAATTACAACTTAAATATAGGCCTTGCAGTTTTCTGAGTTTCAATTCCATGGCAAATTTATTTTTACAAAAAATTCTACGTAAAATTTGTTTATTTTACAGCACACTGATTATTTATTTAAATTTTTATATGAAGGTTAATCTTTATTTACAAATTAATCGAACCAATACATCATGTTCTTCATAAATTTTATTTTATTTATGCGCATTTACACTCTTCTTCTTTTTTAAATGTTAATATTAAAGAAAACACCCAATAACGAATTAAGATTTACCTCTTTAAATTGTATAATGAAAACTAGAAAACGATTAATTTATGAAATCCGAACAACATGATGTTGCTTTTTCCGAGAAACCTTCCTAAAAAAATAATTTACGAGTTCAGCGTAAAGGCTTTTAGACATTCGTTGATGCAAATTAAGGAAAAACATTAACGATACAAGTATCACAATAATGTATTAGACGTCAAAAAAGAACTTTGTATCATTTGATATATTTCATCACTACACTACATATTCTCTTTATTTAAAATAAACTATATAGTGAGAAAAATTAGACATTATTATTGAGCGCTCGATCAACAGTCTTACCTCAAACCCTGATTAAAATGTTTTTCCAATCGGCAAAATATTTTGCAACAAATAACAAATAAATATTAATATTTAATCCCTCTTCAATTTTTTGTAACGATTGCTAATTTATGTGCACCTTTTTTAAATCATTATATATAAATTGAAATTTACTAACCTGCAGAAAAAGACGAAGGAGCCAAAAGCACGAGAGAGGAACGATCCTTCCTGGATAACTTTAAGAAAAAGACTGCCAAAAGATTGGGTTGTGCATAGGGAGAACGGGTGAAAGTGCATACAACAAGGTCATCTATAGGAAAAACCCTAGAAATGATCGAGAAACATCTTTTTCCGGAATACACTCCAGGGGATTGATGAGTGGAAGGGGTAGAAAACCACTGAAATTCCTTTCTTTCGAACCTTGTTCAACAGGGGTCGAGGCATTCTCAGCAGAGCATATCCATGACCTTATCTGTATAGAAAAGCTCGTGGAATATCCCACCATTAGGTCGGCATATATTATCTCACAAACCTCAAAAGGGCTAAGAAACACATGTTCTCAAAACTACCCTAGGGCCTTGCGGTTACCTGATTGCCCAGAGTAGAAGTGTGAGCTTTTCAAAAAGACGCATATTTGGGTGTCAGAAAATACCCTTCTTTCAGTCCCACTGTTAATGCAAGCCCAGAAAAGGAACAAAATCGTAGGTAGAAAATAATACTGCGAAAAAAGTAAATAGAAACGACTTAAATATTATAATTCAGAGTAGATTTTTGGCCGTATACTTTTCCATCTAGTTGGAAAATTGACGCTTATCGACGACTTCATTTTCGTCGATTTTGAAATTTAAACAAAATCGTCTTTTTTTCGATTGAAATCGAATCCTACCAAGCCTACTTATAACCTACTGTTGGCGAATCATCACCGATGACGGTTTCTTTACAGCCGATGTAAGAATTTAGTCTTTCCGACATTTCTATAGAGCTGGCTAATTCATCAGTCAAAGTTTGTTTGTTAATAAAGGCCAGTTGACTTTCAGTCACTGTCGTTTCAAGTTCGCCCCTGAAGATGTCCAATTAGTGGGCGAAATGCATCGGGTTTTAATAAATTTTATGGCTGAAGGAGTTGTCTCACCGATAAAAATAAAAGCCAGCATAGATCATAAAATGCAGCCCTTACCCCTTTCGGCAATAGCGCAGCAATTCTCCTCCTTTGCAAATCACTGCCGCCATAAAACACGTCTCGATTTTTCGGAAAGCACTTTGTCCTCTTCATAGTTGACGACTTCTTTCGATTTATTTCAAACTCCCAGCTCGGTTTCGTATCGGCGACCAACAATTTTTCATTTTCGTGAAAGCGTTAATGCGAGCCGCCCCTCTCCTCTCCCAAAATTACTTAAGCTCCGCATAACTTATCTCCCTTCGCCATCGCTCGGAAACAATCCGATTAAAGGTCTGGACCCCTTGATGGGGATAGGTGGGCGTTGAGGCAAAGGAGAAAAAAATAATCCCGAGCCTACAACATTTCTTATCTCACGCACGGATCGGTCGCGATCTCATCGTCTGGTAGGGATCAAGATATCAGGAAGAGAACATCTTCTCTGACGAAAGAGAGACAGAGAGAGGGAAACAGAGAAGGGGATCATCACGATCTCTTTTTCGCGAGGAAAGATAGAAAAGAGAGAGAGAGAGGGCTGAAAGCTTCTTCCATTCTAAGTCTGTGAAGGGAGGCTTTTGGCAAAGAGGGTATTTTTTGTGCGATTAGTTTGATGGCGGGGAAAAGGGAAGGGTAGTGGCGGAAAGGTGAAAGAGTGAGGGAGTAGGGGTTACTGGTGGCATGAACCACGTCAGTAGAGATAATCAGAGAGATGGAGCCACGCGTGGGAGGGTTTCTGGCCAAGGGTGAGAGCAGAGGGAGAGAGAGGGTTAGGAGGGAAAGTGAGTTATGGGAGAAGCGGCGAAAATGAGGTAGGTTGGATATTCTTGGATACGAGGGTTTGAGAGAGGAGAGGGTAGAAAGGGAGAATAGTTGGGTTGGAGGAGAGAGGGGAAGGTATGGCGAAGAGGAAGGGAATGTGTACTGAGGACAGGGAATATAGAGAATCGGGGAGAAGGGAAAATGTGCAGCGTATAGAAAGTGTAAATGAAGACTGGTTAGACGATAGATACGAATGGAAGATGAAGGAATAGGAGGAAGACGAAGAGAGAGGTCGTGGTAGAAGAAGAAGGGAAGGAATAGAAAGAGGAGCGTGGATATGGGGAGAAATAGAACCCATATATAAACAGATGAGCTGAGGGTCCATGTTATCAAAGCTAGATGGAATCTAGGAAATCACCTCCTCTTCAATATGGAAGCATGGAGCACATGCAAGACAGGGAAGGCGATGTGTGAATAATAAGAAGAGGGTGCAAAGGTTTTCGTGGGGAGAGGTAGGTGTGACATTGAAGGAGGACGAAGGACAGATAAGAGAAGACGGAGAAAATTTGAAAGTGGAGAGATAACACGAAAGGACAGAAAGGGGGGATAAGGTGGTGGAAGAATGGCAGCGAATAGGAGTAAAATAATATGAGAACGGGAAACTTTGACGATGGAGAAAGTCAGAGAGTAGAAGCGATATAAAGAGATGGATAGAGGGATAGGATAAAGGGGGAGCGAGATAAAAGGGGTATGAGGGGAAGGAGTGAAAAAGAGCGAGGAAAGGAGAGGTTGAGGAAGATGAGATTATAGGTAGAAAGAGAAATAGAGATGAGGAGATAGCAGGAGAAGCGTGAAGAGTTTGGAGATAATAAGAGTAAGGAAGAAAGAGATCGAAATGGAGAGTGGAGAAGATAGAATAGGAAGAAGAAGAAAGAAAAGTAGGATCTTAAACGGATGGGAGGTGAAGGAAAGAATAAGAGTGAGGAAGAGAGAAATGGAGGAAGATCGAGGAATAGAAGGTAGAAGGAAGAAAAAGAAGTAGGGAAGAGGGGAACGCAGCCGATTAATGGGGTGTAAAGGGTTGGAAGACAGAATGGAGGAGTAGGTGAATACTAGAGGAGAG
Source organism: Tanypteryx hageni (assembly GCA_028673005.1). Taxonomy (NCBI): domain Eukaryota; kingdom Metazoa; phylum Arthropoda; class Insecta; order Odonata; family Petaluridae; genus Tanypteryx; species Tanypteryx hageni. The sequence continues at coordinate 58,718,980 of CM054112.1, forward strand.
AGAAGGAGCGGCGAGGGTAAGGCGACAGAAAAATGGAGAACAAATAAGAATGAGGAAGAGAAGCGTGAATGTGATAGGAGGAAGGGAAGAGGAGGAGACAGAAGATAGGAGGATGAGGAGAGGAGAGTAAATGAGGGAAAGAGCAGGAGAGGAGGAAAGAATTGCGAGAGAGGGTGGAATGGGAGGAGGAGAGGATGGGAGCGCGAGAAATCGTGGAGGGGAGAGTTGAAAAGGAGAATTTTACCGGGTGAGAAAGCACGCGGAAGGAAAGGGAAGGAGGGGAGGGTGTCAGAGATAGGTTCACGAAGGGGTTGAAACGTGACTGTCTCATATGCCCCAAAATGGAGGTCGGACGGTTGTGTAAGGTGTAACCCGTGACGCTTCACTAGGGAATAGGGAGAGGGATAGAGAAAGAGGGAGAACTAGGGGTCGTCCAAACCAGAAATGAACTTGGGAAAAAGTGGGCGGCGAAAGTAACGGAGAAAGAGAGGAAGGAATAGAGAGAGTAGGGCGGAGCCTTTGGACGCGGAGGCGGCATGGATGGGGGGGCAGTGTGTGTGGATTTAAAGGCGTGACCCGGAGTAGTTTCCCGAGTTCGGAAGGGTGTATAACGACTCCCGGACCCGGTCGTAGAAGAACGGAGAAAGATAAAAAAGAGAAGGCGGTAACACCCATCACAACGTTTCCTCTTCTCCTACTCTTCCTCTGTCTCTCGGAAAGTCGTAGTAGTGTCCTAAGTACGTCCGTCTGTGTGTGTATGAGGAGAGGTATGGGAAGTTTCTCTTGATGATACTTAAGTGCGTGTTGACGATGGGTTAAATGGCGCTCTGTTGCGACGCTGAGAAGGGATAAAGCTCCGGTGATTACGTTAGGTGGCGTGAGGGGGATAACGACCATGGGAAATGAATGGGTGTATAGGGTTTTTTCGTTGATGGCTACGACGGATTTTGTTTATAGACTGATACAGTTTGTATTGTGGGTTGCGTTCCGAAGGGTTACCGAAGGCGGAATACTCGGACGGACTTGAGGAGAAGATCGAAGTCTCGTTGCCCGAACGCTATTTAAACCAAGGAGATCGACTCGGGTATGTTAAATTCTCCCTGTGTTGTCTTGCCTATGCGGGCCGTGGGAAGAGGTTATGTCTTTGGCGCGTTTTTGTTTGGACTTTAATACGTGTGAGCTGTCGCTCGTGAAATGTGCCTTTCGAATGGAATGGGTAATGGGTATACGTGCCGGAAGCGAATCAGGATATAATGCTTCCCTGCTGTTGTGGGAAGTATCTCGGGAAGTTTCTCTTCTCTTTCTCTACTTCCTAATATGGTGATGTTTTTGTCTGGTTAAGTAAGCATATTTTAAGTTATTCTTTCGTTAAATTTCTGTGTTATTCTAAATAAACTAGAGGTCTATTTAAATTCTGCGTTATTATTTAATTTGAAAATTTTCTTTATATACAATTAAGTGTTATGCGGCTTTTTCTTTTAATTTGTTTTATTATATTTACAAAACTTTATATACAATGTTGTTTGTGACAGTTTGGCTGTTGCTTAAGACCTGGTATAATTTGAATTTTAAAGAATTTTTGTTTCGAATTCCTGAACACCACACATATTTTCATGTGTAAAGAAAGATTCAGGCATAAAAATACCAACTTTGGCTAAGGTTTGGCATTGCGATTTATTTATTGTCATGGCAGAAGATCGCGAATTGTCTTTGATGCATGTTAAAAGGAATTACTGGATCATTTGACATGTCAATTTTTATGCGTGGGAGAAATGAATGATTCCAGCCATAGAACCAGTAATGACTTCCAATAATTTATTTAATTATCAATCACATTTAATCAATCAATCACTCATTCTCTTTTACATTTTCCAATCATAACCCGCACTACGTTCCTCTTATTTACGTTAAATAATCTTACATTCGGTTCTCGAGTTAAATCATAATGTTCTCTTTCAGATTCATTGAACTTGATTGCATTGTAACTTTAATTGGAATATAAACAAAATTAAATATTATAATTACGGATAATCAAATGAAACTTCTACGTATACACCATCTATATCAATTTTATTTAATATTATAACGTAAGACTTTCGTTTAAATATTAACTGAAATTAATATAGAATTTTGTATGCATTGAAGCTTTTTTCACTTTCCGATTTATTAAAAGAATTGTAATTTTAATTCTTACCGATACATAAGTGAAGCTTCAATGTGTAAACTGTTAAACGAACCAAATATGAAAGTTTGTTTACTAACATTACTATACTGTCATTAGTAACCATACTAACTCTGTAAACGAAACAAATAAAGGAAAAATAAATTTAAAAATACTTCATAATTATACGTTCATAATTTTAGGCATAATCTAAGTTATTCACATATTTGTTTTTTATGTTCTAATGTAAATCCTGTTCATAAGAAAATAAGGTCAGTATCGGTCCATTTGAATAATTCTCCAACGGAAAATCTTTCAAAATTATCCTACCAAATCATAGCGATGCTGCATTGCTTCTAGTTTTGTACAAGCTTCGTTTTATGTATATGGTGCACAAATAGCATTTTTATATATGTCCAAGTTCAGAAAAAAGACTGAAGACTTATTAAATTTCCAAATTACAACGTTTCTCTAGATATGGCCGAGGGAAATTTTCTGATGATTTGGAGACATGTTGAACTTTTAAATTGTACGTAAATTTAATATTTCCAAGTTAGTTCTGCGCGAATATAAACATTCATCATCAGCAGTCTTTCTCTACCAACCGATTGGTGAAATCCTCCGCCAGAGTTCCCTATTTCTACGTTTGTATGCTTCTCCTTTCCAAGACCTTTGAATGGAGTTCCTTTACTCCCCATCTATCACAAGATTTCTCAAGTCTTGATTTGTTTCGTTGTGCTTTCGATAATTTTTGCGAGTCCAATATTTTCAGAAAAGCGTACGTTACCTACCTTCTCGAATTCTTTATATAATTTGTCTTTAGAAACAGACAACATCTTGAGAATTAATAGAAAAATTCAGCCATTTCAAAATAGTATCTACATTCATCTATGTCACATGACACCATGCCGTAGGTACGCGATTGCATCGTACGTTCCCCTTTTCTCATTTATGATACGTTCGTTGCTGTTTTTAAGACGATAAAACTTACGGCGATTGAATCGAAGCCAATTATAAAATCAATATTGTTCGCCAAGGATGCAGCAACTAGCCAAAAGTTTTCATAAAGTTGACTTTTTTCTTAGTAAAATAGGTCCGATCTCGCCACTATTTAGAGTAGAGGGAAAGTATACTCGAAGCCAGAATAAAAATAACGATAGCAGTTTTAAACCAGATGTTAAAGTGTCTTGAATGCAAAAATCGTACCAACAATTAATCTTATTAAACCTGTCCGATAAATTATCATAGAGGGATTTTTATTCACGCGATGAAAATTCAAATAATGAGAGCCTGCTTAAAAACCTAATCAAAATAAATTTTGAAAAGCATTCAAAAATATTTTTAAATCGCTCAGAAAATCTTTTTCTGCGGTAAAAATTGGGGGTGAAGCATTTCCTCCAAAAACGGAATTACATTTTGCCCACAGCAGGAAAGAGCGGAACAGCAAACACACGGATGTCTGCTTTTCATATTTACATCAAGATTTAAAATCAAAACGTCAAAAAAAAAGAAATTCCAAGCCTCGACGAAGACAAATTTCTGCGACGGACGTCCGAGTTATTTCAAAGAGCCGTTCATAGAGTCATTTCATAATTATGAAAATAAACAAAAAACGAATAGATTATCCAATCACGGGTTGCGACAATGACATGCGAACGTTCGTAACAGAGATTAGCTTTAAAATGTAACACTTCTGAAGGAAATCTAATTGATAATTCCATAAAAAATATATTTGACCATTCATTGATGGAAGCCATTGACTCGGAAAGCTCATATGTGTCAAAAATAATGTCAAAATTAAAATAAAAAATGGCGCGACAAACCTTACAATTTTGATAATGTATCGAGATAAACTATATTTAAAGTTAAACAATATTTCTTAATAATTTAGGAACGTTTTCAACTATGTTAATTTCTCATCGCTTTATTTGAATTTTTTTTACTTTTCTCATTCCTTTACTATGCGACAGGAGTCGGAAACCTTCAGACCATCAGATCATTTTATGCTATAAGCAAAGCTACGAAGATAAAGCTGTGCGTGAAATTCAACCCGCCATTCCTTTATTTTCGTATAATAGTTATGGCTGTAAAACCTTTTTTGGTGATCTTTCCACACCAATAAATTATTTTGATTTTATCTTATAATAATTTTCCGATGTCTTTGTTTGTTTGTTCTTCTCGCTAACCAGCTTCTTGGACTATTTTAGCCATAACTCCTTCCGCGCTGGACACACGGAGAAGGGATGAGGTGAATCCGGTGTCGGCATTAGCCTACTCATTACGAAGAGCTCCAGGGGGTGACCATTTAACATCCTACTTTTCCGATGTCTTAAGTTTGTCCGTGAACAATTAAATTAAAATACGTAAAGTAGTATAAGACATTTTTCGTTTGCATTTTAAAATTACTTAAAATTGTCATACAAATTTGGAACTTGAACCAAATAGCGCACAAAACAATGAAAATTCATCTTCTTATCGTCGATTTTCAAATATGATTCGATACTGTTCACAAATTTGTTTTGAAGGTGACAATTTTAGGTTTTATTGAGAAGAAAATCTTTCATTGCCAAGAGCTACGTACATTTTGGACGAATTCATTTATATTTTATTGGGTTGGGATAAGGGAAAATAATGGGAGTGTGTGAATTAAAGAGTGGAAGAGGGAGGAAGGGAGGGAGAGAGGTAAGGGGAGGGAAAGAGAGGGAGGGGAAGAGAGAGGAGGCTTCGTTATTCTACCTTTTTATTTCTATATTGCTGTATGTTGTCGTAAAAATTACGCAACTGAGTTTGCCGAGCTCAGCACCTAGTTTTTACTGATTTGTCACCGAAAAATCTCAAGATAACGAAAGATTCGTATACGCACTAATCCGTCCCGCCAAGGCACCCGTAACCTCCAACGCGGCCCGCTTTACCATTCGCAACTACGCATGTGTCCCACCGTGTAAAGAAGGATTGCCAACCCCTTCTGTATATTGCGAGAGAGATAAAGATCTTTGAATTTTTTGCAGCGCTTCTTTTCCCTCTGGGCCTTGAGCGCTGTCCATTGTGTACCTTTCATTTCTAAGAGTTGACGGAAGGAGAAAAATCTCGCGTCTCTTATTGTTTTACATCCTATTTAGGGAGTCGTGAGTGGTTATGTTTTTTAGGACGTTGAGGACGATGAACGCGTAGCCATGTCAACGCCTCCCTTGAACAACCCTGGCATGAAAATTTATTACCGGTCTGTGGGAGTTTCCAGGCGCCTATATCACAACCCTCTTGCCTTATTTCATCAAAAACAAAGGCTTTAAATAAAAAACTTCGCGAAAAAGAGAGATACGACCACCCTTCGCGGGAAATACTTTTTAATAACATTTAACGTGTTTTTTGTTTTTTTCTTAAAGGAAGCGCATTAAAGGTATTAATTTGGAAGAGCGTAAATCTTTTAGTGGCCATAAAGGAAGTGGTGAAAGGCTGCGAGGTGAATAATCCACGATGCAAATGCGTTTTTTTTGTTTGCTGCCGGTAAGAAGAAGAAGAAGATCAAGTTTAACAGCCCCGCGACTATTTGAGATAAAGCCGCACATCTCTTTAGAGCACGCATGAAATATTGAGGTGGTTTCTTAGAGTTATTTTTGGGCCAGAGCTTATAAATAACCCATATTGTGGCGATATTACGCGTACACTATTTTTGGCGGCAAGAAATTCTGTTAATATGATAAATTTTATGCATGAGGTGCCATTTATATGATAATATGTGGTGTGAAGAGATAAGTACTAATATAATTTATAATGAGTTTATTTTGTATTTTTAAAGATTGAACGTTAATAAAAATAGTAAAAATGGAAGGGATTTTTTTACCGCAGCAAATACTGTAAAAAATTACATTTTAACGAATTGTTTTTCTAAAAGAGACCATGATCGAATCGGGAATAGTATTTTATTTTAATTAATGGCAATATTGTCAGTGAATGATATTGAATTCGCAAAATATATATTTATGTTCTTTCGAAAAAATTACCCGCTGGTTCCATTACATCGAAATGGTTACACTAATTATTTTACTATCTTTTCATGGTTAAATAAACCGCTAGCAATCAGCTTTTACCAACAATCAAGTTCCTGTTGATCATTATTAATCAAATAATGAATTTTGTCGCTTTATTTGGCGTGAAATATACGATTCTCAAGTGTTTGTTAAACATTTCACATTTACCAAACTCATCGCTGGGGTTTTAAAAAGTCAACTCTTACTTCTTGACGAGGAGCTAAGTTAAACGAAACAAGATCTCGAACGTAAAGTTGCGTGGATGTTTAACGCGTAACTAACCAGCTACCTCATCAGCGCGTACGTGCCAAAACATATTCCGTTATTCTCATCGTCTTTCTCTCTCTCTCTTTCTCCCCAACAACCCAACCCCTCCACCCTTTCTCTCAACCCAAAGCAAAACATACTCTTCAGTCAGTAAGCTTTTGTTGGTACAAGAGACCCCAGTCGGATTTCGTGCGTGTGTGTTTTAAGGTTTTGAGATGGAGAGAGAGAGGAATGGAGGGAGGAGAGGAGAGAGTAAAGAGGTAAGGAAAAGAGTTCGGTGAGAGGGAGGTAGAGAGGGACAAGAGGAGAGAGGAAACAGACGAAGAAGTAGAGCACATGAATCGAAATGAGGCAGCGTTAAGGGATGGAGTTCCAAGCGAAGGAGTGGATGGAAGGAGGAGTTGGGAGGATTCAGACCAGGCCTGGGAGGAGGAGAGAGTGGGGGAGGTGGACAGGGAGGGAGAAAGAGGGGGAAGGAAAGTAAGGGGAGGGAAAGTAGGGGGAGGAGAAAGACAGAGAAAGCCTCGGGACTTTGAATTTGGTATTCCGTTGCAGCTCTGCATAATCGAATTCCTGTTTCCCGCCTCACCTTTACCTACGTACCACCCTCTGTTCCTCCTCCTCTCCTACTCCTCTTCATGCGTCCCTTTCCCGCAGCCACTAGACTTCCTTGCCACAGTCCTTCGCACGGGATTCCCCAACCTCCCCACCCCCTTAGCTACGACCCGCCGTCGCCCGCTCGCCACTCGTCCCCATACCGCTCCGTCGTCTCTCTGCCCTGTTGCCCCTTACCTTTCCCTTCGCCCGTCATCCGTATGAGTTTCGGAGCTCTACTGAGCTTCAACACCTGCGACAGGTGACTCGGTTAGTGTACCGCGCTCGCATGTCCCCTTTTGCCATCGCCATCCTTTCCCTTATGCAAATCCATCAATCGCCCGCCCGATCTTAAATAATTCTTTTTTTCGTCGTCTCCTTCCCCCTCCTCTCTCTTTGAAAAAATCCCTCTTAATATCCTTTCTTTCGACTCGTCCTGAATCATTTTGTTTCGACCTTTTCTTTCCTTTCTTTTCCCGGTCTCTGTTTTTTGTGCCTTTTTTATTTCTTCGTCCCTTTATATCCCCGCCCTTGTTCGCTTTAAGCTTTTTATTATCCTTTTCTCGCGACTTGTTTACAAAAATTTTCGTTGTCCGGTTTCTTCTGTTGTCACACTAACCTCTTATCTATTCAAAAGTTTATTTCTTCTAATTTTTATGGCTTATTTTCTTTTTTATACACCTCTTTCCTTCATTCACCACCAAGTTTAAAATCATATTTCCTTTCGAATAGTGTCCCGTTGTGCTTTTTGCTGTATTTTAGCTTTTACCTCGCATATGTTTAGAAACTTATTGCTCGTAATCTTCATAGTTTATTTACTGTTTCGTAGCTGTTAGATCACTGCCAAGTTTTAAGCCGCATATCCTCCGCCATGTCTATTTTCCTTACGGGGCTTTTAACTTTTTCTCCGTTTCGACTCCTTCACTTCCCCGTTTCGCTTTTTAAGCATTCCGTCATTGTTTTAATAACCCGGATACGCCTTACCTTTTTTCGCACCCTCTTCCATATTTCCTTTCCTCTCTTTCCGTCTTCGAATTATCCCCGCTCGCCCTCTCTTCATCTGCCTTTACGTCTTCTGCCACTCTAGCATACCTCTTTTGGTGTCAATTATTCATTCCCACTCTCCGGTAATCTCCCTCGTTTCCTTTCTCTCCTTCTCTGTCTCTCAAAATCTATTTTTTCTCTCTCTTTCTCTCTCGCTCTTTCTATTCCTTCACTTTCTACTCTTCTCTTCCCCGCATCTGCGAATGTGATTGAGTTTGCGGCCGTGAGAATTGAGGTTTTTCTTTCCAGAGGAATCGACGTTAGAGAGGAGTCTCTTTGCATCAATCGTTTCCTTTTCCCGCCCGTTTCCTGTCGTCGAGAAAGAGGGAAAGGGACGACTCCTCCGCCTCAAATAATCATCAAATCAATCCGCGTCCCGTTGAAAACATTTCGTCTTTTTGTTTTCCCTCGGCGATGTGTAGAGAGGAGTAAAGAGAATCGATCGCCTCGGCGCCGGATGACTGTCATTCATTTCACATCCCGCGTCATAAACTACTACGAAGTAAACCCGCCAAATTTTTCGCCCCACGACTTTTAAATCCTTTTAGTGGCAAAACGAGTCGAATCGGGTGACTCTCCGTACTCTCGCCGTTTCCCTTCTTCCTAATCTCTCCTTGCTCTCTCTCTCAATTTGCGAATCAGCGCGTTTCCTATTCTTTATTAGGGATAAAGTACTCTCCTCTCCGATCATTCTATCCACTTTGCCTCGTTTCCTTCTTCTTTTTTTAAGTGCCGCCAGTAGTGCTTCCCTCTCTCGCCGCTTTTCTGCACCTACCTAAAGGGACGACGCACAATATATCTTTTTTCGTCCCGCTCCTCCTCCCATTCCCCTCTACTCTTCTCCCCTATCCACCTCTCGCCCTCTCCCCACCTCCTCCTCATTCCCACTACTCTGCACGTCCCTTTTTCCCCTTCCTTTTGCATCTTTGTGCTTTCAGCTCACATACGACGGCTTTTCCACCGCCCCATGCTACTCCCTCTATTCCTCCCTCACTCCCTCCCCCGTACTTTCCCTAACTCCTCGCATATACCTCATTCCTTTCCATTGCTCTCTCTCTCTCTCTCTCTGTATACAGCTCTATCTCCATTCCTCCCTTGATCTCTCTCCCTCCCTCTCTACTATTTCTATATGTATCTTTACTCGCCTTTTGTCTCTCCTTCCCTATCCTTTCTCCGTATCTTTAGCATCTCTATCTTTTGCCCTCTCCATCCCTCTCTTACTCTCCCTCATCCTTCACTCCTCTCTCTTTCGCCTCTCTTTCTTTTCTCCCTCCTCTCTTCTTTTTCTTTTGTCGCACCTCACTCTCGCCTCTCCCCTTATCCTCTCTCTATTCTCTCTTCCTCCTCTCTCACCTCATCTCATCTTTCCCTCTCTTACCTCCTTACTCAGCTCTCTTCTCTCATATATCCCCTCACTCCTATCTCTCCCTCTCTCTATCCATCTCCTCACTCTTCCTCTCTCCCTTTTTCTCTCCATCTTTTCCTCTTCCGCCTCATCTACTTTTTTCCCTTCCTTTCACGTACGTGATCTAGTTCCCATACCAAAGGCACTTCTTCCCAATATTTCCAATATCTATCGAGTGTTTCATTTTTTTTCACTTCCCTCGTTCTCTCTATTCGAGAACCCCAATAAAAAATCGCGCGTGTGTGTATGTATGTGCACCCGCTTACGGAATTGCTTCGTCTTTCCCCGGTGGAATAAATCTAAAGGTGGGAGGAGGAGGGTGTTATGGCGTCCTGAAAAAAATTAAGGATCGTGTATCGTGATTTGTGGGCGGGAAGATACCGAAATGGTTTGGACGCTAACGACGCCGTTTATTTTTTTTCATCTCCGGCGATAGATTCTTTGAGAAACTTAATGCAACATCGTTTCTCTTCTGAATTGAAAAAAAATCCTGCCTCGTTCATTCGCGCCAACAATTTTGCGAAACCCATTGTGTGTAAGTATTCATATTCCTCGCAAATAATTGAACCTTTAAATAGGTGCTTTTTAGAAGTAAACTCCTTGTGTCAAATTTTCGTTTTGAAATTATTTTAATGAATGTAAAATAGCGCTTCATATTTCCTATATATTGGAGAACATTTTAACCGGATGATAAATTGTATCGGTATATATAACGTATTTTAGTTATCAGAAATCCCATAGAAGTGCTTTGGAGTTTTTTATTTAAACGTTGAAGATAGGGAACACCATGTAACTAAATGTTAAGCTAGTATATTTGAACGAAAAGAATAATGGAATATGGGCTTAGAAGTAGTCTCTTAAAGTTTTTACTTTTTAATAAAATATGGAGAATTAGCCATTTGGACCGCGTCTAGTTTATGGGCTATTCTTAAACCAGAGGATTTCTTCATTTCACTTGCCTCGCACATATAATAATATTCTATATAATAGTTTCTGTAAAATTATGTGCACTCCCAATCTGGTAACCCTTTACGGTACATGGGATGTGGTTTTTTTAATGACTTTAGTCATACGGCTAATATGATCGCTGCAGTGATTCTTAGTCTGTTGAAGGCAAATACATGCTAGCTGAAGAACATTTAACGGATTCATTTTCTAACCTATATGAAAAATTCAATTAATATTGTGAGTTTGAGCCTGAGTTTTGTTTTTTTATGCGTCTTTATTCATCGATGATTGGCAATAATTTACTCTCTTAAAGAAATGTCTTACACGTAACTCTTGAAGTGAAATATAATTTAAGTTGAATAATAACCATTGTAAACCGCGTTCGTTACGAATGTACAATATAAATATAATATGTTTGTTTGTTTGAGTGCCCAGTCAATTCGCCTCTCTTACAGCACAAATGGGTATCTCAATGAATAACCGGGGAAGGGAGGAGGGAAACCCGGTGCCGGCATTTGCCTGCTCTTACGAAGAACACCAGGGGGGCCAACGGCGTAACGTCCTTCCCGAAGGACGGAACAGCTGAATTTGCGCGGTCTCCTCAAACCACACAAACAGGGGGCCGGGCGACCTTGTAAAAATCCTACTTGCGCAGGATTCGTGCCCGCTGCCTTTTCAGGCAGCAGGCGAGTAGCAGCCAGCGTCCTAACCACTACACCACCGGCACACCCATAAATATAATATGCGGCTTCGGTAGTGAGTGCTCGTGAACTTTATCGTCCTTCCATGAACAGTTCGCTCAGTCCAAGTTAAGAATATTTTAGCGAGCTACGAAAGATTTACCGAAGTTACTTTCATATAGAATGCATTTAAAAATGGACCGCGTTACAACCGGAAGGTACGAACGGCGGGTCGAAAAAAGGTAATGAATACAAAAAGAGATAGAGGGATGTTAGTATTTCGTTTCAAAGTTATTCAGAGTGCTACGGAAAAGTGTAGTCATTTAAAGGCACTGGCTGTAGTAGTATTCGGTTGAAAAAGGCAAGGAAATTGATTTCGTACGAGTGTTTGAGAAGAGGAAAGGAATCTCGCGCTATAGAATGTAAATTGCTTGTAGCAAAGGAATAAAAAAAACGTTGGAAAGGGAAAGAGAAAAAATTCGAGAAATGCGAACGAGTTGAGTCGAATAAAATAAAATTGAAGGAGAGATATTAAATTAAGAATGATGAAAAGAGGAGGAAATTGATAAAGGCACTGAAGGGGAAAAGAGAGCGGTGTAAAAAAAAGAGTTGAAAAAGACGAAGGTCGGTCGTAACGTAATCAATGGGAAGAAAAGACGCAGAAAATGGCGTATTCTAAGGGGAAGGGGCACGGATATATCAACAAAAAAATCTAACAAAATTGGCATAAATCGCTACGAATTTGCTTATACGATTGAGGGAATTCGTTAGTGTTGTGTCTCGAATCCGAGTTTACGACGTAACGGCAACTTTCTCGAAGTTCGTGAACTGTTTACAGCAGATAATTCATTTCTGAGCAACAATTGCAAAAAGTTTGTCGCATAATCTCAGAGAGAGACTGCAAATTTTCAAAGGTTTTATTTCTAGATATCTATAATAAAACGCCAAGTAACTTTTTATCATTCTTTCAATAACAATTGGTATATTGGAGAAGGGTGATATTATACATTTGCAAATAATCGGTTTGGTAATTACCGCGTTCATTAAATCCACATGCAACTCCTATTAAGTGTGATAAATGGTATAATAAAACTATAAGAAGCATATCAAAGCGCGACTGGGGTGCTTAGTTGTGATCGTGTGTTGTTAATTGGCCAATAATCTAACTTTGTTACGGATTCAAAAGAACGAAATGTAAAGAGAAAACTAACTGTGATTTTTAAGCTTTTAACTTTAATGAGCGAGAGTCGTTAGTAGCAAACGTTCATCAAAGGCGGAGCGCAAACTTTTTCATCGCAGAGAGAATATTTCCGCGGAAATTGTGTGATGTGGATTGTTAATCAAAAAACTTCATAAGATAGCCGTAATTATCAATTAAATATTTCACATGCAGAAAATCATTACGACGGTCGCCCAATAAATCGCATTTCTGAACGCTAAATTAGTAATTCAAGCGTGTTAGTTTGTTTAAAGTTTCTCTTTCCCTTCTCTAGACCGATAGTTGTTTAACACTGGAACGACATCAGCACATAATGAATAACTTTAAAAAATAAATATTAAATTATATTGCATAGTATATATATAACAAAATATCGTCTATGAACCATTTTACGATTAAATACACTCATCTTTCAGGTTCATTTTTTAACTTCAAGTAAATCTACTTTATTTTCCTGGTGAATAAAACAAATATGCGTGATAGAAATAGAAGAGTTGGAGACGGATAGTAAAAGATCACCATTTACCAAGATCAAACGCGTAAATAAACCAACGCGATCTCCAGGCCAACAGCACTTCAGCCACGTGGAGCCTATATGTATTAGATAATAAATTCAGTGAGTAATAGCCGAATATTTCTAATTTTCCGTGAAATTAAGGCAGCTATCTGTGATTTCCAAATTCTCTTGCAATCGGCTCTTGTCCAAGTTTTCGTATTTCAAGTTTCGTGACTCAGATCGCCCTGCATGATCAATAACAATAATCATCATTAAGGCAATACCCTATTCAGTAAATTTATGGAAAAATTGGGATATTTTGTGTTCAGATTATGGCATCCACCTTTGCGTTTAGCACGTATTTGGATAAAAACAATCGCGAAATAGGTATGACGCCATTATATTTAACAATTGAAAAGAGTTGAAATTTCTCGAAAAACAACGAAACACAACATTAAAATACGTTACACGTTCTACCGTCACTGTTATCAAGGTATTGTGATCTCTTATAGTCCTAGAGGAAAATAAACCTATTCGCTTCTTCCTACAGTCGATAACCCAAATTTAATCGTAATGTTTGTGCTTTCAGTAGTACGTGAGAATTACAATTATCTATGATACTGTCAATCACAGTGCGCGATGCAATTAGTGTTTTGGATACAGTAAAATCTTACATATTATCGGAATAAAATATTGATGATGATGTTTTCATGATATGCATGATATTTAAAATTAATGTAAGTTAACTTATACGCTTAAGGGAATAAACTTGATGCTAATTCGATTATAGGAAAATTAAAAAAATATATTTCCATAACTGGAATAATTTTTGCATTCCCTTGAGATTCGTTTTATAAAAGTTCCACTGTACATATACTTACAAATATTTAAAAATACATTTCCATAACTTGAATTTTCTATGACTCGAGTAATTTTTACTTTGCTCTGAGATTCGAGTTATGGTAGTTCCGCTGTAATTCGTTATGACGGCATTAATTTCCATTAATTGCATTAAAGCACTGCAATCTTAACATATAATACCAGATCCCTTTAAAAGCATTGAGGTCGTTGCCATAGTATTTAAAGATTTTCATTGTTGAAAAGAGGAAAAAATTCACACTATTTTCCAATTAAAAGCAGATATTTACGCTAATTCAGTACGTATATGAATTCTGTCATTAAAAATTAAGAACTCCGTTTTTTCAACTAATTTTTCTTCTCCCGAATTAGTATCCCAATTTAAAGTTATATAAAAAAGCTATTTTAGAAATACTTGCACTGAATCCAGTGCTTTTCTTATGGGGTTTTGAAATGAAAGATTGCTGTTAAAAACACCCCATAAATATTAACGTTTTTGGAATTTGTCGATTTTTCTAGTTGGTTGTGAATAAAAACCTATAATCGTGCTAAATTTTAATTCTGTAGCTCATCTGTAAGTGCCTAAACATTAGTTTTCTCCTGATATATACAGGGTGTCCCGCGACGCCGGGCCGATACTTCACCTACGTTTAGGGGAAGTCATTACTAGTTCTTGTCATTTCCCGGATCTTTCACAATCCCGGGATTCAAAATTATAAATCCCGTGATCCCGGGATTCCAATAAACAATTTAAAAATCGGGAATAATTTTGAAACGAGAAAAAAGTCTGCTATGACCGGGAATCGAACCCGGGTCTTCCACTTGCCGGGCGGATATTCTACCACTGAACTATTGTAGCAGATGAATTTTCTCGTTTCTGATCGCGGATGTTTTCTTGGTTGGGACGGAACTAGCCAAGCTAGTATCAAACTGCCCCAACGGATGTCCTCTAAGAGATACATCGAAGAAAACTTCTCCCTCTCAAATGGTGAGATTGCCAAGCAAGAAATTGATGGAATGAAGCGATCCGAAGATCCTATGCAGACAGGCATAAGCTGTATTTTTGGGAATAATTTTGAAACGAGAAAAAAGTCTGCTATGACCGGGAATCGAACCCGGGTCTTCCCAACCAAGAAAACATCCGCGTTCAGAAACGAGAAACTTGATCTGCTACGATAGTTCTGTGGTAGAATATCCGCCCGGCAAGTGGAAGACCCGGGTTCGATTGTTTATGAACCAAGATTGAAATAACACTTTTTAAAATTATAAAAAGGAAGAAGAAAATAAAAATATTGTTACAACTTTTTTATGAACAGGTGAATCTTATGTATCAATTCATTCGGGTTATTTAATGTTTTAGTAGAAAATTATTCCATTTTATTTATTTGAACCTCCTATCAGACAAAACGCTTACATATTGATGCACATGTGTTTTCCGGTTTTTAATCGCTCCCGGAACCCTGAGAAGTTCCAAGAAATTTGTTAAAATCGTTTACAAATATGGGTTACACGAATAAGATAAAAAATAATTGAAATTAGCATTATTTATTGACCAGAAATTTGCTTATCATAATGATTGTAAAAATATAGTTACCAATACACACGGTATGTAAAATAAAATATGAATTGAAACATTTATACCATTAGCATACATTTCTCACATAGATACAAAATCATATCGACAACAGTGTTCTAATTCTTATTTCTTAGTAATTGATTTATAGTAACTTTTAAGAAAACATAATGTCTTTACACTACGATCACTCAGTGATGTGCATATTTGAGTTATGAAAAGACCAGCTGCAGTTGTGAGATAAACCTGAACTTTGATACCCCAAACAGTTTATCAAAATATGCTCAATTTGGGAGACAATCTGTATACAATGTCAGCTCACACTCTATAGCGCAGTGGTCTTCAGGCATTTTTGTTTTCGTCTACATTATTTTTTAATATGGAATACATCAATATAGTTTTTAATTAGAGAATATGGAAAACGATTCAGTTGAATTGTAATTGGGAATACTATAAACGTAAAATCGGGGGCATTTACATATTATCCGGACGTGAAATTCCTGTCGTAAATTTGAAGAAAGCGGAAAATCGCGGATACGTAAAATCCGTTAAAATTTATCATTGTTCTTATGGATCAAACCCCGGGACCGAAAGAAAAATGCGTAAATTCGAGGAAAACGTAAAATCGGAGGACGTAAAATCGAAGCTTCACTGTATATACTCCCACAATAATTTGAGAGTGCTCTGTATAAATTTCTTCCTTATTATTGCATTAGAAGTGAAACTAAGCAACTCGGAAACAAAGAGAGTACTAGTGGTCCCTTTATGAACCGCACGGACGATAAAGGCTAGAGAATAAAATTTTCTTTATGATATACCGGGAATTCCCGGGATATTCAATGGATTTCCCGGGGTACGGGAAAATCATTTTACCCACGGGATCCCGGTAAAGCGGGATCCCGGGATGACAAGCACTACATTACAAGTCGAAAATAAAGTGTAATCATTTTGCATATTCTCAATAATAAAGGAGTAATGGACATTTGAAGTTGTTGATGGAAATAAGAAAAAAGCAACCATTGGCACTACTACTAAGCACACATGTCGTCATAAGGTCGTTCGATAGTAGCTATAAAAAAAGCAACCATTGGTACCACTCCTGAGCACAAAGGTCAACACAAGGTAGTTCGATAGTTGCTAGTTCGCTTGATACACTGCATAGCCAGAGTTTCACTATTATGACAAATGGTGTTTGCTGTTGTTTTTCAAAATGTTATGCGTTCTTTGCACGAAGTGAACGCAAATAGGGGAGGTCGATTCCGTCCGTCCGCATGTTAAAACTCGGAAACCGCAGGACGTATTTTGATGAAATTTGGTATTGGGGAGTTTTGCTAAAATTAATTGGCCGATTGCAGTTTTGGTTAAAATCGGATAACAATTACGACCACTTTACATCAAGACCTACATGTAGTTTACAATGTTCGTTTCAACTCAGGAACCGCTTGATGTATTTTAATAAAATTTGGTATTGGGGAGTTTTGCTCAAATTGGTCGATCAATTCCAATTTTGGTTAAAATCAAACAACAATGACAACCACTTTACATGTAGTTTACAATGTTCCTTTGTTTCAACTCGGGAACCACTGGACATATTGTGATGAAATTAGGTATTGGGGAGTTTTGTTAAAATTAATTGACCTATTCCAATTTAGGTTAAAATCGTGCAATAATTACGACTACTTTCATTAGGACCTACATGTATTTTACAACGTAGCTCGCTTGCTTCTCGTTAAATTCTCATCTGAGCGAAAAATATTGAGAACATTGTGAAGTCTCAAAGAACGCATTTGGAAACTCTGTGTACTCCGACATGGAGTACACTTTTCCAATCTTGTTACTTATGGGGCCATATGAATAGCCTCGTTAATGAAACAAAAGTGCAAACTGTAGAACTGTGAGACCGAATCAACAATGCTGCAGCGCAGATCAAAATGGATGGCGTTGTGCTTCGCACAGTAACAATTTCTCTTTTAAAGAGAGCAATAACCTGTCTAAGAGAAGATGATGGGCATTTTAAGCTATGATTGTAATAAGTAATTTCTTGAATAAACATTGTAAAACAGCAAACTTGCTTTTCTTCTTATTTCCGTCAATAACTTCAAATGTCCATTACTCCTTTATTATTGAGAATAGGCCAAATGGTTTTTCTTTATTTTTGACTTGTAATGACTTCCCGTAAATGTAGGTGAACCTCGCGTTGTGGGACATCCGTATATTATAAGTAAGAAGCTTCAACATAGTATAGAGATATTATATAGGAGGGCTATATAGAATTGCTCTTTTAAATTATTTACAGTTAAGATACAAAGTCGGGACATATACCATACCGTGGATGACAGAATGAAGTTTATTTTCTTGAAGAAAAATTCAAATTCATGCTGAATTTGTGTAAAAATTTTTATTTCAATCATAAAATTATGAAAAGTTTTTCGATTTTCAACAATGAAAAATATTAACTACCATAGCAGCGATTCCAACGCCTTTCAATGGGAATTTATTTTCCATGCTTCAAGAGCATTGATTTGATGTTTAGACTGCATTCTAATCTATTTTATATCAGGCAACGGCGTATACATACATATGATGACGTGATCATTTTTAATTAATTTTTTTATCCGGATACGAACTAAAAGTCACGGATGATGTCGCAATAATCTTACCACATAAAAATATCCCAATTTTTATATAAATTTTAGTGTGATATGTACGCTATTTTCTTAGTGATGATTATAGTTATTACTAGGGTTGCCACCTCTCCCGGAATTCCGGGATTCTCCCGGAATTATGGAGTATAAGACACGTGTCTCCCGGCTCCCGGTGGGAGGTCAAAATCTCCCGGAATTTAGGAATCTGCCGTACCGTGGTTATACTTACCTAGTTGAAATTTGTAAATTTAGTTTGGCCGGTATATTTAATCCAAAGTAATGGATAACTAATGCAAAGATGTATACTTTCTCGGCGACTCCCTCATGTTCCTCTCAATGGAGATGACGATTTTTTAACAATGTACTCACAAACATTTTTTATTGTTACATTTGATCCTTCTTAGGGAATGTTAAAGCGATATTCCTTGAAAATTCATTCTGGTTTGAAACTTTGTAGATGATAGTGAAGATCTCACTTTAACTGTGGCTGGTGAGACGGCTAATACTTGGTTGCAAATTAAAGTCGTGCTTTTCTATTCATCAGGCGCCAGCTGTCTAGAGAGCTGTCGGCACATACTGTATTTTTCTTTTCGACCCGCAGTCTAGAATGAGTTTATGTTTTGTCTGATAAATCACTCCGTAAGGTTGGTGTCACATGGTTGTGTCGTATATGGAGTCAATAATATATTAGTGTTAATAAAATAGGCATTGTCCAGTAAGTATTCATGTAGCTTACATTAAACTATTCATATTATTTTCATTACATAAGTGATTGGTAATTTAAAAAAAAGTATTTTTACATTTATTCTGTTTCTTTTGACGCTTACTTATGTGCACTATCTACAGTATGTACTACTCTATTTCCATGCACTGGTTGTCTTGTAGCTATCTTAATAAGCCTGAATATATATATATATATATATATATATATATATACACACATATATATATGGTATTAACGTCACCTAAATAAGTTTTATTTTAGATTCAATAATCATCCCCAGAAAAATGGCTACTTAAAAAAAAATTAAATATTCCACAAAGTTTAATGATGGATGGTTAAAGATATCAAACATTTTCACATATTAGTTTAAATTTTATTTTTATATCAAAGAACATTAATTATATTAATGCTCATAATTAACGTTATCTAAATATTTTATATATTTTTAAAACTCGAAAAGATAAAAATATTTTGGATAAGTTTTTCAATGCTTTTTTAACTATGCAGCTTAAACTCCCAATCTCAAATTCGAACAGTAGCATGAAACTAATTTGTAGTATTTTTAAATCCATGTTGATTAATAGACCCAAAAATAAAAAATTTTCATGTTTGTAGGGAGCGCTACATTTGTCCCTTAAAATAATAATTAATTTACCATGCGTTTCTCTCGAGTCATCGCGCGTTATTGACTTGAATGCGAAAACAAGTAAACCGGATGAGCAGGAAATTTCGAGTGTTAAGTTTAGGGGAAAAGTGGAAGAGGAGAAGAGGTACACAGAGCAAAACTAGTTAGCGAAGACTTATTCCATGCTTTTGAAGAGAGGCGCTTGCAAGCTGCAACGTTCTCTGTTCAAATCTGGAATTCCGCAGCGCACTCGAAGTAGTGGGAATAAATCAATTTTTATTGGTTCCGGGACATTCAATTAGGCAAATGAGTTCGCATGAGTATATTTAAAAGATAAAAAATGTCAACTTACGGGCCTAAAACCGGGTTTGGACACGGTGAATAAAATTAAATAACGTAAAAGGAATATTCTGCTATATAACACGCGGCCATTACTGTCTTTAATCCTGGTTGCTACTTGCTGTCACATTTATTATAGTGCGGTTTTTTTAATTTAATCTAAAAGGCGATTACTTTTCATTCGTTAGATTTTTGCATGCGTAAAATAAATTATCAATTTAAACCTACTTTAAAATTGAGATATATCATAACATTCTTTTTTTCTTATTTAATTTTTCGTCTGCTACAACTTTTTTTAAATAGCTACAAAAACACATTTAAAAAATATTTTCACCGTTACGGAGTATCGTTTCTTTATAAAAATAATTTCACTGAATTGATGTTAATGATTGATTAAATTTACTGTATTTGTATCTCTGGGATTATTGTATGAAATAGAAACATTTCTGTAAACATACCCCTAAAAGAAGCAGAATCCCAAACGAATGTTTTGCTATATTTCTTAGGAATTCATTAGCCTGAAATAGTATCTTAGCGTTTAAATTTATATTCAGTCACACAAAACCCACAAACGCCGTAGCAAAATATTATGGACTGCGGAATTTTACAATAATTTTTCGCGATATCTGCGCAATTATGGCATGTTGATGAAATACATTTCTCCTATAACCATGAAAGGCTTGGGGAAAACTATTATAATTCAGAATCTTATGTAGGTAAATCACCACTGATGGTGGCTGCTCTGCAACCAAAATTTGCATCCGGCTTCACTATCCTTTTTATGAATATTTTGACATATTTTGTCATTTTTATCTTAGCCCTTAGATGAGCTCAATAATTAATTTTGGACCATGTATGAGGTACTTCGCCACAAATGAGATAGTTAAACACAAAAAATAGTTGTTATACCATGGATACGTGAGTGTGTGCTCAGCAAGTCACAATTTGCCAGTTTGTGCGACGGTGAAAGAGGCAGGTTGGCGTAAAAATAAATAAGCCGTACACTTGTAGACTTTGCTTAGTACGTTATGCGTCGTATGTTGGAAGTTCATTTGAACTTGCTGGAATTTCTGTGTACCTCTAATTCATTACATTTTCTTTTCTTCGGGACCTGGTATTTCCCGGATTTTTAAAATTCTGAGTTATTGAAACTATGTATTTTATAAAAATCTTTAAGTAATGTACATTTTTTGTTGAATAAATTATATAATTCAAATGATGAATATTAAGTAAAAGGAAACATTAATAAATACTATTGCTTTCATATACACTGAAAAGATTAAAAAGTAAACAATGAGCGTGAAATAAAGCAAGTACGCCTTTATGTCAACTTCCAAACTTAAGAGGAATTAGAACCAAGACAATATTTTCATCACATATTATTCTGAGAAATTTTTTTAAACAGATCAGACAAACTAGCTTGCTTCATGGTTTTAAATTTTTTCCTTCGTAAGTTTATCTAGTAGTCTCTTGGAAATCAATGCACAAACGTTCTAAAGCTGATATTGTATCGGTGACCAACTGTATACAGCGTTTTATTGAAGGTTTGTCCTTAACCATTTCATGATCATCGCCACTTAAATTTCCTCCATCTTTCTCATGCTGAAGTTTCAAAACCATGCCCACTATTTTGTCATCCGCTAGCTGAAGTACTACAGGTGCATCATTGTCGATTTAAATCCAGTTTTAAATGTCATCTTCTACCACTCATTTTGCAACATTATCTGCCATTACCTTAGCGAACTCCATGATTTCATAAACAATTCCCTTTTGATGGCTAAAATGAAAACCTAAAAAATCTAGAGGCAATTCATCATCTTCTTCAAACATACATGCAGGCCAAAAGTTATGCCAAGCATTTTCCAATGTTGCAGCTGTTACATCAGTCCACGCATGTGCTAGAATTAAAATCGCACCTTTAATATTGAATTCCTTCTTAAAGCATCAAAAAAATTTGCTCTATCGCAGGCAACAAGCAATTCCCACATAAATTGTTTTCTATAATAATATTTTACTGATCGTAAAACGTGTTGGCCCATCGGCTGAATAAAAGAAGTACAATTTGGCTCTAAATAAACAGCACGAACATCGTCCGAAACCAAAATAAATGCATCAGGTTGGGCAAAACAGTTATCAAATATCAAAATTATTTTCTAGACCTCACCTAGTCCCTTATACCTGCAATGTGCACAGCTTTTAGCGCAGAGTGTTTTTCAAACCAATCTAATATTATTTCCGATATTATCTATGTCCGTTTGCTTGCACGGTAATGGACGATAAACTCTTTATACCCTTTAAAACACGAGGGTGTGCACTCTTTCCAATTACAGTTAATTTTAGTTTGTGTGCCGGCTGTATTTGCGCAAGCAAGAATCGTCAGCCTCTCCTTTGATTCTTTCACTCCATATGTCATGTCCTCATCATCAGCTGCCATTGTTCTACGAAGAAGACACTTCCAAAATAGCGCATATTCACCGGCATTATATACTTGATCAGCTCCAAGATTTACGTTTCCACGTTTTTGGTCACGTGTAGCTCATTTCGGTTCGAATTTTACATTTATATTTAGATCAAATTAATTTTAACGAAAGAAGAAAATGTGAGCAGGTTGGGGGCCTTGGAGATGTGGGTGTGGCGTAGACTAGAGAAAATTAGTTGGACTGAGAGAAAAACGAATGAGGAAAATTTGAAGATAGTACGGGAAGAAAGGACCTTAATTAGAGTAATAAGGAGCAGACAGAAGAGATGGGTGGGACAAAATTTGAACGAAGTTAGGAAAGACGTAAAGATGTATCGTAAGAATGAATTGAGTATGAGAACAAGAAGAGAAAACCATTTGATAACACAAATTGAATTGGATGTGCCTAAAACCTACCGGGAGGTAGAATTACTATGTATGTAAAATTAGTTTTATTTAAATAAGAGCAGCCTATTAAAACTTAAAGCATATTAGTTTAACAGACGTGAATGTCAGGTATTGTATATGATAAATGAATCAAATTATTTAAATTCATAGAGGCCGCATTTTGAATTTAAAAGTTAATTGAGAAACATTTCAATGTAATCACCGGACTGAAAAGATTGAAATAAGTTAATCACATGCCTGGTTACACTATTTATTACTTATGCATTCTTATATGAAGGACTTAAGTCCGATGTGTTTCAGCGGCATGCCTGCAAAAGCGATTTCGTAAAGCTATATCTTCAGAGTATATGGGAGTAAAATATTAATTTTGAAACACTACTTGCAGTACAATACTTCCTTTAAATATTATGAAGAATTTTCACTTCAACCAATGAAAAAGTGGGATTTCATTATCGTTGAAAAATCCGTGGTAAAAATTAAAAGAGAATTACAATTCTTATCGATAAGCTATTATTTTTTTTAGGTATACAAGTTATATTCTATTTTTTATTGGCACTTCTAAACTGAGAACATAATAACAATTTTGTTGAGGAAAAGTTTTAATATGATAGCTGTCAATTTTCTTTCTTGAGTTTGATTTTATTTTAGCGCAGCTTTACGTAGACTCAAATAAAAATGAAACTACATTTTAAGCCTTTTTTACTTTTGGTAACTTGACTTTTCAATATAGCGTTTAAGTTTCTCTGATATTGCTGTCGTTGTAATGAAAAATGGCAGGCAGGGTATCTTTATTTTTAAGCTCAATTGCATAACTGCCTGATCGGGAGAAGCCCCAAGTGTGAGATTTTCATTTAAAAGTCTCAACTTGTAACTTAAAAGTTTTTGGAAGTACATATAGCAACGTTTTTGAAGGTTGGGGAAGTATTAAGTTCTGAAAGCTCTCGCGGATCATTTTTTGTACATTAAAAGTTTGAAAAACTTTCCCCCGAACAGCTGCCAGCTACCGTTCTCGTAAATTCGTCTTACCGCTCTAATTGGGTCTTTATTTATCTCAAAGCACAGTGTCGCAGGCCGATTATTGATTACATAATAAAAAATGAAACGGCTTTTAGCTTCGTGTTTGTGGTAGTTGTATTTTAACGCCAATCTGCGCCTATGCGTCATTAAAAAATTGTCATACATTTTGGCACTTTTGTTATGTTGACCTACGTTGACTAATTGTTACGGATCAGTGAAAAATCACAAACAATTTAGCTTTTGCACGGTAATGCTGTAAAAAAATTTTCAATTGTACACCTCATTGCGAAGTTTGTCTCTGATTTATTGTATCTTGAATGCCTCTGGTAACCCACAAATAATATTTCTAAATAGAATTTCGTATAAATGATTATTGTAATTCACTTTATTCCACACAGTATACTTTATACCCGAGGTTTCCAACCTTTTTATGTATTGTGCCACATATTATGTCGAAAATGTATCGCGTGCCACCCAGTGACCCACCCACCCCACTCTCCCCTCCCCGGATTCATCTTAAAACCTACTCCACATCTTGATTTTTCCTGGCAGCAGAACTTTACATTTCTATATTTGGCATTGAACCTTTGTTCACTTTCGAAATTATATGATAATTAAATTTTATATAGGTTACTTTACTTATAATTATAAAAATTATCAGGAAAATCGCCGCCCCCTTGGGAAGTTTTTTGATCCGCTCCTGGTGCCACCTAATGTTTTTGCTAGCTACGCAAAGAGTTACATGCTATATACATAACATATAATTATTTTATTATTTGCTATTACTGCTTTGAAAATTACTTTCATAATATTTTAAAGCTATTGTTTTCAAATCGAGAGGCGTGCCTCTGACAAGCTTCTTGTGGCACGCGTGCCACAGGTTGGCCGCCCCTGCTCTATACCGTACTCTTTGATACAATGCAGTTAGAGTTAGATATGTTACTATTTTAAGTTTTACTTGGTTATTTCAAACCATCACCTTATCAATATTTAATAAATCAATCAATATTACCCGAAAGAATCCTCTGGATCAGGCAAATTTAAAATCATTTATAATC
This sequence comes from Tanypteryx hageni, assembly GCA_028673005.1. Lineage (NCBI taxonomy): Eukaryota > Metazoa > Arthropoda > Insecta > Odonata > Petaluridae > Tanypteryx > Tanypteryx hageni. The sequence goes on from CM054112.1 coordinate 58,743,527, forward strand.
GTGCAGTCACTTGACATCGATGGCATTAAGTTCTATCAAGTTGCCTACAAAACCGATCGTAGAAGTTATCTCATAAGTTGAAAGACCGCCATTAACTCTTGTAGTCATGAATTTTATTGGTGAAATAAATATTTTTTGCGATTGAATCTTAATTTTGCACACATCAGTAATCCCCTGATCAAATTTTTTGTCATAGGACATAGGCACTTTCCAACGCCTTTTCTATTCACTATTTTGTTTATAATATGCATCAGAAGTTGTTAAAATAATGTAATCGAGTGTTCATAAAAACGGGCGTGGTGACTGAATAGATTAACATTTCTCAAATAATGTTTAACCATTGATCGAATGAAGAGCTTGATTACATGTAAGTGTGCTCTCATCACCGGTTCTATGATTACCTTATTAAGTTACATTTTAGCAGAACAGAGTTAAGACCGCAACGGTTGAGTAAATTTGGGTCACGACACGTAACGGAGTTATAGTTTTACTCGCAGGTATTTCGTGTTCTTTATCTCCGACACTTCCAGTGATTATACTATGAATATACGTAAATTAAAAGACTACGGTGTAAATATTTATAGTTGAAAAATTATGCCGGCTCTCTCGATCCCTCAGTTATCTGACTCGGAAGTTTGTTTTGCTATAATAGCTGTTATAATGCGAGAAAACTTAATTTTACCCGGCTTTATTGCGAAGGCTACGTTTTCCATGTTTATGACAGTTCATCTACTCGACTAACCCCTGAGTGCATGTTTATTTTTTTTAAGTATCTCGACTCATATATTTTCCGTACTCCCTGGGCGTAAAACCAAAACGACTGGTGCACACACAACATTATTTGGGTCAAAATTTTCCTTTCTGGAGGTTGCTAACCCAGGATCATTATAAAATCCGGCGCGTTCGCCCGCCAATTCACCAATATTTACCGAGCGAGCTCTTTCGTGACTTCGTTCGCCATTCATCTTTCTCCGTCCTTTTCGCGATGTGTTCCGGGGGTTGGAATGTGTCAGAATAATTCTTCATTTCACTCCAGCCAAATCTCTTTTTTCTCGAACTGATCGCTCGGCGCGTTCCTTACCGAAGATTCCGGGTTAACTTCCCGTTCGAATAAAAAAATCCCGACGCATTTGATCTCAAACTTTCACATTTTTCGAGGAAATTGTGTTTTTATACGAAATAAGATCGACTCGGACGTATTTGGGTCGTCGGATATCGCTCGTTTCCTCCTCCCCTCCACCCCCTTCCTTTCCGTCACCGAAAAACAAAAGAAACGTTATTCATGCGGAGCCGCAATCTGTGCCTCCCTTTCAAATCCCGTCCTTGGAAAATATAAAAGTAAACTTTTTTAAATCCACCTGAATCTTCCTACGCCACCTCCTCCCCTTCTAATTTCGCCAAGGGAAAAAAATTATAATAATAATAATAAAACCGACTGAGATTTTCCCCCTTCATTATCCCAAATAACGAAGCCCGGGGCACCCGATCACATTTTCCCCCTCTTTATCCTCTTGTCACGGCAAGAGAGAATGAGAGGAGGAGGAGAGAACACGATTCTGTCTCATAAGGAATATTTTTTTTATTTTTGACTTTACGATATCTCCCTTTCTTTTCCCTTCCTACCCTTTACTCCCAGCCTCCTTCCTTCTTGTTATAGCCACGAGACTCATCCCTCTCTTTAGCTATATCCATCTCCTTTCTCTCCCATCAACTTTCGCCTACCCCTCCAGCCATCATCCTTCCTACTGTGCCTTCTCCCGCCCCCTCCCCTCCTCTTCCTTCCCCCTCCCAAAGCTCAAAGCCTTAGGTAGACCGCGATCTAGTTCTGCCACACACACACAAACACAGGTACACAAACGCACACATTCGCCCCTACACAAAGGGATATACGTCAGAGGAGAAAAGAGAAAGAGGGGGTAAAGAAGGATAATTCGAACGTCCTTTTTCCTTATTCATGGCTCTGGGGCGTAGACGGCTCTCATTCTCCACTTGCATACATCCTTCTCTTGTTTTCTACACCACGATGCCGTACCTGGGACGATGATGTTCTCTTCCTTTTTTTGCTTTATACCTATGCTTTAACGCACTAGGTTCTTCTCTCTCTCTCTCCTCCGTAAGCCGCCATCTCCCCTCTCTTTGCGGGGTTAAGCGTTCCGAAACCCTTTAAAAAACAAAGGAGCTTCGAGGCAAAAACGATTCGCATAACAAAAAAAGGTTCCTCTCACCTGTCCTTATATCGTACATGAGCATAAATAGAGACGGTGTTATCGATAATGTCGGGGACAGAGTGAGCTGTGAGGGGAGAAAGGATGGCGATAGAGAGAGAATAAAAGAAGGGAGGAGAAGAGATCGTAGGATAAAGATATATGAAATTTAGGTGCTCAAAAGAGCTATACGGAAAAGTTTTCGGTTCCTCTAGGAGAACTTTTTGGAGACAAGGGAGCAAGGGATTAATATTAAATGAGGATAAAAATACTTTTTGGCTGTTTTCTGGCTCGTTTCCTAGCAAAAGGGCCGGGGATACATCCCGTTTTTATTGACTAAAGCGCGCGATGAATGAATAATGGGCTTACTTTTCGGAATATAATTTAGCTGTAATTCTTCCTATCCCGATCCTTTAGCGGCCTTTGCTCAATTTTTGGGAGGAAGTAAAAAAAATCTGGTAATCTTTTCCTTGGTGTACCTAGTGAATTATAAATGCCGCAAAGTAGCGAAGACTATTTTTAAATTTTGTCTAAAATTTTTCACCGAGTGAATGCGATAGTGATATTAAAACGTAGAAGTTAGAATAAAATAATCAGCAAAACATTCCTTGATAACTTAATATTAATTTGCCTTTATCGTATAATTATGACGAAAGGAAGACGAAAAGAATTCGGTATGGTCAAAAATAGTCTGCTTCAGATCCGCTCGAAAAATTTTAACCAACCTAACCAAAAACTCACACTTTAACTCTGTTAGCTTTAACCAAAAAGTAAAAGGAATAATCATCTAGCTATAAATACTGCATAATGGAAAGATACATTTTTAAATCTCCTTTTTATTGTCTAAATATGTTTTCATCTGGTGAATGACATAGCGATAACTAACCGTAAAAGTTTAAATAAACTAATTTGTGGAAGTCTACTTAGTAATTTGATATAATCTAGTATCGTTTAATTATGACGATAAGACGACACGATCAATTTGGCGCAACCCAATGCAGCTTTTTCTATGTCCGATAGAAAAATATTTACCAACCTTACCACATATACATCTTAATTCGATTTTAACCAAAAAGGAAAGGTTAGCATATTCAACGCTATGTTTAAATATCTAAGGCTGAGGCGGAGACACGAATAGACATACTAAAATCTACATTTCGGCCAGCTGAATAAATCAAACCGGTGCCCCACATTACTTCCCACACAATACCGAAAAGATACGTTAATGTAATCGCGCCCATGAAGTGCGTGCGTTAAACGTGTAACTGGTCATTCTCCTGGTCTAATGTTTAATGAGCCGACTACCCGCTCATCGGTTTAATTCAGCTAAACACAGTTGAGTCAACACTGAAATAGCAAGGAATATGTGTTTGCAGTTGCGAAACCAAACACTTGCACCCTCTATTGAGCTCCAAAATGCATTGCTGCATAATTCGCGGATCGTATCCACATGCAAACTAATGTCCTCGTTGTTTTGAACCAATGCTCCTCTCGCAGCTCAGGATTCTATCGAGGATCATTTCCTTTGTTATAATTTTCTACAGCTGAGAAACTCGAGTAATATTTATAATAAATTTTGCTTTTCGTTCAATATTTTGACTGTTAAACACGTCCCAACTTGTCCATCAGTTACAGAAATGTCTGCGTGTGTAAGTCGTGCTACTTTTACTTCCAATAGTTATATTCAGCCCTTTCGAATTCATAATATAATCATATTTCACATTATATTGACTTCTGTGCCGTGATAATACAACTTGTTCCAATCCTTTTTCATAAATGATTGAAAGCATTAACCGTCGTATCTCCAATAGCTACACAACAAACAACGGAAATACTAGCAACGTGTTCTTATAGAATCTATTTTCGGTGAATTACCACTGAATACAGCTGCTTTGTAGCCAAAGTGCGCATTTCATTGATAATAAATTGTTTTTAACCTTGTGGTGGCTATTGGAGGCACCTGTGGCAAGTATTTTTACTTTCTTCATACACGAAGTATAGAGAAAGTATTAAAAAAATCGAATTCGAGATTTCAACGGAATTACATGTTTTAAAGTCCCCTGAACACGTTTTGACTATTTTCTCGATGATGTCTGTCAGTCTGTCTGTCTGTATGTGATAGATTTTTGTGAGCGCTCTAACTGAAAAACTATTAATCAGGTTAACGCAAAATTTTATATTTAACATTTTTATAAAAGTTGAAAGATCTGATTAGTTTTTGGTAAAAATCGGTCTACCGGAAGTGGGTGTTTACTCTTGTCACTTATCCGTCATTTTGAAATATTTCCTTTAATATTTGGTAAATGTAAAAATGTATTGGAATAAAAGTTGTAGGAAATTTTATTTTCTACAACCTTTGTTTGATACATTTTTCCATTGTTTAAGAGATATCTTATATTTTTAGCTGCCACCACCACGCCACCTACCGAAGACTATTGTTAACAATTGGCGCTTAGTTACGTCTTAGTAACGTTCCTTTTTCTTTTCTTAATTCCCAACCGGAAGTATATATTGACAACGATCCCAGAGCTAACAACATGTAATTTTCCATATAAATATGGAGAAAGTCATGTGTTACCCACATCAGTTTATTTAAATAGTTCCCTGTTGAATTTGTTAACTGTCGAGATTCCAAAAAGCTGATATTTTTCCATTAATGAACTAATATGATTTCTTCTATAGCATTTTCTCCTAGACCGATTTATAAAATTACAATAAAATTAATAAATGCATTTTGTGATTATGAATCCATATACTAGTCTTTTGTTCCCTATTTTATAATAATTCCCCAAGGTATTAAAAATACCTAGAGTGTGCACCAAGTAATGTTACTTTGATATCCTCATGGATACAACGTTTTTACGAATAACAAATATTTTCTTTAAACTTCACAAATGAGACTGAACGAAATTGCTGAGAGTGGACGATAAATTACGGTGGTATTTCTTCTGATCAGGTTGGATGATTATTTTATACTCATCATTTTTCAGAGAGGCTAGTAAAAACAATTGATTATGTGGGAAAATTCTGGAAACATTACGCATTTGATAACATGCTGCGTGTTACTCATTATAAATCTTCCACTACAGAACTTTTACTTTGTTAATTGGATAGGTAATTAGCCGTTTAGATTGATGGAATGATATGATCCGAAGATCCTATGCAGACAGGCATAAGCTGTGAAAGTTGGAACAATTTTTGAAACGAGAAAAAAGTCTGCTATGACCGGGAATTGAACCCGGGTTTTCCACTTGCCGGGCGGATATTCTACCCCTGAACTATCGTAGCAGAACATTTTCTCTCGTTTCTGAACACGGATGTTTTCCTTGGTAGGACGGGAACTAGCCAAGCTAGTATCAAACTGCCCCGACAGATGTCCTCGAAGAGAATCATCGAAAGAAACTCCTTCCTCTCAAATGGTGAGATTGCCAAACATGAAATTGATGGAATGATATGATCCGAAGATCCTATGCAGACAGGCATAAGCTGTGAAAGTTGGAACAATTTTTGAAACGAGAAAAAAGTCTGCTATGACCGGGAATTGAACCCGGGTCTTCCACTTGCCGGGCGGATATTCTACCCCTGAACTATCGTAGCAGAACATTTTCTCTCGTTTCTGAACACGGATGTTTTCCTTGGTAGGACGGGAACTAGCCAAGCTAGTATCAAACTGCCCCGACAGATGTCCTCGAAGAGAATCATCGAAAGAAACTCCTTCCTCTCAAATGGTGAGATTGCCAAACATGAAATTGATGGAATGATATGATCCGAAGATCCTATGCAGACAGGCATAAGCTGTGAAAGTTGGAACAATTTTTGAAACGAGAAAAAAGTCTGCTATGACCGGGAATTGAACCCGGGTCTTCCACTTGCCGGGCGGATATTCTACCCCTGAACTATCGTAGCAGAACATTTTCTCTCGTTTCTGAACACGGATGTTTTCCTTGGTAGGACGGGAACTAGCCAAGCTAGTATCAAACTGCCCCGACAGATGTCCTCGAAGAGAATCATCGAAAGAAACTCCTTCCTCTCAAATGGTGAGATTGCCAAACATGAAATTGATGGAATGATATGATCCGAAGATCCTATGCAGACAGGCATAAGCTGTGAAAGTTGGAACAATTTTTGAAACGAGAAAAAAGTCTGCTATGACCGGGATTTGAACCCGGGTCTTCCACTAGCCGGGCGGATATTCTACCCCTGAACTATCGTAGCAGAACATTTTCTCTCGTTTCTGAACACGGATGTTTTCCTTGGTAGGACGGGAACTAGCCAAGCTAGTATCAAACTGCCCCGACAGATGTCCTCGAAGATAATCATCGAAAGAAACTCCTACCTCTCAAATGGTGAGATTGCCAAACATGAAATTGATGGAATGATATGATCCGAAGATCCTATGCAGACAGGCATAAGCTGTGAAAGTTGGAACAATTTTTGAAACGAGAAAAAAGTCTGCTATGACCGGGAATTGAACCCGGGTCTTCCACTTGCCGGGCGGATATTCTACCCCTAAACTATCGTAGCAGAACATTTTCTCTCGTTTCTGAACACGGATGTTTTCCTTGGTAGGACGGGAACTAGCCAAGCTAGTATCAAACTGCCCCGACAGATGTCCTCGAAGAGAATCATCGAAAGAAACTCCTTCCTCTCAAATGGTGAGATTGCCAAACATGAAATTGATGGAATGATATGATCCGAAGATCCTATGCAGACAGGCATAAGCTGTGAAAGTTGGAACAATTTTTGAAACGAGAAAAAAGTCTGCTATGACCGGGAATTGAACCCGGGTCTTCCACTTGCCGGGCGGATATTCTACCCCTGAACTATCGTAGCAGAACATTTTCTCTCGTTTCTGAACACGGATGTTTTCCTTGGTAGGACGGGAACTAGCCAAGCTAGTATCAAACTGCCCCGACAGATGTCCTCGAAGAGAATCATCGAAAGAAACTCCTACCTCTCAAATGGTGAGATTGCCAAACATGAAATTGATGGAATGATATGATCCGAAGATCCTATGCAGACAGGCATAAGCTGTGAAAGTTGGAACAATTTTTGAAACGAGAAAAAACGAGAAAAAAAAGTTTCTTTCGATGATTCTCTTCGAGGACATCTGTCGGGGCAGTTTGATACTAGCTTGGCTAGTTCCCGTCCTACCAAGGAAAACATCCGTGTTCAGAAACGAGAGAAAATGTTCTGCTACGATAGTTTAGGGGTAGAATATCCGCCCGGCAAGTGGAAGACCCGGGTTCAATTCCCGGTCATAGCAGACTTTTTTCTCGTTTCAAAAATTGTTCCAACTTTCACAGCTTATGCCTGTCTGCATAGGATCTTCGGATCATATCATTCCATCAATTTCATGTTTGGCAATCTCACCATTTGAGAGGAAGGAGTTTCTTTCGATGATTCTCTTCGAGGACATCTGTCGGGGCAGTTTGATACTAGCTTGGCTAGTTCCCGTCCTACCAAGGAAAACATCCGTGTTCAGAAACGAGAGAAAATGTTCTGCTACGATAGTTTAGGGGTAGAATATCCGCCCGGCAAGTGGAAGACCCGGGTTCAATTCCCGGTCATAGCAGACTTTTTTCTCGTTTCAAAAATTGTTCCAACTTTCACAGCTTATGCCTGTCTGCATAGGATCTTCGGATCATATCATTCCATCAATTTCATGTTTGGCAATCTCACCATTTGAGAGGTAGGAGTTTCTTTCGATGATTCTCTTCGAGGACATCTGTCGGGGCAGTTTGATACTAGCTTGGCTAGTTCCCGTCCTACCAAGGAAAACATCCGTGTTCAGAAACGAGAGAAAATGTTCTGCTACGATAGTTCAGGGGTAGAATATCCGCCCGGCTAGTGGAAGTCCCGGGTTCAATTCCCGGTCATAGCAGACTTTTTTCTCGTTTCAAAAATTGTTCCAACTTTCACAGCTTATGCCTGTCTGCATAGGATCTTCGGATCATATCATTCCATCAATTTCATGTTTGGCAATCTCACCATTTGAGAGGTAGGAGTTTCTTTCGATGATTCTCTTCGAGGACATCTGTCGGGGCAGTTTGATACTAGCTTGGCTAGTTCCCGTCCTACCAAGGAAAACATCCGTGTTCAGAAACGAGAGAAAATGTTCTGCTACGATAGTTCAGGGGTAGAATATCCGCCCGGCAAGTGGAAGACCCGGGTTCAATTCCCGGTCATAGCAGACTTTTTTCTCGTTTCAAAAATTGTTCCAACTTTCACAGCTTATGCCTGTCTGCATAGGATCTTCGGATCATATCATTCCATCAATTTCATGTTTGGCAATCTCACCATTTGAGAGGAAGGAGTTTCTTTCGATGATTCTCTTCGAGGACATCTGTCGGGGCAGTTTGATACTAGCTTGGCTAGTTCCCGTCCTACCAAGGAAAACATCCGTGTTCAGAAACGAGAGAAAATGTTCTGCTACGATAGTTTAGGGGTAGAATATCCGCCCGGCAAGTGGAAGACCCGGGTTCAATTCCCGGTCATAGCAGACTTTTTTCTCGTTTCAAAAATTGTTCCAACTTTCACAGCTTATGCCTGTCTGCATAGGATCTTCGGATCATATCATTCCATCAATTTCATGTTTGGCAATCTCACCATTTGAGAGGAAGGAGTTTCTTTCGATGATTCTCTTCGAGGACATCTGTCGGGGCAGTTTGATACTAGCTTGGCTAGTTCCCGTCCTACCAAGGAAAACATCCGTGTTCAGAAACGAGAGAAAATGTTCTGCTACGATAGTTCAGGGGTAGAATATCCGCCCGGCTAGTGGAAGACCCGGGTTCAATTCCCGGTCATAGCAGACTTTTTTCTCGTTTCAAAAATTGTTCCAAGCCGTTTAGATGTTTAAACATGTTACAAAACTAGTTAACACTCCCTGCATTGTTACAGGCAAAAAATCTTTCAACATTAACTGAGCATAGATAACGTCAATTAATAAAGCAACTTCGTTTAAATAACAGAATATTTAATGCGCATGGCGCATAATTGGTGAGAGTGAACCAAAAATGGAGAGAAATGGATTTTTAAAAATATCTTTTAAAATCAAAATTTTGGCTGATTAATTTGAGCCAGAAAAATCTCAAATAAGAAGGGCAAAAGTGAAAAAAAGTTTTTCATTTAATCATTTGCTACATCCGTTATGCCCCCAAGCGATTTATATGAAAGCTATCAGTGTAATTGATACCATTACTCTTCAATTATGAAATAAATTAATCAACTTTTTATGTAATTTTTATTTTGTTCAAATTATAATAACAGCTCGTTGCATAAAACGTGAGTCCAATTGAAGCCATCTCGCGGTGGAAAATTTATGAGCTACATGGAAAACTCAATCAGTGAAAAATTTGTAGATTGATAAGAGCTATGTAACATAAAAAGAATTTTCCAAATAACTTCAGTGGTTTGGCTACAATACTATTTCAAAATGTTGAATGTTCCAAATTTGGAGCCATCTAGCGGAAAATCTATGAACTACCATGAAAATTCAATCGATGTATACCTAATGGATTGATAAGTGCTATCAAACTCAAAAAGTGTTTTTAAAACATCTCGTAACACAAAAAAGTTGTCCACAGACGGACGGACAGGCAGAGTGCTCACATAAGCACGTTTTTTTCTTTTAAGAAATATTGCTAAAAAATGTTGAGAAAACCGTATATGTACTCATTTCGCTTGCAAAAGAACCAGATTTTGTGGTGATCGAGGGATGATGGGTACCAATTCATTTTTTTATGATCTCCAATCAGTGATCGCTGAGCACTTGTAGCCGAAGTGAGCATCTGATACTAACTGGCGCTCACTTTCAAAAAGAACGCACCCATGCGTTCACACGAATACCCTTTCTTAGACTAAATGAGACAGCGTTCTGAATTCTCCATCTTTGAATCCGTGAAAATAGTTTTTGCCTTTAAGCTTTTGCCTTTACACTTGTTTTTCGTTACGGATGCATAATGTCTGTTATGAAATGATATTATGGGAAAGCTGGAAAAATATATATCAAACATTGACCGAAGGGTGTTCAATAAGCCACTGTGCACTAGATTATTAAATTGACCATATTAATTACATGCGTTGCACAAAAGCGAAGTGCACAGTGACTATTGCGGAACACTTTATAAACATCGGTCTATCGCAATTATTTTAATTTTCCCTCGTCTTTTAAGTCTCCTTATAAAATTTTTATGCCTCGAAGGGAACTTCTCATCTATTTAAACTCTGCAAATCTTGTGGCCTTTCCTTTTTTACCTTAAAAGGCACAGAGAGAGAGAGAGAGAAACGCGCGATCGAAAATAGGGCACTGGCTGTCTCGCCGTACAGCCATTGGACCTTCTTGTACTTAATGAAGTGCCTCTTCCCGAGACGGGTCCTTCTTTCCTTTCTCCTCCCCTCCCCTTCTCGTCCTTTCCCTCATCTCTCTCTCTCTCGTTCGTATCCCTCGGCGCGCTCACCTCCAACTTCCTCCCTCCTTTCAACTCTCCCTCCCTTTCTCTCTCTCTCTCTCCACTCCGCCGTGAGCACACATACCCTGAATAGCTAAATGCGAGAGAGCACCTTCGCGTAAAGAATTTCAATTTCCCGCTCGAGTTGCTGTTTGGGGAGCAATAAATTCATGTGCATTCTGGAAAGCTTATACCTCAACTTGTCTTATGATAACATTAAAAATAAAAAGGTGGAGGGAAGGGATAAACTAAAGGGAGGAATGACTGTGTCTCATCTCCTCGCAAAATAATAATAATAAAAAACGCGATGGCTTTTTTGCGACGCACATACACGGACGAGCGACCTTGTGTGAGAGAGGGGTCATCTAACTCATAACCCTTTCAGTTTCCGGACGTCTCCCTCGTTTTAATATTCTGGGCGTTTTTTTGTGTGTGCGTGCGTGTCTTTCGAAGTGCTCCTTTGCTAGTGAGCTTGTTATCTATGTCGTCCTGCATTCCCAGACTTCAAAAAAATATATCTTTGTAGATATTAGCGGTGAGTGCTTTTTTCGTCAAGAGGACCATTTAATGGGTTTAGTGTCGCGACAAATGCGTCCGAGAAGGCTTCTAACATCTCTGTTTTCAACGGTTGATCTCTTATGCTGTATCGCTAGGACTTTTTATCGATTTTAATTTTAAGGATAAATACACACCATTAAAATGTTTAATTTCTCTCTAAAAAGATTTATTTGCAAAATGTAATGTTTTATGTCGTATCACTAGGGAGTTTGATCGATTTCAAAATTAAGGATAAACAAAATGTCCAAACGGAACTTTGATGCCTACTTTCCACATAATTATTTTAAATTAAATGTGGTGCAGCAATTGCTTATATTGGCTTTATTAGCTTTAAAATCGCCCCAGAGGAGTTCCTGTTTGTGTTCTCAAATTTCGTACTTTAGCGTTATAAAACATTACAAGTACATTCGAACGGAAAACTAAATTGATTACGCGTATTTGTGTGGCAAAAATAACTCCTGTATGTAATCGACTATACCGAATCCGAGTCCAACAATAGTCGCTGCAATGGCAACACTCTCGTAATAAGTGATTACAAGAGAGGAAAGATGCACACATCATTCGTGCATACATGCGAGGCAGAGGTGTTCTTTACGATTCATGCAAAAAAGATAAATATTAATGGCTTAGTATAATGCCTAAGAACTGGCATGCCAAAGAAATATCGAACTTTTGATTCAACGATTTGTTTCCTAATCGGTTGTACTTAATAAAACAATTGACTATTATTTAAAACTTATCTCACTCGAATAGTAGTTATATAATCTTTATTTTCACGTTCATTCCTTCGTCTTAAATTACTCATTTCTTTTCACTTACAAACACTGTATACGTAAATAAAATAGACTTATTTACCTTCATTTCTCCGTCGTAAATAACCCATTTCCCTTCATTTACCAAATGTTACGTGAGCATGAAAGAAAATAAATTAATCAGTTAACACCAGATATTGTTTACCTCAGTTACCACGAGATTGTTTTCGTTGACTACAATTAAAAAATCACGGGAAAATTTTACCAAGTTAAAAATGAATTACGACTTTCTCCTTTGATTTTCTCGAAATCGGCTACTCCCTCGATGAAAATGTACTGAACAAAACGTATGATATTTGGTTAGTTCTATAAATTTAGTTTAAAGATTTTTTGTTGTAAGTATAATTTACGAGATATAAAGAAAAGTTCATTTTTGTCCCCAGTAATGTCGTACTCCAGATTATACCACCTAAACCATTTGTATCATTTTCTTATTTTCTTTATGTCATAAATACTAAATTTTAGGAACATCCGCTCAGTATTTTCACAGGTTAAACATGCGGACGGACACGACGGGACAATAAAGCGTTCTTTGTTTACTTTTTATAAAGAACGCCTAAAAACTTGAAACTGCGAAGTTCAAAGTAATGCGATCGATAAGCTAAATTCTGCGATACAAGTTAGAATCTCTACAGATGGACACAGCAAAGACGCTATAAGCCCATTTCCATTCTGGAAAGTAGACTTCAAACAGCTACCCTTAAAATATTTAATTTATCTCTTGAAGGTTTAATTTTCAAAATATATACACTTGGCCCTGCTCTAACACAGATTCACTACGGCATGGTTTGTTTTTTAATGCCAAAAATTCATGCAACGCGGAATATGGTTCGCATTTAAAGCTATTTGGTCATAATTGAGATTTGGTATTCCATACTGCGGAGCGGAGGGTCCGAGTGCTCTGTTTGTAAGCTTAGATAACGGGCAAAAACACTCCATTTGTACATATATGTGCATTAAAGAAAGGTTTGGGACTGGAGGATAGTGCCTGAAGGGGTATGAACGCAACCCACCGTTCACTTTGTTCACATTACACGGATTCATGTAACACGGCATTTTTTTCAGAACGAATCCCTCGTGTTATAGGAGAGCTAGGTGTACCTACCATACGTATCACTTCATACTCTTCATGAGATAAGTGCATTTCGAATTTGTACAGTTGCTGACGAGTGTATGGGTACAAAAATATCGGGTTTATTCATTCGTTTTATGAAATAAAATTCGAATTAAAGTAGCTGATCTTGCAAGTAGCATAGGTTTTTATAGGAATATCGGCTGAATATACGGTGTTAATCCTTCGAAATAATCTTTTACATCTATAAAATCCAAGTCCTTACGTGAACTAGACAAATCTTGCATGAATTGCGATTGTCTGTTTGTCTAGCATTTATACATGAGGTAAGCAATGAACATAATAATAAGACGGTGACGATTTAATTTGGTAGCTCTTATCATTTATTAGAATAAATATTGTTCGTGTCAAAAGCATCATCGCGACTCGTGCTTTAGAAAAACATTATTTTCTTAAGTTCGAAAGGACGCAAAAATATTCCTTATAATACAAGCTTTGTGCAAAAAATTGTCTGATTTTTTATAAGCTCTATCAACTCTTACGTTATTTTCTGCGAAAAAGGTCGATTGCTTCTTCTGCATCGAAATAAGAAATTATCGCAAAAGGAGACGCAATCTTTGTTTTTGTTCGTGTTTTCGTTCCATCAATAAATTTCCGCAAGTTTAACCTTTTTTATTTCCTGTTGGCTTCCATGGGCGATGGTATTAGCGGAGGGAAAGAAAAATTAAACTGCATTTTTGCCGATCCGCCGTCCCCAAACAAGTTTGCGCTCGCGTTCGATTAGTTTCACATCATCGCCTAACGTCGTTTCCCAATCATTTTTCAACGCCGAAAAAATTCGAGCGAAAATGTACCGAAAACGAAAGAACACCTTCGTTCTGCAGCCGGGGAAAAAAATGCCCTGAGAAATTCTGACCATCGAACTATCAAAAGTTCGTTTGGAGCTAAAAATATGTATAGAGCAAAGGGTTGGGAGGGAGAGTGAGGGAGTGGTAGGGAGGGAGGGAAAATTTTATCCGTGGCCCGTATTTTCCTTTGCTTAACTCCCCAGAGCACAGTGATTGCTCCCATTCAGCGAGATATCCACTTCTTCTCCGCCCGCCGGCGGGCCTGTGAAGGTACCATAGCATCCTAAGTGCTCAGCCATCACTGCCCCCGTGAACGGTTTCCATAGGGAGAGATAGAATGAAGGAGGAAGGGAGAGATATAGGGATAGGGGGAGAGAGTAAGAGCGATATATATATATATATAGGAAGATGGAATTAGGAAAAAAAGAAGAAATGAAATACGTTCTCCAGCCAGTCTCATGAATTCTACTTAGCGAAACCCTTCATTCCCCTCTTGAACCAAACGCGAAACTCAACAATCGTTGCCTTGGGATTTGAGCCAGTCTTTCCAGCAGGAGGCGCAAGGGAAGAAGAAGTGGTGTAGTAGTAGTAGTAAGAGAAAAAGAGGTGGGGGTAGGGGAAAACAAAAACAAATGAACGCTGCCAGGCCGCAGCGGAAGAAGAAATCCGCCGAGTGGCTTCATTTCAATGAGCGCCTCAAGAGCCAACTATTTCTCTCCCTCTGTTTTTCCCTCTTTCACTCATATACTCCGTCTTACTTCTTGATTACTTCACGGCTCTCCGACTTCTTTTGTTTATTTTTTCCTTCTCTCCTTCCTAGTCTGTGATCTTTTCTCGAAAGACTTGATTTGGTGTGGCGCTTGCAGGGTTCCCTGAATGGCTTTCGGACGGAGCGTGAAGGGTTTTCGAACCAGCTATTTTTTGCAGGAGGCTGGACTTCATTTTTTAAATATTATATTTTCACTAATCTTATCGAAGTAAATGGGGTTTCTTGGAACAGAGAGAATTCGCGAGTCAGCCGCGTGAAAAAATGCATTTCTCTTTCCGTTATTCAGTCGAATTTCGTATCGATCGGCATTTTTTGAACTCAGATTTCATCAAATAAGATAATTAACCAAAATAAATGAGTCAATCTGAAAGAAAAATGGATTCATATGAAACATCAACTTGAAAAAACGCCTTTTATAATAGTGAAATGCATTGGGCCAAGTAGATCAGTGATTTCCAAACTGTGTCGCAACACATTAGTGCGTCACCACGTGCAATGAGGTTTCTCGTGAAACGTACTCGACATATGTAAATGAATATTTTAAAGTCAAGTATAATTCTTCCAGAATATAACAAAGCGAAATTTCGTAAACATATATATAAGTTTAGGACTAAGTAACGCTAAAACTAAAAGAAAAAACAAAAATAAATACGACCCCGATAATAATATAAACTAAAAGCGTTTGGTTATAATATGTTTACATTGTAACGCGTTAATCAGAGTATAAAACCTGCAGCTCTTTAATCGGCTAGTGATGGCAAACTCACCACACACTGTAGAATTACAAGCCGTATCGCTCTTTCCTCATATATGAATTCAACACATTTTTAGTCGTTCTTTAACAGCGAAGCGGTAGTAGCGGAACGCCTTATGGACACGTCTCCTCCGACCGTCTGTCGTGACTTTCATCTCCTGAGCCGCTGCACTGGGCGGATTTTAATTAAAGTGCAAGTGATCCTTATTAAAAGTTGTCACCCAATTGTGATTTTGAACTGCGTCCGTGAATTAGAAATTCGTAATTTGAAATTCATATAAGCACTTAAATAAACTTATACTCGTATCTCGTTAAATGGCATCCGTCAAGCAACAATTAAATACCACATGTTTCTCTCCCTTGCTCTTATATGATCTGTAAGCTATATATTTAAAAAAAAATATGCGGGTAGAGGATAACTTTTGTCACAAAAAGCCCGCGACGCCATATAATTACGGGGTTTAGGACAGTTTGGCGCAACCGTTTCGGTGCGGGGATCTTTCGGCGCAGAGATCTTTCGGCGCAGCAATCTTTCGGCGCAGGGATCTTTCGGCGTAGGGATCTTTCGGCGCAGGGATCTTTTGGCGCAGGGATCTTTCGGCTCAGGGATCTTTCGGCGCAGGGATCTTTCGGCGCAGGGATCTTTCAACGCAGGGATCTTTCGGCGCAGGGATCTTTCGGCGCAGGATCTTTCGGCGCAGGATCTTTCGGCGCAGGAATCTTTCGGCGCAGGGATCTTTCGGCGCAGGGATCTTTCGGCGCAGGGATCTTTCGGCGCAGGGATTTTTCGGCGCAGGGATCTTTCAGCGCAGGGATCTTTCGACGCGGGGATCTTTCGGCGTAGGGATCTTTCGGCGCAGGATCTTTCGGCGCAGGAACACAATTTTTCTGTTTCCCTTGGTAAAACTTGAGCAAAGTAGCAGAAAATATTACTACATACTATATCTTGACTTCCTGTTGGTAAAATTTTTAACTTAATGGAATACTTCTTAATACTGATACTGGAAATTGCTTATAGGTACACAACATCATCTTATGAAAATAATATCTAACGATAGGAGGTGAGAGGGCGGTAGAAATAATTAACATAAATAGGCGATATGGCTGTCTGTCGTAAATGTCGATAAATGTCTAACTTTAAATTTGGAATAGGACGAAAATAAATAATCTTCGATAACTGTCGATTAGGAATAAAAAAATTAATTCTGAATAATATATTATGATTCCTGTTAGTTTATCACATTGAAACTTAAATTATTATTCTCAAACATCGTCAGCTGTTAATTCAAAAACTAGACCTAATATACTTTACGTTTACATCGTCTACATTTTGTTTTAAGGCCAATGGATGCATTGCTTTTGTGAGTAGGTACAAAACAGAATCCCTCTCATAAGGAGTTGAATTCGCTCCAAGAAAAATCATCGTTAAACGAAACTTCGTTGCATGAATGTTAATATACCAGAATAACAATACTGTATGATTAAGGGTAGATTATTTCTCTGTGCTTAAGTTATTTGTAATAAAAATATATTAATCTTCAGATCTTATAAAACTAACTGCATGATTTCTGATCATTTTCATAAAGACTGGTTTGCCATACCACCTCATAACGTCCCATCTTATGCACTACTTACATAAATTTGATTGAACGTTTCACACACAATGTTTAGAAAAACCGTAGATAACATTTAAATTTCCTTACGCTTAGTTCTTACACTCCCAGCTTCAACTCAATGGAGATTGTTATGATTAACCTGTACATTAATACCATGCAGTCCGCCGTAAGTTGACATATTTTTATAAGGTAATGTTTATATTTTTATTTATTTATTTGAAAAAAGCCCAAAAACAACAGAAAGCCAATTACATTGAACACATAACACATGTGTGTACCTATAAGCAATTTCGAGTATCAGTATTAAGAAATATTCCATTAAGTTAAGACTTTTACCAATAGGAAGCCAAGATATAGTATGTAGTAATATTTTCTGTTCCTTTGCTCGAATTTTACCCAGGGAAACGGAAAAATTGTGTTCTTGAGCCGATAAGTCCCCGCGCCGAAAGACCCCTGGGCCGAAAGGTCCCTGCGCCGAAGGATCCCCGCACCAAACTGTCCTGTGCCAAACCGTCCCATTCCGATAATTATGAACTAATTTCGGAGATAAAAACGAGAGAATCCCAAGTATAACGTCGTACGTACATTTTGTTTACATCGGTTGAAACAACAATTCTAACGGCAAACAACAATTAAAAAAACATATTTTTCTCTTCTTTGAGGTATAGATTAAATATTTATTCAAATATAGAACAACATTTACAACAAAAGAGTCCGCGAGCCCATATAACTACTACTTATAGTGTCAGTGATATCATTCCAAGAACTACCAAAACTTTCGATACCGTTTTACATGTATTTTCCATAAAGAACGCCTTTGAAATCTCTGTGTATTCCATTCAAGGAGTATACATTTCCATCTTGTAATATTTCCTAACATATTACACATGTACAAAATAAAAATGTCGCGTTTATTTTGGCAGGTGGCTTATGGTGTCGCAACGAGAAAACGTTTAGAAAACACTGCCATAGATCATTTTATCATGCAGATGAAATTATGCGCTGTACATGATTACAAGACTCAGGGGAATGTTTCCCAACCAACTTTCCACGGCACAGTGGTTCGTCGTCATACACGAACAGGTTTACAGTGGAATTTCTAGAAAGTCACACGTTTTTCGAACGTACGCGAAGGAGCGATTGAACGCTAAAGAAGAGCGACCGCTCCCTCCGTCGTAATTTCCGACTACACTGTCGGTGAGAAGAGAGCTGCATCCTACTCGTATAGGCTACATTCCACCAAGTTAGCGGCATTCTAAGAAAGGTGGCAGTAATAATTCGTCTTTACGTAGCATCGAGTTTTATTGCCTTCAATTCCTGCTAGGATAAGGCTACTTGGAGACCAGCTCAGATCTCACGTTGCAAGTGTGTGTGTTGGGGGTTAGAATGAGGAGGAGAGGGTAGCATAAGTGTCCCTTGGAATGAAAAAGATTGGGAAACGCTATCTTGGAAAGTATTGTTTTAGGCAAAAACACTTCTTAAAATTGAGATAATCTCGCGTTCAGTAAAATGGGATGTATAGTAGAAGTAGATAACTTGGCACTTTCCCCACTCCTCAGGGGTATATTTTCTGCTTAGAATTCTTTGATGGAAGGGGTTGCGTAATAAATTTTAAAAACTGATCGAAAACCACCTCGAAATTAAAATTTTCCAAAACGTTTCATTTTTTTATTTTTCACGTAAACTCACAATGTGAATCGTCTCAACTGTTCCTGGGGTAACTTTGTGAAATAATTCCATAATTAGAAATTTCAGCATTGTAATTTTCCATTATGAGTTATAGTGTAACTATAATGGAAAATTACTGAGTGCTATCATTTTTTTATTATTTCTTAATGCGAAACCTAAAAGCTTTCATTTATTTAGATTCTGTATAACTCGCCAACCTATGACGAAATTTCATCAATCGTATTCATAGTACAGGTGAAAAAACGAGATTCAACACTTATGACCATACCTTGAGAGATAATTTATACAGTTCCTGTAGAGATTTCAAAATTATAATTTGATCAAAACACATTTTCCCATGACCACGTTCAGTCGAGCTAAAAACTGTTCAATATGGCTGCATAATTTCCTTTTCAGCAATTTCATCGCGAAAATTCTGTCCCTTCACAAAATCTTATCTCGCTGTAAACAGACTCTCTAATGATTTCGCGTATTTAGTGAATAAACAATGCTAGATGATAATTTTGGCGATTTTGACTGGAATCTTTACCGCTTGCTATGAACGCATTCGCTATTACAAAGACAGTGGAATACACAATTCGCCATTTTATCGTAAGCCACAAAATAGAATGCCCTTGAGTTCATGCCTTAGCATATAGCTTGTGTCGTTGTTATGAGAGAATTCCGATGGTAACATCTTCTGTTTTATTACGAACGCAATTAGAAGCGCTTCGAAATCCACCGGAGGCACTTGAGTGCCACCTTTAATTTCCAATACCGTCATCGTAATGGTTGGTGCAAGTGAGAGAAGAGAGGAAGAGGGGAGAGAGAGAAACGCCATCTAAAGTTCTCTCGGAGGACGATTTTTTTTATTTCGCCCTTCAGTTTTTTCTTTCGTCCCATTAATTTCTCCGTTTGCTCTCTTTTCTCTCACAAAGGTTCCGCGTAGCCACCTTCAGCCGTTCCTTTTATACGATAATAATTATTTCATTCGCCTCGCTGCGCTGCCAATGTTCTCAAAGCAAACTATTGATGTTTCCACCAAAGTTAATTACAAAGCTGAAAAGGCTTTGGTTCCTTTAGAAGCACGAAAAAAGGAGATGTGAACCGTTGGCGGCGTAACGAGAAAAGAATTCGTGCTCGTCCAACGAGAATTGCGTGGTAAACTATCCATGAAGGGGATTGACACTGCGTGGAGTCATCAAGATTCGTTAGTATTGTAATCCTTTGGGAGAAATAGACGGGCTTTGTAAAAATTGAACACTTTTTGCACGAAATTAACTTTTTGTTTCATCTCGAGAATGCTTAAATACGCCTGATTACAATTACAACTACGCATTTATATATTTTTCTTGAAGTTTCAATCTATGATTGTAAATGGCATTTTTGTTGACATAATGGGAGTGTTTTTAGGTTTTAATTATCTAGAAAAACGTTAACTAACGTAACGACTAGATTGAAAGAAATTCTATTAAAGAATATGTGCCCCACAAACCAATGGTTAATATAACCTAGTTAGTTTTTAGCTATAGCATCGATATTGAATATCATTTTGAAGCGCAATTGAATATGTATATTGATAATTTTTCAAGTAATTTTCTCAGAGCATAATTTCGGTAATCAATCCTACCTGAATAAGTGTTTTTGTCAGGAACAAAGTAATTAATACTGATCGCATGAGCTTTTCCTAATTTAATCGCCTGGCAATTTTAATTTCCGAAATATTTTATAGTAATACTAGGGGCTCCGCCCCTGCAGCCTACGGTCTCTAACCCTGCTCCTCGCTTCGCTCGGACCTCAAAGCCCTTAAGGCCTAGACGGGATTTTTAGGCATTCTTTACCAGCAAAGCGGTAATAGCGGTGATGGGCACGTCTGGTCCGTCCGTCGTAACTTTCACCTCCTAAACCGCTGGACGGATTTTAAGTTAATTAAGTATGAGTAATTGTTATTAAAATTTATCGCCCAATTGTGATTTTCAACTGAATCCGTCAATTAGAACTTCCACTTTACATAATTACTTTAATAAACTTACACTCGCATCTCGTTAAATAGCATTTGTCAAGCAACAATTAAATACAAAACTTTTCTCTCCCTAGGTCTTATATGATCTGTAAGGTATAACTTTGAAACAGAAAAAATTCTGCTATGACCGGGAATCGTCTTCCACTTGCCACTATGCAGAAAGGCATAAGCTGTTATTCTATTATTCCATCAATTTCTGGCTTTGGCAATCTCACCATTTGAGAGGGAGGGGTTTTCTTTGACGTTCTCTTGGAGGACGTCCGTTGGGGCTGGTTGATACTAGCTTGGCTAGCTCGGACCCAACTAAGAAAAACACCCACGTTCAGAAACAGGAAAGATTATCTGCAAAGGTAGTTCAGTGGTAGAATATCCGCCCGGCAAGTGGAAGACCCGGGTTCGATTCCCAGTCATAGCAGAATTTTTTCTGTTTCAAAGTTATTTCCAAAATTACAGCTTATGCCTTTCTGCATAGTTTTTATTATTCCATCAATTTCTGTAAGGTATAGATTAAAATATTTATTCGGATAAAGAATAACATTTACGACAAGAAAATCCGCAATACCACATAATTACGAGTTATGGTTCCGGAGATAAAAATTCAAGTAAACCCCGAGCAAAATATGGCATATTTTATTTACATCGATCTCTAAGGCGGTTCTCTCGGCAATCAAAAATTAAAATCAATGTTTTTCTATCCCACGCCTTTATATGATCTGTGAGGTATATTTCAGAAATTTTATTCGGATAGAAGACAAGATTTACCACAAAATAGTTTCCAAGACCACATAATTACGAGTTATAGCTTCGGAGATAAAAATTCGAGAATATCCCGAGCAAAACCTCGCATATTTTGTTTACATCGATCGCGAAGACGGTTCTCTCAGCAAACAACAATTAAAAATCCATATTTTTCTCTCCCATGCTCTCATCTAATCTTTGAGGCACAGATTACAAAATTTATTTGGATAGAGAACATTTTCTACAAGATAGCCCCCGAGACCATATAATTACGACATAATTTCGGAGATAAAAATTTGAAAATCGCCCAATCTTTCGATACCGTTTCATACGTATTTCACATTAAGAACGCCTTTGAAATCTCTGTGTTTTCCATTTATGGAGTATACTTTTCCATCTTGTTTATAAAACTATATAACGTATCTAAATTCCTTCTTTCTCCGTCGGTGAACTGGTGGCGCAGGTGATTGGGTTGTTTGTAAAATTTATTATTTAAATAATAATAAAAATGGTGTTATAATTTTTAAAAACCTCATGAATTGGCATTATTAGTTAATAAACATCATGAACAAACATAAGAATATAACCTGAGCAAGCAAATTTCTGTTTGGGTAACATAAATATCTAAGTTTCGTGTCATAATTTCAGTTGACTATTGGCCGAGTTGGCATGGTCGAAAGCTGCCGTTAAGAAATTTTAAAAAACATAAGAATATAACCTGAGCAAGCAAATTTCTGTTTGGGTAACATAAACATATAAGTTTCGTGTTATAATTTCAATTGACTATTGGCCGAGTTGGTATATTCGAAAGCATATAACCTGAGCAAGCAAATTTCTGTTTGGGTAACATAAATATGTAAGTTTCGTGTCATCATTTCAGTTTACTGTTATCCGAGTTGGTATAGTCGAAAGCTCCCTTTGAGGAATTCAAGAGTTCAAGTCCTGAGAAAATAAAATATTTTTCTTTGCAAATTTTAATGCCAAGTATTAGGGAAGCTTCATGATTAGGCTACCGACTACAACTTTAATAAATGGAGAGATGATTTTCAATGTACCTATACATTCATTTGCTGTTTTTAATTTATCCAAAATAATTATATCTAAAAATGAATATCTATATCCATTCACGTTGTTGCCGTAATTTCGTGAATTCCCATAGCTTTAAGCCACTGGTAGACATTACTTCCAGTAATTTATCTTCATCAACGCTCCTTCCAATTACAAATCAGGGACGTTAACGCTCGGATAAACCAGCTTCTGTGGATTTTTTCGTACTAATTCGCTAACGTTTATAATGCGAATTCATCTCCCATGAACGCGTCGGGGCGAAACAGTCTCCGTTCGTTTGTTCATTTTAGCACGCATCCGACGAGTGCAATTTCGCCTCCGTGCGAGCCTTTTCCCCCCCTCTCATTCGATCGATCTCTTTCATTCCCATTTCATTTTTTTTTCGTAAATTCGACATTCTCCCTTTTTTTCTCTCTCGCCAGAGCGCCAAGCCGAGGACCCGGAGGTATGGGGACGAAAACCGTCGTACGTCGTGGGAGAGAGACTGGAGGTCAACTGCACTTCGGCGCCATCTCATCCTCCGGCGCACATCACGTGGCTCGTCAACGGGAGGCAGGTACGTAGTACGTGCGAGAATAAACCTCCCCATCCTATAACCATCTCCCCCATTTCCATCGCGTTCACCGCTCCCCGATCTCCTCCCTCTCCATTTGCTCCTCCACCTCTCCTCAACGTTTCGCTCCACGTCCCTACTTCCTCCGCGCATCCGCGATCCCCGCCCGTCCATTTCAAACCTGATCGATCACGCGCGCACAAAGCCTTCGCGATGGGATGAATACGCCAGGGCTCTGGTCTTGGCCCTCGGGATTTTGAAATGGACGGTGATGGAACGGAACTCCATTTCGTGGGTCGCTAACGCGCTTGTGACGAGTGGTTATTGTTACTTGCCACGTATCCTAGGTCTTTCGTTGTTTTTTTCCTCGTTTTCCTGCTTTTTTAAAGTTTTATTTTTTTCGTTTTTATTCGCGCATGTCAAATTCTGGATTTAAATTAGAACGGATCTAGACGGAAATGGTGTATCATTTTGACGTCCTGCCTACCCTTTTTCTTTTACTGTAAGTTTGTTAGCACCTGTTGCCACGCTTTGTAAAAGAATTAATTTTTCGTGATGCAATATTTCCGAGAGAAAATCGATAACAGTGGTTCTGGGATTCTATTTCAATTCATTGCTAAGTACTTTACTTTCGCCTTTGATTTTTTAATGAACGATGAAAGTATTACATAGGCAAAAGAATTATTTCATAAATTATCTATAACTTTACAGATTTTTCGAATGTTCATCATGTGTCGACTTGTCGATCATCTAACACAACTCAAGGTACATACTAATTAGGGTCAAAATAATTATTATATTGTGTTAAATTTTTGATAAACTAATTTAGCATTACACTACATTCTCTAATCAACCAAATTTATTTTAATTGCTAAAATTTAATTTTTAATTTATCCTTATTAATATGTATTAAGATTTTTGTTATCTTTTACTCAAGTATTTTCTTCCCAGTTGTTCACAATAGCTGATATATTTGGATAAGATGAGGACTTAAAAAAAAACTATTTACATCACAATCAAATTAGATATTAATGAGATTTTTCTGTAATATTACACACTATCAGAAATATGGAATTTTCTTTTATCTTTTAATATGAATAAACATCGTTCCATATTTAGCATTCGTGTTTGTAATAACTTGGCGTAATATTAGCTATAATTCAAATGTAAATCGGCTGGTTCTAGTAAACTGAAAAATCCTTCATGCCCGTTTGTTTGTATTATTGTGATGAAGTTAACTATAAGTTTGATGGTCTTTTTGGTGCGTGGATCCTGCCGGATTGATAAAAAAATCAATTTTACGTGAGATTTTTGTGGGCCATAAAACTATGTACCTCAATTAGAATTTGACCTGCGCTAAAGGTTAGCACGCAAACTGCACTACCAGCTTTCCTATATATGGGTGCGAGTAGACAGCTGCAACGCTTGGCCTAGATTTATGGAGGTTGAAAAACGGAATAAAAATTACCACGAGAGAGAAAAATCCTACATTGCCAGTCCCACGCACGTAATTGGGTGTATAAATTGAAGATAGAGAGAGAGTTTTAAAATCCTAACTGGTTTATGATTCTTATCTCAATTTTCTGGAGCGCTCTGTGTTTTTGGATGCAACACCTAACTAGGAAAAAAAATGTTTCATTACCCACGCAATGATTACAGTTCCATTCATGCCGTAAATCCAAGGTAATTTCGAATCTTCAGATATGTAACTCTTATAAACCTTAGAAGTCATGTTTTTTCCCAAGATAATGTTCCAAATTTGTACCTGAATTGCGAATTTGGTCGTCACGGAAATAATGTTTTATTTTTATTCCACTTCATATAGTAAGGCTGACATTAGGAAGATAGCCTTTACAGCATCATCAGAGGTAGTCTGTCTGTAGACAGGTCCGTGATTATTGGTTTAACCTGGTTCTCCGCATATCCCTATTTTCCGCAGTCTTCTTCATGTCTCGATAGCTCTCTTTACCTTTCAAGTCGTGGCCTTTGTATATAGTAAGATAAATAATACAATTGACCTGCAATTCGTTTACATTATTTTTAAGTGATACTGAGTTAAACATGTGTATTGCGCAACAAAAGATTTTTCATTATTTTTCAATCCTCTGTGGGTACTATTTTGATATACTTAATATAAAAATGAACTCGAAGTGTAAACACTATTAATATATCTGATTTATAAAAGATTCTCTATAATTTATTATAAATGCTCATTATTTTCATAAAAACAGTCGAATTAGATACAGTCAGTATTTCTTAAGCCGTTGTGATAATAAGCAATTCGGTATTTTATTTAAATGCCACGAAGAGAAAACATGAATTAGCGAATGGGAGAGAATTATTTCCAATTGCTCAACGCAACGTTGCGTCTAAGTGGGTCAGCATGCTAATCAGCCCACTTTGTATTGAAGTCTGAGATTAAATATTGGTGTTTCTAATGAAAGGAAGAGATTAAAATTCAATGTTTAATTCATTGCATTCTAATTTTCCAAATACTTGTGAACGAGTTATTTTCGAATAACACCATAACAATGCAGTAAAATAATGCACAAGTTTATCTTATGAAATATACATTGCTAATTTGATCCTTGCTCACGTTTCAAGAACGCTCCTTTCATGATAGCTTTTAGATTCCCCAATTGACATCATTTAGCTTGTATTTTCCTAAAAGTATTACATTTAATAAGCTAAAAAAACAAAATCCATTCAGAAATAGGTATCACTCTAGTTTAAATTTAAAATAGTCTTAAAAACTTTAACTTGGGTCCAAAAAAGCTTTAAACCCGTTCGCAAAGAGGGCGGAATCGATAGTTTTCTTACACCGACACAAAAGAAGCCGTTCACCCATCAATTTGAAGATGGCTGAAGGGGCGGAAGTACACCGATAGATTTCATTAAAGACGAGAACGTCTCTCCAGGTACAACCACTTCGCCTTAATCGAAGTATCTTATTAAAACAGCTTGCTCTCCCCGTTCTTAGCCAAAACTGCAGACGTAAGCTGTTGCACACGCCTCCCTTAACGATATTGAAAACAGATAGTGACCAAATATTCTTCCCATCTTGGCCAAATCACCTTTACGGATCTCATTTTCCTTTTTTATTGATTTAATGTTACTTATTATTCTACTCTAAACTTACCCGCCCCCTTTACTTTTTCTTGTACGAAGTATATCCTCCTCCTCTGTAAGGAACGTCTATATATAATGATATACTTACTAGTAGAAGGTGCTTGCATACTGCAAGCATTTCATCTCACCTTGAAAAAACATTCATTTTTCAGAGGGATATTTCATCATTGGATATATTTGTTTAATTCTAAAGATTTCACCTCCGCAGCGATTTTCGTTTTTCCCTTATGCAAAAATAATAGATTAAAACAATCCCCAAACTTTGCAATTTTAAAAATTTTATACTTTCTCCATTATGGGATACTAATGCTACATATTTCTGCCAAATTTTAAAGTTGTAGCACTTCTAGAAGTGAAATAATATTTTTCTAATTGTTTGAATTGTAAACATTTTTAACGGCCGCCGCAATATATTTATGGAGAGATTCAAATTTTTATTTGTGCAAATGCACTACTCTGTAAATAACTTGAAATTTTCAGCTTCCTAGCTCATCCCATAGTACAATTGTTGTAACAATTTGTGCAGGTTATATGGCCTACCTTGGCCATACAACCTGCACTCCAATACTCCTCCGTTAGATCTTAATACTGTTTACGTCTTTTACGTGTATATCTTGGTTCAATACCAGAGTAAGAATTTAAAAGGGAAATGGTCAGAAGAAAACGTGGAGAAAGATGTGAATGCCGTTCAAGATGGTGAACTAACTCTTCACTAACGCAGCCTCCAAGAGATAACGAATTCCATGAAGGACTTCGCGATGCTACGTTGAGTAAAAGAATGCATTGGCATCACAACAAAGATAGGGCTATCAAAAAGCAACGTTTTGGTGCAATATTCACTGCTGCCTTGAATAAATCTATGACTCCAGCCATCATCAAATCTGGATTTAGTGCAACTGGAATTTATCCATTTAATTCTTCTGCAATTCCCGATATGGCATTTGCTCCTAGCACAATTACTGAAGCGTCATCACGTACCCAAGACGAACAGTGTCCAATAGTGGCTTCCAGTGTGCCTCAGATCGACCTTGAAAAACCTGAACCTTCTGATACACATAATCCTAGTTTAATTAACCCTCGCCACCTCCCTTTAAAAATATTACATCTTACCTCCATGGGGTAATTTTTGACCTCATCAGACAAAGCCTTCATTCCATTAATTCAAACATATTCTATTGCATATTTATTACTGTTAGTAATTAATGATGGGTGCACAATGAAAAAATACGCTTTTACATTGTATATTACCGTAAAAAAATAAAACAAAATGATGAATGGGGAGTTCCCTAAGACTCATCTTCCACCCCATAGCGGGGGTTTCGGTTGCTATAAGTGCTGCCAACGCATACATTGTAAATCGAAGTGATAAGAATCCAAGGGTAAATGAATTTAGGAGTTATTAGTTGCTGCCATAATCAGAAAAAATTATATAAGTATTAATTACTCCTATCATTGGTCATGTACGACCACAGGCAGAAAAAATGTTTTTATTTTTATTTCAAGCAAAGGGATGACAAAACAATTATGGCAGCATAATCTACAAAGTTCTCTTTAGGCATTCATAAAATATCAAAGGAATATCTCAACAGAAAAAAGTTATTAGAATTTTCTTGCTCCTGGGGTCAAAAAAGACCCCAAGGGAGGTGGCGAGGGTTAATAAAACAAGGGTGTTATCTAGCGATAGTGAGGGAGAGGAAGTCGAGGGCATCTTAAATTATGAATCAAATGAGGAGCAGTTTCCTGTGTCCGTAAATTCATTTTCTGAGATAGTTATTTACCAATCTATAACCAATTTTGCTATTTTGGATAATGAGATATCTGATGGCCATATTATCTGCACGGTAAAGGTAATATGGCAAACAAGTTTTCGCCAACTACCGATTTTTCCTAAAATCTTTCGATCGAATTGTTTTTTTTTCTGCCCATACGCGTACCATCCCTTATTTTTTTGCTTTCTTGGCACCCTATTTTCGCCCTACTTCGCGTCTCTCATTGCCCCTCTACCCTTTCCTTTCCCCGTCTTTTTCCATCCAAAGCTCACCTTCGTCCGAAGTCTTTCCCTCCAACTACGCATCCTCGTCTTCCCCATTTCCTTTGCTTTCCCAACCACCGTCCCCTTCCTACCTCATACCCTCCGTCCTCTTGACCTCCATCACGTGTTCCATGCTCTCTCTCCTCTTTAACGAATCCTCATTGGATTCCACCCATCTTGCCCGAGCCGTTCTTCCAGTAACTTGGATTTCTGTACGAGATGTGACCTTATCTAAGATCACGGGAACCCTCAGGGAAGGGGGGGGACCCTTTTCTAAACCCCGCAGGAGTGCACGGCTAGTTTAAGTGGCCCGGTTAATAAGGGTCGTGCGAGATTAGGGGAAAAAAGTCTCGAATAAACATAAATCCGGTCAAAGTGCCTCATTTCTCCTGCACCAATATCGTTACCTCCTTCTATATCCCTTCGGTGCCATGTCCAGTTTCTCCACCTACGTAGAGAGAAGGAGGGAGGGAGAGAATGAGGGGGAGGGACTTATCAGGTCATCCGGGCCGTGGTCTGCGTGCCTCCGCAAAACCTCGTCGTCTCGGGAACCTGGGTTAAGTCAGACGAGTGTCGGAGAGCGGTTTATTGGCGTTCCGTCCGTAGAAGAGGTTTTACTGTCCAAGTATTTCCTCCTTGCAGAAATTGTCAGTTGCTTCATAAAAGCACGTTTGCGGAAGTTACGCACGAAGTTGTAGTTTCGGAGTAGCGGACGTCTTCCGTCCGAGCAACTGTAGTAATTCACTTGTTCCACGCACTTCGGATGGTTCTTACAATTAAAGATCTTCGCAATATGTGTGAATCTGGTGAGGAATAAATTTCCTTCCTGGGTCGAAGTTTGTCCATTCTCTCTCGCCCTGTCTCAGAAATTTTCTCCCTTTAACTGTTTCGGCTGGATGAAAGCGTTCTTTTCCGAATCGACTTTTTCTCCCCCATTTTTTTGGCGAACCTGTCCAAAAATATTTTTCGTGGAAATTGGATCGATCTCAGAAATCATCTCGCCTTATTTTTGATCTGGAAAAAATGTGCTTTACGTGAAATGTTTTGGCGCCAAAACAATTGTTCGCACACTTGGCGTACGAAGGTTTTTCGAAGATAAATATTTCCATCAACTTGTAGTGTTAAAAAATCAAAAAGTAGACGGACCGTTAAATTCGCTTTCTCATTTTCTTAACGACATACATTTCGCTTGGGTATTTATTTATTTTGAGATGTTTCGTCTGCCATAAGTTGTCTTTTTCTAGTTTTTTTTCCTGCGTTCTTTTTTTTGTATTTTTTTGTCGTGACTCACTTGTGGAGTTGGTCACTTTTCGAGTTTTGACGAAGAATTTAACATCTGTGGTGCTATTACTGATATAACACTAATTGAAAATTTTCTCCTTAAGAGTTATGCGCGTATTCCAATAATCTGAAAATTAATTAACGCATTGAATTGATTAAATTACGAAAATTTACTACAAAAGAATGACAATCGTTTTTGTAATCTAAAAATTTACCTTAAAGAAGTTTTATCCCTAATTCGTAGCTTTTAAACCATCCTTTGCATTTTTTATAAAAAATTACATCCAATCACGCTTAATAATCCTCTACTTTTTTTTGTATTTTTCGATTTTCCTAGATGCTGCAATCACCTCGAACCTATTAAAGGGCACAACTGTGCCATTCATCGCAAATGAGTAACGTCAATCCACGAAACAATGAAAATTTAACCATCTTTGAGGAACCAAATCTAATTAAAACCCTTTTCCCTTATAGCATAAAAATGGCGGACTATCACCTCGTTAATTAAATTAAAAGGCTTTTAAAGCGTTTATAATGGGAAAACAAAATCCTACTTTATTTTTTACTATTTAATTAAAATTATTTTCAGAAATAGCATCACAAGTAAATTAAAGCAGTATTTTTGATTCAAATTAAATATGATAGTGTATACATACAACATGAAATATCGTACTTTTTACAAAAGTTGTTGATATCATATGAACATCGAAAATGCATCCTTCGGGAGAATCGAGTTTGACCTCCTTTTTCGCTTATTATTTCGTAACCGGATTCTGCGAAATTAACTTAGTTATAGCATACTCGCAAAACAGATACGTCGCTCAAAAACGGCTTCGACATAAGCCAAATTATCGTATTCGGTTCGATAAAATTTTTATAATCGCATTAAATAAAATCTCGCTTCTCTTGAAAAATTTTGGTAAATAAAATTTTATCACCCGAAAAATGCAAATATAATAGAATGTTCTTTCCCGAATGAAATGAACGCACTTTAAACCACATCACATTACAGCTATTAACCATTGCAATATTTTTAAATTTTGTTCTTAAATTTTCGAATTTTGCCTAATTTTGGAGAGCTATTATTTGAACTGCATTATCCATGCAGCCATTTGTGTTCGTATTTGTTAAAAATACGTCACCTTTTTGAAAAACAAATATAATTTTGCTCGGAAATGGAAAAATTATATTTGGTGGTGCACGTTTTATTTTAGCGTTTTGGAGTATTCAATAAATAAACCTCTGCTAAAGATACGCGATTCACCATTATGTCCTATTTTCATGTTCGGCAATTATAATTGTCAACGCGTGCTTCTATTAACTGACGCTTGTATTTTCCGGTCCAAACAAACGTATCAAAAACGCAAATTAATAATGTCGCGATTTCACAATACGATTTATTTCAAATCCTTTTGACTTACAAAAGAACCAATGCGAAATTGCGAAATGTTGTTTTTTGTTGCCTTTTTAGAAAGCACGCCATGAGTTTAAAATAACTTATAAAAAGGTTCATTTACATTATTGCAATTATGTTTGTTTTTTTAATCATTTGAGAATATACTCTGGTGAAAAGGTATAATAATAAACAATTTTTATAATTCAGATAAACATAATTATAGAAAAATAAGAAAATATTTTAAAACGTTGCTGAACGTTGTGCGATGTAAAAGTATTTTTTCAGATTTTGAAGATTATTGTTTATAAGAAGACACGTTGACGAAAGTTGAGGACATCAAAATCTTTTTCAATATATCCATATTTTATCCAGTAATTTATAAAGAGTGAGAAAAAAGCTTTGATAGGAGTCATAATTCCACTTAATCTCTGCGCGATTAATCTGTGAAAGAACTCCCATTATTGAATTTTGGCAGCGTTCCACTTCTTAAATAGTATTTATTACGAAGGCAGGCGTCTTGGGGTATAATTCATGTTCTTCAAGAATTTGACATATTGCAGTCTAATCGTTCAATTCGCATTAATGAGAAATAACAACTCAAAAAGAGAAAAATAAAAGAGAATTTTTAAAAATACATATCTATATTGGTCTTTGAAGTTTATATGCGAAACTATATCTTTATACGAACGTTGATTCCTATTGGCGATTGCATTAAACAATGTGTCCTTGACCTTTTTTTAGCGATAAATTGCTAAAATTATTATATTTTTACACATTTAACTGCTATGCTTTGATATACCTGATTTGAAATTATCGTACTTATTTATTTTTGCGGTTGCCTGTTCGATGCAAACGATTGTTTTTGCCTCTCCTGCCATCTATGGAGACATGTTCTGAACTGCTTTCACTGGCTTTCCTTTATTAAGAAGGCAAAAATTTATGATTTTTTTTATTTTCCTAAAAAAAAACTCGGCACTGAGGCCAATTGACACGGTGAAAAATTCAGCAATTAAAGGGTTAAATCGCTGGAGTAATGTGGTCTCAGTCTTTTTTCATGATTTCTCGCTGAAGTTGTTATATTTTAGATCGCTAGTGTTACTTGGATTTAAAACTTATCTACAAAAACTCCAAACGCCCAATTATCCTAATGTAGTTTTAAAATTATTTGTGTGTTACAGATTTTCATACATTTTCCAAGTGAGAATGTGTGTGGTAAAAGTTAACTAGATTAATACATCGTATGGGTAATTTTTTCATATGAAAAACTGCGATGTTTGATAATAAAATTATTTTTATTGAATAATAACTTTTTGCGTTTATTTACGATAAAATGTTATCCTTCGTTGCGTAAGCTTGTTTAAATTCTTGCGCACACATTACATATGTGTTTATAACTCCGCCGCTGAGAAAACAATGGTTCGGAATAATCAAACCATTCGATCAGAAAAATCTCCAAACCAATTAATTTCTTTTTGGAAACCGCAGTCACTGAAAATCCCAACTCCTTGAATTCCGTCATTGTTCTCTGCTAGACCGCAGATGTTGATATCCATCCCATACAACTTGCGAAATTAAATTTAACCGATGGAATTTTGTAGGAAAGAAGAGGTAACCCTTCCTATTAATGGTTTGCTTCTAATTACGGTAGCGGCTTAACCAAATCATTTGTGACGGCACGCCTCCCGTCCTAAATTAATTTCTGCTAATGACGCCGTTATATAACGAGGTTGTGAGTGAGGTGATGTTAGGACGATAACTAGTCCATTTTTTTAAAGAACACGCGACATTTTTTGAAAATTAAAAGATCAAATGAAATCGATAATCTTTAATTGTTTTCCTTAGTACCTCTATTTCCCATCGATGGCGTCATTGTGGTAGCGAATGTCAAAACGAATCGTTGTGATCAAATTGCCGTCGTGCGCGAGGATATGGGCGGAAAACTGAGTTAATCCACTTTTGCGAAAAGTATTCGTTTTCGTTACGCTACGGCTTCCTACGACAGCTATCCGTCACCTCAGAAGGTTGGGCTCTAATTGAGTGCCGTTACCATTCCCGCGCTACATTTGACTAAAGGGATTATTTGAATTATAATCTTGATGGCGCCTAATATCGCTATGTAATTTTCTATTGTCTGGAATTATGGCTGAAAATTTCAAGAACAAACATTTTTTAAAAATACTTGTCTCAGGTATCTGCAATAGCTACAACAAGGTGGGCACCCGGTGCGCCTTTCGGCTACAAATCTGCCGTCTTCAGTGGTAATTCACCGAAAATAAATTC
Source organism: Tanypteryx hageni (assembly GCA_028673005.1). Taxonomy (NCBI): domain Eukaryota; kingdom Metazoa; phylum Arthropoda; class Insecta; order Odonata; family Petaluridae; genus Tanypteryx; species Tanypteryx hageni. Next base: position 58,776,778 of record CM054112.1, read on the forward strand.
TTAAAAAACTAGAATTACTTGAAATTTAGAATCTATTTTCGGTGAAAGAGAATTTTGAATAAATTAAGAGTGATGAAGTATGCTATCCAATTTGCATATTGCCGTTTAACAAAATATTGACCATTTCATGCCGCCTAGTTAAAATCCTGGCGATTCTCTCATATTACTCGACATGATAAATGAAACGCCGACATGAAATTTCATATCGGCTCTCAGAAAACGTACTCGCATAGTGATTCCTGCGCAAATATTTTTCTTAAATATTCATCCATAGCGTGTTTGTAATACTTGTATTTAACTTTTAATCCAAACTAGTCGCTCGGTAGATTTCACATTCAAGCGCGTAGCTCAATATTATCAGAAAAATTTTACTTCAGTTCATCTCTAACATGTTCCGACTTTGGCCGTTTCCGCAGCTTACTTCGATACATGCGGATCCAATTGCCCGGACCCGGTTTGCCCTCCAAAATAATGATCCGTTGATGCTGGTGCATGATAGCGGAACAATATTAGATATTCTCCTCTAAGGAAGGAAACTAATCCCGAAGGAAGTAGTTGTTTTTCTGCTGCGTTTTCCCCTCAAAACATCTCCATTGGGCGCGGTAGTTGTCTTAGAGTAATCTACAGCTAACTAAGTAAAAGCGTGGGAATACCTTTTCCTACGCTGGTTGGCTCGGCTTCGGGTTTCATTAACAACACATTTTTCATAGTTTATCTTTCTTGTCACGATTTACGATAACGTCGGAAATAAATAGCGCCACCGTAAGAAAACGCGCATTAGTTTTTCGAGGCATTCGAAAAATTTCATAGGCGTTAGCGTGGAGAAGAAATCTAAACAAATGAGGAAAGAATTGCGATACAAATTACATAAGGCGCTTTGTTTTCTTTCTCACAAAATCTATCGTAAACAAATACTATTGCGTCCTGCCAAAACGCAACAAAAAAGTTTGAGAGTAAAAAATTCGATATTTTAAAATAGACGTCCTCGAAATCGAACCCCGGTACTTTAGTATTGAAATCCAGTTCAGTATCCATTGATAGCTGCTTCTCTGCAAAAATCACCAAGCATGAACTGTTCTCGAATTATTAGAAAAGTTCTCCCCAGCAACTGATCATAGATGTCCACATTTACCATGTCTAGTCCTCAAATTTCCTGAAAATTTGGCTCCTGCAGGTTGTAGAATCAGAGATATTGTCCGGGAGGATCGAAGGATAGGCAGACAAACAGAATACATGAGCGATTTTTTAAAAAGTACTAAAAACAAATAATTAATAATGTAATTTGGGGTGTTTAATTATTTAAAAAATATGAATTTGTAACAATTCTCGTTTTATTTTTATTTCCTTCCTCCATTAATCTAGCGCATACAATTTCTCTCTCTCTCTCTACGTATTTGCTCCAAGGTGCAAGTGGCTTTAAAAAAAGTTTCCGCATATAGGTCCGGGCGAGCTAAATGGCCGCGACACTAAATACCCAAAAACAGGAAGGTCAAGAGCGGATGATTTATTTTCACGTCTCTCGCAAAGGATCGCAGAAATGAGAAAAATTTCACACCTGACCCGCGAAGACGGCGTTTCGAAAAACAAAGTGATTCCTGCCCGAGTTTTTTCGATGGAGAATGAGAAAAAATCCGCAAGTTCAAAATGCTGATCTCTTTTGTTTTTTGTCCGAGTCGAAGGAATTTTAAGGAAAAAATCCGAGCGACCCGACGTAAAATGCAAGCGGCAATGAAGAAGAGAAAGAACGGATCGGAGAAAGAGAGGAAGGAAACTCACGTGTTTTCGTACTTCTTTTATTTTCGTCCTTCAAATCACGGAACATCCCCCACACGTAACAGATGCACTTTGAATAATTAACGGTCACGCGAGGGAATAAAAAAAAACAAACGAAACGAGATTTTCTTCCCTCCCTCTCCCCTATCCCGACCACCCAATCCGATTCGAATCTCTTTCTCGTATCGCTCTTTTCCTTCCCTTTCTTAATGTGTATCGCTAGAGAGGAGTTGACGAACATCACTCGCTTCCCTATTCTCGCAAATTCCCGTCGGTGGTGTAGGGGAGGAAGAGTGGATTGGAGGAGAGGGTTGATTGGAGGAGAGGGTTGATTGAAGGAGAGGGTGAAGTAAGATATTCGGGAAGAGGGAGTGGGGTGCCGGTGGTGTAGTAGTTAGGACGCTGGCTGCTACTCGCCTGCTGCTCGAAATGGCAGCGGGCACGAATCCTGCGAAAATAGGATTTTTTTTTCCAAGGTCGCCCGGCCCCCTGTTTGTGTGGTTTGCGGAGACGGCGCAAAGTCAGCGCCCCGTTTTTCGGAAGGGACTTAAGCAGTTGGTCCCCTTGGTGCTGTAGGCAATTGCCTGCACCGGGTTGCCCTCTTCCCTTGTCTGAGTTTGTTCGGTGTGGAAGGAGCTGTGGCTATAATAATCCAAGAGGTTGATTAGCCAAAAATACGCATACACACGCACTCGGGAGGATGGTTCCTCGCGTTCGGCCAAAGGATAGGAGAAAGAACTCCAAAGAGGAGTGGACTAGCGCGAAGAATGGAGATGTAAGGGAGGGGAAGAAATGGGTAGAATAAGTCCGAACGAAGCAGAAGGTCCGTGGAGAAGGGAAATAAATAGAGATAAGGGAATACACGACGGCTTGGCCCAGAAAAAAGGAAACCGCCAACATAGGTCAACCTCTTCTTTTTTTTCCTTCATCTCTCTCCCCTTTTTATATGTGTGCCTCGAGATGAAAAAAAGGATTTGTTTTATTTTCCATTCCTATCTCCCCCTCACCTCACCCAACCCCATCCTATCCGTCTTTTTTTCTTCCTCCCAAAAAGCTCCCACCTCCTTTTCCTCCGAACCCCTTCTCGTGCTTTCAAATGGATTTACCTCAGGGGTATATCCCATGGGTGCCTCTACTCTTGATTGGTACGCACTGGGGTCGGTGGTTTCGTAACGCGGATTTTTTTTGGAACGAGAGGTGGTGGTGGTGGAGGAGGAGAGGGAGAGAGATAGAGGGGGATGAACGTTCGGAACGGGAGTGGAATAACGCAAGGCGGCTGTCTCCCTCGGAAGATGGCGTAGTGCGAAGAAATGGGCATTTACTAGGCGAAGGAATAGATTTCCTGTAGAAATTTTTCACCAGAATTGTTGATAATTTCGAGCGGTTTTGTCAGGCTTTCCAAGTGTGTTCGGAAATACTTCGTCCGCGAACTCTTGAGATGTAATTAAGGGCGATTTTAGCGAGTTATTCTACATAAAAGGTGCCTCTGAAGCCTAGTTGTGAAGTTAGTTTTTGCCTGCAGCAAATTAAAATTGTTTTGGTAGTATCCAAAAATATTTTATAGTCGAAGCAATCTATTAATATTCTTCTACTTAATAAGATTATAAATTTTATTTCATTCCTGCATTTATATGTTCATTTACATGCATAAATTTAGAGAAAAATCTAAGGAACTGACTTATCGATACCTTAAGATTTATTTTTTAATAAAATTTGTATATTCTAAAGAGAATTATTGAGCTCACCTTATGAATAAATCAAACGGATAAATTTTCTTTTCTCAGCCTTTTAACGCTCCGTTAGTCGCGCCACTTTTTAAAACACATTTAGTCGCGTGGCGTCTATCAGAATCCATTTAATTATTACTTCAGGAAGTGTACAGACTTACAGAGAATTCTTTAAATTGATAATATTTATTCACTACAAAGGTACGAGTAATGTAATCGGTACAAAAATATCTATAATTTTAATGTGCATTAACATATATTGTTAATAGATTTGAGCGCACGTTCCTCTGACATACATTTAAATTTTCTCGCATCGTAAACAATGTTTAACTAGTTTTATTTGTACAATTAGCACAAATGTTTTCAGAATGCTCTAAGCAAATATAATTGTTACAGTTTGTACATTTATATTTTTTCATGCGATTATTTTTTTGCTTACAAATGTAACACCTTTTTCGAGCAGTAGTTTAACTCTGTTTCTCTTTTCTCTGTCTCCTTGTGTAATCGTTTAGAGGTGCCAGCACTTAACTCGGGGTGTTCCTTTTCAATTTCAACCTGAGTACTATGTTCTACTGTTCTTTTGTTTAATTGTCTTGGTAAACAGGTAATTTGAGACCTTTTTTGTATGTGTTCTGCTACTAACTCTTTTGCAAGGGTTTTAATGAAATATCTTCTCTTCCGAAGTTTTTGGGAATCGGTATTATTATTTTCTAGGTAAATAACCTGAGCATTTATTGCTCCTACATTTAGCATTGTATAAAATATAGTCATTGGTCACCGATTGGTGTTTCTTGAAACAGAGTAGGTCGCGCATAATTTATCTATGACATCAACTCCACATTTCGTAGCATTATAGAATGTCACTATTTCTGTTTTTTTTTTGGCCGTACCTGTTGTTTCGTCGATAGCAGAATCATGATGCATTGATGAAAGTAGGAGGACATTTTTCCTTGCTTTTGGTATGTAAGACATTAAAGTGCAATGCTTTTGAAAACCAAAACGAGATGTAAATGGTTTCCGACCTTGTGCTGATGCTAAAGAGTGTGGAAGCTGCCTTTTATTGTTCCTTATTTTACCTACATATGTAAGCCTGTCACTTTTTAAAATGTCTTTAAGTAGTTCGCAACTACTAAACCAATTACCTGCGGTAATATTACGTCCACTACCACTAATTGGCATGATCAATCTTTTGACAACATCATAAGAACTGTTGCTAACCTGAAATGGACCATGGCTGTTTCCCTGCGTATATTTCTAAATTTGCTGTGTAAACGTTTTTAGCGTCTGCCAGTAAAAATATCTTCATTCCATATTTTCCGGGTTTGGTGGGGATGTATTGCCTAAAACTGCACCTTCCCCTGAATTTTGCCAGCATTTCATTTATAGTTACATATTCCCCCAAGGAATAACTTTCACGGCAGTTATGAACAAATATACCAAAAGCTTCCCTCACAGGTGCAAGTTTATCTGAAACTTTTCTTTCATTCCTGGTTACTTTGTCATCAAAACGAGTATTTTGTAAAAGGAAATGAAGGCGTTTCTGAGACATTACCAGACGAAAAAATTCAATCCCAGTACTATTAGTATTTTACAAATCACTTGTATTCAGTTTGCTGTTTCTAAGGAAACCAGCCATATAAAGTAGCCCAATGAGTGCTCTAATACAAAGAACAAAATATAGTAAGTAAATAAATTAACAAATATACTATATATATATATATATATATATATATATATATATATATATATATATATGCTATTAATAAAATAAAATATAACGCATTAAAAATTACTGCAATGGACAGCGCAAAAATAATGATGTAACCCAATCGAACGTAAGTTGTCGCGTGGCGTCTATCAGACTCAAAATATAAAATAGTGCTATATAACCCGGTGAGGTGACGAAACCCGAATACGTTTAAATGAAGGGCAGATAAGCTTGAAATAATAAGATACGCAAAAGGAGAAGTTCCTAAATATCCAAATCTGCTGCGTGCAAAGAAAATAATATTACATGGCGTCCAGCAGACGCCACGCGACTAACGGAGGGTTAATGGTCATTGGATACCCATTTATTGTCTTTCTTAGATCTCGAGTGTTATTCTTTGCATTGCGTCAAAGGACGATTTCTTTCACTTAATCAATAATTTCAAATTAGACGCGTACATTTGTATTATGTTGGATTGTTTGAATGCGTGATCAAATTGTTGTGATTTCTTTCGATTAATTATCACGCACACATTATGGCTCTTAGAATTTGTAACTGATACGAGCTGTAAGCAGATGAATTTATTGGAGTAATAAAAAATAGCAACGGAGAAATGGAAGAATCAGACCCATTTTAAAGATAGTAGTTGATGACAGTTCATTTCATTTTTTATAGGCGTCTTATAATTACTTTGCTGGTCTGTAGATTTTTCATCTTACACAAAAACATTGGCCAAACAAATATTTTAATAAGTACGTGTACTCATTAAAAATTCAGTAATATATATGTGTATTCATTTTAGCAAACACTGCGCGTGAAACGTAGAACTCCGACGAAAATGCCTGAGCAATGCATTCTTCGAGGAATGTATTGAGCTGCATTTGTAAAACGAATCTGTAAAAGGATTCTTGTAATTTTATTTACCTCCAACCGAAAACAAAATTGAAAACAATCGCGAGAGGGTTTTATTCTTTTTTAATCCCTCCCTCCCCCCCCCTCCCCCCCTCCCCCAATAGTGGGCCTATACGAGTGAAAAGCGACGGGATTATTTCTTTTTTTCCCCGACGATAACGTAAGTGAAGGATAATTTGTTGGTATGGAGTTACTACGCGTTTCTAAATCATTTCTCTCCTTCCGGTCATTTATTCTTAGTTTTCGGCGCCCTCAAAAGTCCCTTCCAGACCTCTTTTCATCTGGTATTCCCGGCAAATCCCTCGCCCTCGTCCCGCTTTCCACCGGTTCCTCCCCTTTTCTCCCGCGCCTCCTCCTTTTCCCATAAATTTCATCTCCCTCTTATCACTTAACAGTTATCAGTTCTTCCCTAACCTTTCTCTCCCGCTTCCTCTTCTCTCTTCTACTCCCTTCCTCCTACGCTCTTCTCCCTTTCAGCCACCTCTTCCCATTCCATCTCTCTCCCTCCTCTTCTCTCCCCCAATTTCTTTCTTCCGCGAGATTTTACGCCGCCTCCGTGTCGAATTGTCCGCGTTAACCCACCGTAATGACCCGATTGGGTTGCCTTCTCTCCTTCCGCTTGCGGTATACCTTGAATATTAGCGCACGTAACGCGGAATATGGCGCTGGCAATTTTCGGAATCTCGCCGAAACGCGCCGCTTCCTCTCCCGCAAAAAATAATCTCGTCCCACGCGAAGTATGCAGGATATTGCGGAGGGATTGTTTCTGCGATTAAATTGCTCGACTTCAAGTGGAATTCCCTTCTCATTCTTCTAGCTTTCCGTCTTTTTTTATCTCCTGCGTTCTCTTTCCCTTCCATTTCAAGAGCCCAGGAGATGTGTTTTTTCGCTTATGGCAAGACTTAACTATTTGGAAAACAATTTCCCGTTTCTTTTTTCTAGCATTCACGTGGCATCTCACTAGTAGTTTCTTTTATTTTCATCTTGAATCCATGTAGATATATATGGCAACTCAAAGAATGATGACCATATTTTTTAACAAGCCCTATATTATGCGGTAACAGGTCATCCACTGAAATTGAAGCTTCTATTATTTATCTAATATTTACAATCATAAGGAACAATATTTTTCAAAACGTTATTCTCGCTTGTCGTCTCCTCGAGAAATGTTTCAATTATGAGGATAAATAAAACAATTGCGTGCATACCTGGTTTGAATTGACGATCACGTCACGCAATTTGTTCAATAAATGTTGGATGTTCATCATTAATTTATAACTGAATGAAAATCGAACCACGACTTTTTTCCTACATTCTGAACGAGTAAACACATCCAATTATCCGTTTAAATTTCTAAAGTAATTAGTTATTTTTTTAATTAATCCATTTCCAGTTTTTTCTGACATTTGTACACGCTACTTTGAAAAAAATTAACTCTTAATCATACTTTCCACTCCGGGAAAACCTTAGCATATCGATTCATCCAAATCATTAGTAGCGAATATCTTTTATTTGCTCTGGAATTGTTTGTACGGAACCTTTGTCGCCACCTTTCACTTTTATCCTTAACAACGTAGCCTATCTATTTTAGCAAAAATAGGTTGGGCGCATATTTCCGAACCTCGGTCCCCATTCCCCTCCATCCCTCACTCCTCCCTCGGCAAATTAATTTATCAATCCGTTGCACGGGGAGTATCAGGTTGAAATCTATATCCCAAGCAATTAAGCTTGACTAAACCAACAAACGAGACTAATCTCCAGAGCGAGAAGGCCCACACCGTTCTTCGGGAGGTTCCCGTTATAGCGGAGTTGCCCAGGAGGAGAGAGAGGGGGGGGAGGGAGGGGAGGGTGGGGAGGGAAGAAGGAAGGTAGAGAGAGAGAGAACCCTTTTATGGCTACGTACCTCCAAACTCCATATCCCCTCTCCCCCTTCCCTTTCTAGCCTCCTCCTCTCCCCTGAGTGCGTCGCTAACACACTGAAGTATCCCTGGGGCTCTTTCCTGCCATATTCCCTCCTCTCCCTTCTCTTGCATTTTCCCGCCACTCCCATCAAAACAATCCCATTCGACCGTTTCCCACCCGCTTGCCCAACTCCGCCTCACACCACCAACCGGTCCCATCTGACCGTGAACCCACCTGCCAGCAACATTCGCCCCGATACCGTAATGGCCAATCCTAATTCGCCCGAATTTTTGGAGATCCAGTAAGCTAGCGGTAATTCTGGCAGGCTTCGATAAATCCTTCCGAGAAACCGCTCTGAGGGAATAAAAACTATACTTCCCGCTTCAAATATCTATACATGTCATAGAACCAAGTTTTTAAGATTATTTCGAAATTCTTTTCCTTAAGGTCGCAGCGATTACAATAATTATAATATATATTCAAATTGTTTTCATTTGCATAAATTTGAGTATTCACTCACTGCTACTGCTATGACTAACTCATGGATCATTGAAATAAAATTAATGTTCTATGAAACTTAGGTTTAGTAATTTTTGTGGGACAAGTTTTCTAATAAAAACACGAAAAGCACAGATGAATAAAACTAATTTTTCTACTTCAGCTATCCACTTTATTAAGCTTGCCTATACGTCTATACTTTCAAATTTTCTCAGCGTAGTTTATGTGACTTGGAAAGAAAATTAATTGCATGCAAACCAAATCTTATAATTTAGAAAATTCAATGGCCTGCATGCCCATAACATCTCCTTACAGCATAGTTACCAATTTTCCCTCATAGATGCAATACTCGCAGTGCCGTAACTAGGGCGTGGCAAGAGGGGCATCTGCCTCGGGCGCAACTAAAGAAGCGGCGCAAAAATTGTTAATGGCAAGTTGTGCGAGGTTGCACGGCACAAGGACGGGCGATTTCACTATTATCCTTATTCCAGACATTACGCACAGCAGAAACTATAAATTTCGATTATGTTATTGACGAATTTTCTGTATTAAAATCACGTAATATTAATTAATATTAAAATATTTATACTGGCTGTATTTTAATTGTGTATGTGTGTAATGATGTATATATGTAATTATATGTATAATTATATATTTAAATTATGTACATTTATAGTGAGAATTTTTTATGGAGGGGATGCATATTTGGTAGTTGGCCCCGTGTGCCAAAAAAGCTAGTTACGGCGCTGAATACTCGGATAGAAATACTCATCCAAAACGTTCACCGTCACCTAAATGTTTTTTGGACTATGAAATAATATTTATGCAAGTTTTTTTCTCGACGTTGGCGATAGCGCTATAATACAGCGGACCGAAAACACCCGGAACATATCTCCGAAATTTATATATATATATATATATATATATATATATATATATATATATATATCTGCGAAAATTATAAATTTAAGGGATGCAGAAAAGAATAAATATATGTATTTATTTGTGTTGGGCTATCCCTTCGAGGATAGATTCGTTAATTTTTTTCATTATCTAGTTTCGGCCATTATGAATAAATTTGAACCGAAAATCTTATTGATGTTTGGTGTAATGGAGGGAAAGTGAGAGGTAAGGATTCGTTCGCTTAGAATCGATCTCTGCCGAAAAGGGAGTTAGCGTGTGTGTGTGTGTGCGCGCGGATGTGCCAAAGCGGAAATAAGAAAGGAAAAGATGAGGACGGAGGATTTTTTTCCCTCCTCTGAAGAGGAAAGGGACAATTTTTTGGAAAGGAAGTGGCGTAAGAAGGAAAGAAGCGGCCCTAAAATTGATTTCCATTTTGAACTAGGATGGAAAATGGATGGGGGAGAATTTAAATAGCGCCTAAGGGATTTTTTTTCTTTCGAGGGCAGAAGAATGGAATGAAACGTGGCGTAGAAAGTGCGAGGCGGGATAGGAAGGAAAAGAGATTAGTTTTTGGAGAGCGGGAGGGATAAATGGGACGCAATGTTAACACGGGGAAAAATTTCCCGACTCGGAAAAAACGTTAGCACGGGAAAAATCAAAGCGCTATAGCGCACGCAACGCGCGAAGATTCCGTCCGGTTTTTGTGGTTGTCCAATTATATAGATTAAATTTTTCCTCAATACAAGAGTCTGTCTTTGTTGTTATTTATTATTTGTATTCAAACTGCCGGTTTCTTTTCAAGAGCTGCAATTGTTATATTTCTTTTCGGAATCGGTGAATATTCAATGTTAGGTGACAAAAAAGCTACGTATTAAACGTGTAAATACACGCGGTTTCATTCGAATTGTATTCCGTTTTAATCGTTTAAATCAATATATTATTTGAATCAATTATCGAGTGACTCACTAATATTTTCTTTTCATTAAGACAAACCATTCTGGCATTTGTTGGAGAATTCCTAACCTATTGGTTGAGATTTTGGATTAAGCAAAATCCTATACTTTTTATTGGAGAGTTCACTGGAGAAAAAATAAACAATGGGAGAAAATCATTGGTTCTTAGTTAATATTTCTTAGAATATTTGGCCGCTCTAATTTTCATATAAGCAACACTATTCGAAAATGCCATAATTATGACTTAACCTCGAAATTGTAACATCGAATATAAAACGAGAAACTCCTCTTTCAGAAAGTCTGTTTATAAACCATGAATTCATGAACTTAATATTATCCTTAAAATTGCGCGGTCGTTTTTTGGAGTAAATTGGCCCGCATACTGAATTTCATTCTCATCCAGACTTCCAATATACGCGAATGGTACCAAAGAAGCGTGGGATGAATTAATTTCCGAAGGGCGAGGAAAGTAAAAATTAAGGTTACAGTGTTTGACTTCTCGCGCTTTCTTTACATTCCTCGCGATTCATCATTTCTCGATCCTTCAACCCGAGCGAACGCGACTGTACCCCAATTTTCTCACGGAAACGTATGAAGGGTAGCCTAGCGACAAGGGAGAACTCTCTCTATTTATATTACTGTTCGAAGATTATTTTTGCTGGGGCAAGGCATGGGACTCCTTCTTTCCACTGAAGAATACGAATAAAAATCTTCGAATCCTTTTACTTTTCTCCGTTTTTAACGGCGCATGTACGTGCGCGGTTGGGATAATTCCACGCGGCCATCCAGGCGCAACGGTGAGACCATTTTGAGGTTCATTCTTTAGAAATTTCGAATCCCTCTCCATCCTGAGAAAAAGAGCGGTACGGTGATTTTAATTTTTTTGGGAAAGGGATATTTTTAGAAAAGGATATTTTTTCGTCGAAGAGAGCAAAGGAAATAAATTTCCCTTTGAGATGCGGATAAATTATTAATTTTTTCGCTCTCAAGACTTTTTATCAACTCTCTCTCTCTCGGTTGATTTTCCTAATCTACTTGTGGTTTGGATGCTTTGATTTATCAAGCATCGTATCAGCTGCAAACCCCTGCATAATTTTAATATATCTGAAATTGTTATTCCATATGGAAAGCGATGGCAGATTACTGTTTGTTTTAAGTACTTCTTGAGTTGATGAAGTCCACCATTTACGATGGCCATTTTATTAACATATTATCCGAAAAACTAATGCTTCGCGCAGTTAATCATCATCGTGACGATGATTTTCTTATCGAAATACCATTATTATGTCAGAAAACGACCACTTGATTTCATAAAACCGTTAATGAAGCAAAATTTACGCTAAGGTATTTAAAAAACTAGAATTAATGGGATTAATAAGGCACTTTTTTATGAAATTTGTTCTATTTTATGCTGTGTAATTTACTCGCTATTCGTATTAATCAATATTTATCATGATATTCGTATTTCGAAGTATGCAATATCTGACTCATCATTTGTACTTGGTTTTTTTTACATGTATTATCGCTCACTCGATGAGTCGATATTTACGATTCTATTTCAACGCCAATTTAATAAGCAAAGTTTTGGCGAGTAAATTTAATTGACTGGAGATGCAAGACGGCCTATCGACCCAATTATAGTTGTGCATATACGTTTTCGATTACGATACACGTGCAGAAGAACATCATTGTTTTAATTTTGTTTCTGCAAAAGAATGGTAATATATGTGCATTTGTTTTGACAATTCAATTTATATATTAATTAATCAAATTTTGTAATCGTCGGTAAAATTGCTTACTACGTTTTAAAAATTCTATCCCGGCTGCAGTTCTGACGGCGCTGAGTAATGCTTTCCTACTTCCTGCGCGATTGTTTAAATGTTCATGCAACGAAATTTCGCAGGCAATGAAAGTTTTGTTAGCGATAAAGGAAGAGTATGATGAATAAAATTTTTAATTCTCAGGAGAGGTAAAAAATAAGCAAGAGTTCTCCATGAAATATCTCGACACAATTATGTTAATCAATTAAAACTGATGGATATACATACCTTATCAGCGATGAAGTAGAATACAATTTACTGAAGAGGCCGAGACTTCGCGGACCTCCATTACATTAGGAATGGGCGGCGTTGTTAACATTAATTGAATAATTAGTAAGAGCACAAGTTCAATATAACTTAGAGCAATTTCCACGCATTTTATGTGGGCATAGCTCAAATTTATATTGAATTTGTATTTCTATTAAATATTTAGTTTATTTTAACAACGCTGCTAACATCTAATACTGAAGTTAAAAAATACGTTCTTATTTATATCAGTTTAATTCAAATCTAATGAAACGCGAAAATTTTCTTTTCCGGCGGTGTGCCTTCTATTCAGCGTTCTCCTTGGTTTCCAATTACATCTTCGTAAAAATTCTTTTTTTTTGATAAATCCCAAAATCTAATTACTTCATAAATCACCTGTGTCAACACGGCTTTCTGTGCTCGGTTCCAAGTCAGCTCGTTAAGGGGATGTCTAAAAGACACTGAAATGATTCCGTCCCTTCCCCACATATCCCCGCCCTTTGAATGCTACTTTTTTATTCGAAGCACCATCGGAAATCTCTTCCCCGGGTTCTCTCTTTCTCTCGCTATTTTCCTTGGCCAGAAACTCTCCTCTCTGGATGGTATTCCGTGAATTGCGTTTCTTTAACAAGATTTCGATCTAGAATTTTCGTCGATATGCCAATGGTGAGATCCTTCGTGAAATTTCAAATAGAATCTAGATCTTAGATTAAATCTCTCTCTTTTTCTCTGTTTTCTCAAAATCTCCTTCGAAAATCCTGCGTCGTCGGGAAAAAAATTTTACTCGTTTGGTTTGGCGCGTAAGGGTGGGCGGGGTTAAATAACAACCTTTCTTCTCCTTAAAGGTTGTTTTTTCAATCAAGGTTAAATGTCTGGTAGGACTGAAAGATAGAGAGAGGGAGAGATAAATTCTTCGTCAAGATGATTATTAAATGAAATTGTTTGCATATTGATCGTGACGGTAGCTCCAAAGTAGAAAATATCTGACTAGAAAACCTCTTAGAATTAATCTTCTATCGCTAAGCCTTATAATATAGAATTGATATTAAAAATGATTTAGTTATAATATATGACCAGATGCAAAAAATAAATAATTATTAATGTCGTTTACGATGAGTAGTTGATTTTATACTATAGTAAAATTGTCATATCAAATGCCCACCTTTATTTCCTCTTTCCGAATAAATAATTCTCGCATCAGCCATAGGAGTTGTGTACGTCATTTGCTAGATACAAGGCCGGCCCGAGCTACGGGCGAGCCCGGGGCTTCAAACCTTTAGGTGCGCTATCCCGATCATTTATGTAACATTAGGAAATCTATATTTTGCTTTCCATGACCCCTATTTGAAAAATGGTAGAGGAACAGATATTATAAATTCTGTATAGATCTTCTTGTATTTAAATATCGGCAAATAAATTTTTTTAACATTTCCTGAATAAAATTGCAAGCCCTTCCATTTGTTCACTTACAAATCGAGAATTGCGAATACCATTTCAAAATTTTTTTTATCTTTTTACTTTCTCCAGACAGAGTATAGAGAATGTATTCTTTCATGAAATAATCTACTTCGAGATTTCAACGGAAATACACGTTTTAGTATTTTTTGCACACGAACAACATTTGCTTAAAATAGTTGATAGTTTTGGTTGAATTTCATAACTTAAAGATTAACTATGCTTTAAATCAACAATTAACCGACAAAAAAAATTTATCACCAACAATTTATTGCCAAAGAAAATTCATCGCCAAGGAATGCTTTTAAATTGTTTACAGTTTTGGCTGAATTTCGTAACTTAAAGACTAATTATGCTTTAAATTTACAATTTGTAAAAAATGAAACGTATTTATGAAAACCGCTATAGTTTGATTATTTGCCCATATATACTTCTGTCGGCTTAGAGTCCGCACACGCATTTTTAATACAGCCTTTGTTAACAACATGATCCATAAAAGGCGATAAATTTCCCAATGCGATAAATTTTCCGTGGCGGTGAATTTTCCTTGGCGATGAATTGCTGGCGGTGAATTGCTGGCGGTGAATTGATGGCGATGAATTTCTGGCAGTGAATTTTTCTAGACCCTTTCTTCACTTTGCCAAAAAAATACTACAATTTCACGGCAAACAGAAATTGATGAAGGAAATTAATTGGTAATGATTTTGGAACCTACAATGAAAACGGGCAATTTGACGCGATGATCGGGATAATTAATATGTAGCATTTCACTGAATTCTCATTCTAGTTAGATTTACTTTGCACGGAATATAATTTCTATGAAACGTCATTTCAACTGATAGTCTTTTTCATTAAAGCGTTTGATATCTAATGAAATATTGTTCGACACTTCTTTGAGTTTCAGCTGTATAAAATGAAATACAGTGACCCGATTTTTGTCTCTAACGCTTTCGCTTTGCACTAAATGAAATATCAGTTTTTAGAGCGACCGCAATCGGCAAAAAAAAGTTTGCCGAAAATTCGACTCGGAAAAGTCTGCATAATTGCATCGTGGAGATCCTTTGAATTCCCGCTAGAGATGTGAAGCTATTTTCATTAAAACGCTAGAAACTTTTTCCCACGACGGCGGTATGAGACGTACCACACTCGTTGAGGGATGGAATAGCAAGTAATTTTCGCCGCTTTGTAGCGGAAAATTCGACCTCAAAGGGGGTCATCCCGTATACCTGACCCGTTATTAGGCTCGGTAAATGAGGAATTTTGGGCTTCCAAAGACTCCTCACTGAGGGAAAACGCCTCGAGGGATGAAATTTGATACTTTCTCTCTTTTTTATTATTGCTCCCACGTACAGAGACTCCAAGGGATCGATCGATGAAACTTCTTCCTACGCAGAGGTTTTTCGCCAATCTCTCAGATTGTTATTTGCGTTTGAAAAGTTCTCCATTGACTCGAAAATAGGGGTGAGCGATATATATCAACCTGGTATTTAGTAACAGATAACGGTCAGGAACAGATATCAGTGATATCTATTTTCCAAAATATCTGTTATTGGAATATCAGTTAAGATATAATAGGTGTAGGTTGAAACAGACCGTTGGACCATATCTGTTTGCTTTTAATACTCGATACCAGTCAATCCTTAATACTCGCCTTTGTTCTTCGCAAGCTTTCACGCACCACAGCCAGGGGCGGATCCAGAAACTTCCCAAGGGGAGGGCGATCGCCCCACTTGTTTCCGCCTCTGCCGACGACCATACATTTTGAAAATCCCTATCCCCATCAGAACCTTTCTTTTCCTTGTCATACAGACTTAATCTTCGGTGTAGAATAAAGGAATGTTGCGCGGAATGAATTTAAGAATGTACCCAGTGGATGGCAGTGGGCTCATCCAAGGGGAGGGCGATCGCCCCCATCCGTTGGATCCGCCACTGACCACAGCGCACTCTTTATCTTCCTGCAAGGGCTAGAGAGGGAGGGGGCGACTTGAGCCAACAAACAATTTGTGCTCTCACGCCACGGGGAAGAGGACTCATCACAGGGGTGGGGTGAGGATTTCCTCTCCCCGCCAAGCCTTCACCCCTGCCCCACCACTAACAGATGCCGTTTAAAGGGCGAGGATATACCTATTATCCAAAATAGCAATCTGTTCTCAATGCTCCGATACTCAATACTCGAATACTCAATGCTCGGATACCAGCTAGAATATCAGTTGATGGATTTGTGGGCGCTCTAACTCAAAAACTATTAATCAGATCAACACAAAATTTTATATTTGACATCTTTTGTAAAAGAAAAAGAACTGATTAGGTTTTGGTAAAAACGGTCAACCGAAAGTGGGTGTTTACTCTTGTCACTTATTCGGAATTTTGAAATATTTGCTTTAATATTTGATAAATGTAAAAATGCACTGGAATAAACGTTGTAGGAAATTTAATTTTCTATAACCTTTGTTTGAAATATTTTTCCATATAATTCATTGTTTAAGAGATATCTTATATTCTTAGCTACTACCACCGCGCCACCTACCGACGGCTATTATTAACAATCACGCTTAGTTATGTCATAGTAACGCTCCTTTTTATTTTCTTAATTTCTGGTGCATTCTGGATATATACTATATCAGAAGGTTATGGTTTTTTCTGTTCTTTGTAATATTTAAAATTTTCTCGGTTTCTTTAAATATTTGTTATTACGTAATCTATTTTGAAATTTTTAGAAATATTATAGATATGGAGAAAGTCATGTGGTGGCCACATCAGATTTTTTTCGTGGATTTCTGTGCCTCAATTACGATTTATTTTTAAAAAATGTAGGTAATGTTGTCTAAAAATGTATAAATAAACAATAATGTCAACAATAGTGAAAAGTTGATATTTTTAAACAAATTGTATAAAATTGTAATCATATGAGATTTTTCGAAAGTGTTTGTATACGATGTTTGCTTTATCATCTCGATTTTGTAATAAGGAAAAAAAAGACTAATATAAGTGCATCATCAGAGATTGGAGTTTGAATACGACATCGCCTGGCATCTTTGCCTGACGCAAAATGAACTAACGCGGCAAAGTACTGTTTATTTTTTCATTAGAATGAAAATTGATTTCTTTCATCTAAACAAACCTGCAATCAAATTAAAGCTTGACTTCTTATCTTTGTAATAAAGAAAGACGCAGAGCGTTATCTGCTTTCGTTTACAATATATATGAGTCAGAAGGAGATGCTGCGCAAAACCTGCGATTCGCCGACTGTTTACGTTAAGGGCATTTTCAACCGGCCGTCTCTTATCTCTTAAGCCAATGCTTTAAGGGCATCTGCATCTGTAGAGTTAACAATTTTATGGAGATATTTAAATGTTTATTCGTATATATAGGGTAATGTCTAAACGACCTGAAAGTTTCAGCTCCCTAGCTCGACCCATAATATCTAAATATTTACCTATTTGTTTAAATTTTAAGAATTTTTGAAAGTCAAACAAATTATAATATAAAAATTTCTATAATCCATATTTTGTTTTTTTTTACAAATTCTACCTATAAGTATAAAAATTTTTAACATCGTAGCACATAAATCGTGAAAATTTGTTTAAATATATATAATAGATATTACTTATATGATATGGAAAAACTATGTGTTGATGTTTAAAAAGTGAAAGATTCATTTAATTGAAAGTAATGTATTTAGGGGATTTTCACTTATTGTATCTTATGTATGTAGCACAATAAAATTTTTATTATCCCTAAGTATTTTCATTACTCCTTTATTGAAGCTTATTTAAATTAATAAATGATCATTAAGTTTTTGTAAATACGAAAAATAAGTACGCGAACCAACAGTTGTAGAAGCATTATAAATTATATTGGTATCGGAAGGAGCATTCTCCGTTAGGTATTACCAGAACCAGATCCGTAAACTGATATATCAGTAACAGGTATTTGGAACAGATACTGCCTCGTAACAGATACCAAGATATTAGGTGCCGGTAAATATCAGTTTAGTTCATCCCTACTCGAAACCACGAGCTGTCCGACGCACACGAGATCTCTCGGGTGTGGACCGAATATGTTTTACTTTACCAGCGATGGTTAAAGCATTGGACCTGATCCGTCAGATTTTTTTGTCGAGAGTTTAGGTACCTTCAGGGAAATAATTAATGGGATATTTACAGTAATTATTTTGTAAAGTGAACAAAAATAAATGACGTTTAAATTACGTTTTTTGTGTTAAAATGTATCTTATCGATCAAGTGAAATGTGAGATTTTTACGACTCAAAATATTACGATAATTTTTTACACTAGGTTAAATTAACAGCAGTTATAGAGTATTTCGAGGGAAGTTTATTTCTTCTGTTTTATCAAACTTTAAAATATACGGGGAAGCTAAAATATAAGCTATATAAAATAAGCTATAACAAAATTATTTGATACTAAGTGTCAACTGCACATGTCAATTTCCTATTAGCATATACATTTTAATATTTAGCCGCTTTGATAATTTTTTCGCGTCACATTGACCTTTACGATGACTTATATTAGTGTATTAATTCTGCTTTAAATGAAAAATTGGGGATGTAAACGCGAAACCGGATATATATCACAGCAATGATGTTGCAGGAATTTAGATAGACGACTGAATGGTAAACGTTTTAAATACGATCTGATTACCGTATCTGATATAAGATTACTTTCATATGCTAACCAAAAAGGAAATCAATAAAAGTTGGCATACCTCGTGTCGCCTCAATTAATCCAGCTCCATATTTCATACAAAGTCGCGAAATGCTTTAACACATCAACACATCAACACATTTTCGCATGCGTTAAAAACCTCTTTAGTGAGAGGAAAATATTTATAGAACCCTCATACTTAAATCGACCCAACTCATATTCCTTTCCCCTTTTCATTACATCCGATATCGAATCCTCTCCACTCTTCGAATTATTAATCGAATCCACGTCAAAAAGAACAATGGAATGAGGTTCACTCCCACGCGCACACACAGACACACGTACCGGAGTGCCTCGCCGACGAAGGAGCCTTATCCCCTCAGTCCCTCTGCCTCCCAATCTCTCGCTCCCTTTCACTCCCGCCTCCGTAATCGCATTCAGCTTTTTTATCCGATCGGATATTCCAGGCATCTTCCTCCCACGCCTCTTCACAAATTCTTTTTGAGACATTTGATACCTCCAATATTTATGCAGATAATCGCGAATTGACTTCATATCAAACCTCATTCAATATTATCCAATGAAAACACACACCATCTACGTATATGCGCTCCGTTCTTCCCCTTGGTGCTCTTCGTTAAGAGTAGGTTAATGCCAGCAACGGGTTTTCCTCCTCCTTTGTGATTGTGCCTGGTGTGTAAGGGTTTGTGACTATAATAATCCAAAAGGTTGATTTGCCAGAAATACACGCAAACAAACATTATCTGTGTGTGAGAACACTTCTGATTCCTTGTGAATTAACGTTCCAAGTGTATTATTCGTTTTTTTTTATAAATCGACGGAGCATTTACGTATGATCCGCATTATGTAGTGATGACGGCGGCAACAAGGTGTTGGAGGAAACCCAGTGGTCACTTACCAGAGTTTGGAGAGCCGCTGAGAGTGCTGAAGTAACGCACGAAAATACAAAATAAAAACGGAAGCCTTTCGAGCCAGAGCCCTTCGTCAGCGTCGCAGAGAGTACTTCTAAGTGACGCACTGAATGGGGTTGTGCGAGTGACAGGGTAAAGAGAGGAGTTTGGAGGAGGCGGAGAGAAGGGAGGACGGACGGCCAATAAGATTAGCGGAGGTTAAGGCCAGGAGGGAGAAAGAGTCGAGGAGATGTATGAAGCAAGTTTCCACAGTCGGAGTAGTGGTGCGGGGGTGCCGTAGCAATTATTAAAGGAGACATTGAGGGAATGTTCTTGTGGGGACATTGGATATCAACGCTGTTCCAATGGCCGTTCATTCTTATATTTAAAGTTTTGATGGTGAGATCAACGTAAAATGCGGGACAAATGGTGTAGGCAAAGAGATATATAACGTTTATTCTGATGCATTTGCTTCTGGAGGTGGAGGAGCTGGAGAAAGACGAAAGATTGGAGAGGGTCAGATCCTTGTATCCAAATGTCGTTGTATTTCAGCCACAATAGTAGTCTGAGAGGCATGTCGAGGAAGTGACTCCCATTCTCCTAGATTCTACGGCAATTCGTCGCGTATCAAATTCGTTGCAAGACAAATTCGTCGCATGGCAAATTCGTTATTTTCCATGTCACGATTTTCATAGTGAAAACCCGAGTCGCGCATTGGCAGTGAAATACCCCGACATCCAAGATGCAGCCAAATTTTCGTCCGACTTTGTTTTTCATATGCTATAAAAATATCTGGCAATGCTTTCATGGTCTTTCTTTCTCAAACGCCAGTTTTTTCTATTTCCATTTTATCCCTTATAACATAGCTTAATAATTGTCAAAACTCGAGGACATATTGTTGTCTCAAGTCTAAATGCCTTCCCCTCCCTTACCTCTAAATTTATCTTGACAACCGATTGCTGCTGGAAATAAAATCGATATAAATGGTGATATTTAAAATAATTTATTTAGCGTTAAAATTTTAAATTCCGTTTTTTATTAATTTGAACCCGTCATTTTTGACGGGCTTTTATACTAGGATCCCATTAAAATGCCAAGATTCTCCAAAATATGTTATTTAAACATTAAATTTAGCGATTTCGAATATTTCAATTTTCACAATAAGAAAACTAATTTTCATACTTTTCTCCTTTAAAAATGCGAAAATTCCGCGTCGATATCTCAACTTATAGATATTTTAAATTTTATCGAAAAAAGGTTTGCACGCTACGTTTCAGCTCTTCCCTAGTTAATCAAGCAGAGAAGGAACGCTTCTGAATTCGAATCCGGGACTTTTTCGGGATTTTTGTCTTCATTTACTTTTAATGCGTGACTAAAGTGTTACTGCCAAATCTCAACTCGCATTCTGTCATAACACTCGCAACGATGTCTCAATTCGCCTCATGCGAATAGGAGTAAAAAATCTTTATGTACAGCAGATTAAAATTCTAACGTTATCTTATAGTAAATGTTATGCTAAATCTGATTATGCATTTATAAAGATTCTGAAAAATCGGCAAATACCTTAAAAGTTTAAATGTCTCTTTTTTGTATTCTGCGCATATCTTCCTACATGCATCGTCATATTTCGACTTCTTTTGAATAAAAAGGGGCAATTTTTACGTGATTCTTATAATGATTCCAAATAACGACAAAGTAACGCAAGAATAATAAAAATTATGAACTATCTTTTAAAAAATAGCAATCGTAACATTTATCTAAAATTTTCAGTTGAGATAAAAAAGTTGACCTGCGGGAAACTTTTTCCCTAATTGGTTTACAGAGGTAGTTGGAGCAAATTAAATGTTTAGAATAGTTTATGTTTATATTTGAAGAAGGTTGCATGCCAATAACTTCAATAGTTTTCACGATATTGATTATTATACAAAAGCGCGGGCACGCGCTGAATTCCTGCCAAATCTCAAACTTCTACATAGACGGGAAAATTGTTAAAACACGTATAAAAAGGGCAAAGTGACAAAGGGAGTAAGCTTTTTATTATCCTGATTAGATAAGATACGAATATTTCATCAATTATATTTTCCGAAATTTTTATTAGGATAATTGTTGTGAATAATCTGCACAGAAGTTCTATAATTTATTCGAAAATTATGAGGCACCGTCAACCAAATATGGTGTATCGCAGGATTAATAAAGAAAAGGATTTCCTATTTCCTCAACGATTCCTGAATTTGCGACGAATTTGTCTTGCGACGAAATAGTCATGCGACGAATTTTCATTGCGAAGAATTTTCCTTGCGACAAATTGCCACGCGACGAATTGACGGTACAACACCCTAGGTAGCAATTGGTATATGAGGGAATCATGCGGGTGCCCACCGCAGTTCCTCTTATTTGGAGTTAGTGGCGCCCTCCGAAATAGATGTTGTTTTTAAGCACCATTTCTGCCAAGTCCTTTGGGGAGTGGGAGGTGGGTCTAGCTTCGGGTGCTCTTTACTCCAGGAGTTTTCTGAGGACATGATCCGTGATCGTGGGGCATGTTTGTGTAAAGGGTGCAGGCGTCGATAGTGGGCATAATGTTGCTAGGTGGTGGAGGAGGAATTTTCTGTGTTGGAAGAAGTGGTCAGTGTGTTGGATGGAGAATGGGAATTGACGGACGATAGGTTGTAGGTGGTAGTACACGAATGCAGAGATGCGTTCCGTGTGGGAGTTATAGCTCGAGACAATGGAGCGGCCAGGGACCAGGTTTATGGATTTTTTGTTTAAGGTAAAAGGTGGGATACGGGGTTTATTTGAGATCGTCAGGCCGATGGCGAAATCGGGTAAGCCTTCCTGTTTTCCTGCAGAATGAAGATGAGTGGATATTTGTGGGAGAAGGGGCGGTCTGCGGGGTTGCAAGTAAGGTGAAGGCAAAAAGGTTTTGTCGGGGAGTTGGCGATCGGCTTCCTCGTTGTATTGGGCGCGGTCCATAACAACAAATAAATCACATAGGCGAAAGTACATATTTTAACTTTGTATGATGAATCATCGAAATTGGTGGTGTAACAATTTTTCTGGGGAGATAAGTTAAAAGTAGAAATAATTTCAAGTATATGTTTTATTTACTGCACGTGTCCTTCTCTGTTATATGTGTCTTTTTGTGTTTTCTAATGCATCTCTACTAAATTGCTTCCAAAATATGCCGCTTATTTTTTTAAAACAGTGGCTCAGTCAAATACGGGGTCGCATAATATTGTTGCGTTTATTTTATTTTCATGTGATGTTTATTGGAGCAGCTCTTATATTCTAATCATCTCCTTGTAATTATTTGAATAATTAAATTTATAATATAAATGGCAAGCAAAAAATAATTGTTTAACGATAGGAATTGATATAAATTTCATATTTATAACAAAAAATATAAAAGACATAAATTGAGCATATAAGATTGTGATTTTAATGCTATGTTATTTTAGCCAACCGCACGGTTAAATTCTTCATCATTATCATAGAAGTGTTGTGTTTTTAAGAAGTTATAATTGTTCGAACTATGGCTTTTGATACCAGATGGAAATTATTTTCCATTGAATGATAAGCGCTATGTAATATCCCTGTGAATGCTACAAATGACACAATTTTAATACAGTCAAACTCGGATATAACGAGCGCCACGGGACCGTCTAGTTTTGCTCGTTATAGCCGTTAAACTTAATATCCGTGAAGGCAAAAGCATGCATGCGTATGGTGAAATAAGACATAAGAAGTAAAAGTGAATATATAAACAGAAAGTTTATTTAGTAAATTTATGGAAAAACATAAAAATGAGAATAAACTAGAAAATTTAAAATAAACATTTGTACATATAAAATTTACTCACAGCTGCATCCTTAATCACTCCCCTTTTTAGAAAAATAACTTTGAATGGTAGCCTGTTTCATAGATTTCACTTTGAAGTCTCTTAAGTTTCCTCTTATTACACTTATTGCACTAAAAACACCATCGGAAATGTCAATGTTTTCAAAAAAATCATTTAATGTTTCCACAGCATCCTGAGCTTGAGAGTAAGTTGGCACGGCTTTCGTCGGGATTGTGTATTCGACACATTCAACAATGTCTTCATCACTGTCTGCTGTGTTTTGTACTGTCTCTATTATTTCACTCTCCGTAGGAATTCCACTGGTAATCAAATCATCATCAACATGAACAAAATTGTCAATGTCATTTACATGGTCAAAATTCGCAATTCCATTTTCTTTAAGCCATTCTGACAGAGGTAGATCATCTTCATCAACGTTATGGTTATCAATCGAAAATTCTCCCGATATTAAACCAGACTTCCGAAAACAGTTTATGATCGTTGTAGGTGAAACATTGTCCCATGCATCTGTCATCAAATGAATTGCATCCAATACAGAGACGTTGCCATCTAAACCTCTTTCCCTCCTTTCAATCAACTGTAGAACAAAAAATCGCTTGAAATGGCCTTTAAAACTTTTAATTATCCCCATGTCCATTGGCTGCAAAATAAAAGTCGCATTTGTAGGCAAAAACACCAGTTTTACATTGGATAACTCCTGCATATGTGGGTGCGCAGGACAGATATCGACAAGGAGTAAAATGTTTCTATTTTTCCTCCGTAACTCGTTGTTCCACTGACTTACATATTGCTGAAAAATATTGGAAGTCATCCATGCCTTTTTATTAGCTGCATATTCAACGGGAAGCTTCTTTACATTATTGAAGCAACGCGGCTTTTGTGACTTACCAATAACAAAAAGTTTTTTTTTTGTCACTCCCATTCATGTTTGCGCACATTAAAGCTGTTAAACGATTCTTAGGTCTTTTGCCACCAACACATTTGTCACCTTTGAATTTAAACGTTGCATCAGGCATCATGTTGTAAAACAGTCCAGTTTCGTCGGCATTTTAGATGTCTTCTTCTCTGTAACCTTTTCGACACTCCTCCCAAACACTTTTCACCCATTCACTTACCGTTTTTGAATCTGCTGACAGGGCCTCTCCACTGACTTTCGCATAAACAATGTTATGCCGATTTTTAAAACGATCGAGCCACCCATTATTGCATGTGAAGTTTTCATGTCCTAACTGTTTTGCAAATTTATCTGCCTGTACCTTTAAAATGGGGCCGTTGATGGGGAAACCAGCATTTCTCTGCGTCTTAAACCACTCCAGCAGTGCTTGATCAACAGTACCCAAGTTACACTTCCTCATTTTCTTGTTCGTTGTTAGGTTGTTCTCTAGTGCAGATAAAATCGCTTCTTTGTTTTTCCATAAGGTTGAAACCGTAGACGACGATAAATTAAATTTTTTGCACACTTCAACATTTTTTTCACCACGTTCTAACTCTCGAATAATATCAACCTTTTCGCGAATAGACAGACACTTCCTTTTATGAACGGACATGTTACTCGTTCAAGGGCCAAATCTCAACTGATTTTTGTGATCAACGCTACGAACTTTCTTTGCAAACTGCGAGCATACCAATTCCAGGAAGAGTTAATGAGGAGACGGATTAAATCTGGGATTTCCCATCTTTACGTGGGAAAGGGTGTTGGGTGCATTCGGCTGAGCGACGGGGGCGGGCTCCATTGTACATGCCCTTAGCCCCTTACCCCCCTTCCAAACACAACCTCCTGGCTGTAAAAGAGCTGTGGGTTGGGAGGAGAGGACAAAGGACCTCCGCGGGTGCCACTGTACCTGCAAGTTGGGAATTCTTGGTTTGGACGAAGGGATTATTTTTTTAACAACAACGCCGCGGTCTTTAACCTCCCCGAGGGATAGGGTGTAGAGGCTGGACTCGAGAACACAAGGTTACATATCTTGGGTCACTATGAGGATTGAAGGGGCTGACCGCCACCGCGTTTGAGACAGTGAGACGTGGTCGAAGTTTGCTCGAAATATCCGTGAAGCGTGCTCGTTATATACGTGAAATATTTGTATGTAAATACTCGTAAACTTATCTTGGAGGTAGCATTTGCTCACTATAGCCGTGACCTCGTTACAACCGTGCTCGTTATAAACGAGTTTGACTGTATATGTATTTTAAAATTTTAATATATATATATATATATATATATATATATATATATATATATATATATATAATTATATATATATATATCTTCATCATCATCATCATGCTGCTGTCCGAAGACAGGTTTTAGCTGAATCGCTGCCTCCATCTCTATCTCTCTCTCTCTCCCTAGAAGCCTCTTTTATACCTCTATAAGTACTATATTCCTGCTTTATATTCTCTAATATTCCTATTCTTTTTCTCCCTCTTCCTCTTTTTCCGCTAATTTTTCCTTCTAAGATCGTCCTTTGTAAACACTGTCTTCAGGTGTTGTAAATTACTTTACCACATACGTCGGCTATCCCTCGTGGTAACACTCATGTGCCTAGCCGGTCTTAATAGTGGTCAATTACAAAAGGGGTTCTTTTTTTAAATTTACATGATTTTATACACCTTAAGGCAATCGTGATTTTCTTAGGAACTAAGATTATAAACTACTTATAAATGCAATACAAAAGCAAAAAGTCTAGTAATTAGAATCGGTATGTACATTAGAAAAGTAATTAAGTCAAGAAGATATCAAACTAGCTACTGCTAATTCTTTTTGTATTATTTTTATTATTTTAATAATTTTTATTTTTTTATATTATTTATATTTTATTTTATTTTAAGATATACATCTCTTTTTTATATGAACTTTACTTTCATATAAAAAAGAGATATATATCTTAAAATAAAATAAAATATAAATAATATAAAAAATTATTAAAATAATAATAATAAAAATAATACAAAAAGAATTAGTAGTAGCTAGTTTGATATCTTCTTGACTTAATGATGAAATGTGTTGATAACAAAGGACAGTATAGCATATATAACATCGAATCTTGAAATCATGCTCATAGTCCCAATAATATTTATATTATTTTATCTGGATGTTATTAACAATTTAATCTTGAGATTATAAACAAATTATTTTGATTTTTATTAAAATTTTATTTTTATTAGAATTTTGATTAGAATTTTACGAATCAAAAAGAATAGTTTTCTTTGATAATGATGAAATACTTTGTAACAAACGTTAAATGTGTGGCACACAGGAAAATTAAACAAAAACGTCTTTTAATCTTCATTCCTAGTGAAACATATTGCACTTTAATGGTTCAGATACATACGAAAAAAAGTCGTCACACTAAAGCTTCTGAAAATCCATTCTTCACCTTAATGAAAAGGTAATTCGACTTAGAATTTCCGAAAGAGGAACTTCCCTCTGTTATCAAGTGCCATCTGGCGCCTGAAAATTCAATCAACTCGCGAACCGGATCACTCAATTATTTTTACATCTGTTCGATTCGCCTGTTTCATTAAATAATATTATTTTTCCATCCACGGCGAGTTTATCAAAAAGTGACGACGGCTTAACGCCCCTCTTAATCTCTCCACCGTATCTGTTTCCTGAAAGCAATATGCTCCATCACTATCGGTGATAAACTCTTCTGATGCCGAGTAATATGACAAGGGTTATATCGAGGTTGAATTTCGGCATCTTCAGAAATTATATTATCTTTACAAGTGGATAAAATTTGACTTGGTAGTTCAATGGGCTCAGTAGGTACACTCGAAGTTTGTGGGAAGCCATCGTTATTATAACACTTAACGTTTGACGGTACTAGATGGTTCTATTTTATAAAAGTATTTTCCCAGATTTTTTATTGCCCGTGTGCCTTCGGAACCTTTGTGTTTCCTATTCTACCTATGAGGAGAAATAAAATTGCAACATTTCTCTCATATTATGGACATTACTATATTAGAGAATAGTCGAGCTCGTCTTATTGCTGAAAACTAATTCCAGAAGAAGCGTTTAAGGATCAAAAATTCAAACATTAAGTAGGTGCTTGTCTTAGGTGTCTCCAATGGCCATAATAAGATACAACTAGATGCTCATTTCGGCTACAACACGGCCTTCCCCAGTGGTAATTCACCGAAAGTACATTTTTTAAAAGAGCCTGGTTTAGGTATGTAATTATAGTTTTCTACTTCCATGCGATATTTGATGTTAAGCAATGATATGGCGCATAATCAGTATTTAACGTCATTCCTTTGCATTACCACCATCCTCAACAAATCTTATTAATATGATTGAATATTTGCGATAAATTATCGTTGATATTTTTATGTATTTTATTCCAAATCGACGCAATGCTTCCCCAAAAGCCGTAAAAAAAAGTCTGGAAAGCCGGCTGTCTTTGTTAGCTACAAATTATCCATCATCAGTGCTGATTAACCAATAGTAGGTTCTAATAAATAAACTTAAATTGGAGGTCAAATTTCATTGAATACATTATATTAATAAACAGGAAAATTGGCCGTTTGAGAATATAATTTTTGGTATGTTGTACGAAAAAAAATCGAGTTGGCAACTGGAATTCATTTTTAATAATAAAAGCAATTATCTACCTGTCACGCATCATTATTGTTAATTGCACGTCTACTAAACTATGCACAAAAGAAAGAAACACGTCTGTTACCTTTATTTATTTCTTCCATAAACTTCTTAACACGTGTTGGAGATAGACTCAAATTTATATTTTAGGAATTCTTTCGTGAATAATCTCATTAATAATTATGCGTCACACTTATAAAAAGTTCATCCTGGCACGCTGTCAGTTCGCCATCCTATATAACGCCACCTAACTTGCTCATTCCCTCCGACGTCATCCACCTTAATGGGTGTAATAAATCGAGTTATTTCTCAGCTACGTCGTCCAAAAACGGAATTCGATAGAAATAAGTTATTTAAAAAAACTTTTTCCAACAACAACGCTAATGGGGTAATATAAATATCTGGAAAGCAGGAAAACAATAATGCCTTAAGCTAAAATGAAACACGGATCTTCCACTAGCCTAGTATTTATACCATTGAGATCGGGCTAGCATTTCTAGTATCAACATTCCCCAAGGTAGGCCCTCCATAAGGAACTCCCTAAGAAAACACAGTAACATCTCAAAGGTAAAATGGCCATTTAAACACAAATTAAAACACGGGATCGGTTCCCGATCAAGGCAAAACTCTTCTCCTGCATTCCAGGAATTCGTATTGTCCAGCATGGAATTTAATATCAATAATTTTAAACTGCCATTATGCTAAGCTCTGCATATATATATATATATATATATATATATATATATATATATATATATATATATATATATATATATTAACTAAAGGAAAAGAAAAGGTAGTGATGAGGGTGGCAACAAGGTGTTGAGGGAAGCCCAGCGGACACTTACCAAGTTGAGGACCAAGCTGGCAGGCTGCTGGGGGCGTCGAAGAGACACGTTGAACACACGAACACAAAAACAAAAAACACGCAAGCTTATCGGGCCTATGCCCTTCTTCAGCGAAAGAGTAACGTAAAGTATATATTTTATTTATTATTATTTATATATATATATAATTAAAGCCGTTTTCTATCCAAGATTTTCATTGGTGCTAAAAATCAGTCTTCTTTTAATTTTAGTATTTAACGTTTCTTTAAAAAATATAAGTGTAGAAATATCTGAGCCTCTAGGTAGTAATTGTTACTTTGTCCGCTATTGCATTTATTTTTGCAGTTACTTGGACGAGCGTTGAAGTGCTCATTTTAGTAATAAAAATAAAGGTAGCTGCCGCATTTTACGATATATTTACTCGCTACTAGGCTAATAACTACACAATGAAAAACTTTGACTCCATCCGCAAAAAAATTGTAATGAAAATTTTTTGGGGTCATAAATTTTTCATTTTGTAAATATAAATCCTTCAAAGTTGATCTGAAGTTGGTTGAGGGACTACTAAACTCACGAAGTAAGTAAGTAAGTATTGGAGCTAAATTACTTTCCCGTGATATATTATAGAACACGCCGTCTATTGACTCAATTACTTCACTTCGCCACCGCCTTCAAGTTCCTCAACTACGTATTTGGCGAAGAACAAAAGCGATAAAAGAAATCACGATACCCCTAAAAAAAGATCCATTCCCTCAATTTTTTCAAACTTCCTGATTGATATTTAAAACCTCTCCTCGTGTCTCTTTTCAACCGTGGCCTCGTTATTCTCCGCCACTTCCTTCCTCGTAATACCGCACTCGACGTTGGAGTGGGATTAGGGCGTTTAGCGCCCGTAGGCGTAGGGAGGGAAAGATTGCGGTAGGTGCAAAAGGGGATCGAAGAGGGATAAGGGAAGAGTGGAATTCGGGGTATAGGCATTCTTTCAAGGTTACCAAACGCTTTCACAAGGACCAATCTTCCTACCTTTCTCTCTCTCCCTTTTTCTCTCTCTCTCTCCCTTTTTTCTCTCCCTCCATCTTCTTCCTCTTTCCCTCCCTCCTCTCCCTTCCCCTCTTCCCTTTCCTCTCTCTAGGGTTAAATGTAAGAAGGGACTATATAGTCTCAATTTCGCCTTAAATAAAGTCGTTTCTGTCTGTCTCTCCCTTTCTCTCTCGCCCTTTTTCTCTATTCCTTTTTCCCTCCACTCCCTCTTTCTCTCTTCCTTTTACCCTCCCTCCTCTTTCTTCCCCTCTTCCCTTTCCTCCCTTCCCTTTCCTCTCTCTCCAATCCTCTCTCCCCTTCCTTTCTCTTCCCTCCTCTCTCCCTCTCTCTCCCTTCCTCTCTCTCCCTTCCTCTCTCTCTTCCTCTCTCTCTCTCCCTTCCTCTCTCTCCCACTTTCACTTTCTTTCTCTCCCATTCTATCCCTTTTCCTCCTACTCCTTACGTTTCTCTTTCTCCTCCCCTCTTACCCTAACCCACTTTCACCCTCCTTTCTCTCTCCCTTCATCTCTCATTCGCTCTCCCTCTCCCTTACGTTTCTCTCTTTCCCTCACTCTCCCACTCCCTTTTCCCCTCTTATTCCTCACCACTCTTCCTCCTCCCATTTCCTCCTCTATGCCTTCCCATTCCCATTCTTCTTCCTAACCTATCTCAAACCCGCCCTATCTCCTTACATCCTTTCCTCGCTCTCTTCTCCCTTACCCCTCTCCTCCCCTCCCTCCTCGACTGTGTAAGCAAGAATAAGACAGTGAGAGAGGGAGAAACTAAATCCCGTTTTAATCCTCTTCCTATTTCTTCACAGTATTCCTTTCCCTTCATATACCTCTCTCTCTCTCCCCTTCCCCAATTCTCTCTCTTTCTCTCCCTCTCTCTTTGCCCCTGCCCGTCTCGCCTTACGGACTGCACGGAATCCAAACCTCAAACTTCCCACACCTCAGCTCACTCTCTCAAAACCTTTCCACTCTAAAAGCTTAACTTTCTCTCGCTAATTCCTCCTCCTTTCTCATTACCCTCGTTGCCTACTCTCCAAACAGAAGGCAAAAGCATTTGAGGTGCGGTTTATTTTAGGTTCCGCTCCCGCGCTTTGCGTGCTTTTTTGAAGACGACGTTAAAGAAGTTAGTAAGTCACACATGTTTTTTTATATAATTTTACTGCAAACGTCTTGAGGTGTCGGGAAAAAAATGCTGCGTTATTGCCATAGCAATTTATCGTCTTTTTTGATTCATATTTTTCGTCTATGAAACGAAATCTAAGATTCCATTATTTCATTTCAAAAACTCCTTAATCAAATTTGTGCCATTTATTTTGACTCTCTTATTGTGAGCATTCGAAGATATTTTAATTCACGCTTGATAAAGTTTAAGAAATAAATCGTTTCTACAAAATACAAAAGTACTTTTCCTCAGAAGGAAATAGAAAACACTTATATATGCAGCAAAAACCGTCCTATAGGATAAGTTTGGATGAAAAGGGCCACAAAAAGGAAAATCAAATTACATGAGTACTATGACTGATGGAGGTAGCAAAATCTCAGGAGAAACAAAGCACTCATTTGGCTATATTTTCTCATCGCGTTCGCAATTTTAGCGCAATACTTTTTCGGTTATGATTATATTTTCAAGAAGTTCCTTGGCCCCATTCACCCAAAGTGTATAGGATGATTCGGGCCAGTTATTTCGGTGTATTTGCCCATCTGAAACAACACAGAAACTTATGGAATTTGTATTTTTTACGTTAAGTGTTTACGCACTTGTGCTTTAATGGCAATTACTTTTCTATTCTATAGATAAATAGGAAAATATCGAGGTCAGAGGCCGGAAATAGTTTTTGCGTTATTTCTATTAGCAATTAAATGTTTTTATTTGTAGATTTTGCTTCTAATTTGCTTAGAACACCTGCATTTTTCCTAAACGGAAAATTTCCGACACCGTTCACCTAAATTTTTGTTCGGTTGGTACTCCTGTGATGGCTGTGAGTAAGCATTAATGCTTTGCTAGAGGATACGACAACTATTGTTAACTGGCATGGCCAAAATCAGAAGGACTAGCATATTATTAAGAGAGTATTAGAGATTTCGTAACATAAAATAAGATAAACCTGCTTAATTTAGAAATCTCTTACAGTGTAAACCGTAACAAAAGTTCTTCACCGAAGACTTACCAGGTTCTTGACATTCAGACAGAATCCGTTCACAAAATTATCAACAGAGCAAAATAAATATAGCTATACCCGAGGTATCTTCCGCTATTTGCTGATCATTGGTGACGAAAGGTATAATAATGGCCCGATTCACCCTAAGTGTACACGAAAAATATTTTACCGGTTGGTGTCCCTGAGATGGCTGCAAATCACTCCTAAAACTGGGAACATGAAGAAGAAATCATTGATTAACTAACATAATAAGAATCAAATGAATTAGAAAGCTAGTAACAGAGTAATATGCGATTTCGTGATACCAACATAATTGAAACATGCTCATTTTAGCCAGTTCTTACCTAAAAACCTTCGCAGAAACTCTCTTCAATGACGAACACACAGCTTGACAGTAGTTATTTGCACTTTTCCAGACAGGTAAAGTTTCCTACTTTTCTACCCGGGTAAAATTATGCCAGTCCCATCGTTTGCTGATCTCTATTGACGAAAAATAGAAAAACGACCCGGATCACCCGATGGCCCGATTCACCCAATCTTACCCTACTTTCCAATGTAATGATATCTATACAATATGGGTTTTACAAAATTTTTCCTGCGATGTGTAAAACTCCAAATATAGAGTTCATTTCATGGCAGTTGATTTCTTTTAAAAATAACCCAAAGGGAAATAAGCCTATATATAGGAACATAAAACGCTGCAGTAAAAAACAATAATAGTTAAATCTGTTTCTGGGTAATTTTGTATGACCTTGAATTTACTGCTTATGAACAAAATTAGGAATTATATTTTATCTTTATTAAAATGTCTTTTAAATACGTACGAAACAAACTTCTACTTGTACAAAAGATGCATGAAAATTTTTTATATAATTATTTATCGATTTTAGTTAGAAGGTTTTATTGAAATTTCATTTAAGTTGCTGTCGAGGTATTCATCGGATATAAGACATACACCTTAGTAAAATGATTGTAATTACTCTATCAAAATTTATATTTTAATGTTGAACGGTATTGAGTGAAATCGAAGAAATTTTGCGCTTACCCCACCATGAAGTTTTACGATATTAAATGAAAAGTTTCTTATGAAAACGTTAGTAAACAATAGTTTCAATCGTTAAAATAATTTAAAGCGTAATCGGAAATTCTTTATTTTTCAATGGGATAATTAACTCGTTTTGCTTTTTTGGCAGTGTTGTTCCATGAGAAACCAGCTAAAATTACTTCCTGCCATTCATATCGGCTTATATTTTGACAAATATAACTACTGTTCAAAGTATTATGAGACCATAATTGCCATGTAAAAGCCTTTCCATAAAGATCACAACACTAACGCAAAGTAACTTCTGAAATTAGAAATTATATTTTAATATTGCATAATCCTACACCATCATTATACTATTCCAAGTTATGAGTACGTCACTGAAATACTCGGAAATTGAAATCTCAAAACTAGATGCACCCTTTTAAGTGTTTTTTCGAATTATAAGTTCTGCATTAATTTTGAGTATAACCCAATAAAACAATTTTCATAAAGTAAAATAAAAGTATTGTATTTCAACTTAAAATAGTCTTATTGCGATCATGGTTCCGAAGAATTAAACGTCATCTTCAGAGTAGAGTTCCCAGTCATCTTCAGGGTAAAGACTGGGAAGACTCTACTCTGAAGATGACGTTTAATACGTCGAAACCATGGTCGCAATAAAAGTACTTTTAGTGGAAATACACTACTTTTACTTCATTTCAAAGTATGGCCAGATTCCACGAAGTTAATATTATAAATCAAGTTTCAATTAAGTCAACGATATTGACTATTCTGATGTACGCAATTAAGGAGTTTTTCGCTACCGGGCCGAGGATTTTTAACCTTTAAAAATATTGACATTTGCTTAATTCCGGCGATCGTCACTGTGACTTTAAACTACTCCTCTCAGCCCCCCCCTCTTCTTCCTCCTCCCTCTCCTGTTTATTGACCATAAAATTTCATGCCTTCCTATAACATTCCTTCACGGCCTCCCTCTCCCCTTCCGTTCGACCCTTTTCCCTTCTATCACTCCCCTCGTACCTACTTAATTAGCCCAGTTAGCTCACCTCCCCCTTGCCCTTTGCGCTTTCGAAACTTCTTTTGTTGTTTTATGCGTCCCAATTAATCGAGATTACGGGACGTAATTAATTGCACCTTCGCGCATTTTTAATCGATAAATTTCGTCTAAATGGTCTCATTGTTCCGAGTTTGCTTATTTATTCATTGTCCGTAAACATTTTATGCCTTGTTGACTTCCTAAGAATAATCGAAAATCATCCTAAATTGAATATTTTAGAATCACACCAAACCAGACGACAAAGTTCATGAGTTAAATGTTAATTTATTTTGTACATCTCAGTAATTTCATTTCTTTTGTTAGATTGATTGTTGCTGTAGTTACCGGCAAATAATACTTTCTCCAAATGCATTATTATTATTAAGACTTCAAGTACCGTAAATTTGCGAGGAAATAATTGTATAGTGATTTTATATGGTAAAAGACCCGAACATACATATTTCTTTTAAAACTTTATAACTTTTTAGAAGTTTGTTGAGTATTTTGTCCAGCACGAATAAGATAAACAAGTAGGGATGTACACGGGTTTCCCGTGGTACAGAAGTGCTTTTCATCAAATTCGCCGTAGTATAATTGTATACTAATATGTTTGCTTTGAAATTAGAAAATTATCTTTTCTAATATTGTGGCAACCCTGCGTTTAGATCCGTTTTAAACATGTTCATTTCGTTTTCTCATTTTATACTCTCCCTACGAACGAAATTTCTTTGAAATCCATTCAGTCAATACCTTTGAAATTAATAATTACAGACTAATTCTAACTTTGATGTTGTGGTTGCCCTGTTTAGTCTACCCGGTTTAAATATAATAATTTTGTTATTTATTTATATAAAGATTATATACATCATAAGTGGTTCAAATCCATGCCGTCAGTTCTCTAGAATTACGTGTAAAAGAAATATTATTTTACTTTTTACTGTGGTATCCCTACTTTTAGCTCAGCTTTAAACATTTTGATTTTATTATGGTATGTTGTAAATCTTATATACAAAATTTAATTGAAATCCGTTTTGCCAATTCCTTCCAACTCCATAATTCGTGAAAGAATTTAATTTGTAATTGTGGCACCCCTGTTTGGTTGATTCAGTATAAATATGCTGTTATGGTTTTCTATATATGTGTACATTATAAATATTATAATTTGGTTGAAATTGATGCGGGCATTTCAACACAAATATGTGTAAAAAGAATGTTTTTTATATCTTGTATTGTGGCAGCCCTGCTTTATATATCAATACTAAACATCTTGATTTTGTTATTTTATGTTGCACGCCTACTTCATGTAAAATTTCATTGAAATCGGTTTAGCCAATTCCTTCCAAATTCATAAATACCGAAGAGTTTAACTTTGTTATTGTGGCACCCCTGCTTGGCCAATCCAGTACAATATGCCACGTTGGTGATTAATTTATGTGAATATTATATGTGTCAAATTTGGTTGAAATCGGTTACGCCAATTCTTCCCTGATATATGCGTACGGACGGACGGACATCACGAAGATAATAGTGCTTTTCAGCAATGACGAAAATCACTAAGAAGTAAAATTGAAAGCATTACACTTTATTATTTTTGTCTTCTAAGTGGCATTAGTTCCATAAAAATTATCAAATATAAATCCTTAAGTAATCTTATATCCAGCCCCGTAACCAGCTATTTTAGCGCCCGGGGCAAACTACTCCTTCAAAAAATTATCGTATCTAGTTTATGTAGTTACTATTTGGATCTATTGCGTCCCTTACTTAATTGCGCCCGGGGCAGATGCCCCGCTTGCCCCGCCCTATTTACGGTACTGCTTATATCAATAGAAATTTTTTAATAAACAAGATTAGAGTGAAAATTTACATAGCGTTTGATTTGATATGTCAAAATTACTCAGATGTATTATTGCACCTGTGTGGCAGGTCAGCCTCATGGCAAAATTAAATTATTATATCAAATTCTTTGTTCGAATCATGCCTTGGATCGGGGAGGCTGTTTTGACCCTAGCTATTGTTGACAAGGGTTTTAGGATAGATCCTAATTCCTGTTTATGGTGTAAATTTTAACAAATAAAAATAAATTAACTTTACCTTTTTAACTCTAGACAGAATAGTTAGTGTTTAATAACCCTCACTGCCCCATCTTTGAATCGTTCGTGCATATAAACCTATCCGTCCTCTTCTGAAGTTATTTTTTCATTTGTAGATATATTATCGTAGTTTAGATAGTGGAATTCATCCTGTTTACTGTTATCTATAATGCCATTGATGTTACATATGGAAATTCATGATTCTATGATTGTAGTTCCTGGGAAGCTACATTTACTTTAAATTGCAAACCTAGAGCTGCATTGTCTTGGATTAGACTTCGATTAGAGTTATATATATATATATATATATATATATATATATATATATATATATATATATATATATATATATATACACAGTCAAACTCGGCTATAACGAGCGCCACGGGACCGTTTAGTTTTGCTCGTTATAGCCGTTAAACTTAATATCCGTGAAGGAAAAAGCATGCATGCGTATGGTGAAATAAGACATAAGAAGTAAAAGTGAATATATAAACAGAAAGGTTATTTAGTAAATTTATGAAAAAACCTAAAAATGAGAATAAACTAGAAAATTTAAAGAAAACATACGTACATATAAAATTTACTCACAGCTGCATCCTTAATCACTCCCCTTTTTACAAAAATAACTTTGAATAGTAGCCTGTTTCATAGATTTCACTTTGAAGTCTCTTAAGTTTCCTCTTATTACACTTAGTGCACTAAAAACACCATCGGAAATGTCAATGTTTTCAAAAAAATCATTTAATGTTTCCACGGCATCCTGAGTAAGGATTGTGTCTTCGACACATTCAACATTGTCTTCATCACTGTCTGCTGTGCTTTATACTGTCTCCATTATTTCACTCTCCGTAGGAATTCCACTGGTAATCAAATCATCATCAACATGAACAAAATTGTCAATGTCATTTACATGGTCAAAATTTGCAATTCCATTTTCTTTAAGCTATTCTGATCTTCATCAACGTTATGGTTATCAATCGAAAATTCTTCCGATGTTAAACCAGACATTCGAAAACAGTTTATGATCGTTGTAGGTGAAACATGCATCTGTCATAAAATGAATTACATCCAATACAGAGTCGTTGCCATCTAGACCTCTTTCCCTCCTTTCAATCAACTGTAGAACAAAAAATCGCTTGAAATGGCCTTTAAAACTTTTAATTATCTCCATGTCCATTGGCTGCAAAATAGAAGTCGCATTTGGAGGCAAAACACCAGTTATACATTGGATAACTCCTGCATATGTGGGTGCGCAGGACAGTTATCGACAAGGAGTAGAATGTGTCTATTTTCCTCCGTAACTCGTTGTTCCACTGACTTACATATTTCTGAAAAATATTGTAAGTCATCCATGCCTTTTTATTAGCTGCATATTCAACGGGAAGCTTCTTTACATTTTTGAAACAACGTGGCTTTTGTGACTTACCAATAACAAAAAGTTTTTTTTTGTCAGTCCCATTTATGTTTGCGCACATTAAAACTGTTAAACGATTCTTAGGTCTTTTGCCACCAACACATTTGTCACCTTTGAATTTAAACGTTGCATCAGGCATCATGTTGTAAAACAGTCCAGTTTCGTCGGCATTGTAGATGTCTTCTTCTCTGTAACATTATCGACACTCCTCCTAAACACTTTTCACCCATTCACTTGCCGTTTTTGAATCTGCTGACAGGGCCTTTCGCATAAACAATGTTATGCCGATTTTTAAAACGATCAAGCCACCCGTTATTGCATGTGAAGTTCTCGTGTCCTAACTGTTTTGCAAATTTATCTGCCTGTACCTTGATGGGGAAACCAGCATTTCTCTGCCTCTTAAACCACTCCAGAAGTGCTCGATCAACAGTACCCAAGTCACACTTCCTCATTTTCTTGTTCGTTGTTAGGTTGTTCTCTAGTGCAGATAAAATCGCTTCTTTGTTTTTCCATAAGGTTGAAACCGTAGACGACGATAAATTAAATTTTTTACACACTTAAACATTTTTTACCACGTTCTAACTCTCGAATAATATCAACCTTTTCGCGAATAGACAAACACTTCCTTTTATGTACGGACATGTTACTCGTTCAAGGGCCAAATCTCAACTGATTTTTGTGATCAACGCTACGAACTTTCTTTGCAAACTGTGAGCATACCAATTCCAGGAAGAGTTAATGAGGAGACGGATTAAACGGGGGATTTCCCATCTTTACGTGGGAAAGGATGTTGGGTGCATTCGGCTAAGCGACGGGGGTGAGCGCCATTGTGCCCTTACCCCTTCGCCATTGTGACCTTACCCCTTACCCCCTTCCAAACACAACCTCCTGGCTGTAAAAGAGCTGGGGGTTGGGAGGAGAGGACAGAGGACCTCCGCGAGTGCCACTGTACCAGCAAGTTGGGAATTCTTGGTTTGGACGAAGGGATTATTTTTTAACAACAACGCCGCGGTCTTTAACCTCCCCGAGGGATAGGGTGTAGAGGCTGGACTCGAGAACACAAGGTTATATATTTTGGGTCACTATGAGGATTGAAGGGGCTGACCGCCGCCGCGTTTGAGACAGTGAGAAGTGGTCAAAGTTTGCTCGATATATCCGTGAAGCGTCCTCGTTATATACGTGAAATATTTGTATGTAAATGCTCGTAAACTTATCTTGGAGGTAGCATTTGCTCACTATAGCCGTGAACTCGTTACAACCGTGCTCGTTATAAACGAGTTTGACTGTGTATATATATATATATATATATATATATATATATATATATATATATATATATATCAGCTTACGGAAAAGGAAAGGTAAAATGGATATATGGATGTCAACAAGGTTTTGGGATGAGGAAACCCAGTGAACACTCACCGATCAGACGACTTCAGGTTGGCGAGGCCCCGGGGATGTCGAAGCGACACACGTAAAAGAACACTAAAACACAGAAACATCACAAACGTAGAAGTTTTCGGAATTATTCCTTCATCAGCTACAGAGAGAGAACTCCATATATATATATATATATATATATATATATATATATATATATATATATATATATGCCTGGCAGTAGGCAGCAGTACTGTCAGTATGGTATAGAGCCGAAAACAAATGATGTTGGTTGGGTCTATATCCAATACAGCTGTAGGCGTGATCAGGACGATTTGAACGGCTACAGTACTGCGATGTGGAAAGCAAGAGGGAAACTACCACATTACAATCCCTAGTAAAGATTATATGGTTGGACAATATGAGTTCTCTCGAGGTAAAACAATCCGGAGGTAAAATAGTCCCCCAATCGGATCTCCGGGCGGGGACTGCCTTGAGGAAAACATTTGTCGAAAGTAAATTACGAATAGGGACTTGGAACGTAAGAACTATGAGAAAGGCAGGAAAGCTAGAGAACTTGAAAGAAGAAATGAGAAGAAATAGAGTTGACATTATAGGGCTAAGCGAAACTAGATGGGAGGGAGAAGGACAGTTCGACTAGGAAGAATTCACGGTAGTTTATTCTGGAGGAAATAGTGGGGAAAGGGGAGTAGCTCTGGTACTTAGGAAAGATATGATGAAAAGCGTGACAAAGATAATAGCAACGAACGATAGACTGATGGCAATAAAGCTAAAAGCAGTCCCAGTGGACATGCTGATAATCCAGGTATATATGCCAACATCAGCTCATGACGATGAAGAAATAGATGAGATCTATGAGCAAATTAATGAAATTTACGAAGAAGACGGAAGAGGAAAGGTAAACTGCATAATAATGGGAGATTGGAACAGCATAGTCGGAGAAGGACAGGAAGAAAATGTTGTCGGGCAATACGGACTTTGGAAGAGAAATCGAGGAGGGGAGAAACTCGTAGAATTCTGCATCAATAATGACCTTGTAGTGACTAATACATGGTTCAAAAACCATAAACGAAGGTTATACACATGGAAAAGCCCAGGAGATAGAATGAGATGCCAAATAGATTACATCCTTGCAAAACAAAGATTCAGGAAAAGCATAAAGAATGCCAAGGCATTGCAAGGAGCGGACATTGATTCAGATCACAGCCTTCTAATACTTTACGTGAGTACAAAGCTCAAACAAATAAGAAAAACGAGAAGAGAAAGACAGACCTGGGACCTAGAAAAACTGAAAGAAAGGCAGGATGTAGTCAGCATGAAGTTGGAAGATAACCTAAGAAAGTTGGAAAACAAACCGAAGACCGTTGATATAGAATGGGATGAAATTAAAACCAGTATCAAGGATACCTTGGATAAAGAGATTGGAAAACAAGAGAAGAAAATCAGAAAACCATGGATCACGAAGGAAATGCTGGAGAAAATGGATGAGAGACGAAAATGGAAAAACGTTAACAGTGAAGAAGGTAGAGCCAACTATAGGCGTATAAACAATGAGTTGAGAAGGGTAACAGATAAAGCTAGAGAAAATTGGCTAAAAGGAAAATGTGATGAAATAGAACAAATGGAGAAATTAGGACGGTACGATATGATGTACGCTAAGGCACTGGAATTAGAAGATAAGAAGTCTAATGGAATTTGTGGTAAAGGAATTATGAATACGGATGGGAAGATAGTCTCAGAAACAAAGGATGTAGCACAGGTATGGGAAGAATACATTAAGGAATTATACAGCAAACAGACAGGAGCGGCAAAAATAGAACTGGAAAATGAGGAAAACATTGAAGAAGACAACTTAGGACCAAGTATTATGGAGAGCGAAGTAGAAAAAGCGATAGTGGAACTTAAGAAGGGGAAAGCCACGGGCAGCGATGGAATACCGGCTGAGATACTTAAAGTCATAGGATCAGAAGGACTAAAAGCGATCACGAAATTAATTAATAAGATTTACGACACGGGAGAGTGGCCTCAGGATTTCCTAGAAGTAACAATGATCCCTCTAAAGAAGAAGCCAAAGGCAATGCAGTGTAAAGATTACAGAACTATAAGCCTTCTGTCACACACATCGAAGATCATCACGAGGATTCTTAATAAAAGGCTGGAGAAAAAGGCAGAAGAAATAATAGGGGAAGATCAATTCGGTTTCAGTAAAGGACGAGGAACTAGAGATGC
Source organism: Tanypteryx hageni (assembly GCA_028673005.1). Taxonomy (NCBI): domain Eukaryota; kingdom Metazoa; phylum Arthropoda; class Insecta; order Odonata; family Petaluridae; genus Tanypteryx; species Tanypteryx hageni. The sequence goes on from CM054112.1 coordinate 58,817,943, forward strand.
TATAGGAGTAGTTAGAATCATATCAGAAAGGGCAATAGAATACAGTCAAGATATCTGCGCATGTTTCGTAGACTGGCAGAAGGCCTTTGATAGAGTAAATTGGGTAAAGTTGATGAAGATATTAAAGGATATAGGTGTAGACTGGAAAGACAGGAGACTGATTAGGAATCTATATGAGAATCAAGTTGTAAAGGTCAGGTTTGAGAATGTGGACACCTGCGGAATAAATATCGGTAGAGGAGTAAGACAAGGCTGCTGTCTATCGCCAACCCTATTCAATATATATGGAGAAAGTCTAATGCAAGAAGCTTTAGAAGGCACAGGGGATTTCAAAATTGGAGGAAGGATTATAAGAACAGTAAAATACGCAGATGATCAAGTACTTCTAGCAAGAAAGGAAGAGGAGCTACAAAAAATGATAAATAGACTAGTGATAACAGGTAGAAAATACGGTATGGAAATAAATACAGAAAAATCCAAGGTAATTCGAATATCGGGTAAAGAAGAGAATCTGAACATAACTATTGGGGGAAAGCCATTAGAACAAGTTTCAGAATATAAATACCTTGGAAGTATCATAACACGAGAGGCAAAATGTACGGATGAGATCAAAACTAGAATAGGAAAAGCAAAAGCGGCTTTCAGGAGAAAGAAACAACTACTTACAGGGAATATAAGGGAAGATATCCGCAAGAAGTTGATAAAATGCTACGTATGGAGTATAGCATTGTATGGGGCAAAAACATGGACGCTAAGGAAAAATGACATAAAATACTTGGAAAGCTTTGAAATGTGGACTTGGAGGAGAATGCTGAAGATAAAATGGACAGATAGGATGAAAAACGATGAAGTGCTACGAAGAATAGGAGAGAAGCGAATGATTATACAGACTATCAGAAAGAGGAAGGCTAACTGGGTTGGACATTACCTGAGGATAGAGAGTATGATTAAAGACGTGTTAGAAGGAAAACTAGATGGGAAAAGGGAAAGAGGTAGGAAAAGGTTTCAGCTGATAGACGATTTGAAAGGGAAAGAGAGTTATCAAGATATAAAGAGGACAGCGGAAAATAGGAGTATATGGAGAACCAGGTTTAACCATGAATAATCACGGACCTGTCTACGGACAGACTACTTATGATGATGATATATATAGCCCCCTTACAATGTTTCCTTGTTACTTTGTAACTATTCGGACTCTACCTCATCACACTCCCTCTTTATTGGCTATCCACCCCTCCTACTCCCCACCTCCTCCAATCATCAACCTTCCCACATCACCCTGTCATTCCCCGCCCAGTGTGTCACTTTACGTTACTCTTTCGCTGAAGAAGGGCTTAGGCCCGATAAGCTTGCGTGTGTTTTTGTGTTCGTGTGTTTTACGTGTCTCTTCGACGCCCCCAGCAGCCTGCCAGCTTGGTCCTCAACTTGGTGAGTGTCCGCTGGGCTTCCCTCAACACCTTGTTGCCACCCTCATCACTACCTTTTCTTTTCCTTTAGTTAATATATATACCGTCCTTTTTTCTCCTTTTTGTCTATATCTTTACGTTTCTTTCCTGTCGTCTTTTCCTCTTATCTTTCTCTTCCACCATGGAACTGACCCGTCTCCGTTATCATCTCCGTAGACACATTACCCTCAACTGCCAGATTGAATTCCTCAACTCCTGCCTTGCACTTGGACTCACCCCCAAATGCCTCACCATCAGCATTCCTCTTTCAGGTCTTCCTCCCTCTATCCGCGCTTCCCTAGCCCTCACGTATCACCTCGCCTCTATCCACATTATCCGTTCCACCATACACCATTATACCACCCTCTCTAACTCCCACTTCGCTAATTGTAAATCTCTCGTTCTTTATCTTCGTCATTCTTCGCAATCCATATCCGACCTTCGTGCCGCTTTCCTTCAAGCGGCTAATGATATCACCGCACATCGCAACAGACTTCTCCGTAAACTCTCTCTGCTTTGCGTCCGGCACCTCAAACTTGGTCTTCCCCTTCCGTTCATAACAGCTGGCGAGGTCAACAAACCACCTCCTTCCCCGCCACTCATCGGTCAAACTCCCTGTCTTGCGGACCTCCTGGGATTCCCAACGCCACCATCACTTCATATATTGAAAAAGACCCACACTTTCCTAACCCGCAAACCTTTGAAGCGCTCATATTTTTCGCACACTCCTGCCACCACCTCTTCATCTTGCCAACCAGATGAAGTCTTGAACCTTTCCTCCCACGTACTTACCCCTGCCGAGAATGAACTCCTCTCACGCGGCCTTTCCTTTTGTCCCACCACCAAATTTGATCATTTTCGCCTCCTTGCCGACGTCCAGTCCTTTGCCCGCACACTACGTCTAAAAACTAACCCTCCCAAAGAAGACTCTCTCACCTCTGCCAACCCAAAACTCCCTCCCGGCCTCCCACCTACCTTTTCCATCTTCAAACCTCCTTCCCAATACATTCCACCCACCCTTCCTTCCCTACACCCGGTCGAACAATACCTCAATTATATCCTTTCCAGAATCTCCCAACCTAACTTTTCCGATCTTATCGACCTTACAGATAATCTTACCAGACGTGAAAGGCATGCCATTTCCACACTCAAACATCTTGACCATATCATCATCCTCCCTGCCGACAAGGGCACCACCACGGTTGTGATGGATCGCGCCAAATATAACGAGGAAGCCGAGCGCCAACTTTCTGACGAAACCTCTTACCATCACCTTACTTCCAACCCCACAGACCACCACTCCTACCAAATTTCGTCCTATCTTCATTCCTCAGGCAAACAGGAAGGCCTTTCCGATTCCGCCATTGCTCTAATGATCCCCAACAAACCCCGCACACCCACGTTCTACCTTCTCCCTAAAATCCATAAACCCAACATCCCCGGCCGCCCCATTGTTGCCAGATTTAATTCCCCTACAGAACGCATCTCCGCCTTCGTTGACTCCCACCTACAACCTCTCATTCGTCAATTCCCTTCCTTCATCCAAGACACTAACCACTTTCTCAAACGTCTCAAACACCTCCCCTTTCCTCTCCCACCCAATACCATTTTGGCCACTATCGATCTCTGTTCCCTCTACACTAACATCCCCCACGATGATGGACACTCTGCCCTTAGTAAACTCCTGGACTCAAGACCACCCGACGCAAGACCTTCCTCCCATTTCTTATTAGACTTGGCAGCAATGGTGCTCAAATTGAACAACTTCTCTTTCGATGGTCGTCACTACCTTCATATTAGAGGCACTGCGATGGGCACCCGAATGGCGCCTTCATACGCCAATTGCTACCTTGGAGAATGGGAAAGACTCTTCCTCAACGTTCCACTCAGACCACTTTTGTGGCTGAGATACATCGACGATGTCTTCCTCATTTGGACGCATGGACCTGACTCTCTCCTTTCCTTTCTCTCGCGTCTCTCCTCCCATCCTTCACTGTCCTTCACCCACCAATCCTCTACCTCCCACATCACATTCCTGGATGTCGATCTTTACCTTCAAGACAGCCAAATCCGCACCTGTGTTCACATCAAACCCACCAACAGCCTCCAATACCTCCACTTTGATAGCTGCCATCCCCTTCATACCAAAACCTCTATCCCCTATGCCCATGCTCGTCGAGGATGGAGGCTTTGTGCCGATAGAGCATCCCTTCTAGAGTATTACTCTGTCCTCGAGGATGCTCTTCTAAAACGTGGTTACCCTCCAGTCTTGGTCCGCGAACAGATCCATAGGGCGATGACGCCTACCCACATTGGATCTCATCCTCACACACCCACTATTCCTGCATCTACCCCTCCACTCACTCTTACGACACTTTTCCATCCTGGTATCCACGAAGCTCTCAAAACAATCCTTCATGCTGCCCACCCAATTCTTACCTCTTCCTCCCATCAGTCCCTCTTTATCAACCTTTTTGCCAATCCTCCGCTCCTCTCCTTCCGCCGGCCCCCAAATTTGGGAAATATCTTGTGGAGGAAGGATCTTCCCACTTCTACCACGCTTCTTGCAATAGGTTCCCACCCCTGCGGAAAACCTCGCTGCCTCACTTGCCCTATCCACCTACCATCATCTTCTTTCTCGAGTCCCTCCACCAACATCACCTACCCCATCACCTCCAGAAGCAACTGCACCACCCGTAACGTCATTTACCTCCTTACCTGCACCCTTTGTCCCGCGTTTTACGTAGGCCTCACCAGCAATCCGTTAAACATCCGAATGAACGGTCACCGGAATAGCGTTTCTCTCAGACGCCCCCTCCCAGTTGCATTACATGCTAATACCCACAATGTTCCCTTTAATAGTTGCTACAATGTTAGGATTATTCGCGCTTTACCCTATGACACTCCTGCCCTCCTTCTCCGACACTGGGAACTAGCACATATCCATCTTCTCGACTCTTTCTCTCCGCCTGGCCTCAACCTCCGCTAACCCTATTAGCCCCCTTACAATGATTCCTTGTTACTTTGTAACTATTCGGACTCTACCTCATCACACTCCCTCTTTATTGGCTATCCACCCCTCCTACTCCCCACCTTCTCCAATCATCAACCTTCCCACATCACCCTGTCATTCCCCTCCCAGTGTGTCACTTTACGTTACTCTTTCGTTGAAGGAGGGCTTAGGCCCGATAAGCTTGCGTGTGTTTTTGTGTTCGTGTGTTTTACGTGTCTCTTCGACGCCCCCAGCAGCCTGCCAGCTTGGTCCTCAACTTGGTGAGTGTCCGCTGGGCTTCCCTCAACACCTTGTTGCCACCCTCATCACTACCTTTTCTTTTCCTTTAGTTAATATATATATATATATATATATTCCAATTATATATATATATATATTCTAATTTTTGTTCTCATTACCTTGTTAGTGTCCAACTACTAATCGTTAACATCAAATGTTTTCCATCCACACCGCTCTCCCACGCCTTGTTTTCCAGGAAGAGAACTTCCCTCCGAACCTTGCGTACCTCTCTCCTCCTCTCTCTTTCTTTCCCTCCTATCTCTCTCGCCCTTCCTTCCTTTCTCTCTTTCCCCCCCTATCTCTCTCGCCATCCCTTCCTCACTCTCTCTCTCTCCCTCGCCTCGCCTCTCCCTTTCTTCACCTCGAGAACTTCTCTTATTTCACGTCTTATCTTCCTTCTCCCCCTCCCTCCTCTCTCCCCTTCCACTTCCCCGCTCCTCCATCGTTTTAACCCCTCCGACCTCCATCCATCCATCTCGTAGTGAGCCGCCCACTCGGTATCCGCCCTTTCACTCCCCTTGGCAAACAAAATTGAGAAATCTCCGTGTACAACTCTCATGGGGATACTTAGTTTCCCTTGATCTTTTGAAAATGTTGAGTTCGCCCGAAAAAAATTTCAAGCTTGAATTGTTTTTTTTTTTAAGGAAGAGTATATGTCGCTTTCTCTCTTTGTTTTTTTGTAAGGGGGTAGCGTGTTGGCGTGGTTTTTTGAAGATATCTCAAACGCGGAAACGCGACCTTTTATTTTCGAGCGAAAAGGATTGAATTGATAATCTTCCGTTTGTATTGTTTGTTTTTTAATCGGTTTTTTTAAGAAATATTTTTTCGCCAGGATTTCGAGATGAATTATTTAATTTTTGGTATTTTATTCCAAACGGTCGTTTTCGTGCGTTCTCAATCCCGTTCCCCATTTGGTCCGAAGCCAAGGGTTCGACGGCACCGTCGCCAATTTGAATCTTTAATGCTGGCGATTTGTTAGTTTGTATTTCTATCCCACCTCCATGGTAACATGCAAATGTTCGCGGCGTAATCGAATGGTTAGTTCTTTTGCATTTTAAACGACACGTGATTCTAATAACCCTCCTCACACGGCGATTAATTTGCAACGATGAAAACTGGCGCATTTGATAATACGCCTTTTGTTTAAGGATTGCTGAAACGTTTCCATAACTCTGTTTAATTTTTTTAAATTATTTTTTAACTTTTAAAATATATCCGCTGAGATTTACCTCAAAAGAAAAAACAGTATTGGTATGTATATTCTACAAGGAGAGTTATGTTTATCAATAGTGGACTGAAAAGCTGTTAACTGCAACAAAGGTAATCAATCCTCTGCGGTAATTTCAGGAACCGTCGGATTTTCTAGAAAGCAGATAAGACCGTGAAAAGATGAGAAAAATGGAGAAATAGTTACCGCCGTGAAACAAGAAAGCGGAAGAACGGATTTTTTTCGATCTTCTCAGTCGAACTCCGCGGCTAATTCGCTGGGGTCAACCCGAATGGGGTGAGGGGGACTCCCGGAAGGTAGAAACTAGGAATGAAGAGGGCAAAGGCAAGGCGATGTGACCCGACCACACCTATTCCCTCGCCAATCAACCTGCGCCCCGCCCTCTGAGGTTCCTTTCTCTCGCTCTATCTCAACCCCTTTCCCAAATTTTCTCTCTATTCCACCTTCCGTTTTCATCCTTAACCTTTACACGCCCCTCCCTCTCTCACTATTCTGTTCCGACATTCTGGGTCTTTCCGTCTCCCTTATCCCTTTTCACGCTATCTCCGTTTTCCCCGTCCTTTCCCTCCCTCTCTCTTTCTGTCACCCTCACTCCTCGACCTCGACTCATTACGTCACCTATATCTCTCGGAGCCGAGTTTTCCAAATTATCAGTGTAACCGTCCGTTTCCTGACTTTCCACCCTCCCTCGTTTTCCTTCCTATTTTCCTTATATATCTGCTTCCCTCCTCTTCCAAACGTTCTTCTTTTTCACTCTCACTTCCCTCTCTTCCTTTCTCTCCCATCCTCCCTCAATTTCTCCCTCCCCCTCCTCCCCTTCTTATCTCACTCTCTCCCTGCCTTCTTCCCTCTTTTCGCCCTCCTATCACACCCCCTCCCTGTCTTCCCCCTCCTCTCACTTCCTTCCTCCCTCTCTTCCCCCTCCTCTCACTTCCTTCCTCCCTCTCTTCCCCTTTCTAATTCACTCTCTTTCCCTCTCCTCCCTCTCTTCCCTTTTCTCTTTCCCTCTCTTTCCCTTCCAATCTCTCTTCCTGTCCTCACCTTCCTGTCTCACTTACTCTCTCCCTCCCTCTCTTCCCCTTCCTATATCTCTCCCAGATGGGACTTCTTGGTCTCAATCTTGCCCCAAATAAAGACCAAATCAATCAATCAATCCCTTCCTTCTCTCCCCTCTCTTCTCTCTCCCCCTCTCTCCTTTCTCTCCCCCTCTCCTCTCCCCCTCTCCTCTCCCCTCTCTCCCTCCATCACCCCCTCCCATTCCTCTCCAACTCTCCTGCCCTCTCTCTCTTCAACTCTGTCTCCATCCACCCGTCTACAACTCTCTCCATCCTTTTCTCTTCTCTCTCCCTACACACCCCTCTCTTCCCTCCCTCCCTTTATTTCTCTTCCTCATTTCCCAACCTCTTTTCTTCTTCCTTCTCCCTCCCCCTCTATTCCTCGCGGATATCTGTCTCTCTCACTCTCTCTGTCTAACTCCTTTATCTCTACTCCTATTCTCTTCTCACTCTTCTGGATATAAGTTAGTCCTCGCTTCCCCTTTTTCCGTCTTTTACACACCCTGTATGCTATTTTTAATTTACTGCTTGCCTTTAACTCCGCCACAGTTTTTTCCTTATCTTCTTCCATCTCATCCTCCACACGCGTTTCCTCGTGCTCTTTTTCGCCCCGCTTTGTTAATTTCCATCTTTTCAGCCTCACACGATCCCTTATCCTGTTTCCCTTCTCCATGCGTGTTCCATTCTCGTTCTCTTGTCGCTAAAGCTGACTCCTTTCGCCCCATCCTTGTCCTCGGGTTCATAATCGTCGTCTTCCTAATTCCCATCTCTCTAAGTCGCCTCTCTCTGTCTCACTGATTTGTCCTCACTTAACCCCAGCCTATCTCGCGCCAACCGCCATACTCATGACATATAAACGTTCTCGTTACGGTCCCCCTCTTCTTGCCGTCTCTCGCCCCCTCTTCTCGTCCCCTCTTCTCGTCCCCTCTTCTCGCCCTCTCTCGCCCCCTCTCGCCCCCTCTTCTCGCCCTCCCCCTCCCTCTCTCTCCAACCTATTTTTTTCTCCACTATAAACCTTCCCCCGGAGCAATCCTTAACAACACTAACTTGTAGGAGCGAGGGGCCTGGGCTAGCTTTATGTGGCGATAATGCCTCCTCATTGAAATTAGCCTAATTGGATGGAATTCTTGGGAGTCGCAGGAGGAAAATTAACGAACTAATGAATACACATGAGCATAACGGCGTGTTTCCGAGAATATGCCATTAATCTGTTCGGCCGCGCTCAGGTTTCGGCGGAGATTTCGCGATGTTTCGGAAGATAACCAAAGAAAAAATATGTATCCATAGCTGCTAACGCGGTGATTGACTCGTTTCTTTTGTGCCGTATTAATTGCTTACCTTTCGCATGGTTTGCGCGATTATGTTTTGGTGGGGATACGTTTGAAAATCGATTTAACTTCCTTTGCTTTCATTGGCGAGGAAAGTTTCAATTCCGTAACGTATCTCTTCGGAGAAAATCTGTCAAAGAAAAGTGTTTAGTAATTACAATCTCATTTTATCCACCCATTCCTTAAAAGATCCTACGCAAAATAAGTCAGCATTCATTAATTTCCTTGATTCATCCTCTAAACGATAATTTAGCCGAATTATAACCGTAATTATTAATGAAAAAGTTTTGTATTGAATTTATTCAAATAGCTCTGGGTTATGGATATTCAATTACTCTTAACCCTTAACTACGCGCGCCCCGTAACACAGTACCGCAATTTAGCCAAAGTGTGCATACTTCTCGGAAATTAACTCGAAACGCCACCACTCATCGAAATACCCTATCAGTAAGACATCAATCGTCCATGGGGAATGTTTCGTTTCTCTGACTCTTTCTACCTGTGTTGCGAGCATTTATTGTGAATTCAGCTGTCTATCCGGAACGCAGTACCGCTCGTGCGGTATGCCAGTGACACAATCGCATTTTTTGCAATATAAAAAATTGGCATTTTTATGCAATGTTTTATGGAATATGCATGTGATTTCTAGAAGAAAGACCAAATGTTTTTCGAGTTTTGAAATCGTTTGAGTCAGAACACAACAACAAAAGAGAGGATGCGGCGATGAGTATTTGTTGAAAACAAATGACTCATGAAGCTCATCCCACCAAATCAAAACTGAATTAGAATAACAACTCTTCACTTGACGCATTTCAATCATCGGGTTAATCATGCGTAGAGAGCCATGACACTTTGAGTTAACGTGGAGTTGACCTATGCAAAAAAACTTTCGCCTCATTCCTTATTGGACCTTCTGGATCTTATATTGTGTTAACAGTACTTATGTATAAAAATATACATATTCCCCTTCACTAGTTCTATTTATCATATAAATCAACAAAATCCGATACCAGCACTCAGTGCCGCACGCGCGTAATAAAGTATTGAAATGAGATGCGCGCAGTTAAGGGTTAAGTGCTGAAGGGTTTGTTAAGCACAAAAGTTTTGTAAAGCAGTGCCATTTGAACAGTTGTCATGATGACGAAGGCGTAATCACACATTGTTGCAATGTTATTGTTCAATAATTTAGTGCTCATAATCAATACAGAAATAGAAATACCACTCATTAAAGAAAGATTTGAGGCTTTCCCGGCGAATCATCATGGTGCACTTTTCTCGGGTTTCCAGCCGGGTTATTAAGGAGTCCTCATTCGACGTTTCGGCGACTATCTCCGTCGCCATCTTCAGGGATCCTGAGTGCCGTGAAATTTTCTGGTCTGGTTTATATACCACCCCTCCCCGCCGGCAGGTATATAAAACAGACCAGAAAATTCCACGGCACTCAGGATCCCTGAAGATGGCGACGGAGATAGTCGCCGAAACGTCGAATGAGGACTCCGTAATAACCCGGCTGGAAACCCGATAAAAGTGCACCACCACTCATTAAAATTCATCGCAAAGTGAGGATTCATCAATATTTGTCAAATAATACTTTCAATAGTCAAGTCTGGTAGAAGAAATATTAACTTAGAGAAAGTAATATACGCATTGATCAAATATCAGTGCAATGAATAAGATTAAAACTGTACCATATTCTTCATAAATCATGAGCAAGTAAGTATTTAATTGAAAATTAAATTGTCGAGCTATCTTATTGGATTTTACCCGATGACTAACGCATGAAATTTAAAAAAACGTCAAAACGGTAGAATTCAACCGAATAACCGTCTTCGGAGGGATTTATCCAACTGCTGGCACTGAAAATAATCAGAATCTAAAACAGGGAAATTACTGCTAACGCTTACATTACAGTCTAGATGCGAATGCGGTTTTCTGAACAATGAAGAAATAAATATTTTGTAGTACTATCTCTAGATCGAAATCGAAGCGAATGAAATTGAAATAAGACAACGTTGAGGATGCTTGGACACCTACATCTACATTATTACTCTGCAAGCCGCCAGTATAAGGGATGTCATTGCACCAAACACGCGATAGTTAAAGCCTGTAACTAACTAAAGTTAAGGACCGACATTTATCCAACAACGATTTTTAACGGACGAAATGAACAGTTACAGTCAACCGCGAGCGGAATCCGGTGGCTCAACGATGGCTGCTTGAGTCCCGCTGCAAGAATTACTGACGCACTCCTTCCTTCTGAATCGATGAATGAAATCAAGGTTTTTGCCTAAAGAGGAATTCCGTTATCATAAGCTAACGCGTAGTTTTTGTTAATTTTCATTTCCATATCATAAATATAAAATACAATTTTGTGTATAAAGTTAATTAATAGTAGGTTGTTCTCCTCTGCTCCTACGCACTGTGTAGACGTAGCTACGTCACCGGCCGCAGGAGTGGGAAGAACCGACGGTGGGAGGATAGGAAAACAAGGGCTTTACAAAAGTAGAGCGGGAACACAAAGGGAAAGGTCAAAACAAAAGGGGGAAAGAGGTCAACGAAGGGAACAATTGACAGATCTACGCCAACGTTGAAATACGTACATTGCAACGTAGTTTATTTTTCGGAATTATTTTTTAAATTCGGTTTGATAATTAAGTTAAATTATATACACGTAACAAAACCTTCTACTATAGTTGCTTTGATCATCAGTTGTACCTAGTGCCGTAGCTAGGGCATAGCGAAGATGGTATTCGCCATGCGCAAAAGGCACCGAACGTTCTTCCAATAAAGTGCCAAAAGTTTATTTTCCCATTTGTACGTATTAACTTAATGATCAAATGTTAAAATTACTTTTAATAAAAGTGCTATTATATTTTATTAAAACGCAGGTAAAAATAATATTCTATTAATATTCTTTACAACATAGGTGCTTCCTAAAATTTTGTCATGCCCACCATATCTCACAGCTACGTATCTATAGTAGTTGTATTTGGGCTATAAGGTAAGCCCGATTGATCATTTTCGCATAATCCATTTCATAAATCGAGATCCTGCTTTTTATAAATCGATATGGTTAATTCTCGTAGTCATAAAATAGTTGCTTGGACCAATGAATCTATTGACCTCACTTATTTGGCACAAACTATAACCTGAACTCGCTAATACAATTTTATATTCACGTTGACAAAATAAGCATCTCCAATAGACGCGAAAATTTTACGAAAACCAGATGCGCATTTTGGCTACAAAAGCAGCTCTCATAGGCATTAAAATCTACCATCGGTGAGCCAGCACTAATGACGGCTGATTTTCTGCCAAAGCGCTCATTTCGTTTTCATTATGGCTATTGGAGATGCCTATCTTGTGAAACTGATGATAGTCTTAGGGCGAACTCGGCTTTTCTCTAATGAATTTGAAATCATACTTTTAAGTCTTTGGATATACATACTATGAATGTAAGAATAAAACTCGGATATGGAGGAGAATACTTACGCACGTTGATTTATGTAAGTACTAGTAGTCAAAGACATGCATAATGTAAGCGGCAACGATTATAAGGACTCGATCCCCTTAGGTAACTTTAACATCCGAAGAATAATATTTTGATGTACTGAGCTATTAAATTTTCGTACCGCTGAAACAGTTTCTTGTAACTTTTCGACAGAATTTCGTATCATACCTTGGCTCGAATGCTGCATTCTCGAATTTCATATTCTTCGAATTTATCGCGGCTTAAAATTGAGCTTCTAATACCCTTTGAGCCAAGAAATAACTAATACTAATTAATTTCGCTGAAATTAATTTTCTCCCGGAAAATAGTGAGATGGCGGTGATATTTTTTAATGCTAATGATTATTCGTTAAAAAGGACAAAAAAATCATTAATTTCCTCAAGTACCTCCTTTTCCATAAAAATATCATCCAGTTCACCTTTATAGAGGTTTTATGAAAAAATCCGTTCCCTTTTATTTTTTTATTCTCTCCGAAGACTCTTCTTGATTAAAATGTAGGGAAAAAACATTTCTACTCGAAACAAAAATCTCCCTTCTCTTTGTTCGAAATGAAATAACGAGCGCCGCGTACATTCCAAAAAATAAATAACCAAAACAAAAAACTAACGAATAGGAAATAAACTTCTCTTGGATATCCGGAGGAATTCTTCCCCAAAAACCGAGGAATTTTATCCAAAAAAATAACGGTACCTAATTTCTTTGAGTATTCCTTCCCGAGGAATAGGTAAACGTTTTTGCACTGATTAGACACGATAATCCGACGGCAAAACTATTCGAAATACCGAGTAGGGATCGTGAGAGAAATGCGCGGAAAAATGTATTTCCTTTAATAAAGACACAACAAATGGCGACATAAGCCCTAGTTCGCCGGAGGTAAAAAATAAAATTCTCGTGAATTTGAGGATAAAGGATACTGAGGGTGAGGGGAGGGAGACAGAAAAGGGAGGAAGGGCTGCAAAGGGACGGCTTTGCATAATAAATACGCTCCCCAAAAGCCTTTAGGTGCGGCAGCAAGGTGGCCGCGCAAAGCGAGGACAAGGCCCGCAACAGGTATGACCCCGAACCCTCTGTCCCGTTCCATCGAAGGGAGAGCGAAAGAGAGAAGCCTGCTTCTCCAGCGCCACTCAGTACGAAAACAGCGCAACCGCGAGTGAATGAGATAAAAAAAACCCTACATCCCTAGAACTTTTCGAGGTTACGTCGTGTTATGGATAGAGGAAGAGAGAAATGGGAACTGAAGGCGTGGACAGGAATTGAAGGAAGATGCGAAGAAAATCTCGAGGCGGAAGAGTGGCCACGAGATTGGGAGAGTAATTTTTTTTGTCGCGCCGTACGTACTATCTCTCCCTCTCTCTCTACCTCCCTCTCTCTACCTTCCTGTCCCTACCTCCCTCTCTCTCTACCTCCCTCTCTCTCTACCTCCCTCTGTCCCTACCTTCCTCTCTCTCTACCTCCCTCTCTCTCTACCTCCCTCTCTCTCTACCTCCCTCTCTCTCTCTACCTCCCTCTCTCTCTCCATCCCACTCTCTCTACCTCCCACGCCATCCCTCTCTCTCTCTCCATGTCTCTTCCTCCCTCCCTCCCAGCCCCTCTATCTCTAACTCCGTCCCTCTCTCTCTCCATCTCCCTTCCTCCCTCTCTCTCCATCCCTTCTTCCCTCTCTCCCCATTCCTTCCTCCCTCTCTCCCCATCCCTTCCCTCTACCTCTCTCTCGCTCTCCCTCTCTTTCTCCCTACCTCACTCTCTACCTCGCACGCCATCTCTCTCTCCATCTCTTCCTCCCTCTCTCTCCATCTCTCTTCCTCCCTCTCTCCCCATCCCTCCCCTCTACCTCTCCCTCCCTCGCTCTTCCTCCCTCCCTCTTTCTCCCTACTTCCTCCCTACCTCACTCTCTACCGTCCTCTCTGTACCTCCCTCTCTGCCCCTCCTACCTGTCTCCCTCTTTCTACCTTCCTCTCCGTACCTTGCTTTCCCTATCTACCTCTTTCTCCCTCCACTCTCTCTCTCTCCTTCCATCTCTCTCCCTCCTTCCCTTTCTCTCCCTCCTTCCCTCTCTCTCCCTCTCTATCATTCCCTCCCTCTCTCTCGTCCGCCTCCTCCGTTTATTTTATGTGGCGCCACCGCTGCAGAGGGAAAAGAAGAAGATTGAGCGGTCAGGGATAGTGCCCTGAAGTTAAGAGTTTCGTGGGACGTAATGCGATGGAATGGTGGACATAAAAATGTCTCGGAATTAGAATTGCGAGGTTAAGGGAAGGCGTAGCTGGGGTGTTTGAAAGGGATGAGGGATATTAGGTCATCCTGTTTTAATCTATGGTGTGCATCGTAAATTGGCCGTTTTAAGATGTTGCGAGGGAGAGAGAGAAAGCGTTTCGATTTATGCTCGGAAGAAGGTTATAAATACATGCACGCGCGCGCACACGCGTGTGCATGTATGCGTGTTTTTATTAGTAAAATTTAGTTTTTCCTTAGCATTCAGGATCTTTTCCCTTCTAAAATCGCGCATTGTTATCAGATGCAAATTGTTTAATGTGCCTTGCTCCCAAAAAGATTTTTTTTCCTTTCAGTGGTGCAAATAAACACCAATGTTCAGTTTTAGTCGCTCAATTTATTTTTAACAGAATAATCATGATACGATTTGTACTTATTGCGATGAAACCTTTCCCAACCGACATCATTCTTAGTCGAGCAACTCTCTTAATCTCTTCAGGAACAGAACCGATTCCGACTTACGACAAACCCGTTAATCAAACCATTCTTAGGCGGCCTCTCGTAAAGGCAGCCATTATTTCGCGGAACCTGGGGTGACCGTCTTAGGGAGGTGTGATTGTATTTTTTTTTAAATGGAATGTTGGCTCTACTTTGTCAATGATATTATGTAAGTATGTAAGAATACCTTAAAAGTCTTATAAAATGTTCGATAATCACGTAAGGAATTGATTTCGTGTAATATATGGAGTAAACGTCATGTATATATTAACAGGAATGCATTTCAGTGTGCGATTCCAGCTGAAAAAATGCGTGGCAAATAACCAAAAACATTTTCTGAATTAAACTTTTTTTAACCTTAAATTCTCAAACTTACATTCACATGAGAAATGACGTGTTCTAGGATGAAAAACATTGCAAATCACGTGTGATATCGCAAACGATTTCTACGCCTGGACGTCACAGCCAATCGGAAAACCCGGAAATTGACTTCGCTACGTTAAAAGAAATTCTCTTACGTCATCCTTAAGAACGGAAATGCACATCACACTCGAGGGTGTAAAAATTTTTAAACTCGACGCTCAACCGAAAAAAATTCTTTAGGTAATCGATTAAGGTAGGAAAAGCTAAATTTTGAGGACCACGGATTATCGCCATCCAAAAATATATAGGAGAATACTTTACATCAAAGACAATGAGATTAAAAGTATTAAATAAAAAAAAAACAAAAAATATGCTGGCTCGAGGGATTTCGATTTTCAATTCGAGAATCGTTATCTGACGGCATTCGGTAGAAAACCATTCTGTGAGGCCAACACGCCGGAACTCGGTTGTTGATGTCGACGATGTTTCCATGCCCTTTCATCCTACCGCCACGTTGAAATCGACAGGAAATGATAGAAATGGACGATAAAAATGTGTAGACATTGGTAATAGCGCCTTCGATTTTGAAAAAATCAACACTGCCGCCCTTATTTCAGCGGCACGAAATTAGAAAATTGCGTAGAATTAGCTCTCTCTCTCCCTTTGACAAAAATAGCCAACATTTTCGCCAATTTCTTCCCGAATTTTGCGTGACGAGTTCCCCAGACTAAGGGGTAATCCGTAGAATGCTCGAGGGTAGACGAGGGAAACGGAGAGAGGGTTTAGGTTTTGGAGAAAACCCGAGGTGGAGAGGAAAGGAGTGAGAAATTAGGTAGTTGGCGGAGGAGGAAGAGTTGGTTGGCTGGTTTTAGGCCTAACCCCCAAACCCCTTTTGCCCTTCTCCCCAC
This sequence comes from Tanypteryx hageni, assembly GCA_028673005.1. Lineage (NCBI taxonomy): Eukaryota > Metazoa > Arthropoda > Insecta > Odonata > Petaluridae > Tanypteryx > Tanypteryx hageni. The sequence continues at coordinate 58,833,779 of CM054112.1, forward strand.
CCTTCTTCCATCCACCTGGGTCGCCCGGAGTTCAGGCTTTATCGATCTCTCAAAACTCCGCGCTCCATTCCTCCCACCACGTTACTTCCTTCCCTCCCGCTTTCCCCTTCCTTCCGCCTCACTCCCTCATATCTCTACTCCCTCATCCTCTCTCGCACAGGGGGAGGAGGAGATCTCTGCTCCCCTCCCCTCTCACCCACCCTTCCATAACGCCCCTTATCTCCTCACCTACTGTATCCTATATTTTTGTCCCCTTGCCAGCCACTGAGCCTCTATCCGCCTTTCTCGCTCTTTCTCCCGTTCCTAACCTTTTAACCCATTCCACCTCTCCTTTAGACTTCATACGCTCTACGCCTGTCCCCCATCGAGCGCAGGTATCGTCCGTCCCTCGTTTCTCTCTCTCTACTTCCCTCTCCCTCTCAATAGAGCGCTCTCTCTCGTCAGAGAGAACCAACGCGGGGGCAGCAAGTTCAAAACCCCTCGCGCCACCTGTGGTGTGGCTTCCGGATACGTTTGGAGGAACGGGCAGAATGGGTCCGGGCGTAGTTCAACGTCTGTGCGAGTCGAATGGAGCTTCCCACTCCCCCCCAGCCCCCAAGACTAGGTAATCCCCATCCAAAGCTAAAAACCGCCTCATTTGCCTTTCCACCTCCTAGAGGCGGAGCGATTCTGGGTGTTCACCCACCAAATGCTGGAATCCTTATTTCCGCAGGAGAAGGTGGTAGAGAGAGAGAGATGGTGGGGGAGGAGGACGGTGAAATAAGGAATTTCGTTAGGCCTTGGCAAAGGGAACACGGCGTAGTCTTTTTCTTCTCTTTTCCATTTCTATCTATTGGCATTATCCTCCTTCGTTCGTCGAATTTTCCCCGTCAAAGCGTATCCGGAAGAGTCGATAGGCGATGGAGTTTTTTTGAGGAAACCTTGTTACTGGAAAATAACGCGACTCGAGCCCTAGCTGTTCGATTTTTGGTGATTTTTCGCCTTCGGACGCGAGAGTCATTATTAAATAAATAAGTCGCGTAATTCATGCATTGCAGTGTTACTTTTAATGTTCTAAAATTTCCTGAACTAGTAGATATTCTCGTAAAATAATTTCACGGGAGCATTTTCATTTCTTAATTGTACTATCGGGTTAAATAATTTTGTGTGAGAGTTTTCCTGGATTTATTCCATAGAAATCCCTTTTTCACGGACTTTTTCATTAATGATTTTTTTTATTGCACATCTCTAAAATTGCCTCAATACCTTAATCTATTTTCATCATAACTCTCATAATTTTAATTTCTTCCTTCTTTAAAATTACACACGTTTTAGATGATTAACGCAGTTTTCTTAAAATAATTTACATAATTTAGACTAAATTATTGTATTTAAAACAAGCCATCTGTATTCTAAAAAAGATTAAGGAATGCATGTAATTAACCTCTATATTATATCATTTGGCAACTGCTTATCTTAGGATTCAGTATTTCTGTTGTTTATCCAAATCGATTTAATGAAATTACGTTCTAGAAACCAGGGTACTTCCTATGCCTCACACGGCTCCTTTTACCTTGTGAACTTTTTTAAACACAGAGACTCGTGACAAAGAAAGCCTTCACATTCCAGCTATTTTCCCAACGCTTTCTCGTTTATTCATTTATATTTTTTTCTAATTTCCATCGCTGTGGTAGTCTTTGAGAATGCTTGTCATTTGCATCCGTCGTTTACTCAAACTGAAACACGTAGCCATGAAACAATCCCCTTCAATAAAGGCTTTTACTTAGCACTGCAGAGAATTACATTTTTCTGGTTCAGACTGTAAAAAGAAAGGAAAATACTTCATTCGCATGCATAAGAGAAATTCGCTCCATAATTAGATATTGATATTTGTCTTCATAATGCTGATTATATAATGGACGGATTGATTAAATGACGAGTAAATATTAAGAAGAATGGAAGAGAAGAAATCGATCAAACAAACGATTTGAAATAGGAAGGTGAACAGGATCGAGCAATCCCTTAGGAGATACTTCATGATTAAAGATGTGATTGAAGGGAAACTTGAAGGCGAAAGAGGAAGGAAAAGGCTTCATCTGATAGACAAATTGAAAGGGAAAGAGGGATGTCTGAAATTGAAGAAGGATGCGGAGAATAGGAGAATTTGGAGAATTCGCTTTAAAATACAATCTCGGACCAATAACTAATGATGATTAATGTATTCCCTAAAAGTATCGATTGATTAAATTTTCATAACTACACTCTTATCTGAAAATAGCACCCATGATTATAATAACGAGACATTCATAGTGTATGCAATGTTTGTAGGTTAACAAAACTTTTCCAATTTTTTCCTTATGCTTATTTAGCTTCTTTTAAGATGGATATATTTATTTTGGTTGGCAGGATCTTTAAATTGAGGAAAATTTTATTTTAATTTTCGGATTCATATTCTTTGGGGACAATCGACTTATCAACCGCTCCGTATCCAAATCAATAAAGAATATCGTGCTTGTCTCAAACTCAAAAAAATTAGCATTAAAAATCAAATTTGAAAAAATTAGTATTTACCTCATATATCTCCACTTAACATAAAAGGGTTGATAAAACACTATTTGTTCATTTCTGTTACCGGGAAGCAGTTATCAATGTCGTTAGATAATAGTATGTATCTATATTCCACGAGTATATAGTTCTTTTAGAATCTGCTATCGGTTGGAGAAATCAACCATAAAATTATTAAAACGTACAATGATATAAAAATGAAAATAATAATTACGCCAAATAAAAATTTTAAATGTTTCCAATTGAGTCTTAAATGAGATTTTATTGTTTATGAACATTTATATTTACACTTAGAATAATTTCTGATCGATTAAAACGTATTGGTAAACGTGTTGTTACATTATACAAACAATACTCTTTCTGAAAATGGTTGGATACTTCCCTATTTTTGTTATAAATACGATTAGAAAAGTTATCTACATCTATATGTTATCCTGCAATTCACCAATCTGGTGAGTGGCAGGAGGTCCAATGCACCGAGGCCTACCTAACAGTTATTATTCGCAGATTTGACTTTTCTGTTATATTCTCGTATTGTTCTCGGAAAGAATGAATCTCTATAATGCTCCGTCCTACAATAGATCTCACGATGATATCGACGTAATTAAACGCAACATGGAGCCAAAAACTTCATTGATTTTTTTTTATAAATCCTCTTCAGAGCCGATGAAGCAATTAATCTTAGTAGCGGCGGGATCAATCTAGCCATCTTCTAGTTGTAACTTCCCTTAGCTTTGACATTAATTAAAATTCCGGCGTGGTCTCGATGTCCATTCCTCATGTCTCCCGATTCCTTTGACTCCCATCGCTCATGGGTCTGAATTCAAGCATTCGCAGCCCACGGGACGTCAATTTAAAACACTTTCCATCTGCACCCACTCACTTTATCAAAGATTTTTTCTCTTAAATTAATAAACCCCTTATTACGTCGTGACGCCAGTTTAGATAGAACCCCCCTTCCTTCTATCTTTCGCTTTTTTCCGCATAATAATGCTATCAATCTTCGTCTCCCAGCTCCTTGTGGAATAAACCCGTTCGCTCTCAAAGCCGCTATATATATATTCTTTTAAAACGACTTCAAAACGTCACTTTCTTCAATCTTTGCATCTCCTTTTCACGGCACGCATTTCGCGGCCTTTCTCTCTCTTTATCTTTCTCCCTCTCTTTATCTCTCTCGCTCCTTTCCCCATCATTCAAAATTCCACCAGCCACACCCATCCGCCACTCCTCTCCCTCCCTCATCCTCCCTTTCCAGTCGTTCCCTTCGGTTTTTCATATTCCCTTGTCACTTATCCCCCTTATTCTCTTCCATCTTTTTTATTCCTTATCTCTCTTCTCACTCTCAGGTATCTGTGTACTTTCTGTTTCCCTTCTTTTTACAGTCCACCGCTGTTTCCAAGTGTGCTTCGAGCATTCCAACTTACTTTCCCCATCCCTCTCACCAAGTATATCCCCATTATCCATTCGTTTCTCCTATCCTTTTCTCCCTCCTCCTCCTCTTACTCTTTTTTCTTCTCCTCCAACCCATACCCAGCGCACGCACAAGCTGACGGTGTATTTTTTTACTTTCTCACCTTCAGATAAGGAGAGTCGTTCCCAAAAGAACCCTCTTTTTGCGTGGAGCCAACCATCCAACCCTTCCAGACCTACCGAAACCTTCTAACCCCTTCTGCGCTTCGGCTCCCTTTCCTCTACCCATCTCTCTCTCACTCCCAACACCTATCCTTTCCTTCTCCTCTTTCTCCTCCTCTGAAAAACCACATCGACCATACCCTCCCATCCTAACCACTAACAGGTGGGACACAATGAATTATTCATCTCGATGGAGTGGGGCAGAAATAGAGCTTGGTTTTTCCCCGCCTGACACTCCTAAAACCCAACCCCGCCGTCTTCCAATTCCCCGTTAAGAACATTTTTCCATAAACCTTTCTCTTTCCCAATCTTGCTCTTGTACCCTACCCCAATCTCTAAACCTTGAAATCTAAGGGTCCACCCTCTTATAATATCTCCTTCGTCATAACTATGTGCTTTATCGAAATTTCCCTTCATCGACCTATCTATCTCCATATCTGTTCCTCTATTTGCCACAGTCATTCTGACCCAGTTACTCTACCACTATCCTATTTTACCTATTCTCTCTTTATGGACCCTAGCCTCCGCGCTACCTCTCTCTCTATCTCTCTCTCTCACCCTTCAAGATTCAACTCCATAACCTATTTCATCCCCTTCCGCTTTTTCCCGTTCTTTCTCTCCCTACCTAGTCCTGAAATTCCTGCCGTTCCAGACTTCAGTTCTCCCTCCCCCCTATTCCTCAGCCCCCCTCCCTCGTAACCTCCGCCCCCACCGCCTCTATCCTACACTCCTGGGAGTACTCCTCTTTAGGAAAACGTCATTTCTTATTCCCTCTGTTCCTATGCTACTCCGTAGAAACGGTCGACTCTCTTGACTCTTTCTCTCTCTCATATCTTTGTCTCTCTGTTCTCGTAGCTCGTTTATTTTTATATTCCTCAGTTCTTCTCTTTTATTCCTTTCTCTCCCTTGTTCCCCGTTTCCACGAGAGAACGCTTCATAAAATGCGCTCCAAATACGGTCAAGATGTGGGGTTTGCTGCGTCTGGATTTCTTAGTTTTTTTCGGAATATATTTTTTCTCTATCAGTTTGACGCGGGTCTGAGTCATATTTCTCCACCTAGTTCGTTTTCTGTTTAGTTTTTATTCTTTTGGTTGCTGAGCTCCTGTTCAATTTTTGTGGTAATTATTGTTTTTTGGCGCGAGAAAGAAAAGTAAACCTCAAAATGCACCCGAGCTTCGATCGAACGGACGTAAATTGTCCGGACATTATCAAGCCTAGATATACTTTAATATATAATAAAATAATAGCACCCAGGGCTCCAGAAATACAACAAATCTACTAGCCACAAAAAATTTACTCGCCCATAGTATCGATTTAATTTATATAAATATTTTATAGGTGATGTTTAAAAAAACTCAACGTCAAATGTTATGATGACAAAACAAAAGTAATGCATTCTTTAATTCTTACTACATCTTATACATAATTATACAGTAATGCCATTTCCTTTACATGGGTTTAAAACGTACACTGCTAACACTTAAAGTTTAGTTACATAAGGGCTTCTTATATCCTCCAGTGTCTTTTCTTGGCTGCAAAATACCACTTATCTACCGATTTATCTGGAATAAAGTCCTGCAGAGAAGGGCCATTCATAGGTCTCATCAATAAATCATTCAGAGTGGAGGGATTCATTGATGACCTCAATTTTCCTTTTATTAGATTCATATGACTAAAACCTCGTTCACATGATGAAGTACTTGCTGATAAAACAGCTACAATTTTAAGCACTTTTGAGAGAAATGGAAACCTGTCCTTATTACTCATCTTTCAAGAAGATCTTGTATGTTTAAATGCTTCCTCACAACTTTGAATTTATACCACTCATTCATCAAATTTATTGAAATTTTTTCTTCATTATTATCAAAATATTTGCTGAAACGTTTCCCCAAACACATAATTTCTTCCTTCCCATAATCTTCCAGATCTTCAGGTCAGGTAAAGGTATCAAATTCTGAGACAGCTTTAGCAATTTCTGATTCATTTTCACTAAACCTTGTTATCAAATAGTTTATTCCTTCATCTACTAGTTTTCTTCATTCGGCATTAGAATAGCTCTCTACATGCTTTAGTTGAATGCCAATGTATACAGCTATAGTCTGTTTCATTTATCTTTGCGACTGACATTTCGTACGTACTCGGGACCGCTCGTGTGTTTCCGCTGCTAGGAGGTAGGGAGACGTTTCCCCACCTCCTAGCGAGAAGACGTCTCCTCGCTGGAGAACTCAAACTAGGCGCTACCATATCTACTAAACTGGAATACGTTGCGGAGAGATCAGAAGAAAGAGATGCCAGCGGTGAGCTACCGGGACGTGAGGGCTTGCATGTTCAAACAACAAAGGCCTTAGCACGTGGCAACACAGCACTCAGAGACTCAATGTATGCGCAATGGAGGCCAGAGAGAGAATGAGCTCTCGACGGGGGAGGCTCCGCCTACTTCATTCCTATTGGTTCCCGTAAGATCACGTGCTGGGAAGCTCTCTTCTTCGCTCTCTCTCTCTCTCTCTCTCTCAGCCGCAAAGATATATAAAACAGGGTGTTGCCTAGTTGCATTACCTAAAAATGTCTTCTCAAAAGTTTGTGGAGCACTTCACATTTCTTTTAGGGCATTCAAGGTACTCTCCACATGGTATTTTGTTTGACTAAGTAGCAGGTTTTCCTTTTGAAAAATCAGCGACAGTTGCTTGAATATAGTTATAAAATCTAAGAGAAAATGAATTCTTATTACAAAGAAGTATGTCTTCATTTTCTTTAACAGGCCTTTTGATGTTGCAGCATCATCCCCTTTTCCGTTGCCTATTTCCTCCAAATGCATTACCACTGCAGAATATCTATTAACAAATTCAGTCAGTGCCCCCACTCTATTAGACACCCACCGTACTGAATGCACATACTTGAACTTGAGGATTTTTGTTTGTAACATGGCTGCCACTTTTCCCAACTCTTACAGTCTTTTTGGTGAGTTCTGGTAAAAGGTATATAATTTTTTTACCACCATCAATTTTAGCAACAAAGGGAACATCTTTAATGGAATTTAAAACAGCCAGATTCAACTTGTGTGCAATACAGTGTGTTTATATAAGATCTGGCATGCTTCTCTTTAATTTTGCCACTAGCCCATTGTTTTTTCCCAGCATGCTACCTGCTCCATCTGTTACAATGCCAACTAACAAATTACCAGTTTTCCATGGCAACAATAACTTTTCCATTTCACTCTCTAACGTATCAAGGTACCCTGCAGCTGTTGAGATTTGGAGAGGAGTTATAGAAACAAACACCTCTTTCAGTTTCCGATTTTTATCTGTCTATCTTACATAAAGGGCAAGTTCCTCCTCATTTGAAATATCTGTTAAAGCATCTAGAAGAAGACTCACTCTGTTGCAGTCTTTGATTTCCATAAGTAATACTTGTTTAATGACATCAGCAATAACTCACACGAATAGTTTACACTTCATATGATTTTCGTACTCTTCTATTACTGGGCCTGGACCTGTATCTATATCAAGCTTATTTAGTAGGACTATCAAGTTTTTAAAGTCAGAAATGGTTTAATGAATCTAGCTATATAATAAACTGCATTAAAAAGGCTCTTGAGGTGTTCAAACATTTTGAAATCCATCTTTTTTGGCAGACTGCTATAGGTGTGTTTTCTGGATGATTTCTGGCCAAGTCTATGTCACAACATTTTTTGTGAGAATTGGACGCCTCATGAAATCTAAATGTCTCTACTTTTAAAGGTCCTCGAAAACTTTGTAGTATTCTAGAGTTACTGTCAGCAGCCACAGGATATTTTTTACATACATTAACAGATGCAACTTCTACTTCGTAGCACAATCACTTGAATTCCTTGAGCCATTTGTGTTGGAAAGCACGTCTTATATGATTGTTTTTACTCGATGACACATCAACTCTTTTCTCCAGTGTTTTTAACACTTTCTGGCCCCTCATCTTCGCCTTCAGTTTTGCAGAGTTTCATAAAATTAAAAAGTGTAGTTTGTGTTTCCTTTCGTTTATTGTTCATTTTGAAGGATGCATTTACATAAATTCTAAATAAACAAAAACTCTTCAGCAAAGACAAAAATAATAAAATCCACGAAAACAACACTTAAGTATTTAACACTTGCTACGTAGCCAGACTCACTTTTCACGATGTAATTAACTACTAACCACATTATTTTACTCACAAAAGAAACAAATGAAGTCACATGGTTAAAGAGAGCGAGGGATAAACAGCGGCACTATTGCTCCCAAGCGGTTGGAATTATAGTTGGGAGCACGAACGAAGGCGGGTGGCAACTTAATGCGCATACGGCAAGGAATGTCACGTGGCTTCTCTCACTCCTTCACTTGGCCAATCATCAGTCAGTTACAGTGGCTCTTGGAGTGCGGTTCGTACACTTGCGGCGTGATTTTCGTGTTTTACGATTGAGATTGAAATAGTACCGTCTTGTGGTGTTCTAAGATGGAAGGCGAAGGAAGTAAACGCAAGGTTTTGCACAAACAAGCTCGAGAAATCGTATATAAAGTGTATCAGTACTTCAAAAACGAGACGGAGCATGCAGACGATTCAACAGGTACAGCTAGTTACAATGTTGCCAGCTGTCAAGAGCGAACGGCGAGCGCTTGTGACATAGCGGCATAGGACTTCGTGCGTCATGCGTTGTTTTCCGAGCGAAAGCTTATGCAGGCTGGCGGAGTGGCAGCAATGTAACGTGTATTTCATTCTCTCTCTCTCTCTCTACGCAGTCATCATGAGTCACCCGCCTTCGTTCGTGCTCCCAGCTATAGATCTTAAAGAAATTCGTCTGCGTCCTCCAGTGATAACTTGACAGTGAATGAGACGATGTTTTAAATGGAAAAAATGTGTGAATTATGCGAAAAAATAAGGTAATACATTTTTAATGCATTTAGAACGAGGCTGAAAATTCACTGACTACCGGTCTCCGTTAACTCGCCCGTGTCGAGTGGGCGAATGGATTTCTGGAGCCCTGATAGCACCCGTATGTAAAGTTTGTTCAGCATAAAATCAATTGTATCAATTGTTATTTCGAATGAAATGGTACCAACTCCTGCACACTTGTTTACTGTATTTAATTGTAATATCCGTGAGCACATTGTAAAAAATGTGTTAGAATTATGTATGTACGTCTAGTATTGTCTAGTCTAGTATTGTCTAGTCTAGTATTGTTCGATTCTATTGTTGCTCCATCGATTGAATAAATTGATAATCCGAATTATATATGTCCCAAATTAGTTCGGATGGTAGACTTGACTGCACTTCAATGTCTAACAGGTCTTCTTAAAACACAAACTATATTTATATATAACCTGCATACTGTCTCTCCGTACTTGTTCTTCTATTTTTTCAATATATAACGAAAACTCCCTTCTTTGGTTGAAAATAGACTAGAAAATAGTTGTAATATTTCCATGGCACTTCATCGTTTTCAGCTATGAATGCTGGTTTTAAATTAAACTTACAATTTGCTGAAATATTTCAAGTAAATTTCTGCAAATTCTTTATGCATTATATCTTATTATTTCGATTTTCCTCTTATTATCAGAAATCATTTGGATAAACATTTGGCCTCTTTGATAATAATTATTTAATCAATATAATTAAAGCAAAGATAACGTTCAAAAACAGTGATTTGATTGTGCTTGAAAGCCAAACCAGATCATAGCAAATATTACTGATTTTTCATATCGAAATCAAATGTCTTTGGAATAAGTTTAAGATGCTTTCATAGGAAAGAGAGGAAAAAGTAAAGAGAGAGACAATGGGAGACGGAGGGAGCAAGAGACATAATTAAAATTAAAAATTGCTTCCAGCATATAAGAATTGTATAGCGTAATGGATTACTTTACCGTACAATTTATATTCGCCCAAAACTATTTTTGCTCTCTGTAACACTCAATGATGTGAATTTTATGTTTACTTTTTAGTGCATATGCAAGTTGGTATCATTAAGTTTTTTTATTTTAACTTAATACTTAATTCACGCATACCCGTCATATTTGACGGGCAATTACGCTAGTATATGTATATACGCCCCCATCTCTTCTTCAATAAAGGTCTCGTTTATAATGCATAAAATCATTTTTTTATTTTTAAGAAGTGTAGTCGAATCATATCGAAAGTTGTTATCTCTCTCTCTTTCTCTCTCAAACACACACACACACATTCACACACGCCCACTCGAATTCCTCCCCCCAACTCTCTCCTCCAGAAGTGGCAAAGCGCTTTTAATATCACTCGACGTAGGTACAAGGATTACGAGGGAAGTTCGAGAATAATTAACGGAGAAGTGGGTGGGGGAGGGGTCGCTGATGGAACTGTCAGAACGTCCTCGGTAAGGAGGTTTAAATGGAATTCCATTTTCTCCGGGCACCGCCCCGCGTTCGATATTAGTTCGGCAAAAACTCTCTCGGAACAAAAAAATTAAACAATGATCAGCGCGCGACGGTAGATTTGAATAATTGTTGAAACGCGGGGTGGATTCTAATCGCAAGAAAATCCTAATAAATCTTTCGCGGACTTATGCTGTAGACAAAGGAATGCTTTACGTACTTAAGATTAGTTCGCCTGTAAAAATTTCGTCGGAATTTATGGAGTCGTGTCCGTCTGAATGGCATTTTCTTTCAATCGAGTCATATTCTCTTCACCGTGTGATTATCTGCAAATTCTTACTTTATGATACGATTCGTGATGCGATTAGCATTTTGTTTTTGTCTTTTCCCGGTGTTTTCTTTGATATTTGCATAGTTCGTCGGTAAGAGATTAATGATTTTGCATTCACGACAAATGAGGTTTTAATAACAGGAGAAATATAACTTACGCCAACGCAATCCATGCTCAAGTTTTATCTTTGAATAATCCGTACTATCCGTGCTTGCCGCATTCCTCAATCGTGCAACTCAATAATAAAACATTACGCTTTGATGAACCTAAAAAGAACCTAGGGCTTAGTATAATTCTTAAAGGGAATTCGAAAAGCGCCCCATTTCCGCTCAATGTGTTTTAATCTGTGCCATTCAAATAATTGTACGTGCAGATTATCTGGATGAAAGACAACTATGAATTTAATCTAGAATGCATATGCATTTTTGGTAGTAATTACTGCAAACGGGATGTCTCGGCACCGTATGTTGTTATAATTTCAAGAATCCATGGTTTTATACAAAAATACTTGTATAGAAGCAAATAAATAGGTTCCCAATGCTTTTTATTAGTAAAACATGTTTATATTAAACATACGTTACTTGCTTGGGTAATTTCAGCATCCCGCATGCATTCTGGGTTTTTAAATGTCCATTTTCGTTTTGTTAATGCAAGTCTCAAAAGCAGAAAACTCATTGAGACGTAGCTTTGTGTACTTTATACCGGTCAAATCGCAACTTTTATTTGGTTATAAAGTAATTCAATCGAGAGCATACGAGAGAGCAACGCTTCATGGCGTGAAAGTATTTCCCTCTCATCCAAAAAAAAAAGATAAAACTAAACGGAAGATAAAATTTTTAACATCAGGTCCATTTAAATTTTCGAACATTCCGACGCAGAATCAATATTCACCTCGTTCCCGAACCCAAAAAAAATCATCCCGGCGTATCCAACGAATCAGTTGCTTTTTTAAAGTTTCCCTCCGAAAGCTTTTTTTTTTTAAGGGGCGAATAAGAAAAAAATTAACCATCGAAATTTATTCCGTCTGCGCTCGCTTTTTTCTTCTACTTCTTTCGTCATCGAAAGGAATGATAGAGGTTGCGGTGTAAGGTTGTAATAAAAGCAGGACGGGTTGGTAAGGGAAACCGAGGAAGAAAAGGTATATAGGGAAGGTATCTTCTGAAAGGAATGGAGATTGAATGGGTAGTGTAAGTTGGGGAAAAGAGAAAGAGATGGAATATATTTTCAGTATGGAAGGAAAAAGAATCGGCCAGATGTCGCTTGGTGCGGCGGCAGCGCAGTTCATATGTTTGAGATGGGACATTTTGTGAGGCGAATTGGAAATGCCAAAGGCGGGAGAGGGGGGGGAGAAATAAAACGAAGAAAAAACGGCACTGGAGTCTTAAGATACGCCGACTAATGGAAACCATCGAGGCGAGGGGGGAGGGGGCAAGAATTGTTCCTTATTCATGCAATAGATATTGCGCGCATCGAACTCCGTGGAGGCGTAATGGTGACGTTAAAAGGAAAAATGGACCGCCTAGGTTTGAATTTTTAACGAAACATAGCTCTCGTTTGGAAAGGGTTCGGCTAAGTACGGTATTTTTCTTTTTTTCTAGGATCATATCATTTCAGTCCTTCGAATGCATGGGGGAGAAAGCTTGCGTATTGTAATATTCATTAAAACCGAGTCGACCGAAGATAACGGAGAAAATTCGATCTTGGTTAGCTCTGATTTCCCGATTCGAATCGCTCGTCAAACTTGGCTTTCCTCGTTGAATATCCGAGCTCTCCGTGAATGAAAACAATTTCTCATACGACATGGCTTTTTCCATTTAGAGAGCATCAATTCTGCATAACAATGGGCGTTAAATTATTGACGCGCAGGCTTGTCTCTATGGGGTATTACGATTCCAACTGAAACTGATTTATCAGAAAGAGGAAAGAGTTGACTAGATATTGTGTGAAGGATGAAATTCACTGGGAGCAAACTTCGTCTAGATTTACTTTTTTCCATTGCGTCCTTCGTTATTTCTCCGTCTTTTCTCGTTAAAAATTACTTGCTCCTCATTGCTGGGAAATTGATCTTTCTTCTTGTTAGTGGCAACACGTTCTGTTTTCCCTGTAAAAAGATACTGTATTTCCCGGTATGGGTGCAATTTTATGATTCCCAATCACAAATGTATGATCGGTTTTGTATTCACCGCATTTTTCGTATCTCCAGAAAACAATAGTTTTTCAAATCGTTGGGTTCTATGACTCTTGTGAATCATATAAATAAAAGAAAATGTGTGTCTGTGTGTTTGTGTGTTAACGCTGTAACTCCAAAACCAAAAAACCTAGAAAGCTGAAACTTGGCATGAGTACTTATAGAAACCTGAGAATGTGTGCCTCGGAGCCAGAATTTTTATTTTTGCGGGGGGAAGTAGAGGGGGTGTCATTTCCCATAAGATAACACGTAAAAATCGATTTTTCGACTTACAGGCTTTTATTCTTTTGCAAATTAAAATTAGAAAGAATTGACCTAAGTCCGTTCTAAAGAAAAATAAACAACGTTTCTTATTGTTATCGTCACATTTTTCCTACGATACAAAATCGCTCGAGTTCTACGTTTAAATCACATTTATTTGAGAATTTTAAGCTTTTTAACGATATGTTGCCTTGCCGACCGTGTCATTGTTAAGCCTTGAGATTGTATTGTCGCCTTAATCCTTATACTATACACTTAATATATAGATGAATAAGGAATGCGTGCTTTGAATGCTTTCTCAATATTTTTTATCTTGATCTAAAAACCAGATCAACGCCAGGTACTTTCAGCTAGTATAAAAAAATTGCAAATTATGATGGTTAAAATAACCACATAATTTTTAAAAGGAGATACATAATATATTATCGCCGCACTTAGTTAATAAACAGAGCGCAATGCATAATGATCTATGAGGCGCAACAGTTTTAGTTTATTTTTCTTAATTTGTATCACAAGTTTTTGACTTGGAAATGGATTACCATCGACATGATATACTTTGATTTGGCATACAGTAGCCATATTAAAGATTTCATTTTTCCGCGGAAATATGAATAACATATTCAACTATTTACATTATAGCTTATAGTATGAATAGAAAAATAAGAAAAAGCATGAAGTGAAACTGTTGACAAAGCTCTATTTCTTTTTCCAAAACTATCTCGTACGAATTTTGCGCGTTTGATTTTAATTTCAATGAAAAGGGATAAGCTCGATTTCGTTTTTCAGTCAAAAAATAAAATCTTCGGATAAACCTGCAAAATTGTCGCGGTGTTGCTGAAACAAGGTCTCTCTTGTATTTACATGTCTCGGCGCGTCTTCACCAATATACCCACGTCTCTCTTTATCTGTACATGCGTGTAATCTAATTCGCGAGAGAGAGAGAGGAAGATGTTCGGGAAAAATGAAAACAAATTGTCTTTCCTGCATGCAAAACATCCCTTAATCCCATTCTCGTGTCTCCCTCCCTCTCTTTCTCTCCCTCCCTCTCTCTTTCTCTCCCTCTCTCTTTCTCTCCCCCTCTCTCTTTCTCTCCCTCCTCTCTTTCTTTCTCTCCCTCCCTCTCTCTTTCTCTCCCTCCTCTCTTTTTTTCTCTCCCCCCTCTTTCTTTCTCTCTTTCCCTCTCTTTATACGCCTCCCCATATCTTTATTCATTCGATATTGCTTACAGTTCCTCCGACTACTATCCTCACTCCCTTTATTCACAACACCTTCCTCCTCCTCCTACTCCCCTCCCTTTCCAATTTGTTCTCGTGTCGCTCAACCACCCTTCTTACCTTCTCACTAGATTTATTCTCACCCATAACATTCCTTTTTTATGCCTCTCTTGATATCTCTCCCCCTTCTCTATCTCTCTCTGTCTCCCTCTCCTTTCTCTCTCTTTCTCCTCTATCCCCTTTTCTCTCGCGTTGTTTCTCTCCAACTGTCTGTCGCTTACTTCCATGATTTCTGTTCGCGTACGCATGTTTTGTAGGGAACATTCATTTTTGCCATTTCCTTTTGGCCTTCTCATTCTTTTCCCTTTCCATTATATTCTTTATTCGTCTCTCCTTCGATACCAAGGTTTAATTTTCGCTCATGAGGTTCATTGTGCAATTTTTCGGGCTGTTAAAAAAACAAGTTTGCGCTGTCTCTTTGTCTGCCTGCTTTTCTATATACCCCGTGCCGTCAAACATTTATGTTTTTTAGAAGTGTTTTCGAAGCTTCTTTATGTGGTGAATCTCTTTGAAAACGATCAGTTCCTTTTATGTTGTAATTTTCCGGGTAATTTCTTCGTTGGCGGAGATTAATTGAATATTACATACATTAAAAAGCGATATTTTGAGCAAACAATTAATTCTAAAGCGCTAAACTTTTACGGACGGCCTAGCAAGTAGTTGAAGTTTCATGAGAAGCTTGGTATCTTGTGAAAAGAAGGGGAAAATTCTACCCTAAGAATTTTTTGAAAAATGGTGACATTAAAATGCTTTATTTATCAGATTATAATTAAAGTGATAAGGAACAAAATGAAAATTGCTTCATAAATGAGCTAACATTCCCCATTTCCTAAAGCCCAATTCTGCTTATTTTCTCCTGCACTGCGTTTTCTCTAATCTTTTTATTTATTTCTGCTTTGCTTTTCTCATTCTTTGGTAATTAGGTATCTGGTATTTTTAAATTTTTGCAGTACATCATATCCAACGGAGAGGTGTCATTTTTCTACTTTTCTGGTTATAACCAAATTCAGCTATTGACCTTCCTTTAAACTATAATTTGTTCAAGCTTCATCTTATTTCTTTGCATTTAGTTTTGATAGTTACTGTCATGAAATTAATTCACTGTTGTTAATGTTTAGATCACGCGTTGCAAATAATGAAGATCCGGCGTTTTTGAGCGGTAGACTTGGTATAACACGAAACAGTCACCATTTTTGATGACGATAAAGATAAATATTCTGACATTTCCTTATATGTGGATAAATTAAACATTAATAGCCATCAACATTATTTTTCTGAATTAAAGCTATGTTACTTTAGTTATAAACAGAAATGAAATACTTATCCGTATTTTATGGTCAAACATATTTAAGTGATTTAATATCTGCGCGTATTTATAAATTTTTTGTTACTTAATATAATCCCACCACGCATTAATAGAAGCGTAAAAATACCGTGCAGATATCTTTCGTCGTAAAAATCATTTCATTCTTTTTTATTTTTTCCCGTGGAGTTGTTAACGATTTTGGGAAATTGTGCTCTGCTCTTGAGATAACGCCGTGCACCACTACCCCGCTGTAGGTTTTTACAATTATTTTTTTCGGCGAACATTCCTAGACTTTGGTACTTATCCTAATAATTATAAATTCAAGTTCTTGCATTAATACCTAAACAAATGTCTTCGACAGTGGCGGATTTAAGGGGGATCGCACATGGCGCTGGCCAGGGGCCCCGAAAAAATGTTCATGTATATAAACTCAGAAATATAAAATGTCTCAATTTAAAAATCAGTGGAACCTCTCTATGATTCCATAGAAAAACGATCGTAAAGAGGTGTCACAAAAGAGGGTAGCCGTTATATTTATATCGTAGGGCCTCCGACTGCTTAGCGCCAGGGGCCCCAAATGTTTAACGACAGAGGCCCCAAAATGTTTAGCGACAGGGGCCCCATGAGGCGTAAATCCGCCACTGGTCTTCCATATAACTTATTAGAAACAAAGTTTTGGATACTTCTACCGTTAAAATGGCAATGTAAACATAAAAAGATCAGTTTAAAGCCCTGAATAAGAATAATTGTTTCGAGTATTTGGTAGTTATTAAAAATGTTTGGCATTTATTTATTTCGTAAAGGTTAAAATATCGCCATTTAATTCTAATTTGACGAGATAGAGATGCGTTGTCTTTGTCAAATACCACGCTGAAAGGTGGACTTATTAAAATCTCGGAAACCATAATGAAACAGATTAAACATCATTGAATGGCACAAAATTTTTAATTTTGCGAAATTAAAATTTTTTTAATTAAGTTAAATTAAATTTTTAAAGTAGTACTTTAAACTGAGGAAATTATTAATTATTAGGCATTAAAAATCTTTTTACGAATTTAATTCATTGTATTTCCCATGATTATTAACAATGAGGCAGTTTTTAAGGAATACATTCACACGTCCAAAAGTATACCTCTGCCTTTCTTATTCTATTGATGTAGATAAGTATATTCTTCCAACTGGAGCAGTAATCTAACTTTCGAATTCGTGCTCTAACATCATAGTAATCGTATCTTTCGTTTCATGCGGTCACAAATTTTAAATAATTTATATTCATCATGCATTAAATTGAAATATTATATATATATATATATATATATATATATATATATATATATATATATATATATATATATAATACTCGTATTTTCATGGCAGTGAACGATCAGAAACGGATACCAACAACAATGTACTCTCTTAATTTCTCAAATACAGACACCCAGGTTTTTCGCAACGACATCCACCATGATGTTCCATGGTAAGGATCGTCAATTAAGGCAAGTTGGTCAATTTGTCAGAACGTATTCTGGCCACGTGAGCGAAATTCACAAGGAATCACTGGAATACTAGTCGTATTTATTTCATTTAATGAATTTGAGTTATCTCTTATCCGGTCCAGTTTAAATTAGTCGTCGAAAATTGCCGCTTCCTCCAGTGATTCTCTCTTTTCATATCATCATCATCATAGGTAGTCCGTAGACAGGCCCGTGATTATTCATGGTTAAACCTGGTTCTCCATATACTCCTATTTTCCGCTGTCCTCTTCATATCTTGATAACTCTCTTTCCATTTCAAATAGTTTATCAGCTGAAACCTTTCCCTACCTCTTTCCATTTTTCCGTCTAGTTTTCCTTCTAACACGTCTTTAATCATACTCTCTCTCCTCAGGTAATGTCCAACCCAGTTTGCCTTCCTCTTTCTAATAGTTTGTATAATCATTCGCTTCTCTCCTACTCTCCTACTCTTCAGCATTCTCCTCCAAGTCCACATTTCAAAGCTTTCCAAGTATTTGATATCATATTTCCTTAGCATCCATGTTTCTGCCCCGTACAAAGCTATACTCCATACATAGGATATTATGAACTTCCGGCGGATATCTTCCATTATATTCCCCGTAAGTAGGTATTTCTTTCTTCTGAAAGCCGCTTTTGCTTTTCTTATTCTAGTCCTGATTTCAACCCTTTTCATATAGGTACTCTATTATCAAAATCGCATACGATATCCTTCGATTTTATTTCTAAGATCGTGACGGGAAATCTGACTGTTCTGAAAACTGGGCAAAGATATTGAGGAAATGTCATACGACTCAACTTTCCGTTATAATCTACTTCGTTTACCTCAGATTAGGCCCAGTTTTACATCAGTAAAGGATTGCACGCTGTTATCATTGCAAGTACCCTGTGATGGATTGCCTACGCTTCAAACTGACTGATTTTGAGTTTTTACTACGTAGCTTTATGAAAGTTGCCATAATTCTTTGGCACTTTGTGTCAAAAATACGTGATACGTTCACACAAAAGTGTAAATTTTAAATGGAAGTAAACTGGCTAATCGTACGGAGAAGATGTGAGGAAACGAGAATATTAGGAATAAAACGTAGTCAATTTTAATCATTAAATGCTCCATTCTAAGATGTAGGTTTTTATATGTACGGTGGGCGTGTTTTTATCAATTGAAAACAATAAATAGTGCTAGGGAGAAGAAAAAATAAATAAATGCAAATGAATTTTGATTGGCTATTTTGATTTTGTCGGAGCACAAAAAAATACATCCAATCAAAATCCGAGAAAATTATAACTTTTTAGATAAAATACGATTAAAGTGATTATCGCATGATTTTTCTGGCAATCCCTCTACACGCAGAAATTTAATGATAGCAAATGTTTTTTATTATAAATCGATTTATTTATTGCTTGTGATGCTTTTTACTACTTTCGCAGTTAATACTGTAGCTATGAACAGGATCCAAATAAAATTGCCAGTTCATTTAACGTTAATATTATGTTAAGTATTGTATATTCTATTACTTTAAAACGATGCTAACTTACAAGTTCATTCTGACTAATAGCATATTTTATTTGTTCTTTACCCGAAATTTTGAAACAAAAGCCTCTTTATATTCATTTTCACTTTACGAAAGATGTTAAGCGATTCCGAATATTCATATAATATTCATCATGTTTAACTGAAATTAGCCTTTTAGTTTTTAATTCATGCTTTCTGTTCCTTCATATTTTAAAAAAGTGAATAAAATGCATTTATTTCATTTATTAGTATTTATCATTTAATAGATCCAGCAAGGCATTATACCTAATAGAGACTTTCATTGCCAGTCACGTAAAATCTAGCGAGATTTTCGTTTATAATTTGCAAGGAATATATTACTTTGAGCTATTAAAAGGCTTGGTTACTCCGTTAATAACAAATTAAAAAGAAATGGCGTATAAAAATTCAATTTGCCATTTCTTTCTGTCATCAGAGATGCGCAGGGGGAATTAGAAGCATCAGAGATGCGCAGGAGGAATTAGAAGCATAAAACATTTTACTGGAAGTGAAACTTTTTGAATCGTATTCGGCTTCTAATTTTGACTCGCTTAAAAGTAAGGATTATTTCGCTCTCTCGACTCTCAAGATTTTTCTTTAAATGCTCCACTTTAAATGCCATACATTATTCATAGCGCGAAAGTCATCAGAAGAGTTGTAAGTCCTTTTTATTACGGCCTACAAAAAAAAACAACAGCGGAGGGCATCTCAGTCTGCGAGTGAGGGGTAAGAAGAAAGAAATTTTTAATGGCTCCCCCTCAAAAAATAATATTTTGCTCCCCTGTACGCTCATTCACCTACACAATCACATACACCTACAAATACACCTACATGTACTCCTACAAATATATCTTCTCGTACACCATGGTGACCAGACGTCCCGGTTTTCCCGGACTTGTTCCGGTTTTCCGTGGTATGTCCCGGTATCTCGAAAGACTTTTTCAGGACACCGTATTTTCTTTTTTAAACATCCTTGCTATTTCATCTGGATTCATTGCGAGCCGGTATTATTTCGTTAGTTTGTATTGAATGTGACCGTATTGTATTAATTTCCATTAATTTCATGACCAATCCTGTAATAATGCTGTGCACGTATTGCTTGAATTTGTAAAATTATTTGCTACCTTGGGAACAAAATGAAACCAAGCTACGAAAAACTTGTTTGTGTAGCATATATATGACAAAACACTAAAAATTGCATATATGGCCCGGTTATGTCTTTATTTCTTAGAATCTGACCACCCATACGTATACCTACACGTACACACGCTCACATTTAAAGAAAAACATGCATATATACGCACTCCAAAGCATTTTGCGCCGAAATTGTGCCTCAATTTCCGAAACGTATCCGCGCAGATTCACCAGAGTACTGTCGCTTACATCAGGCTCCTTCTGTCTCGTTTTTTTACCTGCATAAAATCCCCTATCGTTCTGACATTCCTTTCTCTCCACGAAAAAACCCTTGAGGTCAATGTTTCGCTTTCCGAATCACCGACTGAGAAGAAGACAAAGAGAGTAAAAGAGGTAAAAAATAGACACCGCCTATTCCTCCTGGCTCGACTTTTCTTCCCTGCCACAGATCTTTTATTCTCCTTAGATTTCCGCCTCGCTTCTTATCTCTCTCTCTCTCTCTCTCTCTCTTCTTTTTATCTTCCCTTCTCTCTTCCATCCATCGACATTTCCCTCCATCCTTCAATCCCCGGACGAATTGAAAGACTTCGGACATTTTTACCTCCATTTTCTTTACTTCAATGCAGAAGCGAGAATTTCGGAGGTCGAGGAGGACTGTAATAGCTCAGAGGTCAAAGGTAATCGATATGGCGGAGTCTACGGAGGTCGCAATCCCCCTTTAAAAATCGCACGGTTTTCGTGGAGAACCTTTTGCCCGAGACGATAATCTACCGGGGCAACGCTTTTCTCCTCTCTTCCTCTTCTCTCCTCGCTTTTAACAAACAACGAGGCTTTTGCGTCAACCTTCACGTGCTGGCAATCTGTAACGGTCAGGGGCGCCCCCCTCTTGGGGAGAGGGATGAAAGGAGGAGACGTATTCACCGCGTGATTTATGGTTTTACTCTCCTACTCGTCCCACTCCACCCTTTCCGTTCCCCTTCATCATATCCCCCTCATACTCTCCTTTTTTGTGTTGCGTGATGGATTCGCCTCAGAAAATTGTGTTGCTTCTGTTTTATCCCATTTGGGCATTATTATTATTATTAGAACTTTCTTTAATTCCCTTGCTTAAAGGGGCATATTTTCACGCCTCCTTTCCTCTTGAGAAGAGAGAGAGACGGGATGCGATGTGATATTTCGTGTGTCTGTCGGTGTCGTTATGGTGGACTCAGGAAACCGCTAAGTGGGATGGATGTATCACTAGATCTGTTTGTGGTTGGCAGATTGGGATGAGGAAGCTTATTAATCATCGGACCAAAAGAAACCGGATGATATTCTAAGGGTTTTGGGGGTTGAAATGTGTGTTTTTGCCGAAAAAATGAGTCGCATCTCGATTGTGTAAGGATTAAGGAGGATTTGTGTACCAATGTCCGAGCGTGTTATGAGGGCTACAATTAGGCATTTGTCCATATCTTAAATCATTGTGTGCAATACATGTAAATTGACTTGCTCCAGAACATTTTCTACGGAAATTTATGAATTTACGGAGCGAAGATTTTGCGCAAAACATTATTTAATTGCATTAAAATGGTGATTTTTCTTTAAATGTTTATATCGTGCATTTTTCTTCATTGCCTTCTTTACTTTGATATGACTTTTCTTAATTGAAATAATGATCGTTAGCCACGCATATGGAATCATTCTAACGAATTCATATCAGTAATATTTATATAATAATCTCAGTGTTGAAAAATTCATAATCCGTAAACTTTTTCGCATTGCTAAAATTTGATGTTTTATTCATAGGAGGATACATCCGACACGGTAAATTGCGTTGTCCTCGAATCATAAAGGAAAAATAATTAATTGGATATTTTTGCTTCTTTATTTTAACCATTTTATTTCATGGCGTTGCTCTATGAAGAGATTAATTACGTGCCTATTTGTCTTGCTTTATTTTCTTAGCTTCAAAAGGCTAAAAAAAATTCCGTCGATAAAATATCAAATAATTTAAAAGAAGCGCGCTTGTTTAATCATCGTTCCAAATTCAAATGCAAACTAACAACCACTCGCTTAACTTTGAGCTTTTACGTTAATAAAAATATGTGAAAATTCTAATTAGACACATTAGTCTTTTGCTTTCAAGCACAATGTATCGTTTTTTTTCTTATTTTTGCTTTGAGAAAAATCATGCCGCCATAATACACGAGAACAAAATTGTGCTTTAGGTTTTAATCTAAATTTTCATCCAGGGGCAGTATGAACATTTTTCTTTCCGTTTCTTATTTAAGAACGGGGCTAAAATTAATCTTTTCTTTTTCATGAAGAAAGAGGAGCTCTTTCAGATTTAAACAAAAAAAATACCCGCGCGCCATCGAAAGAATGGGCGCGGCTTTTAATGGCCGAAAATAAACAATTGAGGAGTGGAACACTAGAGGCGTCGCGAGCAACATTGGTTGTCCACCCACTTGACGTTGAACAATGGCCTCCGAAAACCCAAGAGGCAGAGAGGGGAGAGAGAAGGAGGGAGGAGAGGGGAGAGAGAAGGAGGGAGGAGAGGGGAGAGAGAAGGAGGGAGGAGAGGGGAGAGAGAAGGAGGGAGGAGAGGGGAGAGAGAAGGAGGGAGGAGAGGAACAAAGACGAAAGAGAGAAAGGGAATATGAGAGAGGTAGAACAATAACAAGCTTTCTTGTCGCTAAGTGTGTCGCTTCTGTTTTTGTTTTCCGAATGTATGAATATGAGAAAGCCGGAGAGAGAAAATATATTTCCAGCATTCCAGCTACTCTACCCTCTTATCGATTGCATAAGTACTATGCACTGTAATAATGGAAAGAGAAAGACATGATTGCATCCCCCAGCATTTCCAATCCTGCACGAATTTCTACTTTCGCATAGAAATGCGCGTGAATCAGGATAAGAACCTTTTTTACCTGAACGGTTATTTTTGAAGAGATTTCAATATGCAACTCTTCTCACATTTATTTATCGAGGATTTTTGCTGTGCTTACTATTCTAAAAGATTGGTGCAATGTACGTTGCACAGACTTTCTCTTATACTAATGCGCCTGATATCACTACACACTTTCCTGACTGAAGGGAACTCGTACTGCTACAAAAAAACAAAACCGCGGAAATAGTTATGCCATAAATAAATATCAAGTATTAAGTGGATAGGCGAAGCCATAAAGGCACAGAAGCACTATTGGTGGTCAAAGATTGTTGAGATAACTGGTGAGAGCTGAGCGCTAAAATCATTATATTATAATGTTGATGGACGCTACATATTTATTTTGTGAGAAATATGGCTCATGTTGGTACGGGATCGTATAGGACAGTGGAGTCCGACCTTTTTACATGGCTGTCCGCATTCGTAGTTGTGAATGCTTCGGAGGGCCGCATTGGAAGTCACGAGAACTTCGGCGAGCCGGATGATTAGAAATGATTAGAAATTACCAAGTCTAAATAAATTACTACTGTTAAAGCTCCTCCAAAAAAGGTTTTGAGACGATAATTATACTGAAAAAATATGAAATTGTCTATATAAAATTTTACCGATCATCTTTTCATCATAGCTTCCCGGGCCGCATAGAGTGCTCTCGGGGGCCGCAGTTCGCCCGCGGGTTGTGGACCTCTGGTAGAAGATCATAAGATTATGCACGTGAAATTTAATTATAGTAAATAAAATATTTTTTGTGGTTTGTGTTGTCGTTTAGTAAGAAAAATCAGTAAGCATCTTGAATAATTTTTATTCCTTTTTCTGAAATTCCTTTTTTGAGACGCGCGTTACTCACGGGGTTGTCATAATGCAGGCACAATACAGTTCCATAAATATTGTTGGTTGGTGATCCTTTAAGAGTTAATCTAGCTTAAAGTTTCCATGTCTGTTATTTCCATTCGACTTTTTCCAAACACCACTCTTCTCCTCTTACTCGCAGCTTTTTAGTGGTTCGTAACTGGAGAATCTCTTAATTCTTCTTTTCCTAGGCGTTAAAAATCCGTCTTCTTTGCGATTATATATGCCCCGCATCAAAATCGCCTTTGCACAAAGAAACTGTGGAACGGATGAATTCCTTAGGGATTACAGAGGAGACACGCGAGTCGAGCGCATCCTTCTGAATTTCTAACGACATAATTTTAATAATCTTCCATTTTTCCTTTCACTCCTCGTCGCCATTCCTTACGATTCTCCCCGTTTGAGTTTGCTTAAGGAACGGAGGAAAAATCTTTATATTTTAAGAATTCCCTGAAAAGAAACGTTCAAGAAACCACCACGAGATGTCGCAAGAATCTTAGTCGATTGTTAAGAATTGAAGGCTTCTTCAACCTCTTCTCCCGAGAGAGAGAGTTTTTTCCTTCAAAAAGCAGCAGGAAGAGGCACTTGTAAAACTTTTACTCCTCTTATCCTTTTTCCCTTCTCCCCTCTTCCCCTTAAAAATATAACAAGCGAATTTAAAGGGAAGTACGCGATCAGAGGCGTGCTTTTGATGGTGAAAATATTCGTGTTTCATTGAGGGAAAAGAGATGTTTTCAGGTGCAAGTTACCACCACCTGATGCAAGATGGGGTTCGTTTCTTGTCCTTTGAAATCTAATAAACAGGCGTCCCAATAAGAATACACGCTAAAGCTGTAAAAATGAAATGAAAACCGAAAATTGCTTTCTTTCCAGACAGTTGCGCTATGACAATTTTCGAGTAAAATAAAGAAAATCAAACCTTGATCCTCTCTTCGAATGTATTAATTTTTTTGTGCTGTACTATCAATCTTTTATTTGTTCTCCCGGTAAAAAGATTCGATTTTTTAGTCGTAAAATTTATGTAGATTAAATTACGATGCGTGAAAATTCTTATGCCGAAATAAAAATTGTATGATATTACCATCTTGGTCGAATTAAATAAACGAATATCAAACCAAAAATATTTGTATGGCGTTTATATTACATGGTTTAAATTATTCCTTTATGAATGGTGCTTTTCTTTTCTCCATGGAAAAGATATGAATTCATTCCATCAATAACTTTAATACTGTTACTAAAACTGAAGAAGTAAATATGGGATACGTCATATAGTCGAGATAGACATAGTTGAAGGGTAAAAGGTGGAGCCACGAGAACGAAAGAGAAGGCTTGCAAAATTCTAAGAATGTGTGGAAAGAAAAACGATAAAAGCAAATAAACCGTTTTCTTTCAGATTTTTATTACGAGAGATTTACTTGACGTTCATTCGTCAGAAACTGAAATACAAAAACTGGAACATTTGAAGTTCGGCGCATTAACCTTTACATTGACGAGAAACTACCTACGAGTATCGATCCCATTTTTCGAAGCTCTAAAAATGGCCGCTGAGCTTAGCTTTAAAATAATCGAGGAAACTTCCCACCATACCTACTAAAAAGTAATAAATTAACTATTAGTAACGGACGAGAATAGACCTAATTCCACTTTATGCGAGAATAAGCCTAGCGAATAGTATTTTTATCTTAAGTCATTTACATCTCAGGGGCCATTCTCCGAACTCGGGCATATTTCTCATTGCCCTGAATGACTTCCGTTCCTTGTCCTAACGCACCCTGCTCCTTTGCAATCCAAAAATATCCTCTTGCTAATAACCCCTGCACTTTTTATCATATTTCTGTCCCTCCCCCTTTTCATCCACTCCACATCTCTCTCCCTCTCTCTCTTTGTCCTCTGGGTACATAACTATCTCGGATTCCACCGAGATTTTTACGGTTAATTTACGAAATTGTTCCTCCGTAGTAGCTTATTTTAGATGGACAGCATTTTTGGAGTTAGAATCATGATGTCGTGAATGGATTTTTAATAATTCTCGATTGCATTCTTTTTATAAATAAACTTTTTTCATATGTATATATTTTTTTATTTGTATTTATATAAATATACGTACAAACATATATATACGCATATATGTCTACTCGTGTATAAAACCATATCTTTTGGTATTTGTAGTCAATTAAAACGTTTGCACGAAGTAGCAGTACTCGGCTGATCTTTGAGTAAACAATATTTTTTCCTTAATGTAATTGCAGGTCAAGTATAAATTTAGATTGTTAAATAACGTATAAAGATTAGGAAACTGTTTATATTAGCCGATAATTATAAAAAATCCATTAAGCAGTGCTAGCAAGTAGTTTGGAATTTTTTCATCTAAAAAATTTTAGTTGTGCATTTATCACATAAATATGTAACTTGTTAATGGATCACTGCAAAGTTAAGGCCAAGTCCATTGATTTTCTGAAACTTACTGTTTTCTCTGGAGTGATTTTCATTCATCTATTAATTATCTTTTGGGATGTTTAAAAATATCATTTCAAGGAACATTAAAGTTATATTATTTCCAAATTTAGCAAGAGCTTTCTAAAAGATCGTGAAATTTTTATGAAAAATTGTGCGACGAAACTTTTCAAATACATATAAATCCCACGCATATATTAGAATTAAATATATCTTAGTGAATTTTTTAGATGAATGTCTTGTTCATAAGTAATTTATCCCTATGAAATATTTTTTACCAAAATATGAACACACTCGTATTATAATTTATGCATAAAATATATTGTTGTTTTATAAATTTATTGTACCAGGAGCTTTAAAATATTCCAATGCATGTGTTGCGGTAATAGTACGTAATCGGGAAATGTGTACATTTACCGGTAAATGTGCACATTTACCACCAAACTCGGTAAATGTAAGTTTAAGTTTCCAGAAATACGTATTATCTGTACATTTCCCGGTAAATGTGCACTTTTACCATTGTGCCTTGGTAAATGTGGAAATAAGTAAGAATGAGAAATGCTGCTTTAATAATTACATTAATTTATACTAAAAATCATCGAGGGTTCGGCTCCACTGGTATAAATTAAGATGAACGCTTCCCAGCCCAAGGGGGGAACACAGTGAGCGTGAGGAGGAACCAAAAACACTTCGACTAACCTACCCAACCCGGTGGGGCCGAGTAAAATTTGCCTTCATGTTCAAATTTAGTTTAGTTGTGCACATTTACCACGAAATTTACACATTTACCGAACAACGCACACTTACCGTACTTCTAAACTACAACAGATGTTCGCGACGCCACCAAGTTGTGGCCTGTGTTGCGACGTTTATCCACATTTACCTGTGTCTCTAGGTAAATGTGTACATTTCACCAATCCAATCGGTAAAAGTATGTTATACTTACATTTACCAAACGGTGGTAAATGTGCACATTAACCGGGAAATGTACACATTTACCGGACTACGCACATTTACCGTGACACATATTTCTCCCAGCGAATTTTTTTTCAGTTAACCTTACCGGAAAAAGTCTACTAGGACATATATTTGTCAAGTGGATTACAATATTTTCTGCAAATACCCTTGTCTGTTTTTTATCGTAAAACATAATATTGCTTTTAAATTTCTTTGTATCCTCTATAATTTAAGCAAACACTCGATATATTTTTTACGCAGCTTCACACTACTGTAATCTCTAAATTGTGTTTCTGAGAATTCATAGGGAGTGTTAAATTGCGTATGAACAAGGTAGCTTTGGAAAATAAAATTTATATAAGTTGAAATAAAAAACGTAGGACAAAAAATCTCCTTTTAATAGCAACTATTTTTAACAGATTATTTTCCGATATCTGTTTGAATAGTACTTTTAATATTCTTCTACAAATAAATACTCTAAAATGTTTTTTTTTTGATCTATTCATTACCTGCAGAATTCTCAATCCCTCCTTTATAGCCGATTTGTTATTTGTCGTAGCACATACGTTAATCTTTGGAAAATTAATTCCAATTCCTTGATTATCTTGTCTTTAATGTTAAATATTTAAATGACTCCTTGTTGTAATTAATAAAATAGCGTTAAAAATCGCTTTACAAAAATCGATTTTTGGAAACTTGATTGGAATTCTTCCTTTATCTTGTCTTATGCAATCCGCGAAGCATTACATGCATCGGATTCGATTTAGTCTAACTTGAGGTCCGACAATGCAGGAGAGGCGGTAGCGTTGCCAAATCAAAAACAAGTAGAGACCAAGTGGAAAGGCTGTGCATGTGTCAACGTTACCGTTCAGTAGTCGACTGGAACTCTTTTTGTCCTTGCAAAAAGTCTAGTCACCCGAGTTTGACACGTAATATCTGGAAAACAACTACAACGATTTTAATGAGGTGAAAAGTAGCGGGTAGAGAATATATTTCTACGTTATTTAATGTGCATCTTAAATTTTTAGTCCATGTTTAAATATTTTATATTAGGCTGTATTTGAAGAAAAACTCGGTTTTTAGACCTGGAAATCCGATAAGACCAATTTGAATGTTTACATCTCAGAAACCCTACAATGTATCAACTTGCAAATTTAATAGCACTTACCTAAAACTATTAGAAATACGTAACTGGAAGCGTTATTTTAAAACTGAAACATTTACACCCCATTTTGTTACATTTCTGAAAGTCGGCTATCTTCGTGAATCCTGGGTTGTTTTCAACGTTAGAGGTACCGTTGTCACCGGACAAATGCCTTTATTAATAATATGTAAAAAATAAAATCAGAAAATTACGTCCCAGAATGATATGTACCTATATTTATTTCATCTTCATTCTGTCCCCGCAGGATTAGCATAACTAGCGGAAGAGAGAAGGAAAGTAGCAATTGCAGCGTGCGCTGTTGCTACGTCTTCTATGTTAGTGAGTCATTTACATGACCGGGCGTGCAAGGAATGCGGAGAAGGTAGCAACAGCGCGCGCTTTCTCCTCTCACCCGCCGTTTTACTACGCCTGACGTAGCTTTAAGGCGGAGGCAGAATGAAGATGAAATAAATATCGGTATAAATATATTCTCTTCCCGCTACTTTTCACCCCATTAAAATCGTTGTAGTTGTTTTCCATATATTACGTGTCAAACTCAGGTGTCTAGACTTTTTGCAAAGACTAGTAAGACCCACGACGCCAAGATAAAAGAGCGATCCGGGGAGTATAACGCGGGCTTTGTCGTATTTGTCAATTAAAACTATGATCGTAAAATATTGCGCGTTGAAGTTTAGCTCTAAAGACTGTTTGACCTGGATACCCCCTTGATGTCACGGAATGTCTCGGTGCTTTCCGATGTAAACTCTCATCCTGCCCGCCGAAGTGCACGCAGCAACGGCCGCGACCCTTCACGTAGGAAACGTTACCGATCTATGACGTAGTTAGCCCACCAGAGGAACATTTTACGCAAACAACATGACTCATTCCGTCAGCTCAAACAGTTATTAAGCGGCCAGAAAGCAGGGGGCGAAAGGACCTTGCGAACTTATCTCTTAATCTCCATGTATCCGTGTGTTGTCTAAACTCCCCAATCCAAACGTTCTTCGGGTGAAATTATTACGGCCTTATTTCCCGAGGCCTTCTAACATACACGTCACTTTCGCCCCGTCCCGTTCCTCGCCTTTCTCCCTGACGTCCTCCCCGAGCAATCATCCCATCCTCTAATTGACGCAATCCTCTCTTCATAAACCGTGCTTAACAATTTCGCCTTGATTGACCATCCTTTTGCTCGTTTCACCTTTCGCATTACTCCGCCCCCCCCACGTTATGTTTCCTCCCGCAAGCCACCTCGGACACCTTTTATTTCAAGTCACCATCCCGACGTCTCTTGCTAAATCCGAATAAATGAAATTCTTATCTCTCCGGCTGTCCATCCAATCTCCTCCTCCTTAACCTTCCCCCCTTTTCCCGTGCCCTGTATCCCTTTTCTCATTCCTAACCTTCGCATCAACTCTCTCCGACTTCCCCTTAATACTTTCTCTCCTTTCGCTTTATCCTCCTTAATCTCTCCCTCTCTCTTCCACTTTCTAGCCTTTTCCCCTCCATCAACCCCTATCCTTTCTTCCCATTACGCCTAACCCATCTCTCTCTCTCTCTCTCCGTATCCCTCGCTACTCCTTATCAACTCTTTTTTTCTTCCCCTCCCTTTCCCTTCCTTTCACATAAGCCAACTCCCTTTTACGCCCACTAACTACGCTACTCTATCTCTCTAAATCTCCTATTTACTCCGTCGGATCCTTTCTCTCTCCTCCCTCGCAACTTTCTCTTGTTCACTTCCTTAAAACAACCCGTCCCTCTTTATCTCCTCCACCCTTCCTCTCTCTTTCCCCCCTTCCACTCTCTCCCCCACCTTTCATCTATCTCCCCTTCATCTCTCCTCACCTTCCTCTCTCCTCTCTTCCTCTCCCCTCTTCCTTTCTTTTCCCCTTCATCTCTTTCTCCCTTCCTCTGTCTCCCTCAGCGTCTACTCACCAACTTTACCGTGACTATCTTTATCCACCCGTTCCTATTTAATCTGTCCATCGCTCTCTAGTCCTCACTTTCTCCCTCGACGTAGCCATTTCGTCCGGCTATTATCCCTCGTCCATTCATCTCCCAACTTCTCCGGAGTCTGTTTGCGACCTTAGTCCCTTATCTCTCTCCCACCGCTTTGTCTCCTTGTTTACCTTTGTTTCGCGATCGTGATATGGTCCCTTCGATTTCTTTCTTTCCTTCTCTCGAGTCTCCCTGAAACTGAGACGTATGTCAATATCCGTCCCGTACCCTTATCAATCGGAAATCCTAATTCGGTAGAGAATTATCGTGCCCGTCTTACGTCTGGAAACAAAGTCAAGAACAAGCGTTTCCGTACCAAAAATTGACGAATGAAGCCCTTATCTTAGTTATCTTCAGTAACCATGAAAATGTTATGGAAAACCAGAGGCGCATTTTGGCTACAATGCAGCTGTCATCATTAGTGATTCGTCGAAAGTGGATTCTAAAAAAGAACCTTCATTTTCGTAAGAAAGCTCCAATCCGATAATAATAACCACTAATTCTTAGCATTTCCTTCGTCAGCATTTGTTTTCGGATAACTTATTATATTTTATTTGCTTTTTAAAATTCTATGTGTTGTCGAAGTTTTGTAAATTATATTTTTTTAACTTGAGCATTAAGTTTCAGTTAAAGTATCTACGATTTAATTAACCAACGGAGAATTCCAAACCGATACATTGTTGAAAAAGGATTGTCAATTATAGAGAGAGAGAGAGGGAGAGAAGATGGGAGGAGACAGAGAACGAGGTAGAGAAAGTGGATGAAGAAAATTATGCATTTGAAGAATTTGTAAAATATGATTATTTAATTAAGTTATTTTTCATTTTAATATTTTTTATTTTGCAAAGATTTAAAAGCCTAGCACAAAATACATAAATACGCTAAATTTGATCTCCCGTCATTTTTAACGGGCATTCACGCTTGTATGTGTGTGCGTGTATGCATACACATATGCATAAATATACACGTGCCTATACATACACCAACAAAAGTTTTTGATCGTAGTTTTAATCTCGAACAGTCTGTCTCTCTTTATCTTTCCCTCTTTTGGTGGCACTTTTTGCAATATTTCTCCCGTGTCCTCTGTTTGTCCCAGCTCTTTCCTCGAATGCCAAATTAGTTCTCCAGGCACGTCATCCCCAAAGATAGATTTCCTCCACGTCAATGTCGCTGAAATTGTATTGTAGGATGGAGCGAAACGAGACGGAGATGGTGTAGAGAGAGAGAGAGAGGAATGTGCGTGCGTTGAAAATTTTAGGTCGAATCGTTCAGCCGTGCGGAGCAAGAAATCAAACTCCAGATTTTTCAAAGACCCGGAATCGGCGTTTTGAGCGATTCGCGTAATCCGAAGGAAGACACTGAAGCGTCTTTTACGCGAATCCTTTTCTTAATGGAGGACAAATTATATGAAATGTGCTACTACTTGAACCATTTAACGGGATAGGTAACCATATGAGCCTTAAAACCACGAAGTCATCGTCGTCGCGGTGGTTATGCGTCGATCCTTGGTTATAATAACACTTGAAGAAGCAATGATCGTTGAACTAACTATGACGAATGGTTCTTTTTGACTGAAATGTGTGTTTTGCTAAACCGTGGTATTCTTACGTAAATTATTTTAAGCACGCTGATCGCACTAATTCAACTTTCAAGCAAGTATTACGGAATTACATTTTGTTCTTCATGCACTCCCGCCATTGTTTCGGATTGCGTGTAAGAGGAAGAATTTTTCGGACTCGGGAGAGTAAATTATACGGTTAAAGCATCCCGCTTTGTACGAAGAAGGTCTTTTAAAAAGTATATCGAAATAGTAATTGTTATTCGGGAAATGCGTTTATTTCTCCTTAAAAAAAGTTCATACGTAAAATAAAAATGCGAAATTTGACCGGACAGCCTCACACTTACTTAGAAAATGATGGTGGTGTTTTGATGCTAATGGATTAATCGTTTTTGTTTTGTTAAGCTCAGAGTGCAATTTTTTAAATGCTACATCAACAGGTTCACAGAATATCCACCGAGATTTTAGGGAATACTTGAATTATGATTATAGGTAAATCGTGCATAATGTCATGCATCCATTACTATTTCTAGTTAGAGGTAATTCTACGCTTAATCTGCGTTTATGTTTGTTTTGATGCACCATCACGAATAAACATTTGCAACGCTAGTGACCTGTAAATTATGATAGAGTGGTATTTGCGCGTTTTCTTTATCTTCAAAGCTTCATTTATTACCGCAATAATAAAAAAATGCTATTATAATCGATTTTGAATATAAATACATGGGTTATGTGCATAAATGAGGCTGAATTTTTTTTAATTCGTGGCTGTTCATTTTTAACTCTCGCGGCATTTATTGCTTCATTATAAATTTAATCTTTAAATCATTGAAAATTTCCTCTAATACGTATTTACACAAACCTTCATTTTCTGCCTGAAAATAAGCATAAAACCCAGAATTGGAAATAAATTTGTCTTTATTCGATTTGCTGTTTCATTGTTCAAAACAGTTCTCTTAGTTTAATTTCCAAAAAAATCATCACCTATATTTAGAGCAAAAATGTCACTCACTATTTGATCACACACTTTTACGCGAAGTAATGGATAGAATTGATCTCACTCCCTCGCGAAAAACAGCTTTTGTTTCTTCTATTATGATAAAATAAATCTCGTAACACCTCCTAAATGGAAATTTATCGCCTTGACTCCTGTGGTTCATTTGCAGTACTTAAAAAGAAAATGCCTTCTTAACGACCGCCTTAATAGTCGGTAAATCATCGCAAGGGACGCTGACCATATTTCTTTGCCTATCCAATACTTTGAAAATTTGAAAAAAAAAATTAATGAAATTAATCGCCATCTAGCGATAAATCACGAGCGTTATGGTTGACTGCTCCTTTCTAGCAAACGGCTTCAACAAATTAGAAATCGAGTCCCTCGTCAAGCGCGGGTTTCTTGAGTCGTTAACTACGAGGATATTTATTCGCACAACTGTGAATTTTTTCAGCGATGAAATAAATTGTATTCCTGATGACAGTCTTATTCCCGTAACTCGGCCGGGTCGATTAAAAAATATATGTATACATATATCGTACATTTCTATAAAACTTGTCACTTTTTCCTCCGACATCACCGAAATATAACGTCGCGACATTTAATGAACGTGCTATTTAGGCTCTCATGCATCGCTGGATGTACGTCGTATAATACTCGGTTTATTAAATATTACGAAAGCAAAGGGTCCGAAGCTGTACGGAAAGTTAAATTATCCTGTTGCGAGCCAGACTTGCTACAATATGCGTGGCGTCCACAGTTGTTTATAATTCTTTTACCACATACTCCATGTTAGAGAAGCAGGTTTTTTTCAAATCGGACTTGATGGCATTCCTTTTCATTTGCAGAATAAACACGGGTTAATGTAAAGGAGTAAGCATCACATTCACAAATGGAAGCAAATTTTGCTCTACGCTATTTCGCTCGCGTTCAGACGTCCACCATTGTCGCGTGAAATCAGAAATTAAAGGGTGGAGTTTTTCCTTCAAAAAAGTGCAGAGGAACCTGTCAGCTTCTAAGTGCTGCTTTAATGGCTAATATTTTCTAATGAGGCTTAGTATTACATTCGGCCGTTTGCATCACATTTCGCGGTTTAATTAGCATTTCTTTCGCATGCCTAAATTGGCTATATGTATATGCGAGAGAAGAAAAATTTTCCTGGTTCTCGAAGGATCGCTTGTTTTGCCATCTCCATATATTCTGCTTAACATTTCATTCGGCCGCGTAAAAATTCAGCGAACTAATATTTTCATATTTATAATTCCATTCTTTATGTCTCAGTATGTACGCGGTTACTTAGAATAATATAACCTACTTTTTTATCCCGGAAATCTCTTATCGAGTCTTAAAAAAAAGTCACGACCGATATTTTATTTTCTTTTTTTTAAATTGAGCATTCATTTTCACATCTCAGAAGCTTTTAAGTCTGATTGCGAGATCGATTTTTTATTCATTTAATATTGCATTAGATCGACTTCGGCAGATGTGAAGAGGCACTCTATTTCCTCCATTTTTTCTCTCCCTGTCCATCGAGTGAAGGTCTTTGTTATTTTTCTCCCTCCTTATTCACTGTCCTTCTCCCCGCCGCTATTTCCGGCTCCTTTATCTCCCTTCATCCGCCCTCATTTTCTTCGCAGTTTCTCTCATCCTCGTTCCCCTCCCGGTTATATTTCTTTCCACTTCCATCCTATTTCACCATACCGCTCTCTGCCTCCCCCATCCGCCAATTCTCCTACTTCATTAAATCAAATCCTCTCTTTCCGAGCGGTCGGAGGGGTTATTTTCTCCGTTCCCGAGCAACTGTCACGTGGTCTGCGATTCGAATCCCAGAACGCTCATAGGTACCTAACGGTCCCATAGTTTGGTAGGGGAGATTTGAATTCGAAGAAGCTCTAGTTCCGTTTGGCCGAACTGATGGCGCCATTTACATACGTGATTAATCATTTGTTCTTCCGTCCGTGTTCCCGTGCCCAAGCGTGCGTCTACTGTTTTTTATGGTGCCGGAATGAACGCGTGTAATTACAGGGCGATTTTTCAGTTGTCGCTGTTCTTCCGGCCTGCTTTGTCAGTTCTGTCCGAGTTCTGGAGAGTTAACCGCACCTATTCTGATCGGATCTGGGACGAGATTTTAATAACCACCCAATGAATCGTAATGCCACGCCTTTTCTCGCTTTTTTACGGGAGAGCACATTGTTGGCCGCAATTTCCCTCTCGTTTTCCGACCCTCCTTGTTTTTTCCTCCTTCTTTCTTCCCCCCTCGGATTTCATAACGCCGTCGCGAGTCATTTCTTATGTGACCTGATTTTTCCCTTCTTTCTTCGCAACTCTTTTCTCTGCCCCTTAATTCGATTGTCTCTACTTACCCTCCCTCCGCCTCCTCCTTCGTGTTTTCTGTTTTCTCCCCTCTTACGCGCTGTTTTTCTTGCTGACCAACTGTCTCCTTTCCTCGCCAAGTTATTTTTACCTTCCATTCTCCTTTCTTTTTGGACTGAAACAGTTCTTATCGCCTTTTCTTCTTCGTCTTCTTTGTGCCGGTTTTTGTGTTTTTTCCCTCTTTTTCTGCAGTTTCTAAAAGAACAAAAGTTTGCGGGTGTTAATAATACTTCGTCCCGCTTCGTCTCTCCGTACCCGTTTTTCGATATCTTCTAGAAATTGTTTTTTATGATTGAAAGGTCTCAGAGAATTATAGCATTCCACGCTTTATAATTTTTCGGAGAGTTCGTATTTTCATCATTTTAGGAGTTAAATTTCAGAAATTTACCAAGAAAACTTAATTATAAAAAAAACTCCATGTGTGTCTAGTTGAAGTATGATGATTTCCAATAAGCCTTTACGTCTTAGATAATAGTTCATTTCCATTTATTAAATATTTCCGAAGACCTTCAAATTTTTTTGTCATTTTGAGTGTGAAATTCGGAAATTTGCAATGAATACTTTTAAGATGTTCCAACAGTACATGCCTCATGTCTTAGTATGATAATTCCTAATAAGCCATAACGATTTGATGAGAGGCTTAACTTATTTGAAGGGATAGAGGATAAGCTTTAAGATGGTAATGTGATAAGCTGACAACTCATCCGTGTAAAATACAAGATGCCTAGGAACCTCAGAAGAGGAGTCCCAATCCCACCTTGGGCTCTATTGCCATGGATGATAATGGCGAGAGGATAAGCTTCGCGGGGTTTCTTGTATAAAACTCGCCTCATCTGTCCCATTCCAACATATTATAATTTTTATTTTCACGCGCTGTCCGTTCTTATTCGTTATCTTCAGATGCCATTTCCAAGGATTGCTCTGCAATCTCTTCCTATTTTCCTCCAACTCCCCGTTTACTTTCTTTCCGATTCTTTCAATGCCTCCCTCCTGCTCCTTCATCCTCATTTTTCGCCTCCTCCCTCTTCATCCTCTTCCAAATCCGCACCTTTCCTCATTTTCTCCTTCCTTCCTTCCTCCCTCTTACATGCCTGGAGCGATCTTGTTGGGATCGTCGATGTTGTCCTTGTTGTGGTTACGTAGGGAACCAGGATAGATTAGTACACGACTCCCAATTACTTAAGTGCCTCGCGCCGTCTCCGTAAAAACCTTACTCCCAGCCTTCAACCGCTGTTTCGGTTTTCATCCCTCTCGCCTCCGACTTCCCCTCCCCTTTCACCCCTCCGCCCTCCTTTGCTCTGGTGTAATCTTCCGCAAAAGGCTGAGGTCGGTGTGCGTTGGTTAAGTGGCATGTGGGTTGAGGGGAGGGAGGAGTCTTCTGGGAGCAGACGCGCGGGAGGAAAGGGAGTAGGAAGAGGGGGAGAGGGAAGAATAAGGAAGGATTCAGTTGGGCGGAAAATGGTCCATCAGGGCAGGGCAAGAGGCGATCGAGATAAGCGTTACTCTCCTTGGGTTAAATGGACCGTCGGGAGACCAGAGAAGAGGGAGATGAAGGTTTCGGTGGGAGAAGTTTGGAAGAGGAGAATTGAGATAGAGAGAGAGGAAATGTTGAGATAGAGAGAGAAGACGCGGAGAGTGATAGCGGGGCAGGACGGATGGACATGAGGAGGTGGAAGTTACCTTTTCAACCGTTCCGACGAGACAGGTCTAAAAAAACGCCGGACCTTGTGACAGCTCTCAAAGAAATGCGAGAAACTTTTACGCGCTCTAGATGAAGATATATACAAAATCTTGAGGAAAAGAATGATGATGAGAGTGGCAGTAAGGTGTTGGAGGGAACCCAGTAGACACCAAGTTGGCGAGCCGCTGCTGGGGGTGTCGAAATAACACGTAAAAACACAATAACGGAAGCTTTTCGAGCCATTCTTCAGCAACAGAGAGAGAGAGAGTAGTAGCAAACACACACACACAAACATCCTCATGGGTAGTCTGTCCGTAGACAGGTCCGTGATTATTCATGGTTAAACCTGGCTCTCTATACACTCCTATTTTCCGCTGTCCTCTTCATATCTTGATAACTCTTTCCCTTTCAAATCGTCTATCAACAGAAACCTTTTCCTACCTCTTTCCCTTTTCCCATCTAGTTTTCCTTCTAACACGTCTTTAATCATACTCTCTCTCCTCAGATAATGCCCAACCCAGTTGGCCTTCCTCTTTCTAATAGTCTGTATAATCATTCGCTTCTCTCCTACTCTTTGTCCATTTTATCTTCAGCATTCTCCTTTAAGTCCACATTTCAGAGCTTTCCAAGTATTTGATGTCATTTTTCTTTAGCGTCCATATTTCTGCCCCGTACAAAGCTATACTCCATACATAGCATTTTATGAACTTCTTGCGGATATTTTCCCTTATATTCCCCTTAAGTAGGTGTTTATTTCTTCTGAAAGAAAAAATATATATACATACATACATAGAGAGGGGGGGAGTGTTATTAGATTTTTCGTTGGGGTAGGAAGTTTTGGTAATGGTTTCACGGGAGGGTGTGGTCTGAGGATAAAGATAGAGAAAGAAAGAGTTAAAGAGAGAGAGAGAGAAGTGACTGGTTTTGTGTGTGGGAGTCTTGCGGCCGCTTTTTGATGAATGTCGTTTTCTGGAGCGGTTAAGTGGGTAGATCTTATGTGCGCGAAATTAATGTTTCGGCAGACTTGATAGGGGAGAAAAGGGAAAGATAAGGCGCTCGTAATTTTCTCCAAGTGCGGAAGGAAATATCGAACGGTTTTTTTATGGGAGGAGGGGGAGAGGAAAGCTGCTTGATTTTTATCACTTTTATCGACTCAAAAAAAATCGTTACGAAGTGTTTTCTTTTTTTTCCTCGGTTGAAAGGGTTTCATTAAACGGGCGGGTCGGAGAAAATAAGGCCCCTTGTTACGCACGATGTTTTTGCCGTTCCGTGTGACTGTCAGTGATTAATTCTCGCTATTTGTTCGCTCGTAGAGATCTAAAATTGTAGCCGGCGAGGCTTAAAATAATTCCATGTGGTTATGTTACATTTCATTGGGTGGTGTGTACGTTTTATAGGTGAAGGGTTGAATGCGTCAAATACACCTAGGTTATTATTACCATGTTTGTTTTGAGCTCAATGCTAGAAGCTGCCACATAGCAGTAAAGGATTTAGTCTCAAGTTAATTCATTGTTTATCGTATATTTTATCTAAAAATATATTCAATGCGAATGATAAAATGTTGATAACGAGCCAAATAACAGGAAAGAATTGATTTTTAGGCGTTCTTTACCAGCGAAGCGCTAGTAGCTGAATGCCTTATGGTCACGTCTCGTCTGTCCTGAACCACTGGACGGATTTTAATTAAATTAATTACGAGTGATCCTTATTTAAGTTTTTGCCGAATTTTGATTTAGAACTGCATCCG
Source organism: Tanypteryx hageni (assembly GCA_028673005.1). Lineage (NCBI taxonomy): Eukaryota > Metazoa > Arthropoda > Insecta > Odonata > Petaluridae > Tanypteryx > Tanypteryx hageni. Next base: position 58,872,517 of record CM054112.1, read on the forward strand.
ACAATTAGATCTTCCACTTTATATAAGCACTAAATTAACTTATACTCGTATCTTGTTAAATAGCATTCTTCAACTAACAACTAAATACTATATTAAGAATTAAAATAAACTTTGTAAATTTCTACACTACTAAGTATTGTAGGGATTTAAAAAGTTAATTTTAATTCTTAATCATGCATTTCTAAAAATTAACGGCCGAAACAATTGACTATAAATACCATATTTTTCTCTCTCGAGCTCTATTATGATCTATAAGGTATAGATTAAATTATTTATTCGGATAGAGGGCAACATTCGCTACACAAAAAGCCCGGAGATAAAAATTCGAGAAAATTCCAATCTTTCGATACAGTTTTATATATATTTCCCGTAAATAACGCCTTTGAAATTTCTCTGTATTTCATTTATTGAGTATAATTTTCCTTATTGTTGCTTGTTATCTAAATATCCGGCTTTTAATATCAAGGCAGATTATAGACAGAGTTATTGCCTTATTAAGTACATCAAGATCTTGAGTTTTAATCCTGCCATGATCGTAGACTTTGTTATTATGCTTATTTAAATTTACTTAGAGCCCTATTAATAATCTATTAACAAATAAAATAAATGTATTTACCTATTGAATGCGTAATTTTTTCGGCATCTTTATCCAGTGCTCTGGGGTATAAACAACCCCATAAGGGCACATTGATAAATAAAAGACCAAATTTTTTAGAGCAGTTTGTATATTAGTATTAAAATATAATATTTTTGTAAAATACTTTTTTTGCACGTTTTGCTCTGATCAACTACAGCATAAAAATTCTGCATGCTTATGTTATTTAAAGGATCAGGAAAAATATAGCCTGGTATATAAAATATCCCAGTGTACCATTGCAGGGTTTTTAAATTTTTTAACGCCCATTTTTAATAAATGCATTCCTATTATTACGTTTACTATTTCAGGCGTGGGTAAAAAATCACCTTAGACTTCAAAGTAAACGATATAGGCCAAATTAAATCCATCAATGGATTTACAAATGAAAGTCGTCCTTTAAGCCAAAAGCAATTTAATTGGACAGGCCTATTATTGGACATGGTCATTAAAATTCTGGACGTGAATGACTTCTTTATTCCGGGATTGAAAAAAGGCAATTAGGTTAAAATTTCACCCATTAATGCAATTAATTCTTCATGAAAAGCATCAAAAATAACATTGCGAAATGCGGTCTGTTAGTGCCGTCACATGATCAATTCTATAATTCAGACGTTACCCTGGGAAAACCGACGATGGAGTGAAACTAAATTGCCATCACCTGCATTGGATGTATATTTCATAAACTGCCAGCTACAATTAAATTGCAACATTTGTGGATTTGAAATCCCGTAAAATACGCATTGAAAAACTAACATTTTAAACAGCTTAACTTAATCTAAAAAATTAGATAAAAATTAAGCAACATATTTATCTTTTAGGGCTAGAATCGAGTAGCATCAAATATTTACGACTATGACTTACTTTTAAATGACTTTTTAATTATTTTATTTTCCACTGCCTTCTGCATAAAATTTGTTAGATATGTATATGTAATTGTAAAACCCTTGAAATAATGTTATATAAAATATAAATGTCCTTGGATTTTTTCACAATTTTAAAAATTCTAAATTATTTTAATCTTTTATCTTCTGAGAAATTACACTTGAATGAATGGTGCCCCATATAGCATATTTATCCTCATGTCACTTTCAATACATTATATTAATTATATATACACAAAAAAACACCCAGAAAATGGTTTTTATCAAACGAAAAATGTAGGAACATTTTTCGTTTGATTAAAAACATTTCTACTAAAACGGTGTCAGAATGAGTTTATAATTTTTCCCCTTTGATGGCGAGTGGCTTATTAAATGTTCGTTATTTCGGCGTCATTTCAAAGTCATAATTTTATCTACAGCGCAACTTCTTTTTTTAATCCTGGTCGTGTTGTTTATTTTGTTGGTCCGTTTTCGTGCAATTGTCGTTTTCGACCTTTGCCAAAAATTCGTTCATTCCGGACGATGTAGGCCCACCCGACCTCAGAATTTCCCTCTACGAAATAACCTCAAAGTGGGAGGCGCGGTTTAATTTTTCTTCTGCACCCTCTTCCTCGTCTATCCCCTTCAAAATACGCGAAGTCATAGCAGTCCCAGATGGAAAAAAATCCGCAATCCGAACCCGTTGCGTGAAAAGCCGCCGATTTTTTCCAGCCACTCCACCGCCGCGGATGGATGAAAAAAATATAAAAAGAATAGCCCCAGCCAATGCAAAATTTTGCTCGAGAAGTATAAACTCGTATGAATCGGTTGAAATCCGCTAAAAGTATTTACCGAGAAATGAAATTTCTCTGACGATGGCTTCACCGAGCAGAAATGAAAGGGTAACTCTGCGAGTTGGCCGATGCGTGGCTGCGAAATCATAGGCGTAGCGGAAAACGATCGGTATTATTATTTAAAAGTAACGCTTTTATCGGAGAAACTTCTGTGTCAAGTCCTTTTGAAATAAAATCCAAATCGGAGTTGCAAAATTATAGACATGTGGCAAAGCGGAAAACAATCTTTTTTATATGTAATTGCGTTTCTATTTAAAATACTGTTATGTTAAAATCTTTTAATCGAAAAAAATAGGATATTGTGCGTTAATTACGATTGTTTTCCTATCGTTGACTTTAAACATTGCAGTTTATCAGTTTTATATATAATTACGTTTCTGTTTAAAATGCTGTTATGTTAAAATCTTTTAATCGAAAAAACAGGATATTATCCGTTCATGATGATTTTATTTCCTATTATTGACTTTAAAATTTGCATCTTATAATACAGGTAACTCCTGTTGACGCAAAACAATAGAGTAGGAAGCGATTTATATTCATTTAATCATTAATTTATTCAATGATCAATATTTTTCACGACTTGATTCATACGGAACGATTCTGATTCGCAACACAAGTATTTTAGAGAAAAGCAGGCTATCCTTCCCTCTAATAAGTGCAGAGCAGTCTTCCTCAGTGTTAATGTATGTTATGTATTGTATGTTATGTATTGTTTTAGAATTTATCTCTATCATCTATAGCAGTGGTCAGCATCTTAGCTGTTTTGGAGCCCGGGGCAAACTACTAAATATGCTCCCCTCCTGCAAAAGATTATTGTCTCTAGTTTATTTAGTTACAATTTGGATTTTTTGCGCCCCTCACTTAGTTGCGCCCGGGGCAGATGCTCTGCCCCAGTTACGGCTCTGCCAGTGGTTCCCTATATTTTCGAGTGTGCGAATCCCTTTTCAACCTCCAAGCATGTTTTTTTTAACTCCGATATATATATATATATATATATATATATATATATATATATATATATATATATATATATTATGAAATCTAACGTAATAACAAAGAATAATATGCACTCGGCAATCGTTTGTAATGTTCACACCTTAAATTTTGTGGAATTATTTTTCATTACTTCGACAAATACATTTTTAGAGTATAGCATTCAGGATGTTATTTTTTTCGCAGGAACCACTGATCCATTGGATACAGCTCCACTTGTTCATCTTTAAACTCTCGCAAGGTAGTGATAACTTTTAAGAGCGTCCTATAGGCACAATTATCCGTATTATAATATAAAATGTATCCGATAAAATATTGCAAAGGGCCGCTTCTTCTATCTTCAACTGCGAACCGCGATCTATCGACGAGTCCCACTTCGATTGTTTCATGTTTATCTTTCTCCGGCGAAAGGAGACTTTTTATTTTTTTTCGGAGAATAGTTTCGCATCCTCTTCGCATATGAGCGTTTGGAGGAAACATAAAACGATATTCTATTTGGACGTTTTTTGTGTCTGCGTTGTTTGTACGTAGAAAGAGAACGGACGGCCGCTTCGAAAATGGTAAAAAAAACTTCCGGCGATTTTCCGATGGTCCTTGTACCGATTTTTCGTCTCCATTCCGAAACTTTTAACACTTCACGAAATTATTCCAAGGATTCAAAGCGAGGTCCGTTTTTTCCGACCAGTAAGAGATGAGCTCGGACGAAAATCATTCGAAGTTTTCGATCATAAATCGACCAGGGCAGACGAAACTTTGGGAAATTCCATATACGATAACAAGAATGAATAATTTGACGAACAAATTCTTCAAGTAACTTTTGGTCAATTTCAGTGGCGCAGTGTTCAAATGGGTGAAGAAAATAAATGCGTTACAAATCACATTCTTTTAGATTTTTTTCGTTGCACGTTGGTTTTTGACGAAAAATTTGAAGTGACAATTTAACATAAGACTATTCATATAAAATACACAGTACTTTTCCACAATTTTTTATTTTTGCGACCGGTTTTGCACGTGATACGGCAACACCCAAATGATGCTGTATCACTTGCGAAACCGGTCGCAAAAATAAAAATAAAAAATTGTGGAAAAGTATTAAGTGTGTATTTAATATGAATAATATTACCTACTTCCACAAAGTCACGCCTGATTCGATTAATTATATATTAACATAAGACGATCATATCTTGAAAATTTAGTTTCTCTAGCTTTTTAGATCAGAAGATATCGCCTCTAAAGACTGACTAATCAAACATGATAATAAGGTATAATGATTAATTAAATATAATACCTAATTAAGTATAATGTGTAAGTGTGATGGAAGCAGTGGTGTATCATCACGAGCTTGGTCCCTGGTGCAATGTTTCTTTATGGGCCCGGAAAATTCTTTTATAACAATTAATTTGAAAAACGTACACTGACGAATGAATTTTCACTAGATTTCTAAGATTTCAATCATTAAGTGACTTACTTAATGAGTCAAACGAAAAACGCATCTATTATTGGACATCTTACTTAAAACTTACCTTACTTAAGTTGTCCAAATTTGTCAATTCATCTTTAAGTATTCCATGGTTTTATTTGTTCATGATTCGCCATATCTCAGACTAGATATTTTACAGAGGGCAACATGATGTACTATGGGATTTTTTATGCAAGGTTTTGAATAATGTACATAAATGCAAATAAAATTAATCTTAATAAAACTAGCTTTAATTTTATTAGCTTATGGCTTAAATTTTAATTTTTCTTACTTTCATTTCTGCGAATGTTTTTACAATTTTATTGGTATTTAATTTTCGCGCCCGTTGATTTTCTATAGATAAAATGGCAAGACCCGACAACCGTTCTACTCTCATTGTACTTCTAAGATATTTCTTACTTAAATTTAATTTCTAAAAAGAGCGTTCCGATGTAGCCACGGTTACTGGCAGAGTTTGAAGTAACAAAAGAGAAGTATAAACATCCGGGAAAGCTGAAATAAGAGAGTGCTTGTGAATAATTAACAATTCTGCCACCTTTCTTATTGTAGAAATAAAAATAAAAAAATAGAAATAAAACAAGATGATCCAAACAGAACTTATGATGCCTACTTCCCATTTATTCGTTTATTTAATACTTATATTGGCTTTAATAGCTTTAAAGTAATCGCGGATATGTAGCTCTTTGTGTTCCCAAATTTCATAATTTAGCGTTATAAAATACTACAAATAAATTCAAACGAAATATTAAATTGATCACGCGTATTTGTGCGACAAAAATAATACGTGGACGTATTAAGGTGCGTTTACACTATGCGAGCACGAGGGAACGAACACAAGCGAACAAACGTTTGTTCGTTCGCTCGTGTTCGTGGAAGGAGCGTTTACACTAAGCGAGCATTACTGCGAACGAATTCCCTCGCTTGATGATTCGCTGGTTTCCGCCCTGCTAGCGAAAATCACCGTTCACATTCAGCGAATCCATTCGTCCGCTTGTGTTCGTTTGCTCGTGCCCGCATAGTGTAAATGCACCTTTAGAATATACCGAACCTGAGTCCAACAATAGTTGTTTCTATGACAACACTCTCGTAATCAATGATAAAAACTATAAAATCGCCAGTATTTACGCGAAATTACAAAAAATACAATCGATAAGCAAAATTCTATGATAGAAATTAGAATATTCATTCCTTTTCTCAGATAATAGTATAAAACTCGCTCCGATATTGCAATTCTAAGATATTTTAATGTGCAAGAGAAAATTATCCTGCACGGTGGATTTCAGATTCCCCATACAAATAAAATGGGAAGGATAGTTCCTGAAATCAAACCCGGGTCTTTTATCTTCGCAACAAGAACTATCCTCGAGAGCTCGGCCAATGTAGCAAGAGATTTTCACCAAGTTTCATGAAAATCGGTCTATTGGTTCAAAAATTATTTAAGGGAGGACGGACAGACAGACAGACAGACACGACGACGAAACTATAAGCCTATTTCCATTCTGGAAAGTAGGCTAATTATTCTCCAAAACTGACTAGTGGCTCAAAGGGTTAAAGTTTAGTTAATATACACTAACTGGCAAAGCAATAGAAACAAAAAGCGCTCTATATAAATTGATACAATTCTTGGTGCGCTCACTATAGCTTCAATTCGAAAATTGATTTCACCAAATAAGAACAAGATGGAAAAGCCTACTCTATAAATGGAATACACATACATTTCAAAGGCGTTTTTTATGGGAAATGCGTATAAAACGTTATCGGTTCTTGAATTTTTATCTTCGAAACTGCAAGTCGTCATTATATGATTTTGCGGACTTTCCTGTGATAAATGTTTTCTTTTATTCTAATAGAACTTTTAATCTATATCTCACACATAATATACGAGCTTGGGAGATAAAAATATGGTTTTAGGCGTTCTTTACAAAAAGTAAACAAAGAACGCATTATGGTCAGGTCGTGTACGTCCGTCCACGTTTTATCTGCAAAACTACTGGGTGGATGTTCATAAAATCTGTTATTTAGGACATAAGGGCAAAGAAAATAAGAAAATGATATAAATGGTTTACGTAGCCTAATCGGGAGTGCCACTTTTCCGGTGACAAAAATGAACTTTTCCTTACATCTCGTAAAATATTATTTATAACTAAAAAGTCTTCAAACAGACTTGTAGAACTAGTCTAATAGCATGTTTTGTTCAGCACATTTTTATCAAAGGAGTAGCCGATTTCAAGAAAATCAAACGAGAAAGTCGTAATTCAATTTGAACTTTTCTCGTGTTTTTTAATTGTTGTCAACGAAAACAGTCGTCATAGCAACTGAAATAAACTTTATCTGCTGCAAATAATAAAATTAATTAGTTTGATTTTATTTCGTTCGCACGCAACATTTGGTATATATATTTGGTAAATGGATTATCTACGACGAAGAAATGAACGTAAATACGTCTATTTTCTTCACTATTCGAGTGAGATGTTTTAAATAATTGTCGATTGCTTTATTAATTACAACCGATTAGAAAATAAATCAGTGAATCAAAAATTCGATATTTCTTTGACATCACTATTGGCATTTTTCAGTTCTTGGGCATTATACAAAGCCATTAATATTTATATTTTTTGGCATGATTGCAGAAATCGCAAAGAACGTCTTTGCCTCGCATGTATGCACGCATTATGTGTGCTTCTTTCCTCTCTTGTTTAAATGTTGTTTTTCGATAGAATCGTCGTCTCGACCGATGTAAACAAAATATGCGATGTTATACTTGAGATTTTCTCTAATTTTTATCTTCGAAAGTATAACCCGTAATTACTCTCGCGAACTTTCTTCTAGTTAATGTTGCTCTCTATCCAAATATTTTTTTTAATCTATACCTTAAGGATCATATAAGAGCTAGGGAGAGAAAAATATGGTATTTAATTGCTGCTTGACGGATGCCATTTAACGAGATACGAGTATAAGTTAATTTACTTGCTTATATTAAGTGAAAGTTATAATTGACGAATGCAATTTGAAATCGCAATTGGAAGATACATTTTAATAAGGATCGCTCATTCTTCATTTATTTAAAATCTTTGCAGTGTTTTAGGAGATGAAAGTCACGACAGACGAAAGGACGAAACGTGCCCATAAGGCGTTCCGCTACTACCACTTCGCTGTTAAAGAACGCCTAATAATCATTAAAAGTTGACCGACCTGGTATCATTCCTTTTCAATCCAGTGACGTTTGAAGGCCTCCCCCAGACTCCTCCAGGTTTCCCTCTCTCCTCCAAGTTGGCCACAAGAACTTCACAAGTCCTCTGTCCCATCTGTCTTTCGGTCTTCTTTTGGTCTCCTAATGTTTCTTGGTGTCCATTCTATAACGCTAGACGTCCAACGCTGATCATTTCTTCTAGCAATACGACCCTTCCACTTAAGTGCTTTTACTCTCCTAATTGCGTCACACACTCCCGTCTTCTTTCTTACCCACTCGCTCCTCTTGCGGTCTCTTCGGGTGATCTCCAGCATATATCTAACCATGTTCTTCTGAGTAGTTTGTAGGCGCTGAATTGTTTTGGCGTTCATGGTCCATTTTTCGCATCCAATGGTAAGAACAGACAGAACACATTGGTCGCACTATATTCTTTTTAGAAAGACTGGAATATTTTTATTTGAAGTAAGAAGAAATATATATATATATATATATATATATATATATATATATATATATATATATATATATATATATATATATATTAGCCGATGTGTCCACATTTGTGTATGTCCACAACCAATATGTCCATATTTATATATATCCAATTTTATATGTCCACAGTCTTTATGTCCACAACCAATATGTTCATATTTATATACCTATGCCCACTTTTATAAATGTCCACAGACTTGACGTCCACAATCTTTATGTCAACTTAGGGGAAATGGAGGGGGGTGACTAAAGGTGGGGGAGAGAATATGAAGTAAAAAAATACGGAGGGGCGGAAGGCGGGGGAGGGAAAAGGAGGGCGTAAGAAATCCTAAGGAAACACAGTCGACATTGGTATCAATCAACTAAGAATTTTATAACAATTACAAATATGGAGCGAAACAATGAAAATGGAGGAGGGTATAAGGAGGGGAAGGGAAAAGGGGGGGAGTGTAAGAAATTCTAAGGAAACACAGTCGACATTGGTATCAATCAACTAATGATTTATAAGAATTACGAATATGGAACGAAACAATGAAAATGGACGGGGATTGGAGGAGGAGGAAGGAAAAGGAGGGGTAATAAATACTAAGGAAACAGTATACATTGGTAACAATCAACCAATAATTTTATAACAATTACGAATATGCAGCGAAATAATTAATTAAACGGAGGAGGGGATAAAAGGACAGACAAACGACTTTATTAAGGGCGAAATTGAGACTATATAATCCCTTCTTACATTTAATCCTGTTGTCATGTGGTTACAATATTTACATATTAAAAATAAAATAATTACATATGAATTACAATAACGTACATGTTAATCAAGGTTGGTGGATTGGTTAACTTATGACTTGTTGGGGGTAAAATTGTTGGTGTGTGTGGCATAGGTAAAGTGTTGTTTTGTGCTAATTCATGAGTGAATTTTATCGTTGGAAATAAACAACTCTTTCCATCCGATCAGCCGAAAAACAGCTGTTTTCCATCACCTAGTACACAGACTTTGCAATGTGCCTCTAAATAAACACAGATACGAAAAAGAACTAACACGTATAAAAGCAATAGCCAAAAACCTTGGTTACAGTTACAATTTAATTAATTAACTAGTTCGAAAACACAAACTCAAAAAAATATTGATCAACACTACCACCTTCAAAATCGAAAACAAAAAAGACAACAAATATATAAAATTACCTTATTTCTCTCCTCTAAACAAAGGCTTAGATAAAATTTTCAAACAAAAGAAATATTCAACTGTTTATACGAACTCACACAACTTAAAAAATTTATTAGACAGTGCAAAAGACAAGACAGAACAGTTAAACAAATCTGGGATCTATAAAATACAATGTTCACATTGCGACAAACAGTATATAGGCCAAACAAAAAGGAAAATAAAAATTTTATGGTTGAAGGAGTCGTTTCACCGATAAAAAAATACATGTTAATTATATATTGGTTAATAGATCATAGAGCATTACCAAACAATATTGTTAATTTTGTGGGTCGAAAAAACTGTGTATCAGCTATGTTTTAACACAGAAAAAATATCCCACTGCGGAAAACACCTACGAAGAGAAGAGAGGTGTAAAAAAACCGCGAAAAAATCCTAAATAGTTCAGAGGAAAAAACAATAATTTGAGAGAAAGAGGAAAAAAGCATTTATAAATAAATACATACAATATACATAAATAGCCGTATAAGGGAGGGGGTGAGAGGGAAATAGGGATTGTAGTATAAGATATGCCTGGGTGATTACAGGAAAATAAAGTAAAATAAATTATGAATTTATGCCTAATAAGCGTATCCTTGCGACAACCTGAAAGAGAAGATAGGGAGTGGTTCAGTGCATGGAGAGTGAGAGGAGATACTTGTGATGCAAGCGTTTAAAAGTGCAAAGAGATAAAGAGCTTTTTATTAACGTTGGAAGGTTATTCTAGAGTTTGCAAGCAGTGACAGTAAAGGATTTTTCGCAAATTTCTGTTCTGTGAAGTGGAGTTAGTAGTTCATCGCATCCTCTGGTATTGCATTGGTGAACTGTATTAATGGCGACGAACTTAGAAGAAAGATAACAAGGGATGTTATTTTTAAGAACTTGATACAATAGGGAGAGAATGTGAAAGTTTCTTCTGGATTCAAGTTTTAGCCAGGAGAATCGACGGAAGTATTCTGAGAGATAGTCAGACTTTTTAAGATTAAAGATGAATCTGACGCAGGCATTATGAGAACGTTGCAACTTAATGGCGAGATCCTTTGATAAGTCCTGGTATGCAATATCACAGTAGTCGAAGTGAGGAAGAATTAGAGAGGTCACTAGTTGTATTTTTAGTGAAGAGGGAAGAATGTTAGTGAGAGGCCTTAGAGTGTGTAAGGAACAGTTTACCGTCTTACAGACTTTAATTACATGATTATTCCAGGTAAGCGTTTCATTAATTAGAATACCGAATTTTTTACGATTTTGCAATAGGGTATAACTGAACCGTTCAAAGACAGAGAAACTGATTCCGCAAGGTTTATTGAAGCCAGTACTTTTGGATAGCCGATTAAAATGGCCTGAGATTTCAAGGGGTTTATGTTGAGAAGATTATCGTAGTTCCATTCTTGAAGTTGAGCCAGGTCATGATTTATGTTGGCTATGGTAAGAGAAAAGTTATTGGGTTTGGTGTCTAAGTAAATTTGGAAATCATCGGCGTACAAATGATGTTTGGAGCAAGTTAAGTATTGAGAACAATCATTAATGAATAGAGAGAATAATAGAGGAACAAAAATTGAGCCTTCGTTAACATTAAGCCATGAAGACGAGGAATCGTTGGAGATGACTTGTTGGAAAGGGTCGCTAAGGTACGAGGAAAACCAGTCTATCGAAAGAGAAGAGAAGCGAATGCAGCGGTGTTGTGCTAAGAGTATGTCTTTGTCTACTGAGTCAAATGCTTAGCTTAACCACTCATCTGGGTATTTAATTTTTCGAAACTGGAGGTGGGCATTTAAATTGCAATTGAGGTGAATCAAATCGCAAATCGATTAAAAAATACGTTAATTATTCAGTATTTCAGTTGTTTATTCTTAAAATCTGTGCCTTAAACTATGTTTACCGCAAGACATAAATTAAAATGTTAATATATATTTATTATTACAATAAAAATTGAATTTGTTAATAATATTTAATGAACACAAATTCTTACAATATGGTATAAAGACATCAAAAATTTACACAATTACTAAGTGATTAAAAAATTAAAAAATAATAATATTATAAATAACATATAAATGTTAGTAATTTTAAAATTAGGGTAACGGAAATGCAACCCGCAAAGCAAAGTCAGGGTCTAACTACGAGAAGCGTATCTTTTCCAAATAAAGAAGTGAAGCCCATTTACTGCCAAGATGGTAAACTAAAAGGATGCAGCCAGTTGCCGGAGAAGCTGCGTGGCGAAATATTACGGCATACCCATAGCAAACAGCCGAGATAACAGCATGACGTATATATACGGCATACCCAGATGAGTGGGTCTAGCAACACTAATGCTGTAAGTTTTCTGTCATCCATGTGTCTGCGTATATCATCGGTGATTTCAATTAGCGCGGTGGTGGCGCTATGTGACTTCCGAAAGCCAGATTGATGGTAGTAAAGTAGATGATTTGCGTTGAGAAAATCTCTTACTTGTTCATGCGCAAGTCGCAAGGGCTTTTGAAAAAGTGGGAAGAAAGCTAATCGGTCGATATTCATTATTTTCGGAGAGAGATTTCTTAGGGATTGCGCGGACTAACGCGCGTTTCCATTGCGATGGGAATTTTCCCTATAACAAGAAGTGGTTAAAAATGTTAGTAAGTACTGGCAGTATTAGATATGTTAATTTGTTAATGATCATGATAGGAATACCATCAGCACTCTAGGCTTTAGTTTTGATTCTACGCAATGCTTAAAGTAGGTACGTTAAATTGCGAAACAGCTTTAAGGTGGAATTGTGGAGAACCGGAATACTCATTCGCTTTTATAGTAAGACTTCTAATTACTTTGCCTTTTCGTTCTATGTCGATTGTGGTTGGATTAGCCAATAAGCTCTTATTAAGGGAGTGCAGTGATATGTTTGGTGGTAAGGAAGAGTTCTTGGGCTTACCAATCCCGAGGTTTCGCAGGTTGATCCATAAGGCGGATGTTGTTACATTGGAGCCTCATGTAGAATAAGTAAATTTTATTTTGGCATTTCTAATCAGCTGCTTGGTTTGGTTTATAATATTTTTGTAGGTATTGAACGTATTTAGGCATTTATTTGATTTGAAGAGACGGAAAATTGAATCGCGTCGAGTCATCAACAGTTTTAAGTCGGCCGTTATGAGGGGGAGGGAAAAAGGGGGTCCTGAGGAATCCTAAGGAGACATGGTCGACATTGGTATCAATCAACTAAGAATTTTATAACAATTATGAATATGCAGCAAAACATACTGAAAACCTGAAATTATCCCGTAGTAAATTTCCACATCCCATAGACCTATTTTAGAAAAATCTCTGGAGAAATAGCGATTTGGTGAAAGGGAGACAGATGGGTACCTCACGGTTGTTAATCCCTTGGCCCCTCATTAGTGCATGAGATCTTTCTTGTCCTAGGCTATGGTAACCTTTCCTGGATGACCGCCCTCATCTTTCCCAGCGGGGTTTCCCCTGACTGTATGGATGATTATGCCCTAATTAATCAAAACGTTTTTAATGCATCTCTGGTGAGAATGCATATCTGTTTAACAGTGTACGTAGTTCCCGACTATGCACATCTTTTAAACGGCTCTCTACGGCCAATTTCTAAGCAGTTGATATTTTTCGCTCAGAGGTAACAACCCAGTGCTTTGTTTCCTGCGGTTTCTGCCGCTTCTAAACCCTCGTATATATCACGATGCAACATGACCATGGCCGGAGCGATAGGTGAGGCGGCGAGGCGACCGCCTCAGGCGCTTATCGCAAGGGGCCCAAAAGTTTGACCACTATGGAAATCACGATTTGGAATAAATAATACCCAATAATCGAAAAGTCAACGCATCGCATCTTCAAAACTAGAAACAAGACCAACAGTGATCCCGGTCCAATTCTATGCTCTCCGTTATATTTATTAGCAAAACACAGTATGCATAATTTTTGTCATAGAAAAGTATTTCGGGTTTAACCCAGGCTACAAACACTCCTTTCTCTCATCCGAACATAAACCTAAGGTTTAAATATCTTCCCTTTCAAATTCGTATACACTCGACTTCTTTTATTTTCGCAGTTCGGTTTCTTTTGGTCTCTCCAAGTGATAACATCTTTCAGTGGATCGTCTGTTCGAGTTTGCTAGAGCGGTGTTTCTCAAACTATGCGCCGCGGATCCACAGCGGGGCCAAAAATTATTTTGGAAGTAAGGTGAAATGCCAAAAAAATTTTACGTATAATAATATTTTATCAGAGAATTTTCGGAAATACGATGTTATAAAAACTATTAATAGTTATATATAATTAAGACATTTGTATTAAAGCTTCTTATTTTTACCATTTTAATTTCAAAGGGAACCTCATGATATTCAAGGGGGCTGCGACAGTTGAACCATTAAATACCACTGTGCTAGAGGGCCTTGAACCAGTTAGTATTCATTTCAGGGCATCGAGTCGGAGCTGTACTGTAAAAATGATTTTCATAGCAACCATGTTAAACAACATACCTTACGTTATTTACGAGAGGCATACATTTGAATGTAAAACATTAATCATTCGCATATTAAAATTACTTAGAATCATTGTAGGAGTTCGAATCTTGAACCAACAATTTGATTCCATTGGACATTGTCCACAGCTTTTCTAGGAAGTATTTAAGGAGCACTGAGTATTTGCACCCTAAATCCCATTTTCCTTTCCCCCTTCAAAATTGTCGCTAAATCTCCCAGCATGTAAAAGTAGTGCAGAAAGTATATTTTTTCTTAAACATTATACGAAACCGGCAAATCACCCGTACGACGAAAGATTTTATAATAAAATTACGTCAAGTGTTGAGGCAAAGATCATTTATGAATCAAAACGTCGTGTACTTAAAAATCGAGGGCAGGAAAATGACACTTCGTTCTTTTAGTCTATCGTTGTTTCAAGTTTCTAATTCATACAATGGTTCTTAGTAATTTTAAAATGCCATTGATTGATGTGCAATTTTAGGAAAAAGTCGCAGAAAACTTAATTTCCGTCTACCTGTTATGCTACAGGTCGAAAGATTGATTTTTACCTGTCATATTATGGGATATAGAAATTATCTCTTTAAGTCGAACCAGAGACTTCGCTGTTACCTTTGAATATTTTAATAAAGAATTCCTGCCAAATTTTAATCTTCTACCTAGTTCGAAATTTTTTGAGACATTAAAAAGTTGTGGTGCTATTATAAAAAATCTGATGTGGCCACCACATGACTTTCTCCATACCTGTAATATTTCTAAAAATTACAAATAGGTTAAATGATAATAAATACTTTAAGGAACTGCGAGAAAGTTTTAGATTACAAATAACAGAAATAAACTCAAACCACAGCCTTCTGATATTGGATATAGCCCCAAAACTCCAACAATTAAGAAAATAAAAAGGATCGTTAATAAGACGTAAGCGTAAAGTGTTTACAATAGTCGCCGGTAGGTGGTGTTGGTGGCAGCTAAAAAATTAGTTTTTCAACTATCACTTAAACAATGCATAATATGGGAAAATGTTTTGAACAATTATTGTAGAACATTAAATTTCCTTCAACTTTTATTGCAATACATTTTTACATTTATCAAATATTAAAGCAAATATTTCAAAAGAACGGATAAGTAACAAGAGTAAACACCCACTTTTGGTTGACCAATGTTTGCCAAAAACTAATCAATTCTTTTCCCTTTAACAAAAATAGCAAATATAAAATTTCGTGTGATCTGAGTAATAGTTTTTGAGTTATAGCATCCACAAAATCCCAGTCACAGACACAAACACAGACACCCACAGACAATAATAATAATAATTTATTTTCACTGTAGACAAGTATATTGCATGGTTTCATCACATTGATATAAAAATTCACACATTATCATCTAAGTATTCATTAACACTAATATTTTTTTCCAAGAAGGAAATTTTTTAACTGTCTTTTAGATGATGTTATGTGGGATATTAATTTGATTGCAGCAGTTAGTTTGTTAAATATAATAGCAGCTGCATGGTGAGGTCCATTTTGAGAAAGAGTCAAGTGATATTTATTGAGATGAATGTTATCTTTGTTACAAGTGTGATAATGATGGTAGTCGAGATTTATTGGGAAGAGGTGAAGATATTGCTTGACAAAAATGGCAAAGTTAAGAATGTATATGGAAAGAAGAGTTAATATTTGAAGAGACTGAAAAAGGGGCTTACCAGGGGTGCGATATTAGATTCTTAGCATTGCTTTGATAGCCTGTTTTTGTAAGGAGAAAGCTTTTTTAGAGTGGGTTGCATTGCCCCAGAAAATGATGCCATAGAAAAGATGGGAGTGGATATTTGCATAATAAAGGAGCTTAAGGGTGTCAACAGAGGTTATGTGCACTAATTTTCTGAGTAAGAAAATTCCAGCAGCTACTTTTTTCATAACAGCATTAATATGTATAGACCAATCCAGGTCTTCACTGATAAGAAGCCCTAAGAATTTCACTGATATGGAGCATTCAATGCTTGCATTGTTCATTGAAAGTTGGAGGTTAAAGGAAGGCAATGCTTTTTTGGTGTGAAAATGAATGCAGACAGTTTTAGCATTGTTCACAGCAAGACCGTTAGAAGAACACCACTGAATCATGTCTTCTATTGAAGCATTGGATATATTGTGAAGATCAACTGGATTCTTGGAATAAAGAAGGCATGATGTATCATTAGCATATAATAGAGGTTTTCTGTAAGACATGCTATTAGGCAGATCATTAATTGATACAATGAAAAGTAAAGGTCCCAATATGGATCCTTGAGGAACACCACTTACTACTTTAAGAGGTGTTGACTTTGAAGTAATCAAACCTTGGGAGAAGCAAGAAGAGTATTTAACAATTTGCCTTATCTCTGTCAGGAAAGATGTTACCCAGTTTAAGGCATTACCTTTGATACCATGGTTAATGAGTTTTAGATAGAGTAATTCATCATTTACACAATCAAATGCTTTTGATAAGTCAAAAAAATACCAAGGATAAGTTCTTCATGGTTTAATGCTTGATAGATTTGATTAAGTAGTTGGAAAGAGGCTGATATTTTTGATCTTGCTTTTCTGAATCCATGTTGGAATTCATGAATAAGATTCAAAAAAGAGAATAACACGGTTGTAGAAGATTTTCTCTAGAATTTTAGAAAACACAGGAAGAACTGATATGGGCCTGTAGTTCTTGGAATCAGAGAGTGAACCTTTTTACTTTCTCCATATACGAAGTATAGAGAAAGTATTGTTTTCAAGAAAAAAATCGAATTCGAGATTTCAATGGAAATACATGTTTTAAGGTCCCCTGAACACGTTTTGACTATTTTCTTGATGATGTCTGTGTGTCTGTCTGTATGTGATAGATTTTTGTGGGTGCTCTAACTCAAAAACTATTAATCAGGTCAACGCAAAATTTTATATTTAACATTTTTATAAAAGTTAGAAGATCTGATTAGTTTTTGGTAAAACTTGGTCGACCGGAAGTGGGTGTTTACTTTTGTCACTTATCTGTTATTTTAAATATTTGCTTAAATATTTGATAAATGTAAAAATGTTTTGGAATAAAAGTTGTAGAAAATTTTATTTTCTACAATCTTTGTTTGATACATTTTTCCAAATAATACATTGTTTAAGAGATATCTTATATTTTTAGCTGCCACCACCACGCCACCTACCAAAAGACTATTGTTAACAATTGACGCTTAGTTACATCTTAGTAACGTTCCTTTTTCTTTTCTTAATTGTCAACCGGAAGTAAATATTGACAATGATCCCAGAGCTAACAACATATAATTTGCCATATAAATATGGAGAAAGTCATATGTTGCCCACATCAGTTTATTTAGGAATAGGAAGGACGCATGCTAACTTAAGGTAAGAAGGAAACTGACCTTCAGAAAAGGATTGATTAATAATGTTTGCTAGGGGGCCAGCAATATAGTGAATGACAGCTTTTACCACAGGCATAGGGATATCATCAAATCCTGAGGACCAGCTGTTGGAAAATGAGTTCACTTTTATTATTTCATGAGAGTCTATAGGGGTTAAGAATAATGAGTTGGGAAATGGTGCAGGCAGTAAGTGATAAGCTGAAAAAGGAGTTGTAGGGGCTTGGGGAGATTGAAAAAACTGTTGATTGAAGTGATCAGCTATTTCGTCAGAATTTGAAATGGGTTGTTTATTAAAGAAGATATCTATTTGATTCAGGTTATTTGTTGCTGCTTTGGAGTTGTGTTTTGTAATGTCCCATGCAGACTTGACTGGGTTTTTGGATGAATGAATATAGTTTTCATTTAAAGTTCTCCGATATTCTGCCACTCACTGCTTGAATTCCTTACGAGTCTTTTGATAAAGGCCTGTAAGACCTGGATTACTAAATTTACATTGAAAGTGAAGATTGCATAGGAATTGACTCATAACTACCAGCTCTTCAGAGTAAAAGTTTCTTTTGGTTAGGCTAGTTCTCTGCCTAATATTTTTCATAGTGAAGGCAGCATGAAAATGCACCTTAAAAGTATTTATAAAAGAATTGAACTTAGAGTTTACACATTGAGCATCATATATATACAACCAGGATTCATTAGATAATGTAAAAGAAACCTGTTGGATAGAGCATGGATCGAAAATATGTTTAAACATATACATAGCTAGGATTATTGAAGACAGATGCCTTAGGGAGTTTTAGTTTTAAATTAATTGCTTTGTGATCAGAGAGACCTGTGTGCAAGGTTTTACATGATAAGTCGGAGGTGGGTAAGTCAGTCATTAGTATATCAATATGTATAGCGGATAGAACAGAAACCCTGGTAGGCTCATTATTAATGGTGTGCAGACCGAAACTATTTAATAAATTAATCAAGTCAATTTTCTCAGTTGAGTCTTTTAAAAGGTCAATATTTATGTCACCACATAGTAAGATCCCATCAACATTTAGAAATAAGACTAACATCAGAGCATCATGGAGAGCCTTTAGAAATTCTTTGATAGAACCGTTTGGGGACCAGTATAGACATAGTATAGCATAGGTGAGACACTTCACTTTTAAAATTGCTATGCAGCACTCAAAGATCTTTTCAGAATTATTGTTAAAATTAAAACATTATATAGGAAGACCAGATCTGGAGTATATTGCTACTCCTACACATTTAAAATTACAGCGACAAAAATATGAAATAAGTTCAAAGCCTTGGATTCTGAAAGTGACAATTTCATTCACCCTGAACCAATGTTCCATCAGGAGAATAATGTCAGATTTGAGTTCTTGTATTAAAACTCCAAGTGCGAAAGCCTTATTTTTGACTGATTGGATGTTGGAGTACAGAAAGTTCAAAGATGGGCCATCATCTAGTCACTTTGCTTTCACTTTGTGGATTCCATTTTTACCTCTTGTGGAGATGCCACAGGAAGAAGTACAAGGAGCAGCAGATTGATTACACAATTGAGTGGCTTCAACATTGATGGGAGGGAGCAGGATCTGGCACTTCGACCGAGATGTTAATGCTATCACACTTAGTGGTTGGTATCACAGTGGAAGTTGCATGGGAAAGATCACATGGGGTTGTTGAGTTCACACAAGGGACCACTGGGGAGGTTTCACTCAGAGATGAACTAGGCTTGGTAATAAATTTAAACCTCTTTATCATAGTATCGGCAGGCCATATTTTGCCATCAGTTATTATATCTGAGTACTGAGAACTGGCACTAATCCTAAAAGAAGCATTATTACCTTTGGCATTTAACTGAAAATTTTCTAAATCAGTAACTTTCATCTTAGACAGATAATCCTTGACCTGGTCTGAGGTAGTGGCAGGATCCAATCGCCACTCATGAAACGTTACTGCCTTCAGAGGGCAGTCAGAGGTTTCAGTGGCTGAGCCTGTGATCATGGAAGTACAAAAATGTTTTCTGCACCAAACAGTAATAAACCCATCATTATCACGAGGTGGGTTCTCGTTTTCATTGGAAGGAGAATCCTTCTCGGGACAGGCAGTGACACTGGCAAAGGACGGTTTCGTCGGCGGAGGACAAATTTCATTCATTAATGGTGGAGCTACGGCCACTAAGATTTCAGGGTTGGCAACACTTGGTAGATGACCGATGGAGTCAGGTCTGCGCTCATGACGTGCAATGATGTCTGATGGGTAGCGGGATGGGTTAACTTCACAGCATTCCAACACATAGGATACCGCATTGTTAAAATTATGGTTTTTCACAGAAATGCCTCGTTGTATGTCCTTTTCCATGTTGTCTATATGCTTCTCAAGTGATGTTAGGTACATTACGGAAACATTAGTAGAGACTATTTCCGCGGTTGCGATGATCGATTCAGCGACTTCGATGCAGTATTTGCATAACCAAACAATTCATTTGTTCCACTTAATCATGGAGACTTCAAGCTTACTGAGACCAGAGCACTTAAGATGAAATTTGGAACTACATTTACTGGCACACGTTAAAGAAAATTCACTCAATGCGTCGTAATTGCAAGAGCCACACTGTGAGGAATATATACTGTCCGCCATCATGGGTTTGTATATCATCGAGAAAATAGTCAAAACATGTTCAGGGGACCTTAAAACATGTATTTCCATTGAAACCTCGAATTCGATTTTTTTATGAAAACAATACTTTCTCTATACTTCGCATATGGAGAAAGTGAAAATATGCTATGAGTATAATAATGATAACAAAGATGAACACGAAATCATGCCATAGGTAGGATTTGATTCCCTAACCCTAGCATTGGGAACCATATTCCAAACGTACCTCTATCGAGACTGGCAAAACCAAAATTTGTAATGATTGGAATAAGATCGGAACTGGAGAAAAATTCTGCCATGACGGGAATGTTGGAAAGAAAAACATCTGCATTCTGAAATGGAAGAAATAGTCTGCTACAGTAGTTCAGTGGTAGAATATATGTTCATATACATATTCATGTTCATATTAATTTACCATCAAATTCACATGGCAAGTCAGGAATAATACAAGAAATCATTTACAACAATGCATAATATATTAAGACAAAGCAGTTTACAAAGTCGTACAGAAGTTACATAGAGGAAGAATACATAATTATCACGTAGTTAGTTTGCAAGTAGAAGACCTGAGTTCGATTACTGGTGATAAGAAGATTTTTCTCGCTTCCATATTTTTCCAAACTTTCTAGATTATGCTTGCCTGCATAAGGCTCTTATGATCAACTCTTTCCATCAAGAAATATGGCAGACAATAAACCACTTTTATGCACTTACAATCACTGATTGGAAACAGCATTATTTATGGATATGCATTCATAGAACACTAAATTTTGAAAATAAAAATCACATATGCTCTTATCTAGTGAAATGTATTTATTTATCTAGCCTTCCTTACTAACGAGAAAGCAGCAGATACTTTGTAATTTTATCAAGGAGTGTCAGTGATTACAACAAATGCCCTTGTAAATACCGTATCTGCCTGAATAGAAGCTGACCCCGGATTTAAGCTGATCCTCCAAAAATTTCCATCATCTTTTGACAAAAAAGTAAATTCCGTAGATTTTATGCTGAAGTGTGTCGGTCATGCATGCATGGCCTAGGATACATTATTCGAGATTGTAGAAAGGAGTTAGAAATGGTTTAGTTGTTGACATTTTGGAATATTACTCCAATTAATAATTTTGTGTTGTTGAATATTGTTCCACATTCAGTGAGGTTAATTTCATTCATCCTCATTTTCACAAAAGGTCAAATAAAGTAACAGCTACCTCGTCAAGATAATTTTTAATCCAAGTCTATTTCCAATGAAATTAGCACTTACATTGCCTTAAGAATTTGCATTTTTATAATTACACACATTCCATGTAAAGTTTTACTGAAATTCAAACAGTTGAGCTCCAAAGCTGCCATCGCATTTTGTGCTTTTGTCTGCATAGTCAATGTATGCAATGTTAATAGATTCCATGAAAAGGTTTTAAGATGCAAACAAACATTACAATGGCTATACAATAGCCAAGCAAAACTAATAGGAACTTCTTTTAATAAAAATATCCAACAGAATTTAGAAACAAAAGAACATGATACAAAGGTAACAAAACACAGGTACTGCTAAATTCAATATTCTAGCTTTATTATTTATGCATTAATAGTCATCATAGGTCAAATATTTACTTAACAAAAAATATAGTATGTACTATCATTTGAATGTGATGGCAATGAGAGACATACTGTCATCTATGGGTGACTACGAGACTTAACCCTAACCCCAAATTGTTTCTCGGACTTGCATTTAAACCGAGGGGTGATTTTTTCATGATAGATTTTGACAAAAAACATTAGCTTGTATTCGGGCAGATATGGTAATCTCCTCTGAACTTGAGCTACATTCCATGATAGAGAAAGTCAGATATTGGAGAGGAGAATTCAAAACTTAAAAATAATAATTTTCTATGCATAGTAAATACTGTATTCATTTGATAAAATGCTGTAACATTTAGATAAAAATAAGTCCTTTATATACTCTCCATTTGTTGATAAGAATAGTTTTGGCACTTCACTCATTACGTGGTATTTATAGAACTGGAGGAATGGTGCTGTTACCATCCTAAAAATTGAATTTTAAACATGAAACTGCACAGAGTGCCTCTCACTCAACCACACACAAATGAAAATCATGACATGAGCAACTACAACTACCTTTGGTAGCTGTTATAAGAACCGTTTTAGCAAAGCCTATAAAGTATGATGACTGGAATTATTAAATAACTTGAAGTGATACTTTTACTGTTCATACTTCACCGCAAAGTATAGAGCTAAGATAACATCAAGAGAAGGAATGATCACTAGGAGGCATTACAGATCTACTTCTTGAAATTAAAGACATACCGTATTTACTCATGTACCATGCACACCTTTTTTCCCAAAATGTCGGCAATAGAATTTCTGAACAGTTTATATAAATTATGAGTATCGATAGTAAATTCACTGCAACACCCTTGCATCTACGTTTATACTCGCAGAAGACAAAGAATTCTATGAAGTATACGCACTAAGTATTTTGGTGATTGAGATGACGTTATATTTTTATAATATTAAAGCTGTATCTTTTAAATGAGTTTTCAGTTTATTATTATTACTCAAATAAGCAGTTCTGTTATTAAAAGTTTACAAAATATTTCTACCTATATTTTTGCCAGAATAATTTGGCATCTGGTATTTATGTTCACCGAATTCGTGAGTCCTCGATGCTTGATTAAACAAAATTTTAAAGTTTATATATTTCTGAATGTACTACGGAGCTGCAATTTTTTAAAGGTAGAATTGGTAAAAAAACTAATTAGGGATTATAAAAAATTTGAAATTTTGAATTGTTTGGCTTTCAAAAATTCTTAAAGTTTAAACAAATAGATAAATGTTTAGGTACTACGAGGTAAGATAGGGAGCTGAAATTTTTCATTTATTTAGAGGTTAGTACATTTGCACAAATAAACATTTAAATATCTCCAAGAATTTGGTATTGCGGCCGTTATAAATTATTAAAATTTAAACAATTAGATAAATATAATTTAATTTATAGATTTTCTATAACTTTCAAATTTGGCAGAAATGTGTGGCATTCGTAACCCACAATGGAAAAAGTATAATATTCTAAAATTTGCAAATTTTGGGGATTATTTTACTTCATTATTGTTCCATAAGGAAAGAACGAAAATTGCTGCAGATGTGAAATCTTTTGAATTAAAAAAATATTTCCAATAATGAAATATCTCTTTGAAAAGTTAATGTGCTTTACAAGGTGAGATGAAATGCTTGCAGAATGCAAACACCTTCTACTAGTATATATATATAGTTTTATATCTTATAATTTTGCATTTGCGTTTTTAATCTAATTCTATCACGTTTTATCGTCGAAAATATCGTACGATTTAATCTTCGCTAAAATTGAATTCACGAAGTTTGACATTCTGGAACTGCATGCGTTTGCCTTACATCCAGGACTCGGTATCTTATTTTTTCAACGCTTTGCTGGTGTTATAAAATTTATACCTTTCAATTGCGGCGTTTTTATTACATCTTTCGCATTCATTTCCAAATCAACGTTCCTCCCCTTGCGTGGGAAAGGAAACTCGAAAGTGATGTTTTAGATATGAATGTCTGGTTCAATATGCGGGCGAGGTCCCTGCCATTCATTTTATATATTTTACCGTTCCGCCCTCTCTGAGATTACGCTTTGCTCTTTTTCCTTTATTTTTATATTGGCTTTCACATGCAGGCAATTTTGGATTTCACCTCGTTTGCTTCATTCTTGATTTTGGATATCGAATCCCATTGTGCAGCACCTGTTGTAATAGCGTTCGTATTTTTTTATAATTTTTTTAACTTCAATCCGTTTTGCTTTTGTGCATTTTCTAGTTCGTAATAAAATTAAATCATTCCATTTTCAAACGAAAAAATGCTTTAAGCTTGTCAAAATGTTTTAGAACCGTCCCTTTCCGGAATTTATAGATGGAGATTTTCGATTGTGACATTAGCGTTAGTATCGGCTTTATATAATTTTCTCCTAATAGCCGCACTAACGCTCTTGATGACCAAATTACATTTTTTGGCTGTGCTAAATGGAACATGTCCTTTTTTCACAATTATAATATTTCTTTAAGTGTGAATCGTATGTTATTCTCCCAATCGCGTTTCCCTCTGCTTTTTCTATCAAGCAAATGGTGACCGCTAAATATAATCTATGTATAATGAAGATTTCAATTTGTGTCAATCTATATTGATAGCTTTAAGTCGCATGGAATTGACAAAATAAAATATCAATAGGAAAAAGTTGACTTAGATTCGTATTTTTCTTTTTGTTTGCTTGACGTTCCTTATGAAGCGGGAGGATGGAATAAGAACTTGAAATTATCATTCTGATTCCTATTCCTTTTATTGAAAAATGAGTGAATAACAACTCCAATAAAAACATGCAAACCCAGATTCACATTTTACAACGCAGACTACTTTTCAACTTAAGCTCGTTAATATTTATGCAAACTTTTGAAAATGTCGAATATTTCCTAACCGTTGAAACGATTAAGAGTTCAGTGTGAATCTATTCTAAAACAGCGCGGAAAATCATGTCGATTGAAATTCCAAGTATTTTATTTCATTTTATTTTAATCTCTATGTCAGTGATGATAATTAAAATATCAACTTCATATAGGCTTAAATCACCGATTATTTTCCTCCTACCCATTCATCTCGCGACTTTCCACTCTATGATGCTGCAAAAATCTTTTTTTTATCCCCGTTTGATTAAAATAAAAAAATTCCTAGGGGAAAACTGAACATAAAAGGTTATAGTAGTTCAAAACGTTCTCAAATTTTATTTGCCTTCCTAATAGTAAATGGAATGTAGGTCAAATCAACTCGTTCCTTTCTCTCTTTCTCTTCGTATTTTTAATTTATGTGCCGTCCTTTTCCTGTATAACTGCCCATATCGAATAGCACGGCAATTCCGTAATTGAGAATATTTGCTCAGTCGAGTGCACATCAATTGCCCGTGCCCGATGTAAAAATATAATTAGTGGATGTCATCACGAAGTCTAAAAGGGCAATGATCTATCAGTCAATCCCAAAAAAACGGGAAGAGAGATCGTTTGCAAATTTAAAAC
This sequence comes from Tanypteryx hageni, assembly GCA_028673005.1. Taxonomy (NCBI): domain Eukaryota; kingdom Metazoa; phylum Arthropoda; class Insecta; order Odonata; family Petaluridae; genus Tanypteryx; species Tanypteryx hageni. Next base: position 58,897,844 of record CM054112.1, read on the forward strand.
TTAATTCATTTGCGAATGCGTTGAAAGTGGAAAAAACGAATAAACTATCAAGACTAACTCAAACTCGATTTACAAAACATTTCATCCGTAATATTTTTGGCACAATAACCTTCTCTCTTAACCATAAATCTATTGATTATAATGTCGTTGTTTTGTATAAATCTCCGGCGCTGCTCATTGTTCACGATTAACGTTCATTCGCATCGGCTTTTAAAAGGAAACGCCTCGCGGTCGCGCAACGAGAATACCGAAGGAATCTTTTCCATGTGCCACAAAATCGATCATGCTTAAGGTGTGCAAAGGACAATTTCCCGTCTTTTGCCTCGAAGATTTCGCATGGCTTTCTAATCTGATTCTTTTGTTCGCGCAAGCGTTGGCCGAGCGACCCGAGCCAGACGCATTCAGCAGGGTTTTTGGAGCTGCCAAGGGAGAGAGAAAGGGTTCACCCGTGGCGCCCTCTCCAGCCAGGGACGTTGTTTCCCTCTCCTGACCCTCTTCACTCCTCTTTTTGGCTCATGTCGCATCTTCTCGTCGCATATTAAGTGGATCGATCGTCGCTCGCTCAAAACTCCGCTCTCATTCACTCTCTCCGCCACTACCTGCCTGCTTACCTTTTAGTAGTCTCCAAGCACCATCCTTTTGAACCAACTTACCCTCTCCACCCTCCTCTCTCTGTTTAACGCTCGAATAGCATTGATAAACCATGTAGTTCCACAATTTACTGAGTTAGCCGTAACTTTTTGGATTTCCGCATTAAGCCTGAAAAATTACGAGTAGATCGTTATCAACGAACATGGATAAATTAATCATATGAAATACACACTTAGTACTTTTCTAGAATTTTTTATTTTTGCGACCGGTTTCGCACGTGGTACGGCGTCATCTGGATTACTCCTTGCCTGATGATGCCGTATCACGTGCGAAACCGGTCTCAAAAATAAAAAAATGTGGAAAAGTACTAAGTGAGTATTTAATATGAATAACATCACCTACTTCCACGAAGTAACGCCTTACTCGATTAATTATAAACATGGATAAAATTAGTACGTTTTTTCTATTATTAAATGTTTTATTTCGCTGTGAAGATTTCTCCCATTGACGTAGTTGGCGAATTTGGAATTCGATGGCCTGATATATGCGTAAATTTAGCTTATCTTGATCTATTCTTTATGAAGTTATACCGCCACATATTCGGTTGCTAGAGTCTTGTTCCTAAGTGGCAACAATATCGAAATGTACGCTCAAAATTTCAGTTTATCATCTTTTATATCTTCGGAGACTAGCGTAATTGCCCGTCAAATATGACGGGTATGTGCGAATTGTGTATTAAAATTAAGGTACTTCCCATTCTTTCTCTCTGCCTCCCTCCCATTCTCTTCCCTCCCTCTCCCCTTTTCTCTCTCCTTCCTATTCTCTCTCTCGTATTTTCCCTCTCCTTTTCTTCTCATTCTCCATCCCTCTCTCCCTCCTATTCTTCACCCTCTCTTCTTCCCATCCTCCATCTTCCTCCCACCCATTCTCCTACCTTTCTCTTAAAATGTATTAGTTTTATTCTCTTCCCTCCCCGCCTCCCTTATTCTCTCTCCCTCCCATTCTCCCTCTCTCCCTCCTATTTCCCTCTCTCTTCCTTCTTCCCATTCCCTCCCTTTCCCCCTCCTAATCTCGCCTAAAAAATTCAAGGGTTAAATGTAAGAGTGGACCTTATGGTCTACATTTATCCCGAATAAAGACATTTATCTATCTATCTATCTAAAAATGTAGCTATCTCTCTCAGCGTGATATACGTAGATACAAATCTTACATACAAAAAGAATATTTATTTGTTAAACATTATGCTAGGCCACTTTAGGTGACCAAAATTATTTTAACTCTCTGGAACATACTATAATGTGAATTCATTAAATTAAAATTTATAAATTTTATTCAGAAGAAGTACAATATATCCATCCCCTCAAAATGGCGTCAAAACAGACATTATTTCCTAAATTACCATTTCAAATAAACGAATTCTGACTAGCTCATTATATTAATTTCTGCCAATTTCAATTTTCTATCTACATTCTTGATCGAGTTATTCGCGTTTTAATAGCTTGCCACTCAGACCAACGGACGGACAACATAGCCTTTTATTATTATTTTTGTGATTCTTTCAAACCTCTCTTTACCTTTCTATTTCTCAAACCGTCTTTAAGTCCTCCATTCTTCTACCTAACACTCTATAAATATTTTACATGCTCGGTGTGTTTATTAAAACGTCCAGCAAGTTTCTCAGATGTTCATATCGTTTATATTTGAATAATATTGGATTTAGCTCATTATTATGATTTTTAATCTTTTTAATAGTATTTCAGCTCTTTTGGTATTCCTTCTCGTAAATAACGCAGCGAATGTTGTTTACATTGATTGCTATGTAAATCATTTCCCTCTCCTTTCAACTTTCTCTCCTTCTCGTACTAAAAGCCTTCAAAGCACGCTTAATCCATAAGGATTGAAATAACAATAGGATTCTGAGGTTTAACAACGTAATTGGTAGGCCAGTCAACATCCCGTTAAAATGGCAAGATTCCCCAAAATATGTGAATTAAACGTTTAACATGAGGGATATCGAATTGTAGGCGAAAAAAGATGAACAGAATAAGAAACCTTATATGTTTTCCTTTAAAATAATCCAGATCTAAAGGTCGTGGGTCAATTATTTCTAATTTTAATCTCAAACAGAAGAAAAGCCTGCAGGTCAAAAGGTCGATTTTTACGTGTTATCTTATGGGAAATGCAAATCATTTCCTGAAGTCGAACCCTGGACATTTTTTGTAAATTTTCCTTACAACATTTTTATATTTGACGAGATTATCTCTGCTGAATTTCAAGGTTGTATCTGCATATTTGATTGATTTATTTGCGTTTTAAGAGCGAGACATGGACCAACATAGCCTATTATTATACGGGGGGATATTAAGAAAACATATTTTCAAATGGGCCTCCATCCGACCCTGTATATTCTTCAAAGCTCAAATCTACAGAATAACAAATGGCAGTAATACAGAAATCTACACTCCAAATTTTAGCTCTCTGTTGTTATTGGTTTCGTCACTATTTCAATTTAAGCAAACGTACAGACAGACGGACTGACACCAAAATGAAACTACAAGCGCATTTTTTTAAACAAGTTAAAAAGAAAAATTTTTACTACTAGGATCCGTGTATTTATTTTAAGACCGATGCTGCCTGGTTTCGATATAGCCTATCAAGCATGGAAGCTGCGCCTATAGAAAACAGGATTATGACAGGGAATTCCGTCGTCAATAAACTAAGTCTCCGTGCCTAATTACGTCTTGTACGTTGAAAACTGGTAGCATTTCTCCCCAAATAAACTCGTGTATCCTAATGAAAAAGTTATTTCTTTATTTTTATTTAAATAGCTCCAATAACCATAACAAATTTGGGTAAACCAGATGCGCACCTCAGCTACTAATCATCCTTCATTACTGTTGTTTCTCATTTAAGAGATTCAAACAGCTGTTGGAGCTATAAATGTGATTCCGGCAATAGTGTGATATCGGCTATTCGTCTTTAGATTTAAGCAGCATGTTTATTTTTTATTATCACTAACGCCAAATGTCAGTTTACATGCGTGTGACAAAATTTAGCAATGTTTTGAGGCAATGCATTGACAACTGACCACAAACAAAGTAGTGTTTTTTACTCACGTTTTCATCATTTGAGTTTAGGGATGGTACGCGGCCACATAAATGGTTATAACCTTTTATTATACACATTATATCGTTGAAGTTTTTTACAGTTAAAAGCTCGGCGAACCAGGGGCACCATTCGCTGAATTATTACGACCAATGACCGGTAAATTACCTCTGAGGGTGTGTACCTTGCAGGTGGAATGCGCAACTGGTTTACTGCGCCGTTTTATCTCTATAGGAGTTGAATAGATATTCCATTGGCCACAAGCCGTGTTAATGAACTCGTTAATTAATTTTTGTACTTTTTTCGCTTTTGACGACATTCTGTCCTTTCGCTTTTTAATTGCCCTTTAAATTAAATTCGCGACCTTTATTCGCTCATCTCGAGATTTTGTTGGCGTGTTTCGTTCCGGGTCTCGAAAGCTTGCACAGCCCGTGTCGAAAGTGGCTCTCGCCGGAGTTTTCTTTTTTAAGCGCGTTCATATTGGCTTTCGCTTCCTCTTACCCTCGTGGGGTTCGCGTTGCCCTAGGTTGAACGATTCCACCGAACTCTGAATGTCACGGGAGGTCACGATCTGGGTGTCGTATGACGTAGAAAGAATGGGATGCTTCGGCGATTCTACGGCGTCAAGTTACCGCAGTGATATACCTTTAAATCTGTCAAATAATCTCTCTTTAGCTTCATGCTTAACGGCTTATATGACGATTGAAATGTATCTTTTCGAATGCTTGCCCGCGATTAATTCTTTCTTTTTCCTAGGGGCAGTGCCAAAAAACGTATCAACCATTTATTTTCGTATTAAGGAATGTGTTCTGTGCGTCATCACTGAAGTAAATTGTCTTTTTATTTATTTTTTGCGCACACTGTGCGTATTATAGATTTTTGCATATATTTAACTTATTTTCTTTATTAGAATACATTGTATAATTAATATTTTTGTATTTTATATCCTCATTTTTATATTTAAGTAAATTTTAGTAGTGACGATATTTTTAATCCCATAACTATCTGCCTCATTTTAGCTATAAAATTTAATTATTTTTCGTATTATATTTGATATCCTCGATGATATATTCACCAAAATCGTATGTCATTTAGGTTCATTTGTTTGTTTGCGATAGGGCCTGAAAATTACAAACATGCCCTAAAGACGCTTGTCTGTCGTTGAAACTAATTTTTTATTACCTGACGTCATAACTTTTTAGTGGTATAACTAACTAAATGATACGTCATAAAACCACGTTGATTATCCTGCTGGCTTTTTCATTTAAATGCTATTGTTTTAAAACCGTAAACCTCTTGATAAATATTAGAACTGTTGTATCAAAATCTTTTACATATGAAAATTCTGTTGCGGGTTTTTCTCTCTAAGCACTGGAACCACAGCGCAATAAAGAGAACCTCGAGGACATCATTAGATATTTATTGATTTTTATTCGCTGAACACGGTAGCAGAAGATTTCATTAGAGGAAAAGGCACATGAAACGACACGGTCCTCTGAGCGCTTGCAGGACTTTAATTTAAATTTGCATCATAAACACTATCTGAAAATAGATAACCCAATGATTCGATCAATCTAGTTATTTCATCAATAATCAACATCTCTCGTGCCGTTAATTAACAGTAACGCAATTCCTCTAGATTGAGGCCTTCAGTCAAATTCGAGAAATTATACACAAGGTAAACACAAAGCCGCATTATGAATAATGGGTGGATGATTGGCGTTTTGTCTGGTACGCGTAATTCAAAAACCAGAATCCGATCGAATGGCGCAAGTATTGAATGTTGAGTTCCGCGAAGTTACCTTGATTTAAGAGAGCGAACTCTTATTTTTCAACAGGTTAGCGAGAAGGCACTCAAATGGTATCCTGGGTATCGGCCTCACCCCTACCACCATCACCACCGAAGTCACGGACACCATCACCACCACCACCACCGCCAGTATAGGGTGCATTCCGAGGAGGAAGGGGGGATGGGAAATTGGGGAGGGGAGGAAATGGGCGACGCGGACGACCTCGACCTGGAACTTGACCCTGAGCCGGCTGTCCTGCCTGCCATGTCCCTCGCCCCGGCCTCGTCCACGGTGCAGTTGACCTTTCAGGTGATCTATCCGATTGGCGTAAAATTAAAAAGTTCGTGAACATTTACAGTGCTTTCCTGGGAAGACGCGTACCGTTTTTATCAAGGTCCATCCACCTTTTATTTCTTCGAAAGACGAAATTTCTGCAAAATTAAACTTTTCGAAAGTGTATGCAACACGTCGCTCGTTTCCATTTCTCAAGTCCCACTGCTCAACAGTATTGGATTTCAACCGTGAAGTGAGATGGATAATTTGTTGTAGAATTAGTTTCTTTAAGAAAAATTGTTCCCAGAGTAACTTGGAGATTCCTGCCCGGCTAATCTCCATAAAAGAAAGGTGAAGAATTGATAAACGTGCACCTCAAAATGAATGTTTTGCACGCATTATACTGGGCAAACAACAGCTGTGCTACTTTGACACTTAGCTAACAGAAGCCCACGTTCCATCGCTCACAGGCAAGACATTAGTTAAACATGGTCAGTTAACTTTCACTTATACATCTCTGCTTCACCAGCTTTAACCTTGTAATGTTCTAAGTACTTATACAACACTTCCCCTGCTATTTCCATCCTTTAAATCATCTTACTTTCTTTGCTGCATACAATATTCAACAAGGAATGCAAGAAGTTACCTTCCTTTTATCAATCCTGAAAGCTATAGCCCCCTAGTGTATTCCTGATAAATTGTTTTATTTCTATACTGCCAATATTTGTTTAGCAGGGAAATGGTATCATGATAGCTAATTAAAAATATATTGACTTCTACCACTTATGAATTTATTAATGATGTCACTTTTCCATTGATTTTGAAGGCTTTAATTATGCTTTCATGGATGTTGAAGCAATCAGATTCTTTGTGAGATTCTGTTATATAAATCGTTTGTATTAATGATTACCTGTCATCTTTTCCTCATAATGAGTAGTGTCATTTTATATGCCCATCCCATTGATTTACATGTATCAATTGAACCATCTATCTGTAATTGTCATTCTAAATGATCTTAACCTAAAGTCGAATTTATCATCTTATTGTTAAAAATTACTCAAATAGTAATGAATATGCTTATCATCTCAGGTCTCAGTGTTTACAAATTAAAAAACATATGAGTTCATTGATTGAGCTGTAACTTTGTGGAGATCTTTGATTAAAAATTAACTTAATACCGGAAGTTATTGTTTAATTTTTAAAAGCATCCAACATGCTAAAAGTATTAGTCATTCAAAAAAACTCAGTGACAGCGTAAAGAATATAATTGCATGCAAAATGCTAATTATTTTTAATCTTCTTAAAATTATTTTCCCTGCCCCTATAAACTTTGAATTTATACTAAGATTTTTAAAAAATTTCCCAAATTAACTGTTGTGTTCCTATATAAAAAATTATTTTGGAGTTATGAACCCGAAATTCATTTGTATTCAATTTTGCAAATTGAGAGTACTTAATATAATGATACTATATTGGTCAAACTAAAACATTTTTAATTTCTACAGGTTGTAGACTAAGAGCCATCAAATTATGTCATGCACTTATTAAGCCAGTGTTTTTAAACATTTTTAGTACCTTTTCAGAATTTTTCAGCACCCCTCCCTCCATCAATAGTAATCGTGTTTTTTTAGATGTGAAATGAAGTACCTATAATTATTTATTCTACTAGTCCTTAAAATCTACTAATTCTAATAGTTAATTACAGGAATTTTTACAGTGCATATCATACATTTGCTTTGATGCATAATTCAATGGATAGTTAAACTTGACTGAAAGAGGGCAAACTTGGGCAAACAAGAATTTTTGCTGCACCCTTCAGAAAACCTTGCAGAACCACAGGTTGCCACAGCACTCCGGCTGAGAAACATTGTATTAAGCTATTAAAATATGCAGAGTATAAGGTTAATGTTGAAGGTATTGCAGCAAAATAATCTCATCGTGTGCATAACAAGCAAGATAAATCAATTTGTATAACTATGCTCATGCTCTAAAATGATTTTTCCATGTTATTATCTTGTTTAAAAAAACATGAATAAGATATTTTTTTTAATTTATGCTACATCTTTTTTAAAGTGTCTTTAAAAACAGAATGTTGAAAGGGGTAGTGTATCCCTTCATTTCAATCCATCCTGACGAGCTAGCTCGAAATGGTTTGGCTATAAAATTTTTAATTTAACTGAACTCATTTTAATTCTGCTGGTTAGCAAATTTACATGTGCACAAGCCAAAAACCCTTTAACAGAAATCCAGAACTACTGGGATTTAGTAACTGCAATGTGCATGATTTATAGACCTTGTATTAAAAGTTGTCTGTCTCATCCTAAAATTTCAAATAATTCTCATTGCCTTCAGTTCTTCCATATTTTCATTTCATCAATTTTATGTGAATTTAGACATTAAAAGCTGCGAAAGTAAAATTTTTCAATGGAATTTTTTTTATTTTTTAGATAGTAGTTTGCTCAAAAAGATATTTTATTCAAATTAAAATTAATTCTCTCTCATGAAATGGTAATTTTTTATAGATAATATTTCATAGTGGTATAAATTTCATTTAACTAGTAATTATAATTTTTTGAGTTGCCATTCTCATACTGATCGCATTTGATCTTGATGCCACAGATATCAGAGGAGCATGCTCTAGAAGGCATGATGGAAGGAGAAAATGAAGCCAGCTCTCATATAGGAACCTCTGAAGATGGGACAAATGTTGGTGGCCGCATAAGCCTCACCTGCTTAGCCACAATCCCAGCTTTCCTTGGTGCTGGCGCCAAGGAACATGAATATGCAGATCGCCGTTTGACCTCAGTTGATGGTATGCTCATTACTGTTGTAATTATCTAACTCATGAGAAAAATAGTATGTTGGTGAGCTACTATCATGTTAAACATTATTAATAGCAATGTAATTATGTATGAATTACACATGAATGATTTTCAAATGTAACTCAACAGCATAAAAATTTATTCTTTGCCTACAATCCATATCATCGACCCTTTTTGTGAGAAAACCTGGCATCAAAAAGGTTATAAAAGCAGAAGCTTGCTCATGATCCCTTTTAAAATATGTTCATAATCTTTTGCTTTTCAGTCTATCTTGTGAAATGTGCATGGTAGATGAATGGTGTTCAGGTGCACTCAAGAATACTTCTAACACACCACTCATATATCTTAATGGAATTTTTAGGGTAATTAGGTGGCCTCAAGGAATGACCAAATTTACCAAAAAATTTTGTTACCTTGAATGTTTAAGAGGTCCATTCAAGTTTTTTTCAATATCCCAATTTATGATCAAATTTTTTTTAAATTACAAGAGATCAGGGATCTGAACCATAATGTAACTATGCCTTATAATATTGTAATAACTTTTATTTTTCATATTTTGTAAAATTACATATTTTTATAATGATATTTAACGTTATCATAACCAATAAATCTTTCATTTCATTACATTATGACATTATTATACAACTACATACATTGCTGTAACAGGCAGTTGGATGATTCCAGACAGAGTTTTGCAAATTATGAGCATTCGTCAAAAAATTAAGAAAGCCATCTATAGCGGCACTAATGATGAAACATAATTTATAAATTCCTCCATTATACTGTATTCCTAGATGGTCATCGACAATCGATATGTTGGATGTATTATTAAAATTAAAAAACTTTTGTAATGATCTTACTGTTATGAATGATAGTGTGCGTCTTAAGCCAATGCTATTCAAAAAAGCTGAGGTAATTATAAGAGCATTGACACTAGCTTCTCAAGCAACAAATATATATATATTTTTTAAATAGAACAGCTTACAGTAACTGACCTTTATGGAGAATGGCTTAGTTGCAAATTAAATTCCTTTAAGATATGCAGTGATTATGGAGAACATGTTCTTGAAAATTTAAAACAACAAGAGAAGATTATATAGAACAAAATACCTGTTAAGTCAGCCATTTTTGTTGATCCCAGATATCAATCAGCATTACCGATTGAATACCCCTATGAACAGATGCAGATTTACCATACAGTGCACTAGTCGCATGCCTAGAGCATCAAAATCAAAGGGGCACAAAAATAGCTTAAAATATACATATACATCCACACAGTCGAGAAAAAAATGATTTGGCCTCATCATCAAAAATGGAAATTTTATAATAGGCTATCAGAGGTTAGTATTCAATAAATAATCTGTATACATAAATTACTTATATTTTTAAAATGAAAACTTTTCAGTTGCAATTTTAGTACTTAGTTTAAATTTAGGAAAAAAGTGGGTACAAAATGGTTTGGCCAAGTATCATGTTTTATTATATGACAGGGTATTTAGCGGGAAAAGTATAAATATAATTTTTAATTTAATATTATGCTAAACACAAGGGCACTTGAAAAGAAGGCAGATATTTTTACAGTTTCCAAGTTAGGAAAAACGTGCAAGGAAGTAGAAGAAATAACTGGAAGTTCAATGTCTACAATAGGATATATTCTAAGAAAATTTAAAGAAAGAAAACCTTTTAAAAGTCTTTCATCTTTATGGAGGCCAAATGCTCTAGGCAAAGAAATATCTAGCTGATAATAAAAATAGTTGAAATAAATCGGTACAATATACCGTATTTATTGGCATATACATTTTTCCAGAAAAATGACCCTCAAAATCAGCCTGTCTCTTATACCCCAAAATAAGATTATTACTGTTCTCTATACTGACACTAACAAACACATTCATCTCCAAAATGGAATAATTGACAGTCATTCATGACAAAAACAATAAAATATACATTATTAATAATTAAGAGTGAAAAATTTGTTAACACTTATGATTGGGAAACGTAGTACTACATGTTTCACCACCCGACTGTTGTAGTCGGGGAACGTATTAGTATGTATTTTGCCTATGCATAAGGAAACGCATCACTATGTGTTTCACAGCCATCATGTTGAGGGCATCACACGTTGTGCTATGTGTTTAGGTGTCCTTGTAGGTGTTGTACGATACTGCCACCTTAGAAATCAGTGTAACTATTATAGCTGGACTGTGAGATATGATAAAGGAGATGCTTCAAGCATTAGTTCGTCATGTGTAGTCTCTCATCTGTATCTTTTTGAGCATTACCATATTGTGACCAATTACTAGGATAGAGATTTACAAAACGTTTTTCTATGTAATTATGACTGCATTAGGATTGTATTTTCAATAAAATTATGTAACAAAAATAAAATGTATGAATTGTACTTTTATACTCACATATGTATGTATGAGGCATAAAGATTTAAAGAAGAAAAAGGACTAGTTGAGCATACGTATCATTATTACATATACATTCCATTTATTATTTATCCCATTAAATTAAAATATCATCTTGCACTTAAGTTTAAGTAAGTACTAACAGTAAAGGGTATCTGTGCATGCGACGTGTGTGGCGCACTCTGACAGATTTAATCAATATGACTGCCAAGTTCACGCAGGGCACATTTTGCTATACAAGTCTCGATGCAATTATTTATGTTTTAGATCATCCTATTTATTTTACAAATTAAGTTTATCTAAAATGTTTTAACTGTTATCATGCCATAATATTTTCTGTAAATGTTGCCAGGTACAGACTTAATTACAGCTAGAAATAATACATGACGTGGCCCTTCCTAAATGCCTTGATGAACCAAAATACTTTTTTTCCTGAAAACACTGGAGTGCATCTTATATGCTGAAAAATAGGGTACATTATATAAACTTTCTCCTATGCTACATATCCATCTCGTCTCCTGGATGGAAGAAACTCCTACTACAAAAGCAACAAAACCACAGAAAATGTCTTATGCAGGTAAATGGTATTAATATATTGATTACCTCATAAGTGAAAATTACACTTGATAAATAGTTGTAACATATATAACTATCAAGTATTATCCTGAGTGGTGAAGTCACATAGGAGCTGAAGCATTATTGCTGGACTAATATCGTTGACGTAATGGGGTGTAAAACTTGATGTATTATAATGTTGCTGAATGTCATATACTTATGTTTTTGGAAATGTGGCTTATATATATATATATATATATATATATATATATATATATATATATATATATATAATGACACCAAGCTCTATAACTGAGTGAATTTTTATCAAAATTCTTATATGTTAAATAGAAATTAACTCCTTAACTGTAAAATTCAAAATTAGAGGCACATGATGAAAAAGGGGGGAGGAAAGGAAGGAAAAGGCAAAAGACAATAAAAATTATAAACTTACAGGTTTAGGGGTTGTTACTCCGTGCCAGGGACCTGATGTCACTCACACATTCACTCACTCAATCGCACAATCACTAATCCTAAAGGTGGAAAAGTAAACGGGACCGGGTTTGCGAGAAATTACTCTGCGCCAGGGACCCAAAAAAATTACACCGTTGCTAGGTTTGTGAGTCAGTCAGAAAACCTCCTTTCAATGTAACCATTACTAACAGTTATTGAATGAACATCCTGAAGAGTTTTCAGGCTATTTGAAAACATCAATTTTAAGCCTCTTAAACAGAGTTGTTCACTTCTCAATTCCAGGCATATCCATTTTATAATTTCTGCCAATATTATTTTTAATAACAAATATTCTGAATATAAATCATCAATGTTAATAATATTACATAATTTAAGACTTTCTATACATAATTCCAATTGTGGCCATTCAAAATCATTCCTAACTTAGAAAATACTTAGATATTTTAAAGAAGAAATGGCTACATCAGAATACTTTGCAATATATTCTACTATTCTCTTGCATAAAATTCACTGAATTCTTTGTTTTAGTTTTTTATTGTGGGTTAGATAAATATCACAAAGCAGCATTTGCCTTAGAATCCTAAAATTCATCCTTATATTTAAGTTGATTAATTAAATTCTTCATAATGCGATATAACAGCAGAAGTAGAAGACTTTTTTTCTAATATCATAACTTTCTCATGAAAAATCAGAACTTGTTCTTATGATTGGTTTTTCCATTTCTTCTTCTTCCATTTTGCATTTTAAATTTTGTAAGCTTGTTAATGGAATTTTAACTATGTTAGCATATAGAAGCATTTAAAAAAATATTTTAACCCTCCAGTACGGTCGTCTACTTTACAAACAAGATTCAGGTCGCTGAGTGTCGGACACCCAGCATATTTTTTCTTTGTTTTTAATGAGCGTAACTCTTATTTTTAACTAAATTTTACTTAATGTCTAATTTTAATATTTATATTAAACACGTGACATTATTATTTTATCTGAACTCTCTAAAATCTCCATTCGGGCAGATATTTTTTTCTGGCAATTATCACAATAAATATTTGAATGTTCCTGACATATGTGAATATCACAGAATGAACACATAGACTTAGACTCTCGCAGGGGACTCTGCGAGCATGGCTAATAGAGAGACAAAGTTTGTCACACCAGTACGGTCGGTAGGTGTCTGACCATAGGCGTACCCAGGGTTTTTGTTTGGGGGGGGGGGGGGCCACAATGGTAAACACTCATTTCCATGTTTACATTTTTATATGTAAACATGCACACACATGCATGTATTCACAAACAAATATATACATAGGCAGTGGTATATTTAGAATGAAACTCATTGATTTAGTGTATGAAAATACATATTTTTAACAGCACATTTATTATCCTATGGATAAAATATATTTAATTTAAAAATTACAACATTTATACCATTACAGCCAAAAGAAAATATGTTGATTTACAAATAAAAAACTAAGTTGTCATAAAAAATACAAGGTCCCCAGCTAGCGCCTATGCATAAATCAGCCTCTGCATATAGGCATTCATATAAACATATAAAATGAAAAACAATGTTGTTTACAAATTTATCTGTTATTTAGAACAATCATTCTCAGTTTCTCATAGAAATATGTATATTAACATTGAATTTGAATATAAATCTTTCGATTTTTCATATCATGAAATTAATATTTATAGGTTTTGTTTACTAAAACATAAAATAAAAATTAATTGGGTAACACAATTACAATTTTATATCTAATCTTCCGTCTTTTTTTTGTAATTCATCTAATATGTCTTTGGGGAGCAATTCCATTTCCCTATAAATGTTGAGGAGCGCTAAACCATTCAGTCTTTCCTGTCCCATGGAATTACGCAAGTACCTTTTCATTCTTCTTAACGTTGAAAATGTTCTCTCTGCTGTGCTAGTTGATACCGGCAGAGTTGCAAATATTTTTAATAAATAATGAATGTTTGGATATATATTTTGATTGCAATGCATTAATGCTTCTAATGCATTTGTAGGGGTATCCTGTTTTCGTACCGATTTTGCCAAAGCTTTAGTTCACTCTCTAAGACTGAATCGCATACTTCCACGGAATAAAATTTTGCCAAAGTTGATAGGCTATCTGCGTCTGATGTAGAACTCCATCCTTTTGGAAGGAGGCACATGAAGGATTTTAAAATACTTTTATGAGCCAAGAATCTCGTTTCTAATTGTGTCACAAGACAATCCAAAAATGGAATAAACATAGATTGCCTGTAATAAACTTCCACTGATTCAGTAGGAATATTATTTCTATTTTTTTGATATTTCGATATCCTTGGTATTGAAATTTCAACCCCAAAATCTCCTACTTTTTCTGTTGCCTCTTTGAAAATATTTGCCAAGTTTGTACCAGCGTTGTTTTGGATACATTTTAGAGCAGATGTTACATCTTCAATGAGATGTATTACGGAAATCAAGTCAATGTTTTCACTTTGTAATACTCTACTTAATGGCAGTGTATAACTGTACAGTTTTTGTATACTATACAAAGACACCAAAAATTTTCCTTGGAATATTGCATTCTGAAGAATCTGTGCTGTAGATGAAGTGTCTTTGTCATTCCAGTCACTTATTTCTTCGAGCGCTAAGTAAATTGCATCTAAAAGTTCCACCATTACCATGACAGAATCATGACGCTCGATCCATCTAGTTGGGCACATCTGCTTCAATCGTAGATGCCTACAATTGGGAATACACTTGCTAATTTTTTTTATAATATATTTAATCGCTTTGGAGTGTTAAAAAAAGTATGATTTTTCAATAATTCCTAAGCAATTCCTTATATCATGATTATTTGCACTGTTTCCAATGGCTAAATTTAAACAATGCGAGGTGCAATGTACATGTAATGCTTGTGGGAGCTGTTGTTGTATATGTGCCTGAACACCTTCAAATTTGCCACTCATGGAAGCAGCACCATCATACCCCTGACCTCGAAGGTAGGAAATATCAATACCAAATTTTAGTAAACTATCTATAATGGTAGAAGCCAAACCTTTTCCACTAGTGTCGATAACTGGAACAAACTGTAAAAATTTCTCGCAAACTCTAATTTCCTTATCTACGTATCTTACGCATAATGTCAATTGCTCAGTTGTTGAAATGTCTGTTGTTTCAGCTGCTAAAATAGCAAAACATTTTGCATCATTTACTTCTTTAACAAGTCTTTTCAGAATCAAATCATTACAAATTTCTATTATTTGGTTGTGGATGTTGGTGCTTAAATAGGTACTGTTTCGCCCGCATTGTTTAAAGTGATTTTTTAAATCGGTGTCACCAGCTTCTAGCCTTGCTCTAAGGGTTGCACGGAAATTACCTTCATTTTTCTCAGGCTTTTTATCAATGTTAAACTCTCCAGAATCCACATGACCTCGTAGTGCAATACCTTGCTGTCCACATAACATTATAGTCATGATTATGGGTTCCAAGCGTTTCCGATTCTCAATAACTTGTTTCATTCTCATCGTATCGAGCTGTTTGTCGATAGGTATTCTTTTGCCTGTCATTATATCACATAGGTTTTCATAAGAACATAATGAATTTGAATGATATAACGCTTTTTCATGAGCTTCAAATGTTTCAACTGCATGTTTCCAATTATTGTACCCACTTGATGCAAGTTGACCTAAAGGTTGAGATTTACTTTTACCAATTTCTTTTGGTGCGAATAAGCAACAATATTTACAAAAACATATATCTAGTCTCGCATAAGCAAGCCACTCATATCTGTGCAACCATTGTAATTGAAATTTTCTTTTCTTTCCATTTTTTTCAGTCATATATGGAAATGGAACAAGATCATCTGGTTTCCACAAATTCTGTATAAAATCCACTTTATCTTCATTTATAAGTAAGCTCTTGTAAGCCGCAATATCTGATTTAATTAATGTTCCAGTAGTGTTATTTGATGCAGTCTACAAGTTTTCACCCATCTCGGGTGATTTTGATAGGACTATCCTGTTTTCCAATTTTGGTTTTTTGGTCAAATACTTGAATATCGTTCCTATTCCCGACTTTCTTTTATCATCCATTACCCCTGTAAATATTTTTTGAATAAATTATTTCTTATAATTGTAATACTTAGCATGAGAAAAATTAATGCTATTGACTTAAAACTTTTAATTTTACAATTTTAAGTGAACCTTTACCTCGTAAATGTAGTGGCCAAATGAGACTAACACTTTTTTCAATGAATAAGAATGGCTATTCCGTGGAAACGTGACACCTGGACACAGCTTACTGAAAATATGCACAAATTTTAACCTTTGAAATATATAATAGTTATATTTTCAAATAAAAGTTTACAGTATTTATTTTTCAAAAGTAATATGGAATAACATATTCATGGGCAGAATAATAAATAATTGAAATTCATATTATCATAAAAAATAATTTGGCGTGTAATATATGTAATAAAAATAATCAATATAGAAAGATTTTTCCAATCTTTGAATCCAGAATTTGAAATTTTGTTTTTAAAATCAGAAAACAACTTGCAAAAGAAGCATAAAACGCAGTCAAGTTTTTAAGAACAAACTAGCCAACGACGATCGATGAATTCACCATTTAAAAGTTTCCGGGTATACAATTATACAGAAAAACGCCTATTACTCTCATTCACAGGAAAGTCAAAGTTACTATCCCTGTTTGGACCTTTATCAATTACAAAGACTAGCTGATTATCAATCAGAGGTATTGGCCACAGACAAATATCACTACAGTTAATTTTACATGATTCTGACTTTTAAAACCGAGTTTCTGTTAAGGATATAGATGAAGCTGATGTGAGTACTGGTAATTCTACTAACGGTGTTGTTTCAATGTGTTCTTCTAATAAATGAAATTACGATAACATTTTATTAAAGTTTTTATAAGTTTAATTCAAATTACTTTATCAAAATCATCCAGTTACATTACGGAAGGGCTTTCAGTCTCCTAAAGGACATTATTATTAACAACGAAAATTAAACAAAATTCCGCATCATAAAATAATTAGCTTTACTTACCAAATACTGCTAATTGGGTACTGTAAAAAGTGGCCGTTTTGGGAAAGTATCCGGGAAAAATAATTTGTTGGCAACCAAGAACTTCCGAAGCTGTTCCCTTCGTCTGTAGAGAAACACTCATGATCAATGTAAAATGTTGAGATCAAACCATGAAAATTAATTATTTCAGAAGAATATCTTAATCACCTTTGCGTATTTTCAAACGAATTAACCAGTGTTCAGTCTAAACGAAACATACGAACTTGAACTATTGATGTTGTTTCAAAGAGAAACCAAATGAGACTAATCCTCTCAAATAGTTTCCCTCTTTAAAAAAGGACTAGGAAACATTCCTACATCTGGAAACTATTAAAGGGGTCATTTCCTTTGGCCCATTCATGCGGAGAAAAGAGAAAGACCCAAGTAAGGGACCCGAGACCCTCTCCCTCCTCCTACGGTCAACGTTCGGTCGGAATATGGGAAGGGATAGTAAGATAAGCTTGAAGGAATGTGTGAGAAAAGATACACTTTTGGAATTTTGTGAAGAGCAAGTGTGGCAGAATTAATGATAATTCCATTTACTCGATCACTGTTATTTTTACAAGTCCTTATCTAGCACAGGTATGTAAGTACTAGCAGCGGCCTCTGTAACTGGCGGATCTCTTGGAATTGGCGGCCCTAGCTGGCCTATGCAAAGTCCAGCCCTGCCAGTAACTAACAAGAAATAGTAGTATTGGAAAAACAATGCTATTACATATTTTGAATTAAATGTCAATGTGAACATTGGGAACCTTCAGATTTTGTGGGATATAAGTTATTTTAACAGCAATATTCATCACAAAAATTCTTAAAACATCGTGAAAATGTTCATCAGCAAATTAGATTTTGCGAATGTCTTTCGTAAGAACTTTTTACAAAAATGTAATCGCATCCAAATATCGTAATCATTTGCGAGACAAATTGGCTAATTTTTGGAAAGTATTGCGGCATATAGAATCGAATAAAATTCCACTAAATCATTTGCTTCATATGAATTTTTACTTTCTCTATATACGTAGATAGAGAACGTATTGTTGCCTTTTTCATTTCTCTCAATATATCTAAATTTCAAATGCAGTGTTTAAGCCACCAATACAGTTTATAAGCCACCTATACCGTTTTAAAGCCAGATATCTCCTTCCTTTTGTGAATCGAAGTAGAGTTAATACCATAATGGCATATTGCCATAATTTACAAGATATTCTTCATTCATGCTCACATAGTGTAAACGCACCTTTAAAAGCCGATCTATTGATCGATTCGATGTGTATTAAAAAATCTATGGCAGGAAAACAAACTTCCATTATTTAGGGGTATGTTGTTTCATGTCTCGAACACCTACGATGATTCTGTGATTTTAATATGCCAATAATTAATGTTCTACATTCAAATTTATTCCTTCTCGCATATAACGCAACGAATGTTGTTTAAATTGGTTGCCTAAATCCTCTTTCAAAACATGAATTGCCCAAATTTATTTTTGGGGGGGGGGGGGCACGGGCCCGGTGCCCCCCCCCCCCCCTCGGTAAGCCACTGTGTCCGACACTCAGAGCTCCAAAAAATTTATTTTTTCCATACAGAAAAAATTAAATCATGCTAATATTACTTTCAATATACTCTAAATGCCTAAAAACGTAGCTACTATAGATTTGGATATAACAATGCAGACGAGTTGAAAAATATTGCATTTCTAAAACACTCGATGGTTAAATATGAAATAAAAAGAAGAGGGAAAAACACTGCATTATGTGAATAAATGCAATGCAAATTTGAAGAAAAATCTATTTCCTTAAAATTACTGTACATTTTGCATTCAGTTAAGTATCAGTACTGAATATCAAACATTTTTTTGGATTACAGAACTGTTTGGTGTCCAGGTAAGCATCGGTACCAATACCAAACAATTTTTTCAACTAACAAACTGTTCAGGTGAAAACCAAATGCATGAAAACCCTACAGGTACCAATATTAATTATGTTATGAAAGATGTAGTATTTATTTTTCATGATGAAATGTTCCTGGAACCAATTTTATGTGACAATAAGTCAACAAACTGTATGCACAGTGTCTTTTAAATAAATAGGGTAGCTGTTTTTGCATTATATAAACAATGCTTATACATACCCCAATCACTATTTTGCTATTCTTGCAATGTGAACACCACACTCATTCAAAAATAAGCACTTGAAATAATAAGTACTTAGGTATCTCCAATAGTCATAACAGTTGTTCTTATTTTTTCAAGGGCTTGTTCTTGAATTTGTTTTCAGCTATAACATGAGTTTGATAATTTGCCAGTGAATACACTCATTGTCAGTTAATTGTGATAAGGCATGAAAAATAAACTTTTAGGGTGTTTTCATCTTTTTTGCAGCGCACAATTTAAATTGAATTTTTTGTTGGTGTGCTAGTATTTTTTAAAAATATCTAAATTATTTCAAATAGCCCTCTACAAATCTATGATTTTATAGATACTTGCATCATCTGTATTCATTTTATGCTTTAAATTAAGTCATTAAAAAATCTCTGCCAAACTTATCTCATTGCAGTTGACGTAATTGTGCCAGCTCGGAGCATTGCTGAAGAAGAGCCAGAGATTGAGGAAAAAGAGGAAGAAATGAATGATGTTGCAAACGATGGTTGTTCACTGTTTTTAGTCATGCCCATTCTACCTCTCTTGACAAATATACTGCTGATTCTCCCATCTTTGCTTGCCAACATGATTCCTTTCAGCCACGACCACAGCCAGTCATTGAGGGTCGGTCTCTGCAACATCCATAACCACGGTTGCCCTTGCCGATGATCACAGATGTGCTAGCCAATGAGCAATTAGTCACAAGGTCACTTGTACCTTGGCTTGCTTTCATCTCTGGCTCCTTCACCTCTCAGCCACCTTCCAAAAAATAACGTCGAGGCTTCACCTAACCTGAATCATTCTTTTCCCATAGCCCCTCGTTCCCAACATTTAAAAAAAGAAGTTACCCTCCCCCTTTGTTGAAAGTCTTGTCTCTGGCCTAATATCCTATTGTATACATATCTAGTACCCTACCTTTTTTATACATTTGAAAGACAATTGCTAACGACAAAAAATCTCTTGTCTTCTAAAAAATGATTGAATGGGAGTGTATTTCCATTTGCTATAGATCAATATTCTTGTAGGTGTCCCACAAAAAGTGGTAAATGGCCATATTTGTTTTAATGTTAAGTGAAATATTTTGGAAATTCAAGGGAAAAACAAAATAGTGTTAGTGTCATTTTACGAGTGAGCTCCTCAGAGAACAGCAATAAAATGAAATTTACATGATTGCGAACTTCAATCAATTAAACAAAATATGGTCAATTGTAGGATTGATATAATTTTCTGGTTTTAAATAGACAATGTCATGAAATTGTCATCTAAAGAAACCAGACAAGGTGTGGCATTAAAGAGGTTGCAACATTTGGTTCTTTTATTTATTGAATATTTTTGAATTTCCAAGGTAATGCTTGCTATCATCAAAGTGTATGTATGTGGCTATGTTTGATGTTACATGTTTTAAATATCACGAATATCTTTCTCAAGAAATGGTCTCTTTCATTCTCCTGGTTGTAAATGTATTTATTGATTTATAATTCCATGCCAAGGCCTACAGATACTTTCTCATTGGTAATAAAAGAATTGATTTAAGCAAGATATTAACCGTGGGTATTAAGAGAATATTATACTGTGGGTAAAAAATATTATATTGTTGTGTATAACTTTTTGGCAGAGGAGTTGTGCATGGTTCTTAGACTGTTACTGCTCAGCTTCTTTAAAATGCTACTATAAACATTAATGTGTAACCAGATTGCAAGTGTCAGCAAAGACTTAAGATATTTGGCTATTCAAATGTTAAAAAAAGAATTCATATGATTCATGATATGCTATGTTTATGTAACATTTTATTAAAGCACTATTTTACATATTTTCTTTTGTTTCTTAATCTGCCTTGTACTTATTCATACCGGCTACTTGCTCCACCATAAAATTTTATATCACAAACTAAAAGTGTAAAGAATAATGGACAAAGTTATTAAGGCACTTCGGGAGCAACATTAGCCATACTTTCCTCAAGTACCTGCTTCCTCAGTAGGGCCTTCTTCCTAAGCCCTTCCTCATGAGTCTCCACTATATAACTATATCTGAAAGAATGGCTACATTCATACTGAAGATTATGCAATACCTCTCCAGTGAAAAAAGCTGATCAACATTTGTTTTATTGCTATTTAACCGAGATGCAATAACTTCACATTGTCTCTCAGAACATGTCTTCTAAATGATTGTTTGCAGTTTCTATGGAAATATGGGGATTGTTGGGTTGAAATAATTTAGAATGGCTTGGATAGTTTGGTTGGTTTTGGTTGAGTCAGAGACATAGCTGGAAGACATGGTGCTTATGGAAAAATTTTAAGAAAAACCTTAGATATGTAGAAAAAAAAATTTTACTGCATTTTAATAAAGAATAGTAGCATTTTATTACAAATAAATTTTACATTTGAGTGTTAAATTTATACTTATTTATGGAAAAATAAACTTTTAGCATTGTTTGGTGTCTTTTGCAGGCAGCTCCTTCACCATTCACTAATTACTGCTCTGAGTTGGATTGATAATGCCAATCAGGGCCAGGTCAAGGTATTTTGCCATCCTAGACAAGAGGTCTAAATGGTGCCCTACAAAAAAAGCACTTCTAAAATTCACGGAAAATATTATTTTTATATTCTGATTGTAACAATACATTAATTTTAAATTTTTTGTTTATTATCAAATAATAAATGAAAAATAAATATTACAGTATAAAAGAGGTGCTCCTAACCATATGATCCCCTAGGAAATTACCTAGCTTGCCTATATGGAAGGACTGGCCCTGATGTCAATCATTGATTTTAACAAAACTGTAAACCCAACTCAGCCATTCTGAATTACATTGCATTGTAATTCAAACTGGTAGGTTTTAGAAACACCCTACAAAATCTGTGTTATCCAAAGCCTTTCTCTTCACTTTTTCACACCCAAATCCTTCATTTAATGCATCAAATATACCTTTTCTCTTCCTACCTCTGCCTATTCCATAATATTCTTCCTTCGATCACTCTTTTCATTAAACCATTTCCTATCAAATTTTGACCCACCCATTTCTTCTGCCTGTCCTTTATCACTCCAATTAAGAAAGAAAGTTAAAACTCCAGCCAAAAACAAGTGGTATTAGCCCGATGCATTTCACCCACTAAGTGGGCATTTTCAAGGGCGACGTTCCTTCGACAGCGACCAAAGTCGACAGTCGACTTTGGTCGCTTTTTAAAACACAGTCGACTTTGGTCGCTGTCGAAGGAACGTCGCCCTTGAAAATGCCCACTTAGTGGGCGAAATGCATCGGGCTAATACCACTTGTTTTTGGCTGGAGTTTTAACTTTCTTTCAGTTTACGCCAAAAGTTTTTTGAGCCATCTTTGAGTACTCCAATTAAGGTCTTCTTTTCCCCTACTAAATTCAAAACTTCCTCATTTGTTTTCCTCTCTGTCCAGCTAATTTTCTTTAGCCTATGCCACAACCAATTCTCAAGCTCCTCTAATCTGCTCACATCTTCTTTTCTTATTGTCCATGTCTCATGCCCATATAATGCTACACTTCATATCAGAATCTTCACTGTTCTCTTTTTAATGTTTTATTCAAACTGTCAGTCAACAACTCTCATTGTATCGTGAACACCTCCTTTGATCTTGCTATCCTTCTCTTGAACTCTTTCATACTTCTTCCATCCTGTGACAGCATAGTACATAAATAAGTAAAAAATTCTACCACCTCCATTCTTTCTCCATCCACTGTAACACTCTTGGAAAATCTCACGAATTTCATTTCCCTCTTAATTTTCGTCCTGATTACCTTAATCCTTTGATTACACAAAAAATCTGCACACATACTGTATTTAATCTTGTATCACACATCCTCATGTACCGCATGCACCCCTATTTTTGGGCCAGTTCAGAGAGAAAAAATAAATTCGTGCCGGAATAAGTTTAGATACATCTGGGATTTTAAAAAAGTCATCCTCTTCAACAATTCCCCCTCCCTGAAACAAGGTCCACCCAAGTTAAGCATCTTCTCCCTCCTACCTGCATGGTAATTTACTCGGTGAACTGTTTCTGCCAATGCTAGCATAAATCTCCTCAGTAGTCACCCCTCTTAAGTTAAAGGAGCATTAAGGGCTCACGAATTCAGTGAATATAAATACCAGATGCCAAATTATTCCGGCAAAAATATAGGTAGAAATTAATAGTAAACATTTAATGACAGAACTACTTATTATGAGTAAAAATAATAAACTTTAAACTCATTTTAAAGGTACAGCTTTAATATTATAAAAATATAACAATCTCAATTGTCAAAATACATAGCATGTATACTTTGTAGAATTCTTTTTCTTCAGCGAGTGTAAACATAGATGCAAGCATGCAGGGCTGTGCCTACATGGGTGCAATGTATGCATTGCACATTGGCGGCAGCCTCTATGGGGCAGCAATAAGAGTCGACTCCAATTTTCAAGGCTACATCCAAAACTATGGATGAGCGGGGTGGCTGCCTGGGGCATGGGAACTTGAGGGGCGCTATCTCAACTGTCCATTTCTATCTTTATAATATAAGGAAATCTTCATGAATGCATTGGTCAGATAGCCCCTCTGCCTTTTGAAGATTTTAGTACCTATGTGCAAAAATGGGTGGGAAAACCCAGGAATACAGAGCAACCGAGGCATTTTCCACTTGCCACAGGAGGTTGTGCCCTTTCCTCAGAAGTGCTCCCACCAGAGGCCGACTGAATTGGTAGCGGATCCCCTGGAGGGATGCATTTCTCATTGAGGGATACATTTACTACCTCCTTTTTGGCTTACTATCTATCTTGCATCTTTGCTAGAACAGGGGTAACAAGAATAAATAACTCTTACAGGGCCGTCTCAAGGACACGCTGGGCCCCTGGTAAGACAGCTGCCACAGAGCCCCCCTACCCTTCACAGAAAAGTCATATTTATCATTTCATTATAATTTTATTTTTACTTGTTTGTAATTTTACATTAATATTATTGTTCTCCTTAAATGTATTTAAAAAACAAGTTTCAAAAATCTTATTTATCAAATTTGATAAAATATCTATGAAATAATAAATTTCTGGATCTATAAATATACTTAGTGTATTGATCAAAATGTCACAATAGAGAGTTTAATGCCATATCTATGACTCGTAAAAAGAAATCCGTTCTAAGTCACTCCTTCACTACAATGGATCGTCCTCTCTGCTGCAATTAAAATGTCTCCTTTTTCCCTTTATAAAAAACTCTGTACCAATAGACATATCATTTGCAAGTTGTTCAGCTACTTGTAAGGTTTGATTAAATCCTTCACTTCTGTATGTATTTATTGTTGATTTCAAAGCACCCAGATGTTTAACTGCAATATCCAACAGAATTTGAGCAGATTGCAGGACCTTACTTACTTTATTTACAGCTAATAATATGTCATTCCAAATAACAATAGATATCAAAAATTCAAAACTATTTAATTCATGGGAGAGCAGTGAGTTTGCCTCGCTTTTTATTTTCAGATCTTTACATATTTCAGCTACTTCGAATAAAGCATTTTTAATTTTTGGTAATTGAAAGCATACAGCATACAGTTGGGACTCCCACCTAGTACTAGACATAGGTTTAAGCGATATATCTGCATAATTTTTAAGATATTCCATCTTGCTGGCAAGGCTGTGAATAAAGTACACATACACTGAATTATACCAAAAAATTACATCACTTTTGGGTAGGAATGAGCCATATCACAAAGAACCAAATTTAAGCTGTGTGCTGCCTGCTTGAACCCCTTGTTGATGACCTTTCATATATCCTTGTCCTCTGCAATGTTTCAAAGCAATTCCCACATCACCTAGTTCCTTTAGTACAGTTTGGCTAAATCCTTTTCCTGTAGTGTCTGTGACTTTGAGAAAACTTACAAAGAGTTCAGCTACTTCTACATTTCTAACTGAAGAGGAGTGAGCATTGTGATATTTTTTCGAAATTTCAAAATGCAACATTAGTGGTAGGCAAGGGCAGATTCTTTGAAAATCAGTTTCCCGAAAGTCAATTCTTTGCACAGTAATTTATGCTCTCTCCATCTGGACTTTGTGTAAGACCCAGAAGTATTTTGTTTCAAATGGAGAGAGAGACCCTGTAGCAACCCTTCACTCGCTCTACGCGGGATGTCTTCCTGTCCCCATTTCAAAAGGATTCAGGAAGGACATTTTCAGGATAATCCAACTTATTGCTACAGCTTTTTAGCGATTCGTATACAATTCAAGAATTTCTCAGAATTTTGAGCACTTGAAACTCGCCAAATAAATCCAAAACGTTAATTTACCACACTAGTTTTCCAGCCATCTACATAATTTCCTGCAAATTGAGCGAAGAGTCCACCAAATTTATTAGGTAAAAAACTAACTAGCAGCACTTATCCTTGTCATGTCCCTCAAATGGCCGGAACCAATGAACTGAACTTGGCCTGGGTAAAAAAGTCCACGAGGAAACAAAGAGGAGCTGAAGGAGGGAGGATCCAAGGCATCATGCTTTGGGAAAAGCAAAGTTTATCCTCTCGGCATCCTCAGTGCGTTTTATGAGGGTTTGAGAACGCACGTGGTGGAGCAAAGGAAAGGAGAGAGGCAAAGAACGGGTTGGTCAAGCAAAAGGCATTAATGAGTTTGTCATAGAAAAATTACTGGAAGCCCCCTTGGGTAAGGCACAGGTGGACGTTTTCAGCAGTGTCTGTTGAGTTAGTACTTTCTTATGCCAAAAAATTCATCGACAGTGATAGTGATTCGTGTGAAATGTGCTCTATTTCCTATTTTGTGCAATAATTTAGATATGGCAGCAACAATGTAAGAGGTAAATACTCAGTAGATTAAACAAAATAATATTTCTGAAACTTCAAAAAGTTTAATTTTGTGTTGATTTTTGTCATTCGTTTGGAAAGGAAAGCAAATTTTTTCTATCTTCTTAAAGAAATTTTCTTTGTTAATCAAAAACTCACTAGCAAGCTTGTATATTGTTTTTGAAGAAATATCTATTTAGATTCCAAGAATCGCACCTTAAATAATATTTTGAGAATACATATGCCCTATTCTGCTGTTGTTGAATGGAAAGCATATTTATACCATAATTTCATGCCATCAGCTCAATTATATATCTAAATTTTCCATTGGAAAAACGACTTTCATTTAATTAGTATATATTATTTATGTATTATTTCATTTTTCAGTTAGTTGTAGATTTCTATAATTTTGTAAGATTTTAATTTATTTTTAGGTATTATTAAGAATTACTCCTTGTTTTAGATGTCAGCCATTGGCGGCTCATAGCTAAAATTAGTGGGGGTGCTGCTCCAGAAAATTTTTAGCCTTTGTTTTAAAATTGTGTAAAAGGAAAAAAACATGTATAAAAAGAAAATTTATTCAGGAAATTGATAAAATCTTAACCAAAAAAACCAAACATTTTTTACTTACTTTAACTTAAATTGTTACAGTTCAAGCTTGATCTATTCATTTAAAAATGAAATCCATTCTTCTTGTTTTAATTTGCGCAAAAATTTCAATAATTTTCTCCTTGATCTCTGGATGACAATTGAGGAAATTTTTCTCCATTGAAAGTACTGCAAGCGCATTTAGTCTTTCCGAATTCATAGTGCTTCTTAAAAAAGTTTTTATTCTTTTCAATGTTGAAAAGCAGCGCTCTGCCTCTGATGTAGTCATGGGAATTGTCAAGAGGATTTTTATCAGTTTCGTAATTTCACTAAAAACATCATCTAGATTATTTTCCAAGATAAATTTCAGCAGCTCAATTAATTTGCAATATTCATGAATATCAGTCCTACAATAGAATACTTTTAGTTCAGTTTCAAGTGATTCTTCAAATCTGAATCTAATTTAGATGCAAAATTTACTAATCCTCTAAATACCCCTGGATTTACTGAATCGTCTTTTTCATCATGTCCACGTAAGGGAGTTTCAAAGTTTCCACAAAAGTAAATGCAGTCTATTATTTTGGACAAAATTTCACGGTTCTTTTTAACTTTTATATTATGCTCATTGATTGAAAGTCTGTATGCCTCACTAAGTTTCTCCTTAATACTTACGGTTCCTAAAAGTGACAGTGAAACAACATTATCAACGTGCTTCTTTGACTTCTCATGCTTTTCAGTTTTTTCTTTCATTTTGTTTATATTTCTAAAACCATCTTTTGTCCATGGTACATCACCTCCAAACAGTAAACACGGGAAGCAAAACAGTGCATTTTTTACTTCACAGCCGCAAAGCCAACTTTTCCGTTGGTACCATTCAGAATTAAAGCTACGAATATATTTCTTGTTGTTGCTTTTGCCTGGCTGAGATATTAGAATATCAGGTGTTGAATGACCTCTTTTCTTAACTGTAACTTTCTCATGGAGAGATAGCTGTGAAAACTTAAGCTGTTGAAGTTCACTTACAGTCACAGAACTTATTTCTTGGGGATGCAAGGCCATGGTTAAAGTTTTCTGTTAAATAAAAGAACCGAAAAAAAATGAATCAAATAGAATAGCTGGAAGCAGAATAATAATCTAATTCTACACTCTTCTACACTTTATCACATTCAAGAATATGCTACACGGTTTTTAAGCACAACACACGCTGAGTAAAAAAAAACTTCCTTCCACCATCACGCCAGAGCCGGCACTGCGAGAGCAACAGTGCTCTCTCTACCTGGCAGTCCCACCTTCCTCCCCACCCCCCCTCCTATGAGCGCATGCGCACAACAGTCAAACACCACGTCACTGGCACTGTGAAGCGCACAGTTCCATACAAAGATTTTTGTATCTTTTTCATAAACTGGTGGATGGCTACTGAAGTACTGACATTAAGCTTAAGGAATATATATTGTACTACAAAAATAAAGAAAGAATTAAAGAAAAAAGGACTCATTGTATTAAATGTTATCAATAATATCAAGTGGAAATAGGGGGTGCTGCAGTTCCGCAGTGCCTATACACGAGCCGCCACTGTTTGGGACTAATTATGTTGATGGGTATTGTACAAAAGCCTACTCTTCGTTCTTACTTTTCTAAAAATCCACTTTTGGAAACAACTATTTTTCCTAAAACCATGTCTCAAGATAGGTTTGAAAGCATCTCAAAATTTTTCCATTTTGTTGATAATTCGAAAATCGTAAGTTACACAGGCAATAAGAAACTTTTCAAAATTCAGCCTATTATTGATTATTTAAATTGTAAATTTCAGAGTATCTACTTGCCAAAGGAAAATATTGCTGTAGATGAATCTCTTACACTTTGGAAAGGTCATTTGTCTTTCAAGGAGTATATTCCTTTGAAATCCTCAAAATTTGGAATAAAAGCATTTGAACTTTGTGTATCAGAAACCGGATATCTTTGGAGTTTTATTGTTTACTCCAGCTCGGATTCCACAGTTTCGGTTTTGGAAATGCCAGATGGACTGAAAACATCAGCAATAGTTATCAAATTGTTTGAACCTTTATTTAGAAAAGGCTATACGTTATGGATGGACAATTACTATAATTCACCAGATTTGGCAAAATTTCTGTTAATTCGTGGAACAAATTTTCGCGAAATTTATTACCGCAAATAGGACTTTATCGCGCAAACACTTCAACCTGCTTGAAGGGTTAATTCACACCTGTATTATTTCCTAACCTTTCTAATTTCAGAACCCAAATTTACGTCAACTCTGTAAGACCTGAGGTCCAATAAGTAATGGAGCCTATTTCTAAGGAGCTGTAGTTCTTGACTAAATGTAAGTTTATCCCTTTTCTTTTTAGTTGTCCTATTTCTATATTTTTCTGGAAAGATATGGTTAAATAATCCCAAAAACATTTCCCAGAAATTCCCAAAAGCCTCCTGCAGGTCAGTTGATACTGTAAGAGCTGTCCAGTCTACTTTGGAAAGTTCAAGGAAGAACCTGTTCCAAAGAAGGGGATTATTTATGTCTCTAGACCAAAATCCTACTTTATTATCTTTAGTACCACTTACACTACTCACTGAAAGACAAATTCCCTTATGATCTAAGCTAAAACAAGTTAACATACATGGCACATTATCATCTGCATCAGTAAAAATGTTGTTGATACATCCTTCACTGGCATACCTGGTACTTTCAAAAACTGTTTGTTTAAGGCCAAAAATACCTGACAGGTTTAACAAACAATTTACATGAGGGGCCTTTGTGTCTAGAATATTAACATTAATATCACACATTAAAAACATTTTTTACCTAAACTGCTGACATAATGCAGTACGTCAAACAGACTTTCATAAAACTTATCATTTGGAATATAAGGATATGGCCACTACCTCAATAACATTTTCCTCTTGTAGAGTATTTAGGTAATCTACTTGTTCAGAATGAATATCATCTCTTACACAAAGCATATTGCCTCCCCTCTTTTTTACACCTGCAAAAAACACTTGCTACACTATAACCTTAAATTTTGGCACATACCAGCTCTTCATTTTTTAGCCAGTGTTCTGATATGGATAGAACATCTACATGTGTATTTTGTAGCATGTAATCCTCAATTTCATTAATTTTGTTTAAAATACCCTGTATGTTTATGTGACACATATCTATGTAATCAGGCATACCTTCATTTTTCTGACCAGTTGTAGATATTTCACATATCACATCATGACACTCTTGCTTCCTCCCTCCTAGTCAACTATTTCTAGGTTTCAAGTTGCCAGTGACTTGAGCGTGTCACACTATCACATGTGGAAGATGTATTTAAATAAATAAGAGCAGATATAGATATTGAACAGCCATTTGACATCTTTTGGTATAAAATGAATGGGAAGGTTAACAATTATTATTTTATCATGGCCACTGTACTGATTATCACATTTATTAAGTAAAAAAGTGACAACTTAAATGGCGAATAAATGTTTAAAAAATCAATTTTTAGGGAAAAAAATCATGGTCAATTTAGACTGGCATATACAGTAGTAAAAAGGTACTTACATGGCCAGGCATGTCATGTATAGTGTGTGACAACTACGACTTAGTCCACTTTTATCGGATTTGCAAAAAACTGAGACATATGAAACAATGGGCACTTACACAGCTTGAAAGATACTGAGCCTAACGAGGAATCCTGCACATTTGGTTTGTTAACCCCACCGTATGAATCGTTTTCTTAGAAAAACTATAACTGTTGCACTTTGTGCCACAGCATGCCTTCTCAAGGGTTAAGTAACACTATTGTTTGCTGTTATCTCAGAGGTTTCTTGTAATCTATATCACAGAATTTTAATGAATAGGTACCTAGGATCAATTTATTTACAAACCCAGGGGTGCTATATGCCATATGTGCAATCTGTGTGGTGAACACTGGAGGCAGAGTTATTGGTAGCAGGATATTTCTTGTATTACACATTATATTTTGCAGTTTTAATACATTTGTTTGTCTTTAAGCATACTATAATTTTTAATGTGCACTATATTTGTACTTATTTATTAATTTATTTCTTAAATATAGTATTCAACAAAGGGGAGGAGGGGACAGGGCAACAGGTCCCAACGCCATAGTTAAAGTTCATTTAAGTATTGCATGATCTCTGGCTTTCTGTCATACTTCTCTGGTTATAGATTTTCAGTTTCATCATCATCTCAATTTTGCATCGGCATTGTTATACTGTTGCCTAAAAATCTGCAAGTATTGGCAAGTATGAAAGTTAATTGGCAACTTTCAAGTAAAATGTTTTATAAAAGCCAGTATGGCAATGACATTTAAGTTGATGAATGTTAGAATAATTTAATTATTTTTGTGTAGTTTGTCAGTGGAATTATGGCTTCAAATATTTTGCTTGGAAAAGGTAATTGAAATTGCTGAAGTTATGGAAGTACTTGGAAAAAGCAAGTAATGGAATTTTCTGAGACTTTTCTTGGTGAAAGTTAGTTTAAAGCAATCCATGCAAATTTTAAAGATAGTTGCTATCTAATGCTAGTGGTAGCTTATCACAACAATTTCTTTTTATTCAGTATATTTCCTGTGGTGAAAGGATAGTAA
The DNA here is from genome assembly GCA_028673005.1 of Tanypteryx hageni. Taxonomy (NCBI): domain Eukaryota; kingdom Metazoa; phylum Arthropoda; class Insecta; order Odonata; family Petaluridae; genus Tanypteryx; species Tanypteryx hageni. The sequence goes on from CM054112.1 coordinate 58,929,052, forward strand.
AATAATAAGCACCCTTAAGATGAGTTTGTCTGCTAGTTCCAGTTTTTCATGTGCAAAAATTGTATATGATTTTTTCAATGCCATTTTGGTTGTGCACCATTTGAATTGATCATATTGCTAGAAAATTGGGTCCAGTGAATACAGCCAGATATGGTTCTCTCAGGGCAGAGAACTACTGTCCTATCACTTAAGTAAGCTTCCCTTTCTACTCAGTATTTCTATTCGAGTCTAGCCTCCTTACATTTAATGTCAGATTAATAATATGACAAATGTATGCCTGACACTGGGGTTTGGGAAAACCAAAAGGCTTATTGAGACCTTTTATCTGTGTTGTGCTTAATTTGTTTTTCTCTGTAGCATTTAAGATTATGGGATAGCATCTGTAATCAATTGAAAAATCTTACCGATGATACATGTATTTAGTTGAAAGTAATGTTTTAGGTGATGTTAAGAATTAATATGGCGGTAGCAATTAAGAGATCAGAATGAGAATAGCTACAGCAGAGGAGACAAATTAAAGTGGATGAGGGGGGTTTGAGTAAATATTAAAATGGTGTTAGTGAAAACAAAGATGTGGATAGTAGTAAAATACAGGTATGACTTGTTTAGTGCATGTTCTTTTAACACATTTTTGGTATAGAGTGGTTGGCATCTCAGGATTAAAATTTTAATTTTTGAAAATTTAAAAAATAATGATGCTCCTAAATGCTACAGTCCTTTATTATATTCCAAACATTTTTCTCGCCTTCATTCATACTTCACTCATTTAGTGATAGTCATTCCACTCTAATTAAAGACTAATTTGTTGTTATTTATGTGTTTATTAGCTTTATTTCTATTTCACTCATTCACATTTATTATGTTATTTACATTGGTTTGCCGCAATTCCTCCGTCTTTTGCAGTGACGCTAACAGTGGAAGTTTTAAACTTGTTAACATTACTGTTGAGATGTGCAGGGTTGGGTTCACTTTGGATATATATAAGTTTTTATCAACTCTTAAGGTTTTAGCTAACTCATCCAAAACATAAAGTGATTCATCAAGGATCCCAAAATTAAGTTTAGGATTTCTTTGTATCAATTGGACTGTGGTTAATGCCCTCTCAGAATTTACCATTTTCATAGGAGTGTCAGTTGAAATATCAGAGGTGTCACTGGTGACTGGTTCATAGTTATTATCACATGATATTTGGCTGTCATCAGGAGATCCATTTCCTGATAGCAACAACATTTTTCTTGCTAAAGGCAATTTAAACCTATGCACCCCACTTCTGAACTTTTTAAATGGAGAGATTGCCACAGAAGTTTTTTTTAGTAGCTGTAATACCTACGTTGTGGTAATGCACTTTGCTTTGAGTACCTCTGCTTGTTGTAAAATGAAATTCACTGACTTGCACTTCCTTATTAAATTTTGTCTCTGATATAAGTGCTTGTTCTGTTGAATCTTGTGGTATAGTGGCAGTAGAAACTTCTGTTAATTCTTGTTCAAGGATATCTATGGATGAAACAGGTGTAATATTTTCAACTGGTTCAAGAATAGGATTACTGGATGTGGAATGCTGGTTTTCCATGGAATGTTCAGATAATGCATCTCATATAACATCTGCATGCTTCCTTTTTAAGAATGCACCTCGTGGTTTGGGTGTGTGGATAATTTGTCTGTCTGCTTGGTAATCAAATTTATGGGGAACTAAACCAGGTCTTTTCTTTAAATAGCAGGTATTTGTACACTTTGCATATGCAAAATTCTCTGTCTTCTTCAAGCTAAAAAATATAACGTTGTCAATAATTTTGGAATAATCATTCAAACGTTAATAATCTAACGATTAATAATATTGATACTATTTCCGTATTTTTTTGGATTATAAGACAAAAAATGTCTAATGGACTAAATAACAAGTGAATCATGATAAGTGTAATAAATGGATGCAATAGTTAATTTCAAAAATAATAAATGACTCATCTTGTAATAAATGAAGTACAATACATTTAATAATAAGTTTGATGCATATACCTACAGCATATCGTTAAAAATTTCAATAATATTTCATCCTTCTTAGTCTCGTCATATATACCGAAAAATATGGTAGGTACTTCAAATTCTCAATGTATATAATCTAAACATACATTAAACCTACGTTAAAGTGATCCTCGCAAGCAAACATAGACGAAGTTGGAAGTCCGTCTGTGAAATCACGTCTTGCAGCCATTATAAAAAAATTATCAGGGGTGCTTATAGTGGTGGATTTACAGCATGGTACAAAGCACCACTTATACTTCTTATATCAACTCGTATACTTCTAACCTGTGCCTTGCTCACCTTGCTCCATTACCAATGGTTATCAACCTATGATGTGCAATCTCGTAGTTCAACATTCCAACGTCTTGCACTCTGAAAGCTGTTTGCGCGCCAACTCAAATTTATGCATTTTCAATAATTTTTTCCAATCTTAATAAGTTTCTGTTGAACCCCATGTTTTCCAAAGTGATATCTTAACAGTGCTTAACATTTTGCATAAATAAAAATAAGTAGTGGAATGGTCCATTGTGTTTTTCGTTAGAGAAATCACTTGCACCTAAGAATCCAACAGCCTGTTCCTTAGATTTACCAACTTTCTCTGGCACAAAAAATAAACAATACAATAGGTGCTATTTTCAGATTGAGATTAACATAGCCATTGATATTTTATTAACCATGAGAACTGAAAACTTATTTTTTGGTTATTAAAAATGCATGGAGGAAATTTGTAATCTGATTTTGGTTGCCAAATAGTTCCTATGCTATCTAACTTGTCATCAGTAGCCAGTGATTTATGTTTTAAAACAGCAATATCATTCTGACTATTATGAATTGAATTTGAAGTGGTTGCCTCTGTTTCATTGAAATATATTTTGATATGCTTCATTCGTTGCCTTTGGTGTTACAAACTGTTTCTTCCACCTTTGCAGAGTCTGTCTCGGTTTTGGGTTTCTTTCCAAATAAGTGCATCAAGTTGCACATAATCTTTCTTTTTTCAGCCATTTCTATTAGGGGTTAAAAACTGCAAATATTTAACAATTACAGAAATAATAGTTATTTAACAATAACAGAAACAGGAAAATGTATAGGATTTGGAATAAACCAAATTAAACTAAAATAATTACAATGATGAAATTTTTCATGCTAATTCACAAAGAGATATGGATAGCAAAAAATTAGATTGGCTTAAAACTTTCCGTTAATATACCTGTATTCATTAAAACATCGAGAATATAAAACATTTTCATGTGAAATTATTATCATCACTTAAAAACTGTCACCAACTCGACGAACTTCAGTAAAATCTAATATAGCACGAGAAACTACTCGTTACAAAAACTGTTGAACCTAAGTTTACATTCCTCAGAGAAATAATCCGAACTGATGATGCATACTTAGCAGGAACCACTATTAGATATTTAATCACATTGATAGTCACTACTATTTTGTTGATCATAAACAAAACATGCACTATCACTAAATTTGTTTCAATGAGAAACAAAGTGAAACTAATGCTCATAAATGCTTTCTCTTGTGCACTTCCTTCATTGCCTATGGTGTTAAAAATTGTTTCTTCTGCCTCTGCCGAGAGTGCCTCGGTCTTGGGTTTCTTTCCAAAAAAAGTGCAACAAGTTAAGCACAATCTTTCCTTATGTGGCTAACTAGTGGGTATATAAAATACATGGGTAGATTGCTAGTTGTTAGAAACTTTGCATGATATAAATATGCATAATTCAAGAAGTATCTGTATAATGATCATAAATTATGCATAAGCTGAGAAAATATAAAAAGTCAAGAGTATATTTCCTGTGAAAATGCACATTTACAAGGTTAGTAAGAGATTTTTAAGGGGAGCTGAAGGCCATGAGCCCTCCCCCATCGGTGTGCCCCTGAATTCATGTAATGTCTGCAATTTCTAAATTTTTATTTTGATATTTTACAGCAATATCTATTGAATAATCTATCTGAAGCCAAGTTTGATGATACTATTATGGCAACAAGCAAATATTTAAGAAATGACTTCTAAAAATGATTTTTTTTTTACTTTTTTAACATACGTGATCATGAAAAATTCATATCCATTGCCATTATATTACACGGAGACAACTAAAAAACCTATTTTGGAGTCTAGCTCCTTAATCTGGCAGAGATTTTCAATTTTGAGCCATTGCCCATCCTCAAGTTATTTAATTTAAGTAATTTTCACAAATTTTTCAAAATCACGCTGACTCAGGCACCTAGAAAAAGCAAATTTTACAGAAATAAACAAACTTCATATTCAAAATAAATCTCCCCGAGATCACAATACCAAAATAAAACTAGGCACACTGTGACACACTTACATAAAGTATTTCTCACGTTTCTGTGGATCAAATGTATTACTTACAACTATCAAAAAGTACAAATGAATAACTCCAACAGCTATTTAGTGACACGTTTCCATCACAAAATTGTGTTCTTTGCTTTTGTACAGAGGAATAAATGTACAGACACTCCCCGGGTTACATAATCCTCAACTTCCATAAACCCGCACTTACATAAGCAGTCCCATAAATTACTATAAAAATTTTGCTATGTTTACATTAAAGTTTATGTTAACAGTTTTCATGAGTGGGAACTAAATATGTGTGCAGAGGAAGAACGCAAGGTATTGGTTGTAATGCGGTAGCCTCACTATGCTTTGCAGCCACTATTGGCAATCTAGCAAATTTTTAGCTAGATCTAGAGACTTTGTGTTCAAACCAGCGCCTAAAAAGACCACAGGAACTATCGATGAATCTAGCGAATAGATTTAACAATCTACCTAATTCCATTATAATTGTGGCATATATCTGCACTCATAGGAATACAAAAATAAATCACATTATAATATTAACATAGTAACAGTAAATGATGTAATTTCATTTTCATCTGATGCTATACAACAACACACGTCTTCAAATAGCAGCAATAATTCCTCAAACTAAAACATGATTTATATATTGGCCTTTCAATTATTATTCAGGAGAAATTACAACTGTTAACTTTTTGTTATACATGTAATTTCCTCATTTCAGTTGTACTGTATACTATCCATAGTAATTTTCAACATGCAAATTTTGAGTTATGTAACAAGTGCCAAAATGCATTCCTTAAGTAACCCAGGGAGTGTTGTATGTTCTTTTTGGATTGCTTAACATAAAAGGAGTCCAAAAATGCTGTTACGGTAAAATGTGATTTGAGCAAGTCATGAATTTCAAGGCAATCTAACAATTTGTTTGTATTTAATGAAAAGTATATGCAATTCAGTTATTTCTCTTACATCACCTTTTCTGTGAGAATGAACTCGGGCTGACACTCTTCTATTTACATAGAATATTTTTGTGATTTAGGTTTACTACTTGACAGCTAGTAAGGAATTTTAAAAAGTTCCTGATAAATATCGTGATTGTTATATTATTCCACGCATTTAAAAAAATATTTAGGTTATATATCAGAGAAATAAAATGCATGGAATATTGCGCCTACTGAAGAAAATGCCTACTCATCTCATGGTTTCATGCCAGGCGCGCAGTATTAGTAGGCGTTTCGCAGGTGGCCTACCCTCAAAAGATGAAGGGGCAAACATGTAATGTCCACACCTCCCTTTTTTTGTTCGGAATTTGTGGAGAAAAAAAGTGAAGGCATTACACGAGTAAATATGGTACTTCGTTTTCTTGACTTTAAATTAGTAGATACATAAAAATAGCCTATCATTATATACAGCGCTGTTACTAGCTATTTTACCACTCAGAGAAAAGTACCAAATATAATTCCATAAATTCTCTAATACCAATATGGATTTAGAGTGAACAATTAATAAATAAAAATAAACTATATATGATATAATTTATTACTATAAATGTACATAATTTTAATACAATTATAAATGTAATTACATACATAATTATGCACATAATTTAAATACAGAAAGTATAAATATTTTAATATTAAAGAGTTATTTTAATGTAGCAAACTCTTCAGTAGCCACATCGAAATTTATAGTTTCTGCTATGCATAATGTCTGGAACAAGTATAGTAGTGACATCTCGGTTCTTTTAGCATAGATTCGGATAATGCACAGATGTCTCGGAATGCCTCTCTTGCACTAAGCGAGGTATGCCTGTATGCAAGACGTGGGATTTGAGGAAAGAGGAGGCTTTTGAGATGTGGACTAAATAACATAATAATTGGAATGATGGTAATCGAAGCCTTGCATGCATTAGGATTAGGAAGGAATTTAAATAATTAGGTAAGAGATGAGAAATTAGAGGTCAAATTTTGGGATAACATCTATTATAAGAACAGATGGTAGGATGCTAGGAAAAAGTCAGTGATGGGAAGATAGAAGTAAATTTGGGTATTTTTCAAGAATGTATTAGGTGAAGATAAAAAAAAAGCCTGAATCACTCTGCGAGGTGAAAAACTTATGACAACTATTTATAGGATGATCAGATCTCCTGTTTTTATGAGATATGCCCTATTTTTCGTCATTTTGTCCTAGTGTCCCAATAACATTTATCAGGAGAGTATTTTTTCCTGTATCTTAAATTTTAAAAAGCAACTTAAAATGTTATTTATGGCATGAGTGCAAATGACCTGAGAATGTATATTTCAACATTTATTAGAAATGTTAGTTTTGGTAAGTTGAGGAAAATAGCAGTTTTTTTAACAGAGGAAGGATAAATTGGATGATCAAGAAATCTATTAATATTTGGCATGTTTCATATTTATTTTCATAAAATGAGTATTGTAAACAAATTCATTCACTACAACTGCCTTAACCCTTTGCCTGATTTGCCCATATCAGGTGTGGGCACTGCTTCAAATTTCATATGCCAGTGTTTTTTCCAGATTATAATTTCTCGTTATTTTGTTGCAGTATTACATTGAAAATATAATATTTGAACTATTAAAGTAACTTATTGCTTTTATCATTATTTTTATAGATAAATGTTGATTGAAGTTGATATTTTCTTCAAAATTTTAAAATTTATAAGACTGTTAAGGGGTTGAGGCATTTGACTACATTCATTTTTAAAAAAATTGTATATTGACAAGAAAAAATGAATGCATTTATTTTAGAAAAAATGTTTTTACAATACCACATGTATGCTTATCCATATTTGCATGATGACAAATTATATCACATAAATTGCAATGATTGCATTTGAATTTTCAAATATTGATGATATCTCAGCTGAACAATATTTTTTTCTATTGGTTGAGTAATTGACTGTTGAATAATTGCCTATGCATGAAATTCAAACTAAATTAATCGAACAGATTTTCAAAAATATCTTGAATCACTTTTTGGCACTTCTCTCTAAACTCAAAAAATATGATCTTGAGGGCTCAAACAATAGAATAATACATTCAATGGCTGGCGTTAAAGTCAACCACCGGTTCTTTGAATAAACCTAGTAATTTCTTATATTCAATTGATGCTTCATCACAAAAGCTTGACTGTATTGGCCTAAATCGGGTGATAGCACATCTTTAAATAATGACATTAACTTTTACTAAACCACAATTTATTTTGCAAACTTAGTAGCTGGGTTTAATGTTTGGCATCATCATATATTTATTATATATATATTAAATTTATATATATATATATATATATATATATATATATATATATATATATATATATATGGGTGGGTGTGTATACACATACACACACATAGTAAAACCCCATATTTACATTATCGGAATGCATTTTTTCCCGTTATTTACAACATTTTATATGGGCCCCATCAATTTTTTTATGATTCCAATGTAAGTAAAAACCCTGTATTTACATCATTTCATTTAAAATTTTCCTGCTATTCGCGTCATTTTGTTAGAATTTCCAATTTTTTTAAAACAATTGAGCATGCGATTCTCAAGAGTTTTAAATATTTTTCGGCTCAGGTTTGCAAAAAATCCTAATTTTTTGAGCGATGATTTCAAAAATGGTGGCAGAGTAGGAACAGTGCCCCTAGAGGCAGAAACATGAACTCTTTCTTTTCAAAACAACACTCACGTTAAGGGTAAAGCCTACTGAGTCATAATGTGAATCTCGGATGCAAGATGGCACCGCGGTCACTCGGATTTCGTGCACTAGTAGTTCGAATTTTGGACGTAGGGATTAGTCCTGTCGCACCAATGACGTAACCAAAAGAAGATGGAAGGGATGGGGCAGAACCAAGATGATACCCTCTTCCCTTCCCCGACCTAATCAGCAAAGGAGGGGAAGTGCCCGGCACACGGGGAAAATATTCTCTGGCGATTAAATGTGCCTGTCGACCTCACCCTCCCCTCTAGCCCTGCCATGAGTAGGCTGACCGTATATGATAACAAAGCATTAGATTTCAGGCGGAGACATCGGCGATTGCACTCACCGCACCTCTAGGTGTGAATCCGCCACACCTTTTTTCCCCGAGACCTAGCCTAGAAGGTCCTCGGTGTTCACAATAGATGCCCACATGATTGAGCTTCTGTTTTCTTATTTTTCAATCCCATAAAATCCGTCAGACTTACTATTATGTCCTGCGTCAGCGTTTGTTTCTTTTATCTATTGACGCTAGATAGTTCGTGAAATCTAATTAACCTTTATATATTTTAAAAGAATACTAATTATATTACAATGACTATCAGGCAAAATAGGTACAAAGACATTTTTAAAGATTCGAATAACTTGTTTATTTCAACGTTAAAATTTATGTACTCTCAGGCAGCGCCGTAACTAGCTATTTTAGCACCCGGAGAAAACTAAAAAATATGCGCCCCCTCCATAAAAAATTCTCTAATTCATTTTCCGTATGATTCTAGCTCAAAGGACGATTTTTCCCAAGTTAATTTTTTAGTTTTTTCGTCATTGATTTCTTCGAATTTCGCGTAAATACTGGCGTTTTTATCACTCACTAGCGTAATTGCCCTTCAAATATGACGGGTATGCGTGAATTAAATTGAAATAAAAAGATTAATGAAACCAACTCTTAGATACACTAAAAAGTAAACAATAAATATAAAATTCACATAATTGAGTGTTCCAGAGATAAAAATAGTTATGGATGAATGGAAATTGCATGACAAAGAAATACATAACGGTACACAATTCTTTTACTTCCAAAATTATTTTTAATCTATGGAACCTTTAATTTTGTCTCTCTCCTTCTTTATTTCTTCCTCCTTCACTCATATTAAAACATTCACATGCATTCCTTAATGTATATAGTACATATTAGGATTAAGGCATCAATACTATATCGTTATTCATTTCATCCTAAGCTATCTATTGTTCGGGACGTAAGGGCAGTGGTGTGCTGGAAACGTCGATATATAATGATGGACAAATGATTCAAACAAAGTTGTAGTAAATTATATTTCCTACAGCTTTTATTCCAGTATATTTTTCCATTTATCAAATATTAAAGCAAATATTTCAAAATAACGGATAAGTGACGAGAGTAAACACCCACTTTCGAGTGACCGATTTTTACTAAGAACTAATCAGATCTTGCGACTTTCAAAAACATGCTAAATATAAAATTTGGCGTTAACCTGATTATTGGTTTTTGAGTTAGAGCACCCACAAAATAACTGTCACATACTCGTGTCAAAGTCAATTTGTTATTATTTTCTGATAAGCCATACATATTTCATTTACATACCCTTTACATTTCAATTGATTTACACATGGCCAGATCGGAAAATACCCTGTTTAGGCAAAAGGCCTCTTCAGGGTAAATTCAGGTGCAGATAGTACAATTGTATTCGTTTAACCAGTAATATTTCGATCTTATTGCTTTCTCTGGGGGTGGCTTTTGCCTGGCATTCGCCCGAGACGGAAGGGAAACCCGGCAAAACCTTCCGTACACAGACGGAATGAATAGATGGTCACTATCGCATTTCCACTTGCTCACAGCACCAGTTTTTCACAAAGTTCTTAGTAAATATAACAAATACAAATAAATATATAACAAATAACATTTTGTAATGTGTAACAGATAAACAGGTGGGGGGAGATATGGACTTTGTTGCGGGGGTAGAGGGTAGGGGCGTCTGGGCAATAAAGCGATAGTGTCGCCTCTATTATCCTGCCGGGGTGGGGCGCTTGTGTTTGGGGTGGGTTGGGAGGATAATGGGTAGGGAGCGAGGATTTGCTGGAAGAGGTGGGGGATGTGTGCCCTCATTCTTTCGGCCGCTCTGCAGCGGAGTCTCGCCATTCGGTGTAGGACCGGTTCTATTTCGGCCCGCGCGCGTACCTCGGCTGTGGGTGTGCGGATCGGAGCCCTCATGATGTTGCGGAGGATGACTCTCTCGATGGTTGCCAGTCTCGAGATGTTTTCTTTTGCGAGCGGCGTGATGGCAGGGGCGCCATATTCGATGACGGGTCTGATGAATGATTTGTACAATTGTATGGCCGTCTCCTCGGAGTCGCCTTTTCCTCCCGCTCGCACGGCTCGAATAAGGTTGCTGCGCCTGGTTATGGTGGATATCAAGTTTCTCAGATGGGTGGCGATCGAGGGTAACACCGAGGCATTTCCCCTCTTTCTGCAGGCCGATTTTCCCCCAAAGGGTGACGGAAATCGGTTGCTGCGGACCTCCTTGTTCCCCCTCTTCGTGAGTGAAGGTAATCAGGATCAATTTTTCTGGGTTTGGCCGAAGGCGCCACTTTCTCATTCACTCCTAGAGCCGCCGGAAGTCCTTTTGTAGATAACGTGCTGCGGTGTCAGATTTGCGTGCCGTGGCCCACAGCGCCGAGTCGTCTGCGTACTGCGCGAGGGTCACCTGTGGAAGAGCGGGAGATGGCATGTCAGCGCAATATAGAATAAAAAGGAGCGTCGATAATACCGTTCCTTGGGGCACGCCGGATTTAATGCGGAAGGGATTGGACAGGGTGCCACCTACTTTGACTCTTTCATGTCCGTCGGGGATAAAGGAGTATTGGAAGCGGGATAAGTTGGGTGGGATATCGGGAATTAGGGAGATTTTAAGGGATAGCCCGTCATTCCAGAGTTTGTCGAATGCCCTTTTGATCTCCATGAAGATCGCGGCCGTGCACCCTCTTTTGTTGTTTTCTTCTGCCGCCGTGTTGGTGAGCAGCGTCAGTGCGTCCGCGGTTGTCCTGTGCGCTCGGAATCCGTATTGATGGTCTGGGAGGATGCCGCCTGCGTCTAGGATTCTTCGTGCTGGCTATGGCTTCTTTCAGGTCGTCGTCGATGATTCCTTCCTAGGTTTCCTCGCTGATATCTGTGGGGATTAAGTTAAGTATAATGTTCTGCATTACCTCTATGGATTCTCTGTGAAATTTCTCGTCGAACCTTGGATCGTCGGTCGGCGTGTGTATTTCTTCCAGCACGCGTAAGAATTCCTCCGTTTTTTTTCCTCCATGCCGAGGCTTTTCCCGTCGTGAACTAGGTGGGAATCTTCTTGTCGTATATCTCCCGAGAAGCCTTTGAATCGGTCCTAGATCGTTTTCCTTTCCCTGAAATCTAGACACATGCAAGTTTTCTGCAATAAATCGTATTTATAATCAAGTACCTTTCATTAGATGATGGCCTGGTTCCTGTTCCAAACGGTTTTTAATGCTGGGTCCTTCCTCTTTTCGAATTATCGGTAAATCCTCCAGTTTTCCTTGATGAGGGCGACGACGTACTTAAGCAGAGGCGTTTTTTTACGTCGATTTTCTTCCTTGGCGTGCATTCGTTAGCAGCCTGTTAAATAATATTGTTTAATGTATCGATTGCATTGTCTACCTCAGTGGTTGTCTTAGGTCTCTCTGCAGGGAGTAATCCTCCGGCGATGATTTCTTCGAACATTGTAAAGGTTGGATTTTGCTCAATCCTTATTGTTTATCGTCCGTCTCGGTCTTTTGGCGGAATCTCCGGTGGCGATGGGGTAGATGTGTGGCAGGTGGTCCGACGTGATGGTATCCTCGGCTTTGACGACCCCGAAAATTGGGCGTGACAGCTCGCGTGCCAGCTCGCGTGCCAGTTCGCGTGCAAGCTCGCGTGCCAGCTCGCGTGCCAGCGTGCGTGCAAGCGTGCGTGCCAGCGTGCTTGCCAGCGTGCGTGCCATAGTGCGTGGCAGCGTGCGTGCCAGCGTGCGTGGCAGCGTGCGTGGCAGCGTGCGTGGCAGTGTGCGTTGCAGCGTGCGTGGCAGCGTGCGTGGCAGCGTGCATGGCAGCGTGCGTGGCAGCGTGCGTGGCAGCGTGCGTGGCAGCGTCTGTGGAAGCGTGCGTGTCAACGTGCGTGGCAGCGTGCGTGGCAGCGTGCGTGACAGCGTGCGTGGCAGCGTGCGTGGCAGCGTGCGTGGCAGCGTTCGTGGCAGCGTCTGTGGAAGCGTGCGTGTCAACGTGCGTGGCAGCGTGCGTGGCAGCGTGCGTGACAGCGTGCGTGGCAGCGTGCCTGCCAGCGTGCGTGCCAGCGTGCGTGCCGGCGTGCGTGTTTGCGTGCGTACCAGTTTGCGTGCCACCGTGCATGCGTAGATTGGAGCGTGAAATCATTCAACTCTTGACCTACGTCAAAAAAAAAGAAAGTTGGCGAGGGCAGTAACAACATCGTAGAGAAGGATCGAGGGAATGAGAGTAAATGGTTGTGTTCGCAAACGCATAATGTTTACGATCATAATTTTTTTATACTTTTTCTAATTATTTAGGTACAAATATTATGAGCATATCGCTTTTTTTCGAATTACAAATTATCAAGGTTTTCGAATTATCCAGGTATGAAGTTTGCTTATTGAGTCTTAAAATAAAAGAAATTTCGAATTATACAGAAATTTTGAACTAAAGAAATTCTAATTATCTAGGTTTTACTGTACTTGTAAATTGTATGCATACGCAGATGCACCATCACATAAAATTCAAATTTTTATCCCCGTATTATACTGATAGAAGGGGCATTTTCCTAGACGCTTCTAACTGTTCATCTATAGATACATTTTCATCTTGGGTGTATAATTTCAGCAAATTTTCCACCCAAAAATCCCAAACAACGCGTATGGGTGCCAGTCTGTCACCTTTCCGGTGCTCTTTTCTGCCATCTCTATTGTCAAATATTAAAACTCCTGTAATTTTATAAAATCTTTCAAGAGACATGACGGCACTAAAAATCGGCCTACCATGTACTTCGTCCCGCAAACTTTTCAGTGATCCGTTATGAGATCTGTAAACGCCTGCCAATACCAAATGTCTAATATAAGGCTCTATGTGAGCATAGTCCATATCTTTCCAAGTTTTTCCATTGACACGCCTATCTTCTATATTGGCCATTGTTATAATTTTGTTAGTGTGAATTATCATGCCAAAAGATGATTTTTGGGTGGTTATGCGACTTGTGGGATATCTTGTTAGTCCTAGAGAAAATTCTATTACGTTATGATACGACTTGATTTACAAATCTATGAAATCCTTTTTATCTTTTGAGATCATCAAGACGAATCGTCTAAAATAAGGCCATCCTTACTTTCAGAATATTTTCGTCGAATGTCCTTCATATTCATCGTTATCTTCTAATTCTGAGACATTTTTACTTAAATCCTCATCATGAAAATATTCATTATCAGAATCACAAAATAGATCCATTGTTAGGGTCTAAAAGATGAAAGTTTTTAGGAAAACAATAATAATATTTTCACGTTTAATTAGAAATTAGAAATTACAAAGCAATAAAAATAAAATATTACCTAAATTTAGCTATAATTTCACAGTTTTCCTTCAAATAAGTTTTCAATCTCACAGCGAGAATTCATAACTGATAGATTGTTATTGGAACGCTTTAATTTGTATTGTGAGTCATTATATGGCAAACGACAAACGTGTCACCAACAGAAGGAGCGTAATTCATTTATTTCCAAGAAAAAATTATATATTTTGTTTAACTTCCTGTTCATCGATTTAGTACTATATACGACAAAATTCTGATATAGCCATCACATGACTTTCTCCATACTTGTAATATTTCTAAAACTTCCAAATAGGTTAAATGATAATAAATATTTAAGGAACTGCAAGAAAAATTCCAAGACTTAACAAAGAACCGAAATAAACTCAAATGGTAGCCTTCTGATACTTGATTTTAGCCACGAATATCCAACCTTTAAGATAAGAACAAGAAATCCAAACAAGAACTAATGCAGGCAAGTTTCCCAAAGTTCACGTACTGAATTGATTACTCATATATTCACAGGAAATGTTTCAGTATGTGTTAGTCATTCCAAGAAATTCTCATACCATAAATACGACTTGTAGCTCATAGTTTATCTATGAGAGCTGAAAATTGTAAAACAAATCAATAGAGTATTATCAGTATCAAGAATAAGGTCAGGCTCAACCGTGTGGAATTCTGAATTGTGCCACGCTCTTCATTGGCTGGAATGGTCAACTTTTGATGACAGTGTCAGACAACGTGTAAGTGAGATAGTGACCACAAGTTCCACCCACCAATTTAACCAATTGTGTTTCTATTTTGAACGAGTTTAACTTAGGCCTGAAATTCGCCCCTAGCCTCCATTTATCTACACGTGTGTTGAAGAATCTAGTCGTCCATTGTGATTTGGCACTACAAAAAGAATCTCATTCGTTTAAGCACGTTTTTGCTTGTAAAATTTCTTCCTTCCTCAATGTTCCTCGACCCAGACCACTAACCCGCTCTCACTCTCCCGCCTTACTTTCTAGTTTTAAAACAATTTTATTGTCCAAGAGGCTGATCTGTAATAAAAGTAGGAACCCCAATTATAACGGCGGGTAAAACCAGCTAAGAAAACTAAAAGCAAAGGAAAACGAACCAAAACATCGAATACTATAACAACTAACCGAAATTAAAAGGCAGAAAATATCGGCATCTAAAAGAACAAACACAAATAAAAAGGCGGTTGAAAGCAGCAAATAATGTAAAACCAAAGGAGAACGAACCACAAATTCAAACACTAGCAATAACTAACCGACATCTAAAAGTAGATTATATCGGGAAATTAAAGAACAAAACCCAATAAAAAAGACGCTTGCAACAGGCAAATAGAAGCAGGTAAAGCCAAATGAGAAAGTACCAACAAATCAAACATTAGCAACAACAAACCGACATCCAAAATTAGAATATATCTACAAATAAAAGAGAAACACTAATAATAGAGACGGGTGAAACCAGCAATAGAAATAAAAACCTAAGAAAACGAACAATAAAGTGCCACAATAGCATCAACTAACCGCCAACTAAAGGTAGAAGATATCGGTACATGAAAGAACGATCACCAATAAAAAAGGCGGTTGAAAACAGCAATTAAAAGTAAAACAATGGAGACCGAAACAAAAAATCAAAAACTTGGGACAACTAACAGATATCCAATGGTAGATGATATCGGAAAAGACCACCAATAGAAACGAAGGTTGAAAGCAGCAAAGAAAAGTAAAACCAAAAGAGACGTACCAAAAAATCAAACACTAGCAAGAACTAACCGACATCCAAAGGTAGAATATATCAACAACTAAAAGAACGAATACCAAAAAAGGGCGGTCGAATCCAACAAATACAAGTAAAACCAAAGGAGAAACAACTAAAAATCAAGCAAATGTGGACGATATCGTCAATAAGACAAACCACCATTAAAAACAGCGGTTCAATCCAACAAAGTAAAAACCAAAAAGAACTAACAAAAATATCAAACATTATCAACAACCAAACCACATACAAAATGTGGAAGATATCGTCTAAATGAATATAAAGAGTGAAATAACAAGAAATCGAGAAACCTCGGCGACTAAATAGAGCATAAGAAATTCTTCAATTAACACTGACGCTAAGCATTCAGTTCTTAAGCAAACAATTAATAAACAAAATTGTTTTCTAAAGTCAAGGGTGAGATATTGTTACAAAGTAATCTATTGAAAAGGTCATTTCTTTAACATATATTCGCAAATTCCATTTTAACATAATATATTTATTTTGTCTAATAAGATAACAGTATTTCTTTATGTCGCCAGTTTTTATTAAATATGTTTTTCCATGAATTTTCTGATAGGTGGTGTCCCTGTAGACTGCTATTTTACGAATAAATTAAAATTTCTCCGAAATTACAGGTTTTACGAAAATTTGTTTTGTACAACATTGCTGTTTAAGAATATTGCTTATAATGATGTCAAAGTAAATATTTGAAAAAACTCGAATAAATCATAACATTTTCCAAACGTTGCGTTCTAGGAAAAAGGTTTCAAACGTACATTGTACAAAAAAACTTTATCCACAATTTTTAAATAAAATGTTATTGTACATCATGAAGTTTAAATGGAGAAAATTAATAAAACAAAAAAGTGACCTGGAGACTTCGGGTTTACCGATTTTTTCCAATAACTATTATTTCATTGGACTTTAACAATGATGTAAATATAAAATTTCGCATCGCTGATATCAATAGTCTTTTAGTTATAGCGTCTATAAGTTCCCAATCACATACACGCAAGAAAATAGTCAAAACGTGTTCAGAGGACCTCAAAACGTTTATTACCGTTCAAATCTTGAAATCGATATTTTCATGAAAATAATACTTTCCGCAATAGTATAGTGAAATTAATAAAAATCTATGTTGGTTGGTTGTTCCATGTCATCCTCTTAAAACGCGAACGGCTCGATCAAATATGTAGATATAAACATGAAATTTTCCGGAGTTAATCTCCTCGGATAATAACATGCTCATAGGAAGGAGAATTTCTGAAAAGTATCCAGGGTTAAACTCCGGACAATGATTTGCTATCTCCAAAAGATAACACGTCAAAATCTACAGTTTAACGTGCAGGCATATTTTTATGAGATTCAAATTACCAAGAACAGATTAAATGTGGCTGGAAAAATGCAGTAGCAGGGGGACAATGTCGAGCAGGTGGGTGTGATACCGTACCTGCTGCCGATTACATTATCGCGGGCTCAAATACCACGTAATACCTAGTTTTTTCGTTTTAACCAACATCATTATATTAATTTGTAGTATTATTATTTATTTTTTAACACTATCATATAATTATTTTATTTTTATTATATTAGGATATATTGACTTCATTAAAAACGACAAACAAAACCCTATTGGAAGCTGATTTGATGTGAATTGCCGTCCAAAAGAACATAATTGTTAAATTTGTGCTATTCCTCACTTGAAGGGGAAGTCTGTATACACGTTTTTGGATGTTAACTGTCGAAAAACCAAAAAAGGATTTATAAATCTTCACAGCAGCAAATAAAAGTAAAACCAAAGGAGAACGAATCAAAAATTCAATCACTAGCAAGAACTAACCTACATCCAAAGGCAGAGTATATCGGCAAAAAAAGAACCACCAATGAAAACAAAGGTTGAAACCAGCAAAGAAATGTAGAACCAAAAGAACCAGAAAATCAAACACTAGCAATAACAAACCGACACCCAAAGGTAGATTATATTGGCAAATAAAAGTACAAACACCAAAAAAGGAGCTTAAAACCAGCAAATAGGGGTAAAACAAAAAAACGACCAACCAAAACATCAAACTCTAGACACAACTAACCGATATCCAAAGGTAGATTATATCGGCAAATAAAAGATCGAACACTAATAATAAAGACGCTTGAACCCAGCTAATGAAAGTAAAACCAAACGAGAATGAAGAAAAAATTGCAACAGTAGCGAAAACTATCCGACATACAAAGGTAGATGATATCGGCATAAACAACCATCAATAAAAACGACGGTTGAGACCAGCATAGAAAAGTAAAACCAAAAAAGAACGAACAGGAAAATGAAACACTAGCAACACCTAAGCGACATCCAATGGTAGAAGTTTTCGGCAAATAAAAGAGCAAACGCCAATAAAAAAGGCAGTTTTAACAAGAAAATAAAAGTAAAACCGAAGGAGAACGAACCATAAAATCAATCATTAGCATCAACTAATCCACATCCAAAAGTAAAAGCTATTGGCCTATAAAAAAACAGCAATTAATAAGAACGACGGTTGTGACTAGCAAAGAAAAGTAAAACAAAAGATGAACGAACCAAAATATCAAACCCTGACAACAACTAACCGGCATTCAAGTTTGAATATATCGACAAATAAAAGAACAAACACCATTAAAAGAAACAGTTGAACCCAGAAAATACATTAAAACCAAAGCATAACAAACCAAAAAATGCCACGATAGCATCAACTAACCGAAATCAAAAGGTAAATGCCAGGGCAACAATAATCAACCGTCAATCAAAACGACGGTTGAAACCAGCAAAGAATAGTAGAACCAAAGGTGAACGAACCAGAAAATCAAACACAGCTAACCGACATCCAAAGGTAGAAGAATCGGTAAATAAAAGATCAACTACCAATAAAAACTGCGGGTGAAACCAGAGAAGAGTAAACCCAAAGGAGCACAAACCATAAAATCAAACACTAGCTACAACAAACCATCATCCAAATTTCGAAGTTATCGCAAAATTAAAAAACACATATATAAACCAGTATAAAAAAGTAAAACCAAAGGAGAACGAACCAGAAAATCAAACACTTACAGCAAACAGCTTACCAATATCTAAAGGTAGATCATATCAGCAAATAAAAGATCAACCATAAAAAAACGGCGGGTGAAACAAGCAAAGTACACTTCAAGGAGAACTAACCAAAAATCATATACTAGCAACAACTAGCCAACATCCAAATGTAGAAGTAATCGGAAAATAAAAAAAACAACCACCAGTAAAAATGGCGGTTGAAACCAGTAAAAAAAAGTAAAATCAAAGTAGAACGAAGCAAAAGATCAAACAATAGAATTTACTAACCGAATGCCAAAAGTAGAGGATATCGCCAAATAAAAGAACCTACCAACAATAAAAACGACGGTTGTAACCAGCAAAGTAAAGTAAAACAATAAGAGAACGAAGTAAAAATCAAACACTGCCAATAACAAACCGACATCCTAAGGTAAAAGTTATCAGGAAATAAAAGAACGAACACCAATAAAAAAGGCAGTTGACCCCAGCAAATAAAATAAAACCAAGGGAGAACAAACAAAAAATGCCACTATAGCAACAACTAACCGACATCCAAAGATAGAACATATCGGCAAATAAAAGAACCAACACCAATAAAAAAGGCAGTTGGAACCAGAAATAAATGTTAAACCAAACAAGAACAAACCAAAAAATGCCAAAATAGACACAACTAAATGACATCCCAAGGGAAAATATATCGGCAAAAAAAGAACAAACACCAATAAAAAGGCAGTTGAATCAAAAAAATAAAAGTAAAACCAAAGGAGAAAGAACCAAAAAATCAAACATTAGCATCAACTAATTGACATCCAAAAGTAAAAGCTATATGCTTATAAAAAAACAGCCATTAATAAGAACGACGGTTGTGACTAGCAAAGAAAAGTAAAACAAAAGATGAACGAACCAAAATATCAAACCCTGACAACAACTAACCGACATCCAAAGTTAGAATATATCGACAAATAAAAGAACAAACACCAATAAAAGAGGCAGTTGAAAATAGAAAATAAATGCAAAACCAATGAAGAACAAACCAAAAAATGCCACAATAGACATCCCTAAGGTAGAGTATATCGGAAAATAAAATAACAAACAGCAACAAAAAAACGCTTGAAACCAGCAAAAATAAAACCAATAGAGAACTAACAAAAATATCAAACCCTAAAAACAACCCAACTATATCCAATGTGGAAAATATCGTAGAAATGCAAATAAAGTGTGAAGTCACAAGCTATCGAGAAACCAGGTCGGCTAAATAGAGCTAAGCTAAGCATTCAGTTGTCAAGCAAACAATCAATAAACAAAATTGTTCTCAATTGTCAAGGGAGACATATAGTTACAGCGCAAACTCTTGAAAAGATATTTTTTGTTTAACATATATTCGCAAATTCCATTTTAAAATTATATTTTTATATTGTCTTATAAATCAACTGTATTTCTTGACGTCGCCATTTTTTCTGAAATATGTTGTTCCGTGAATTTTTATTTATTATTTATTTATTACCTCTATTAATTTATTATTTATTTATTTAGTATATCATGATTTATTCACTTCAGTAAAATCGGTGGACAAAGGCTCTCGGTAGCTATTTTGATGTCAATTGCCATCCGAAAGAACATAACTGTTAAATTCGTGCAATTGGTCGCTTGAAGTAGAAGTGTGTATACAAGTTTTGGATGATAATTGTCAACAAACAAGTAAAGCATTCACAAGGCTTCACAAATATTAAAAAAAAACTGAATAAATTACGTTATCATTTTACCAGATTTGGAGAACGTACAACTTATGTACTCACATCCAATTTGATAAATATTATGGCGTAGTGACGAACATAGTTGAGTTTTAAGAGAAAGACTTTTCGTGTTTTTGCAAACCGTAGTTTGTAACTTTTAGCTTTCGAATTCGGATTCCTTCCGTGAATGCTATTAGCCACGCTCGAGAGGAAGTTAAGGTGAACGCCAGCGATGTATGATAGGCTGCCCCTAACGCCCAATGGATGTAATCAAAAGAGAACGTACCAAAAAATCAAACAATAGCAACAACTCAACGATATTCATAGGTAGAAGTTGTCGGCAAAAAAAAAAACAACCTATAAACACGGCAGTGAAATTGTTGAATATTTCATAATTTAGTGACCTAACTGAAATGACAAAAATAATAAATTGTTCTTTTCTTAACATCAAATCAACCGCCCATTTAGAACCACTGTATAAGCATAGTTAGCTGAAGAATTGCTAAACTACAACGCGACACTTTAAAATTTTTTATTTAAATATGTTCAAATTAAAATCCTTTAAAACAGAATTACCTATCATAAAAAAGTGAAAAAAAAGGAATATGATATTTAATGTGAGGGCTTTTAGAATAATGTAGGAACAACTGATCTTAAAGGTCTATAATTATAAAAGATTTCATCTAAAGTAAAAATAGAGGCAAGTGAACAGTTCCAAAGAATTAAATTATCTAAAGTAGTTTTCGAATGAATTTTCAATGTAAACTATTCCGAGAAGATCGCTTTAATGATTATTATTAGCAAAGCAATACGAATGTGATTATAATTTAACAATAATAAAATACATGTATCGTATAAGGCAATATTATAAGAGGAACGATAAGAATTTAATAATAATAATAAAAAATATAAGCGAAGGAAATTCTCCAAAGCCAGTCAAACTGATAAAACCCGGTTAAAAGGCAGGATAAAACCGGACAAATACCCAATACGTATTTCGGCTACAAAGTAACCATCATCAGGGGATAAAAAAGGGGGGAAGGGGGACTTGAGAGAGGGTGACTGAAACCAAGACCAGTGGCACGCTCTCAAGTGGATGTCCAGGGCTGTGTCTGTGTATTTATACCTGGTAGGTGGACAGGTGATGAAGAAAAAGGGGGGGACCTAGATGACCTAGGTGATGGGAGAAAAAGGGGGGGAGGTCAGTTTAAAAAGAACGCTGTTTATTACACCTAACTCGTTATTCATTAGGGTGTGTCTGTATTTATGAATGTGTAAGCTTTCTGTTGCGTCGAGTTTGGTATTTGGGACTTGTTTAAGTAGTTTAAGGTTATTTGTGTCTAATGGGTGGTTATATTCCAAAATGTGTTTCGCGACGGCCGATTTTTCAAAGCGTCCATGTCTGTAGTGCGCTAAATGTTCTTTAAATCTGATGGAGATACTTCTTTTCGTTTGGCCAATGTAAGACATGTCGCATGTGGGGCACAACACTTGATATATGCCGGATTTTTCTAATGTGGGTATTTTGTCTTTAGGGTTCCCTAATAAATTTTTAATGTAATTTGTATTGTGAAACGTTAATGTATAATTTGCGTCATGAAAAATTTTTGTTAATCCCTTTGTTTAGGGTTGGATGGAAGTGGAGTGAAATAAATTTTTTCTTCCTATCGTCACTTAGAGCAATCGTAGTACTTGTCTTCTTGTCTAATGTTTTGGATTGCTTGTAAATAATGTTGTCTATCAATTCGTGTGTGTACCCGATTTCCAGGGCCGGGTTTTTAATATATTTGACGTCTTTGTCGAAACGTTTTTTATTTAGCGGTGTCGTCAATAGTCTATGTACCATATGGTTGAAAGCCGCGATCTTTTGTTTTAAGACTTATTTTCTTCGATTTCGAAGGTGAAGTTGATAGAGTTGTGAAATAAGTTGAGTTCTTGGACGAAGGTGTTAATGTTATAGAGTTTTGTGTCAAAAATGGAAAAAATGTCATCAACGTACCTGCACCATGTGTTGGGGAAATAGTTTAACGTATTTTTACAGCTTTGCTCAAAAGAATAAAGAAAAATATTTGCTATAAGTGGTGAGAGAGGATTGCCTATTGATGTTCCATTAATTTGTTTATAGAACTTATTTTTAAAAACGAAGTAATTTTGTTCCATGCATAAGTTTGTCAATGTGAGAATTTCTAGAATTTTGTTTTCCTCGACTTGTTTACATAGTAGGCAGTCCTGGAGGTTTTCGAGCGCGACGTCAATGGGAACACTGGGGAAGAGTTGTTCTACGTCAAATGACACCAGTATTTCATCTTTGTGTATTTTTTTGTTTCTAATATGTTCCAAGAAATTTTGGGTGTTTTTAACGCCGTATGTTTCTTTAATGCATATACATTTTAATTCCTTAGTGAGGCATTTTGCGATTTTATAAGAGGGTGAGTTGATGGCCGAAACTATAGGTCTCATTTTGTTTCCTGGTTTATGTATTTTGGGAAGGCAGTAAAGTCTTGGAATGGTGGGATTCGCTATTTTCAGAGCGAACGCTAGTTTTTTGTCAAATGTGTGTTTGCAACGGTTAACAGTTTCTTTGACTTGTGTCGCGAGTTTTATAATGGGATTTTTGGAGATCTGGATGTAGGGGCCTGTTTCAATAGTATTTAATGTTCTTTCAAGGTAGTCCGCTTTGTTTAGAATGACTGTGGTGTTGCCCTTATCAGATTTGGTGTAGACGCAGTCTTTCTTCTTTAAGTTTTGGATGATTTTATAGTCTGTCTTATTTATCTGAAAGTTCTTATTTGGCAAATTGTTCATGTTCCGCTCAATGGCGATTTTACTAGCGGTTCTTATATACTGCTTGGTCGTGTCGTTACTATCCTTTATACCACATTCTATATCAATAATCAGGACGTCAATTGGTGGTTTTTTGTATGGAAGACAATGTTTAAGGCCTTATTGAGCAATCTCATCTCGTCATGGGTGAAGTGAACGTTGGAAATATTTTTAACGAAATTAATCTTATCTGGAGACCCGGTAGGACTAAGTTTCTGAAGAGATTTAATTTTTAAATTTATGCCTCTGAGTTTGGTTTGAATTTTATGTTGGTTAACCTCTTTCAACTTTTGAAAGTATTCATTAAAGAAATGATACTCAATGTTATTAAATTTTTTTGTGATAGCGAGGTGTAGGTTGTATGCTTGAAATTCTAGTTGACTACGTTTAGCGTATTTGGCACGAATTTCTAAATTGAGCCAATGTTGACGTGCTGTTTCTATTGCTTTAGAAGCGTGAGGGTTATTAGGGGGACCGTTAATTTTGATAAATTTGGGGAATAAATGCAAAGATTTGCACTTTTTAAGAAAGTGTATGTCAATAGATAAAGAGATGATTTTAAATTTTAAAGCATGTAATTTGTTGAGTTCTTCCGGCTGGAGAGCCATAATTAGTTAAGTAAAAGAGAGCGAGCTACACTGGAAAATATATAAAATGTAAGCGAAGGAAATTCTCCAAAGCCAGTCAAACTGATAAAACCCGGTTAAAAGGCCGGATAAAAACAGATGAACCCGGATAAAAAACGGATAAAAACCCAATACGTATTTTGGCTACAAATTAACCATCATCAGGGGTTAAAAAAGGGAGGAAGGGGGACTTGAGGGAAGGCGACTTTTAACCGGGTTTTATGGTGAGGTGTGTGCGTATATATAATATATATATATATACATATACACACGAGGGTGAATGAAAACGTTTCCGGAATGTTTCAGTAACATATTTCCTGAATTCCAAATAATAACAAAACATTTTTGCCTAAAACAAGCAATATTTTAGCCATAACAATTCAATATTTCGTAACAATTTATTCATTTGTAATAATATAAAAGCAGTTTTTCAAACCAATTAATTTATGAGTATGGGCAATTTAAAGTTTGAGATTCGAGTAAATATTATGTTTATGACAAAACTTAGTTGGAAATCGAATGCCATTATTCAGGCTTTGCAGAAAGTTCACAGAGATGATGAATCTAAGAAAACTGCAGTTTATGAATGAATTAAATGGTTTAAGCTTGGACGACATTAAAGATGATTATCGAAGTGGAAGACCATCAACGTCGATCAACGAAGAAACCGTGGTCGCCGCCCAATCAATTGTGGAAGAAGATAGACGAGTTTCAGTGCAAATGATAGCCAAATGTTTAGACTTCTCATATGGCTCAGCTCATTCAATACTCAAAGATAGTTTAGGATTAAGCATGCTTTCTGCTAGATGGGTACCGAAAGCGTTGCGCCCTGAACACAAGACTCAGAGAGTTGACCATGCAGTTGTGTTCCTCAACCGATTTGATGCAGGCCCAGAAGATTTCTTTCGCCGAATAGAGACTGGTGATTAAACATGGATCTACCAGTACGATCCGGAAAGCAAAATTCAATCTAAACAATGGTTACCAAGGGGGTCAAGTGGACCAAAAAATTTCAAAGGCAAACAATCAATCAAGAAGGTTATGGCAATTGTTTTTTGGGATAATGAAGGTGTAATTTACACACATTAATTTTGTCCTCGACACGAATAAAATTTTAATCTATACCTTACAGATCAGATAAGAGCGATTTAGCCTTTTCAACATGCTGTTAACGTCACATTTGCACTTAGTGCGTTGTAACATAGTAACATGCCTTCCGCCCCTCGCCCAACCTCTCTAGGTGCATGCGCCTTTCCCCTACAACTTCCCCTTCATCTCTCCCCCTCTCTTCCTCCCCATCTCCACGACGGCTTTCCACATTGGAATAGTTCTGCGCGAAATTTACATCCCACGAATCCTCGTGGGAGGGTTTATGAGTTGTATTTGAAAGTTCTTAAATTATTTTATAACAATGTTAAAAAAAGTTTTTGTATTATATACTGTTGCATTGTACTTTGTTGTGTTGTTAATAGAAAATTCGCAAATGTTTAAACAAACATTTAATGTTTATGTACTTTTGAATGTGCAACAAATCTGACGTTGGTAATAGTAGAAATCTAAAAATAACCGAATTTATCATTCGCAGGATATGTCCTCAAAGACCTTAAAAAATTCAGGAATTTTAATTTCCACATATGACATCATGAAATGAATATCAATAGTAATTGAATATTTGTTTAGTTTTGTTACCGTCGTTCAAACAGCGTCGAAAATTCTTGAACATAATCAGTACCAACTAGCGGAAGAAAGCTCTACTAATGAGCATTACATCTGATTCTATCGGACGTCAAGTTCGCGGAAACTAGTACAAGCATACTAGTAGAAGCATATCTTCGCGCCTTGAAAAAACATTCATTTTTCAGACAAATATTTCATCATTGCAAATATTTCCTTAAGTAAAAACATTCCACATCCGCAGCGATTTTTGTATTTCCCTTATGTCTAAATAATGGGTTAAAACAATCCCCGTACTGTGAAATTTTAAGAATTTTATACTTTCTCCATTATGGGGAATTAAGGGTTCACAAATCTGCCAATTTTTGAAGTTTGATCACTTTTAGAAGTGAAATAATATTCTCTAATTGTTTAAATTTAAATAATTTTTACGGCCGCAGAAAGAACTTCATGAATTCACTGAAATATTTAATCGGTTACATAGACTAAAATCTAAGTAGTTTTAAAATTTCAGCCCTCTAACTTGCCCCGTAGTGTCTAAACATTTACCTATTTTTAAAATTTTAAGAATTTTTAACTGCCAAAGAAATATAAATATCAAAATTTTTATAATTGCTATTTCTTTTTTTATAAATCCTACCTCTAAAAAATTTTCTGCTCCGTAGCACATTCGGATGTACATAAACCTTGAAAATTTGTTTAAATAATTGCCTCCTATATGTTATATATATATATATATATATATATATATATATGTGATATGCATGTTACATCCCCCTCTGTAGGAAACGTCGATATATAATGATGGACAAATGATTCAAACAAAGTTGTAGTAAATTATATTTCCTACAGCTTTTATTCCAGTATATTTTTCCATTTATCAAATATTAAAGCAAATATTTCAAAATAACGGATAAGCGACGAGAGTAAACACCCACTTTCGAGTGACCGATTTTTACTAAGAACTAATCAGATCTTGCGACTTTCAAAAACATGCTAAATATAAAATTTGGCGTTAACCTGATTATTGGTTTTTGAGTTAGAACACCCACAAAATAACTGTCACATACTCGTGTCAAAGTCAATTTGTTTTTATTTTCTGATAAGCCATACATATTTCATTTACATACCCTTTACATTTCAATTGATTTACACATGGCCAGATCGGAAAATACCCTGTTTAGGCAAAAGGCCTCTTCAGGGTAAATTTAGGTGCAGATAGTTCAATTGTATTCGTTTAACCAGTAGTATTTCGATCTTATTGCCTTCTCTGGGGGTGGCTTTTGCCTGGCATTCGCTCGAGACGGAAGGGAAACCCGGCAAAACCTTCCGTACGCAGACGGAATGACTAGATGGTCACTATCGCATTTCCACTTGCTCACAGCACCAGTTTTTCACAAAGTTCTTAGTAAATATAACAAATACAAATAAATATATAACAAATAACATTTTGTAATGTGTAACAGTTAAATTGAATATAGCAAAAAATAACAAGGTTCAAATAGGTTTGAATTTATATAACTACTAGTGATAAATAAATATGCTTTTGTTGGACTAGCGCCGTCTATTTCTTTTTCTTCTTTGGCGGCAGCAGTGGCAATCCGTCCTGAGGGCACAGGTGGGGGGAGATAGGGACTTTGGTGCTGGGTAGAGGGGAGGGGCGTCTGGGCAATAGAGCGATAGCGTCGCCTCTATTATCCTGCCGGGGTGGGGCGCATGTGTTTGGGGTGGGTTGGGAGGATAATGGGTAGGGGAGCGAGGATTTGCTGGAAGAGGTGGGGGATGTGTGCAGCGGAGTCTCGCCATTCGGTGTGGGACCGGTTCTATTTCGGCAAGCGCGCGTACCTCGGCTGTGGGTGTGCGGATCGGAGCCCTCATGATGTTGCGGAGGATGACTCTCTCGATGGCTGCCAGCCTCGAGATGTTTTCTTTTGCGAGCGGCGTGATGGCAGGGACGCCATACTCGATGACGGGTCTGATGAATGATTTGTACAATTGTATGGCCGTCTCCTCGGAGACGCCTTTTCCTCCCGCTCGTACGGCTCGGATAAGGTTGCTGCGCCTGGTTATGGTGGATATAGAGTTTCTCAGATGGGTGGCGAACGTCAGGTGGCGATCGAGGGTAACACCGAGGCATTTCCCCTCTTTCTGAAGGCCGACGCTTTTCCCCCAAAGGGTGACGGAAATCGGTTGCTGCGGACCTCCTTGTCCCCCCACCCCCTTCGTGAGTGAAGGTTATCAGGATCGATTTTTCTGGGATTGGCCGAAGGCGCCACTTTCTCATTCACTCCTCGAGCCGCCGGAAGTCCTTTTGTAGATAACGTGCTGCGGTGTCAGATTTGCGTGCCGTGGCCCACAGCGCCGAGTCGTCTGCGAACTGCGCGAGGGTCACCTGTTGAAGAGCGGGAGAAGACATGTCAGCGCAATACAGAATTAAAATGAGCGTCGTTAATACCGTTCCTTGGGGCACGCCGGATTTAATGCGGAAGGGATTGGACAGGGTGCCACCTACTTTGACTCTTTCATGTCGGTCGGAGATAAAGGAGTATTGGAAGCGGGATAAGTTGGGTGGGATGTCGGGAATTAGGGAGATTTTAAGGGATAGCCCGTCATTCCAGAGTTTGTCATATGCCCTTTCGATCTCCATGAAGATCGCGGCCGTGCACCCTCTTTTGTTGTTTTCTTCTGCCGCCGTGTTGGTGAGCAGCGTCAGTGCGTCCGTGGTTGTCCTGTGCGCTCGGAATCCGTATTGATGGTCTGGGAGGATGCCGCCTGCGTCTAGGATTCTTCGTGCTGGCTATGGCTTCTTTCAGGTCGTCGTCGATGATTCCTTCCTCGGTTTCCTCGCTGATATCTGTGGGGATTAAGTTAAGTATAATGTTCTGCATTACCTCTATGGATTCTATGTGAAATTTCTCGTCGAACCTTGGATCGTCGGTCGGCGTGTGTATTTCTTCCAGCACGCGTAAGAATTCCTCCGTTTTTTTTCCTCCATGCCGAGGCTTTTCCCGTCGTGAACTAGGTGGGAATCTTCTTGTCGTATATCTCCCGAGAAGCCTTTGAATCGGTCCTAGATCCATTTCCTTTCCCTGAAATCTAGACACATTCAAGTTTTCTGCCATAAATCGTATTTATAATCAAGTACATTTCATTAGATGATGGCCTGGTTCCTGTTCCAAACGGTTTTTAATGCTGGGTCCTTCCTCTTTTCGAATTATCGGTAAATCTTCCAGTTTTCCTTGATGAGGGCGACGACGTACTTAAGCAGAGGCGTTTTTTACGTCGATTTACTTCCTTGGGGTGCATTCGTCAGCAGCCTGTTAAATAATATTGTTTAATGTATCGAGTGCATTGTCTACCTCAGTGGTTGTCTTAGGTCTCTCTGCAGGGAGTAATCCTACGGCGATGATTTCTTCGAACATTGTAAAGGTTGGCTTTTGCTCAATCCTTATTGTTTATCGTCCGTCTCGGTCTTTTGGCGGATCCTCCGGTGGCGATGGGGTTGATGAGTGGCAGGCGGTCCGACGTGATGGTATCCTCGGCTTTGAGGACTCCGACAAATTGGGCGTGCCATTTTGCGTGCCAGTTCGCGAGCCAGCTCGCCTGCAAGCTCGCGTGCCAGCTCGCGAGCCAGCGTGCTTGCCAGCGTGCGTTACAGCGTGCGTGCCAGCGTGCCTGCCAGCGTGCGTGCCAGCGTGCGTGCCAGCGTGCGAGCCAGCGTGCGTGCCAGCGTTCGTGCCAGCGTGCGTGCCAGCGTGCGTGCCGAAGTAAGTGGCAGCGTGCGTGCCAGAGTGCGTGCCAGCGTGCGTGCCAGCGTGCGTGCCAGCGTGCGTGCCAGCGTGCGTGCCAGCGTGCGTGCCAGCGTGCGTGGCAGCGTGCGTGGCAGCGTGCTTGGCAGCGTGCGTGGCAGCGTGCATGCCAGCGTGCGTTGCAGCGTGCTTTGCAGCGTGCGTTGCAGCGTGCGTGGCAGCGTGCGTGGCAGCGTGCGTGGCAGCGTGCGTTGCAGCGTGCGTGTCAACGTGCGTGGCAGCGTGCGTGGTAGAGTGCGGGGCAGCGTGCGTGGCAGCGTGCGTGGCAGCGTGCGTGGCAGCGTGCGTGGCAGCTTGCGTGGCAGCGTCTGTGGCAGCGTGCGTGGCAGCGTGCGTGGCAGCGTGCGTGGCTTCGTGCGTGGCAGCGTGCCTGCATGCGTAGATTGGAGCGTGAAATCATTCAACTCTTGACCTACGCCAAAAAGAAAAGAAAGTTGGCGAGGGTAGTAACAACATCGTAGAGAAGGATCGAGGGGATGAGATGAAATGGTTGTGTTAGCAAACGCATAATCTTTACGATCATAATTTTTTTATACATTTTCGAATTATTTAGTCACAAATATTATGAGCATATCGCTTTTTTCGAATTACAAATTATCAAGGTTTTCGAATTATCCAGGTATGAAGTTTGCTTATTGAGTCTTAAAATAAAAGAAATTTCGAATTATACAGAAATTTTGAACTAAAGAAATTCTATATATCTAGGTTTTACTGTACTTGTAAATTGTATGCATACGCAGATGCACCACCACATAAAATCCAAATTTTTATCCCCGTATTATACTGATAGAAGGGGAATTTTCCTAGAAGCTTCTAACTGTTCATCTATAGATACATTTTCATCTTGGGTGTATAATTTCAGCAAATTTTCCACCCTAAAATCCCAAACAACGCGTATGGGTGCCAGTCTGTCACCTTTCCGGTGCTCTTTTCTGCCATCTCTATTGTCAAATATTAAAACTCCTGTAATTTTATAAAATCTTTCAAGAGACATGACGGCACTAAAAATCGGCCTACCATGTACTTCGTCCCGCAAACTTTTCAGTGATCCGTTATGAGATCTGTAAACGCCTGCCAATACCAAAAGTCCAATATAAGGCTCTATGTGAGCATAGTCCACATCTTTCCAAGCTTTTCCATTGACACGCCTATATTCTATATTGGCCATTGTTATAATTTTGTTAGTGATAATTATCAAACAAAATGATGATTTTTGGGTGGTTATGCGACTTGTGGGATATCTTGTTTGTCCTAGAGAAAATTGTATTACATTATGATACGACTTGATTTACAAATCCATGCAATCCTTTTTATCTTTTGAGATCATCAAGACGAATCGTCTAAAATAAGGCCATCATTACTTTCAGAATATTCCGTCGAATATCCTTCATAATCCTCGTTAACTTCTAATTCTGAGACATTTTTACTTAAATCCTCATCATGAAAATATTCATTATCAGAATCACAAAATTGATCCATTGTTAGGGTCTAAAAGATGAAAGTTTTTAGTAAAACAATAATAATATTTTCACGTTTAATTAGGAATTAGAAATTACAAAGCAATATAAATAAAATATTACCTAAATTTAGCTATAATTTCACAGTTTTCCTTCAAATATGTTTTCAATCTCACAGCGAGAATTCAAAACTGATAGATTGTTATTGGAACGCTTTTATTTGTATTGTGAGTCATTTTATGGCAAACGACAAACGTGTCACCACCAGAAGGAGCGTAATTCATTTATTTCCAAGAAATCCATATATTTTGTTTAACTTCCTGTTCATCGATTTAGTACTATATACGACAAAATTCTGATATGGCCATCACATGACTTTCTCCTTACTTGTAATATTTCTAAAACTTCCAAATAGATTAAATGATAATAAATATTTAAGGAACTGCAAGAAAAATTCCAAGACTTAACAAAGAACCGAAATTAACTCAAATGGTAGCATTCTGATTCTTGATTTTAGCCACGAATATCCTACATTTAAGATAAGAACAAGAAATCCAAACCAGGACTAATGCAGGCAAGTTTCCCAAAGTTCACGTACTGAATTGATTAATCATATATTCACAGGAAATGTTTCAGTATGTGTTAGTCATTCCAAGAAATTCTCATACCATAAATACGACTTGTAGCTCATAGTTTATCTATGATAGTTGAAAATTGTAAAACAAATCAATAGAGCAGTATCAGTATCAAGAATGAGTTCAGGCTCAACCGTGTGGAATTCTGTATTGTGCCACGCTCTTCATTGGCTGGAATGGTCAACTTTTGATGACAGTGTCAGACAACGTGTAAGTGAGATAGTGACCACAAGTTCCACCAACCAATTTAACCAATTGTGTTTCTATTTTGAACGAGTTTAACTTAGGCCTGAAATTCGCCCCTAGCCTCCATTTATCTACACGTGTGTTGAAGAATCTAGTCGTCCATTGTGATTTGGCACTACAAAAAGAATCTCATTCGTTTAAGCACGTTTTTGCTTGTAAAATTTCTTCCTTCCTCAATGTTCCTCGACCCAGACCACTATCTCGCTCTCACTCTCCCGCCTTACTTTCTAGTTTTAAAACAATTTTATTGTCCAAAAGGCTGATCTGTAATAAAAGTACGAACCCCAATTAAAACGGCGGGCAAAACCAGCTAAGAAAACTAAAGGCAAAGGAAAACGAACCAAAACATCGAATACTATAACAACTAACCGAAATTAAAAGGCAGAAAATATCGGCATCTAAAAGAACAAACACAAATAAAAAGGCGGTTGAAAGCAGCAAATAATGTAAAACCAAAGGAGAATGAACCACAAATTCAAACACTAGCAATAACTAACCGACATCTAAAAGTAGATTATATCGGGAAATTAAAGAACAAAACCCAATAAAAAAGACGCTTGCAACAGGCAAATAGAAGCAGGTAAACCAAATGAGAAAGTACCAACAAATCAAACATTAGCAACAACAAACCGACATCCAAAATTAGAATATATCTACAAATAAAAGAGAAACACTAATAATAGAGACGGGTGAAACCAGCAATGGAAATAAAAACCTAAGAAAACGAACAATAAAGTGCCACAATAGTATCAACTAACCGCCAACTAAAGGTAGAAGATATCGGTACATGAAAGAACGATCACCAATAAAAAAGGCGGTTGAAAACAGCAAATAAAAGTAAAACAAAGGAGACCGAAACAAAAAATCAAAAACTAGGGACAACTAACCGATATCCAATGGTAGATGATATCGGAAAAAAACACCAATAAAAACGAAGGTTGAAAGCAGCAAACAAATGAAAAACCAAAGGAGAACAAAAAAATACCACTATAGCAACACCTAACCGACATCCAAATGTAGTTATTATCGAATAAAAGAACAACCAACAAAAACGAAGGTTGAAAGCAGCAAAGAAAAGTAAAACCAAAAGAGACGTACCAAAAAATCAAACACTAGAAGAACTAACCGACATCCAAAGGTAGAATATATCAACAACTAAAAGAACGAATACCAAAAAAGGGCGGTTGAATCCAACAAATACAAGTAAAACCAAAGGAGAAACAACTAAAAATCAAGCAAATGTGGACGATATCGTCAATAAGACAATCCACCACTAAAAATAGCGGTTCTATCCAACAAAG
This sequence comes from Tanypteryx hageni, assembly GCA_028673005.1. Classification (NCBI taxonomy): domain Eukaryota; kingdom Metazoa; phylum Arthropoda; class Insecta; order Odonata; family Petaluridae; genus Tanypteryx; species Tanypteryx hageni. The sequence goes on from CM054112.1 coordinate 58,961,881, forward strand.
TAAAAACCAAAAATAACTAACAAAAATATCAAACATTATCAACAACCAAACGACATACAAAATGTGGAAGATATCGTCGAAATGCATATAAAGAGTGAAGTCACAAGAAATCGAGAAACCTCGGCGACTGAATAGAGCATAAGAAATTCTTCAATTAACACTGACGCTAGGCATTCAGTTGTTAAGCAAACAATTAATAAAAAAAATTGTTTTCTAAAGTCAAGGGTGACATATTTTTACAAAGTAATCTATTGAAAAGGTCATTTTTTTAACATCTATTCGCAAATTCCATTTTAAGATAATATTTTTATTTTGTCTAATAAGATAACAGTATTTCTTTATGTCGCCAGTTTTTATTACAGGTTTTACGAAAATTTGTTTTGTACAAAAGTGGTAGAGGATATTATCCTCTGCAACATTGCTGTTTATGAATATTGCTTATAATGATGTCAAAGTAAATATTTGAAAGAACTCGAATAAATCATAACATTTTCCAAATGTTGCTTTCTAGGAAAAAGGTTTCAAACGTACATTGTACAAAAAAACTTTATCCACAATTTTTAAATAAAATGTTATTGTACATCATGGTGTTTAAATGTAGAAAATTAATAAAACGAAAAACTGACCTGGAGACTTCGGGTTTACCGATTTGTGCCAATAACTAATCATTTTATTGGGCTTTAAAAATGATGTAAATATAAAATTTCGCATCGCTGATATCAATAGTCATTTAGTTAGAGTGCCTATAAGATCCCAATCACATATAAGCAAGAAAATAGTCAAAACGTATTCAGAGGACCTCAAAACGTTTATTACCGTTCAAATCTTGAAATCGATTTTTTTCAAGAAAACAATACTTTCCACAATAGTGTTGTGAAATTAATAAAAGTCTACGTTGGTTGGTTGCTCCATGTCATCCTCTTAAAACGCGAATGGCTCGATCAAATATGTACATATGAACATGAAATTTTCCGGAGTTAATCTCCTCGGATAATAACATGCTCATAGGAAGGAGAATTTCCGAAAAGCATCCAGGGTTAAACTCCGGACAATGATTTGCTATCTCCAAAAGATAACACGTCAAAATCTACAGTTTAACGTACAGGCATATTTTTATGAAATTCAAATTACCAAGAACAGATTAAATGTGGCTGGAAAAATGCAGTAGCAGGGGGACAATGTCGAGCAGGTGGGTGTGATACCGTACCTGCTGCCGATTACTTTATCGCGGGCTCAAATACCGCGTAATACCTAGTTTTTTCGTTTTAACCAACATCATTATATTAATTTGTAGTATTATTATTTATTTTTTAACACTATCATATAATTATTTATTTTTTATTATATTAGGATATATTGACTTCATTAAAAACGACAAACAAAACCCTATTGGAAGCTGATTTGATGTGAATTGCCGTCCAAAAGAACATAACTGTTAAATTCGTGCTATTCCTCACTTGAAGGGGAAGTCTGTATACACGTTTTTGGATGTTAACTGTCGAAAAACCAAAAAAGGATTCATAAATCTTCACAGCAGCAAATAAAAGTAAAACCAAAGGAGAACGAATCAAAAATTCAATCACTAGCAAGAACTAACTTACATCCAAAGGCAGAGTATATCGGCAAAAAAAGAACCACCAATGAAAACAACGGTTGAAACCAGCAAAGAAATGTAGAACCAAAGGAACCAGAAAATCAAACACTAGCAATAACTAACCGACACCCAAAGGTAGATGAAATCCGCAAAAAAATTAATAAAAACGACGTTTGAAACCCTCAAAGAAAAGTAAAACCATATGTGAACGAACCAGAAAATCAAACACCAGCAAAAACTAAGGGACATCAAAATGTAGAAGGTATCGGCAACTGAAAGAACAAACACCAATAAAACCAAACCAAAGGATAACGAACCAAAATCTGCCTAAATAGCAACAATTAAACGATCACAAAAGGTAGAATATTTCGGCAAATAAAAGACCAAACACCAATAAAAAAGGCTCTTGAAACCAGCAAACTGAGGTATAACCAAAGGAGAACGAACCAAAATATCAAACATTAGTAACAGAACAACCGACATTACAAAGTAGAATATATCTACAAATCAAAGTACAAACACCAATAAGAAGGCGATTGGAAGCAGCACATAGAAGTACAACCAAAGCAGAAAGAACCAAAAAATCAAACAGTAGCAACAGCTAACCGATATCCAAAGGGATATGGTATCGGAAAAAAAACCGTTCATTATAACGATGGTTGTAAACAGCAAAGAAAATAAAACCAAAGGAAAACGAACCAGAAAATCAAACACTAGCTACAACTAACCGACATCCAAAGTAGGAACATATCGGTGAATAAAAGAACCAACACCAATAAAAAAGGCAGATGAAACCAGAAATAAGTGTAAAACCAAAGATGAGCTAACCAAAAATCGCCACAAGACACAAAACTAACCGACACCCCAAGGGCAAATATTTCGGCAAATAAAAGAACAAACACCAATAAAAAAGGCAGTTTTAACAAGAAAATAAAAGTAAAACCAAAGGAGAACGAACCAAAAAATCAAACATTAGCATCAACTAATCGACATCCAAAAGTAAAAGTTATAGGCCTATAAAAAAACAGCCATTAATAAGAACGACGGTTGTGACTAGCAGAGAAAAGTAAAACAAAAGATGAACGAACCAAAATATCAAACACTGACAACAACTAACCGGCATTCAAAGTTTGAATATATCTACAAATAAAATAACAAAAACCATTAAAAGAAACAGTTGAAACCAGAAAATACATTAAAACCAATGAAGAACAAACCAAAAAATGGCACGATAGCATCAACTAACCGAAATCAAAAGGTAGATGCAAGGGCAAAAATAATCAGCATAGAATAGTAGAACCAAAGGTGAACGAACCAGAAAATCAAACACAGCTAACCGACATCCAAAGGTAGAAGACATCGGTAAATAAAAGATCAACTACCAATAAAAACTGCGGGTGAAACCAGAGAAGAGTAAACCCAAAGGAGCACAAACCATAAAATGAAACACTAGCTACAACTAACCATCATCCAAATTTCGAAGTTATCGCAAAATAAAAAAAACACATATATAAACCAGTATAAAAAAGTAAAACCAAAGGAGAACGAACCAGAAAATCAAACACTTACAACAAACAGCTTACCAATATCTAAAGGTAAATCATATCAGCAAATAAAAGATCAACCATAAAATAAACGGCGGTTGAAACAAGCAAAGTACACTTCAAGGAGAACTAACCAAAAATCATATACTAGCAACAACTAGCCAACATCCAAATGTAGAAGTAATCGGAAAATAAAAAAACAACCACCAGTAAAATTGGCGGTTGAAACCAGTAAAAAAAAGTAAAATCAAAGTAGAACGAAGCAAAAGATCAAACAATAGAATTTACTAACCGAATGCCAAAAGTAGAGGATATCGCCAAATAAAAGAACCTACCAACAATAAAAACGACGGTTGTAACCAGCGAAGTAAAGTAAAACAAAAAGAGAACGAAGTAAAAATCAAACACTGCCAATAACAAACCGACATCCTAAGTTAAAAGTTATCAGGAAATAAAAGAACGAACACCAATAAAAAGGCAGTTGACACCAGCAAATAAAATAAAACCAAGGGAGAACAAACAAAAAATGCCACTATAGCAACAACTAACCGACATCCAAAGATAGAACATATCGGCAAATAAAAGAACCAACACCAATAAAAAAGGCAGTTGGAACCAGAAATAAATGTTAAACCAAACAAGAACAAACCAAAAAATGCCACAATAGACACAACTAAATGACATCCCAAGGGAAAATATATCGGCAAAAAAAGAACAAACACCAATAAAAAGGCAGTTAAATAAAAAAAATAAAAGCAAAACCTAAGGAGAACAAACCAAACAATAAAATTTTAGCATCAACTAACCGACATAAAATGGTAGAAGATATCGGCAAATAAAAGTACAACCATCAATATAAAAGACGGTTGTGACTAGCAAATAAAATAAAACAAAAGAAGAACGAACCAAAATATCAAACACTAGCAACAACTAACCGACATCCAAAGTTAGAACATATCGGCGAATTAAAGAACCAACACCAATAAAAAAGGCAGATGAAACCAGAAATAAATGTCAAACCAAAGATGAGTAAACCAAAAAATGCCACAAGAGACAAAACTAACAGACACCCCAAGGGCAAATATTTCGGCAAATAAAAGTTCAAACACCAATAAAAAAGGGAATTTTAACAAGAAAATAAAAGTAAAACCAAAGGAGAACGAACCAAAAAATCAAACATTAGCATCAACTAATCGACATCCAAAAGTAAAAGCTATTGGCTTATAAAAAAACAGCCATTAATAAGAACGACGGTTGTGACTAGCAAAGAAAAGTAAAACAAAAGATGAATGAACCAAAATATCAAACCCTGACAACAACTAACCGACATCCAAAGTTAGAATATATCGACAAATAAAAGAACAAACACCAATAAAAGAGGCAGTTGAAAATAGAAAATAAATGCAAAACCAATGAAGAACAAACCAAAAAATGCCACAATAGACATCCCTAAGGTAGAGTATATCGGAAAATAAAATAACAAACAGCAACAAAAAAACGCTTGAAACCAGCAAAAATAAAACCAATAGAGAACTAACAAAAATATCAAACCCTAAAAACAACCCAACTATATCCAATGTGGTAAATATCGTAGAAATGCAAATAAAGTGCGAAGTCACAAGCTATCGAGAAACCACGTCGGCTAAATAGAGCAGAAGAAATTTTTCAACTAAACACCGACGCTAAGCATTCAGTTGTCAAGCAAACAATCAATAAACAAAATTGTTCACAATTGTCAAGGGAGGCATATAGTTGCAGCGCAAACTCTTGTAAAGATATTTATGTTTAACATATATTCGCAAATTCCATTTTAAAATTATATATTTATATTGTCTTATAAATCAACTGTATTTCTTGACGTCGCCATTTTTTCTGAAATATATTGTTCCGTGAATTTTTATTTATTATTTATTTATTACCTCTATTAATTTATTATTTATTTATTTAGTATATTATGATTTATTTACTTCAGTAATATCGATGCAAAAAGGCTCTCGGTAGCTATTTTGATGTAAATTGCCGTCCGAAAGAACATAACTGTTAAATTCGTGCAATTGGTCGCTTGAAGCAGAAGTGTGTATACAAGTTTTGGATGATAATTGTCAACAAACAAGTAAAGCATTCACAAGGCTTCACAAATATTAAAAAAAACTGAATAAATTCTGTTATCATTTTACCAGATTTGGAGAACGTACAACTTATGTACTCACATCCAATTTGATAAATATTATGGCGTAGTGACGATCATAGTTGAGTTTTAAGAGAAAGACGTTTCGTGTTTTTGCAAACCGTAGTTTGTAACTTTTCGCTTTCGAATTCGGATTCCTTCCGTGAATGCTATTAGCCACGCTCGAGAGGAAGTTAAGGTGAACGCCAGCGATGTATGATGATAGGTTGCCCCTAACGCCCAATGGATGTAATCAAAAGAGAACGTACCAAAAAATCAAACAATAGCAACAACTCAACGATATTCAAAGGTAGAAGTTGTCGGCAAAAAATAAAAAAACAACCTATAAACACGGCAGTGAAATTGTTGAATATTTCATAATTTAGTGACCTAACTGAAATGACAAAAATAATAAATTGTTCTTTTCCTAACATCAAATCAACCGCCCATATAGAACCACTGTATAAGCATAGTTAGCTGAAGAATTGCTAAACTACAACGCGACACTTTAAAATTTTTTATTTAAATATGTTCAAATTAAAATCCTTTAAAACAGAATTACCTATCATAAAAAAGTGAAAAAAAAGGAATATGATATTTAATGTGAGGGCTTTTAGAATAATGTAGGAACAACTGATCTTAAAGGTCTATAATTATAAAAGATTTCATCTAAAGTAAAAATAGAGGCAAGTGAACAGTTCCAAAGAATTAAATTATCTAAAGTAGTTTTCGAATGAATTTTCAATGTAAACTATTCCGAGAAGATCGCTTTAATGATTATTATTAGCAAAGCAATACGAATGTGATTATAATTTAACAATAATAAAATACATGTATCGTATAAGGCAATATTATAAGAGGAACGATAAGAATTTAATAATAATAATAAAAAATATAAGCGAAGGAAATTCTCCAAAGCCAGTCAAACTGATAAAACCCGGTTAAAAGGCAGGATAAAACCGGACAAATACCCAATACGTATTTCGGCTACAAAGTAACCATCATCAGGGGATAAAAAAGGGGGGAAGGGGGACTTGAGAGAGGGCGACTGAAACCAAGACCAGTGGCACGCTCTCAAATGGATGCCCAGGGCTGTGTCTGTGTATTTATACCTGGTAGGTGGGTAGGGGAGGAAGAAAAAGGGTGGGGACCTAGATGACCTAGGGGATGGGAGAAAAAGGGGGGGAGGTCAGTTTAAAAAGAACGCTGTTTATTACACCTAACTCGTTATTCATCAGGGTGTGTCTGTATTTATGAATGTGTAAGCTTTCTGTTGCGTCGAGTTTGGTATTTGGGACTTGTTGAAGCAGTTTGAGGTTTTTTGTGTCTAATGGGTGGTTATATTTAAAAATGTGTTTCGCGACGGCCGATTTTTCAAAGCGTCCATGTCTGTAGTGCGCTAAATGTTCTTTAAATCTGATGGAGATATTTCTTTTCGTTTGGCCAATGTAAGACATGTCGCATGTGGGGCACAACACTTGATATATGGCGGATTTTTCTAATGTGGGTATTTTGTCTTTAGGGTTCCCTAATAAATTTTTAATGTTATTTGTATTGTGAAACGTTAATGTATAATTTGCGTTATGAAAAATTTTTGTTAGCCCTTTGTTTAGGGTTGGATCGAAGGGGAGTGAAATAAATTTTTTCTTCCTATCGTCACTTAGAGCAACTGTGGTACTTGTCTTCTTGACTAATGTTTTGGATTGCTTGTTAATAATATTGTCTATCAATTCGTGTGTGTACCCGTTTTCCAGGGCCGCGTTTTTAATATATTTGACTTATTTTTCGAAACGTTTTTTATTTAGCGGTGTCGTCAATAGTCTATGTACCATATGGTTGAAAGACGCGATCTTTTGTTTGTAAGGGTGATTGGAGTCTTTCTTAATATAATTGTTGGTATGGGTCGGTTTCCTGTACACGTCAAATTCTAGTCGTTCATTATTATTAATGATAAAATTGTCAAGAAAAGGTAAAGACTTATTTTCTTCGATTTCGAAGGTGAAGTTAATAGAGTTGTGAAATGAGTTGAGTTCTTGGACGAAGGTGTTAATGTTATAGAGTTTTGTGTCAAAAATGGCAAAAATGTCATCAACGTACCTGCACCATGTGTTGGGGAAATAGTTTAACGTATTTTTACAGCGTTGCTCAAAAGAATAAAGAAAAATATTTGCTATAAGTGGTGAGAGAGGATTGCCCATTGATGTCCCATTAATTTGTTTATAGAACTTATTGTTAAAAACGAAGTAATTTTGTTCCATGCATAAGTTTGTCAATGTGAGAATTTCTAGAATTGTGTTTTCCTCAACTTGTTTACTTAGTAGGCAGTCCTGGAGGTTTTCGAGCGCGACGTCAATGGGAACACTGGGGAAGTGTTGTTCTACGTCAAATAACACCAGTATTTCATCTTTGTGTATTTTTTTGTTTCTAATATGTTCCAAGAAATTTTGGGTGTTTTTAACGCCGTATGTTTCTTCAATGCCTATACATTTTAATTCCTTAGTGAGGCATTTGGCGATTTTATAAGAGGGTGAGTTGTTGGCCGAAACTATAGGTCTCATTTTGTTTCCTGGTTTATGTATTTTGGGAAGGCAGTAAAGTCTTGGAATGGTGGGATTCGCTATTTTCAGAGCGAACGCTAGTTTTTTGTCAAATGTGTGTTTGCAACGGTTAACAGTTTCTTTGACTTGTGTCGCGAGTTTTTTAATGGGATTTTTGGAGATCAGGATGTAGGGGCCTGTTTCAATAGTATTTAATGTTCTTTCAAGGTAGTCCGCTTTGTTTAGAATGACTGTGGTGTTGCCCTTATCAGATTTGGTGTAGACGCAGTCTTTCTTCTTTAAGTTTTGAATGATTTTATAGTCTGTCTTATTTATCTGAAGGTTCTTATTTGGCAAATTGTTCATGTTCCGCTCAATGGCGATTTTACTAGCGGTTCTTATATACTGTTTGGTCGTGTCGTTACTATCCTTTATACCACATTCTATATTAATAATCAGGTCGTCAATTGGTGGTTTTTTGGCATGTAATTTTTTGAGTTCTTTCGGCTGGAGAGCAATCTGATCTCGTCATGGGTGCAGTGAACGTTGGAAATATTTTTAACGAAATTAATCTTGTCTGGAGACCCGGTAGGACTAAGCTTCTGAAGAGATTTAATTTTCAAATTTATGCCTCTGAGTTTGGTTTGAATTTTATGTTGGTTAACCTCTATCAACTTTTGAAAGTATTCATTAAAGAAATGATACTCAATGTTATTAAAAATTTTTGTGATAGCGAGGTGTAGGTTGTATGCTTGAAATTCTAGTTGACTACGTTTAGCGTATTTGGCACGAATTTCTAAATTGAGCCAATGTTGACGTGCTGTTTCTATTGCTTTAGAAGCGTGAGGGTTATTAGGGGGACCGTTAATTTTGATAAATTTGGGGAATAAATGCAAAGATTTGCACTTATTATGAAAGTGTATGTCAATAGATAAAGAGATGATTTTAAATTTTAAGGCATGTAATTTGTTGAGTTCTTCCGGCTGGAGAGCCATAATTAGTTAAGTAAAAGAGAGCGAGCTACACTGGAAAATATATAAAATGTAAGCGAAGGAAATATTCCAAAGCCAGTCAAACTGATAAAACCCGGTTAAAAGGCCGGATAAAAACAGTTGAACCCGGATAAAAACGGATAAAAACCCAATACGTATTTTGGCTACAAATTAACCATCATCAGGGGTTAAAAAAGGGAGGAAGGGGGACTTGAGGGAGGGCGACTTTTAACCGGGTTTTATAGTGAGGTGTGTGCGTATATATAATATATATATATATATACATATACACACATAAGGGTGAATGAAAACTTTTCCGGAACATATTTCCTGAATTCCAAATAAAAACAAAACATTTTTGCCTAAAACAAGCAATATTTTAGCCATAACAATTCAATATTTCGTAACAATTTATACATTTGTAATAATATAAAAGCAGTTTTTCAAACCAATTAATTCATGAGTATGGGCAATTTAAAGTTTGAGATTCGAGTAAATATAATGTTTATGACAAAACTTAGTTGGAAATCGAATGCCATTATTCAGGCTTTGCAGAAAGTTCACGGGGATGATGAATCTAAGAAAACTGCAGTTTATGAATGAATTAAATGGTTTAAGCTTGGACGACATTAAAGATGATTATCGAAGTGGAAGACCATCAACGTCGATCAACGAAGAAACCGTGGTCGCCGCCCAATCAATTGTGGAAGAAGATAGACGAGTTTCAGTGCAAATGATAGCCAAATGTTTAGCCTTCTCATATGGCTCAGCTCATTCAATACTCAAAGATAGTTTAGGATTAAGCATGCTTTCTGCTAGATGGGTACCGAAAGCGTTGCGCCCTGAACACAAGACTCAGAGAGTTGACCATGCAGTTGTGTTCCTCAACCGATTTGATGCAGGCCCAGAAGATTTCTTTCGCCGAATAGAGACTGGTGATTAAACATGGATCTACCAGTACGATCCGGAAAGCAAAATTCAATCTAAACAATGGTTACCAAGGGGGTCAAGTGGACCAAAAAATTTCAAAGGCAAACAATCAATCAAGAAGGTTATGGCAATTGTTTTTTGGGATAATGAAGGTGTAATTTACACACATTAATTTTGTCCTCGACACGAATAAAATTTTAATCTATACCTTACAGATCAGATAAGAGCGATTTAGCCTTTTCAACATGCTGTTAACGTCACATTTGCACTTAGTGCGTTGTAACATAGTAACATGCCTTCCGCCCCTCGCCCAACCTCTCTAGGTGCATGCGCCTTTCCCCTACAACTTCCCCTTCATCTCTCCCCCTCTCTTCCTCCCCATCTCCACGACGGCTTTCCACATTGGAATAGTTCTGCGCGAAATTTACATCCCACGAATCCTCGTGGGAGGGTTTATGAGTTGTATTTGAAAGTTCTTAAATTATTTTATAACAATGTTAAAAAAAGTTTTTGTATTATATACTGTTGCATTGTACTTTGTTGTGTTGTTAATAGAAAATTCGCAAATGTTTAAACAAACATTTAATGTTTATGTACTTTTGAATGTGCAACAAATCTGACGTTGGTAATAGTAGAAATCTAAAAATAACCGAATTTATCATTCGCAGGATATGTCCTCAAAGACCTTAAAAAATTCAGGAATTTTAATTTCCACATATGACATCATGAAATGAATATCAATAGTAATTGAATATTTGTTTAGTTTTGTTACCGTCGTTCAAACAGCGTCGAAAATTCTTGAACATAATCAGTACCAACTAGCGGAAGAAAGCTCTACTAATGAGCATTACATCTGATTCTATCGGACGTCAAGTTCGCGGAAACTAGTACAAGCATACTAGTAGAAGCATATCTTCGCGCCTTGAAAAAACATTCATTTTTCAGACAAATATTTCATCATTGCAAATATTTCCTTAAGTAAAAACATTCCACATCCGCAGCGATTTTTGTATTTCCCTTATGTCTAAATAATGGGTTAAAACAATCCCCGTACTGTGAAATTTTAAGAATTTTATACTTTCTCCATTATGGGGAATTAAGGGTTCACAAATCTGCCAATTTTTGAAGTTTGATCACTTTTAGAAGTGAAATAATATTTTTCTAATTGTTTAAATTTAAATAATTTTTAACGGCCGCAGAAAGAACTTCAGGAATACACTGAAAATTTTAATCGGTTACATAGACTAAAATCTAAGTAGTTTTAAAATTTCAGCCCTCTAACTTGCCCCGTAGTGTCTAAACATTTACCTATTTTTTTAAATTTAAGAATTTTTAACTGCCAAAGAAATAAAAATATCAAAATTTTTATAATTGCTATTTCTTTTTTTTATAAATCCTACCTCTAAAAAATTTTCTGCTCCGTAGGACATTCGGATGTACATAAACCTTGAATATTTGTTTAAATAATTGCCTCCTATATGTTATATATATATATATAATATATATACATATATATATATATATATATATATATATATATATATATATATATATATATATGTGATATGCATGTTATATCCTCCTCTGTAGGAAACGTCGATATATAATGATGGACAAATGATTCAAACAAAGTTGTAGTAAATTATATTTCCTACAGCTTTAATTCCAGTATATTTTTTCATTTATCAAATATTAAAGCAAATATTTCAAAATAACGGATAAGTGACTAGAGTAAACACGCACTTTCGAGTGACCGATTTTTACTAAGAACTAATCAGATCTTGCGACTTTCAAAAACATGCTAAATATAAAATTTGGCGTTAACCTGATTATTGGTTTTTGAGTTAGAGCACCCACAAAATAACTGTCACATACTCGTGTCAAAGTCAATTTGTTTTTATTTTCTGATAAGCCATACATATTTCATCTACATACCCTTTACATTTCAATTGATTTAAACATGGCCAGATCGGAAAATACCCTGTTTAGGCAAAAAGCCTCTTCAGGGAAAATTCAGGTGCAGATAGTTCAATTTTATTCGTTTAACCAGTAGTATTTCGATCTTATTGCCTTCTCTGGGGGTGGCTTTTGCCTGGCATTCGCTCGAGACGGAAGGGAAACCCGGCAAAACCTTCCGTACGCAGACGGAATGACTAGATGGTCACTATCGCATTTCCACTTGCTCACAGCACCAGTTTTTCACAAAGTTCTTAGTAAATATAACAAATACAAATAAATATATAACAAATAACATTTTGTAATGTGTAACAGATAAATTGAATATAGCAAAAAAAAACAAGGTTCAAATAGGTTTGAATTTATATAACTACTAGTGATAAATAAATATGCTTTTGTTGGACTAGCGCCGTCTATTTCTTTTTCTTCTTTGGCGGCAGCAGGGGCAATCCGTCCTGAGGGCACAGGTGGGGGGAGATAGGGACATTGGTGCTGGTGTAGAGGGTAGGGGCGTCTGGGCAATAGAGCGATAGCGTCGCCTCTATTATCCCGCCGGGGTGGGGCGCTGCTGTTTGGGGTGGGTTGGGAGGATAATGGGTAGGGGAGCGAGGATTTGCTGGAAGAGGTGGGGGATGTGTGCAGCGGAGTCTCGCCATTCGGTGTGGGACCGGTTCTATTTCGGCAAGCGCGCGTACCTCGGCTGTGGGTGTGCGGATCGGAGCCCTCATGATGTTGCGGAGGATGACTCTCTCGATGGCTGCCAGCCTCGAGATGTTTTCTTTTGCGAGCGGCGTGATGGCAGGGGCGCCATACTCGATGACGTGTCTGATGAATGATTTGTGTAATTGTATGGCCGTCTCCTCGTAGACGCCTTTTCCTCCCGCTCGTACGGCTCGGATAAGGTTGCTGCGCCTAATTATGGTGGATATCAAGTTTCTCAGATGGGTGGCGAACGTCAGGTGGCGATCGAGGGTAACACCGAGGCATTTCCCCTCTTTCTGAAGGCCGACACTTTTCCCCCAAAGGGTGACGGAAATCGGTTGCTGCGGACCTCCCTGTTCCCCACCCCCCTTCGTGAGTGAAGGTTATCAGGATCGATTTTTCTGGGATTGGCCGAAGGCGCCACTTTCTCATTCACTCCTCGAGCCGCCGGAAGTCCTTTTGTAGATAACGTGCTGCGGTGTCAGATTTGCGTGCCGTGGCCCACAGCGCCGAGTCGTCTACGTAATGCGCGAGAGTCACCTGTGGAAGAGCGGGAGAAGACATATCAGCGCAATACAGAATTAAAAGGAGCGTCGTTAATACCGTTCCTTGGGGCACGCCGGATTTAATGCGGAAGGGATTGGACAGGGTGCCACCTACTTTGACTCTTTCATGTCGGTCGGAGATAAAGGAGTATTAGAAGCGGGATAAGTTGGGTGGGATGTCGGGAATTAGGGAGATTTTAAGGGATAGCCCGTCATTCCAGAGTTTGTCGAATGCCCTTTCGATCTCCATGAAGATCGCGGCCGTGACCCTCTTTTGTTGTTTTCTTCTGCCGCCGTGTTGGTGAGCAGCGTCAGTGCGTCCGTGGTTGTCCTGTGCGCTCGGAATCCGTATTGATGGTCTGGGAGGATGCCGCCTGCGTCTAGGATTCTTCGTGCTGGCTATGGCTTCTTTCAGGTCGTCGTCGATGATTCCTTCCTCGGTTTCCTCGCTGATATCTGTGGGGATTAAATTAAGTATAATGTTCTGCATTACCTCTATGGATTCTCTGTGAAATTTCTCGTCGAACCTTGGATCGTCGGTCGGCGTGTGTATTTCATCCAGCACGCGTAAGAATTCCTCCGCCATTTTTCCTCCATGCCGAGGCTTTTCCCGTCGTGAACTAGGTGGGAATCTTCTTGTCGTATATCTCCCGAGAAGCCTTTGAATCGGTCCTAGATCGTTTTCCTTTCTCTAAAATCTAGACACATGCAAGTTTTCTGCAATAAATCGTATTTATAATCAAGTACCTTTCATTAGATGATGGCCTGGATCTTGTTCCAAAGGGTTTTTAATGCTGGGTCCTTCCTCTTTTTGAATTATCGGTAAATCCTCCAGTTTTCTTGATGAGGGCGACGACGTACTTAAGCAGAGGCGTTTTTGCGTCGATTTTCTTCCTTGGGGTGCATTCGTCAGCAGCCTGTTAAATAATATTGTTTAATGTATCGGTTGCATTGTCTACCTCAGTGGTTGTCTTAGGTCTCTCTGCAGGGAGTAATCCTTCGGCGATGATTTCTTCGAACATTGTAAAGGTTGGTTTTTGCTCAATCCTTATTGTTTATCGTCCGTCTCGGTCTTTTGGCTTATCCTCCGGTGGCGATGGGGTAGATGAGTGGCAGGTGGTCCGACGTGATTGTATCCTCGGCTTTGACGACCCCGACAAATTGGGCGTGACAGCTCGCGTGCAATCTGGCGTGCCAGCTCGCGTGCCAGCTCGCATGCCAGTTCGTGAGCCTGCTCGCGTCCCGGCTTGCGTGCCAGGTCGCATACAATCTCGCGTGCCAGCTCGCGTGCAAGCTCGCGTGCCAGCTCGTGTGCCAGCTCGAATGCCAGCTCGCGTGCCAGCTCGCGTGCAAGCTCGCGTGCCAGCTCCCGTACCAGTATGCGTGCCAGCGTGCGTGCCAGCGTTCGTGCCAGCGTGAGTGCCAGCGTGCGTGCCAGCGTGCGTGCCAGCGTGCGTGCCAGCGTGCGTGCCAGCGTGCGTGCCAGTGTGCGTGGCAGGGTGCGTGGCAGCGTGCGTGGCAGCGTGCGTGGCAGCGTGCGTGCCAGCGTGCGTGGCAGCGTGCGTGGCTTCGTGCCTGGCAGCGTGCCTGCCAACGTGCGTGGCAGCGTGCGTGCCGGCGTGCGTGTTAGCGTGCGTGCCAGCTTTCGTGCCACCGTGCATGCGTAGATTGGAGCGTGAAATCATTCAACACTTAACCTACGCCAAAAAGAAAAGAAAGTTGGCGAGGGTAGTAACAACATCGTTGAGAAGGTTTGAGGGAATGAGAGTAAATGGTTGTGTTCGCAAACGCATAATCTTTACGATCATAATTTTTCTAAACTTTTTCGAATTATATAGGCGCAAATATAATAATAATAATATAATAGGTTTTACTGTACTTGTAAATTGTATGCATACGCAGATGCACCATCACATAAAATCCAAATTTTTATCCCCGTATTATACTAATAGAAGGAGCATTTTCCTAGACGCTTCTAAATGTTCATCTATAGATACATTTTCATCTTGGGTGTATAATTTCTGCAAATTTTCCACCCAAATATCCCAAACAACGCGTATGGGTGCCAGTCTGTCACCTTTCCGGTGCTCTTTTCTGCCATCTCTATTGTCAAATATTAAAACTCCTGTAATTTTATAAAATCTTTCAAGAGACATGACAGCACTAAAAATCGGCCTACCATGTACTTCGTCCCGCAAACTTTTCAGTGATCCGTTATGAGATCTGTAAACGCCAGCCAATACCAAAAGTCCAATATAAGGCTCTATGTGAGCATAGTCCTCATCTTCCCAAGCTTTTCCATTGACACGCCTATCTTCTATATTGGCCATTGTTATAATTTTGTTAGTGATAATTATCATGCCAAAAGATGATTTTTTGGTGGTTATGCGACTTGTGTGATATCTTGTTAGTCCTAGAGAAAATTCTATTACGTTATGAGACGACTTAATTTACAAATCCTTGCAATCATTTTTATCTTTTGAGATCATCAAGACGAATCGTCTAAAATAAGGACATCCTTACTTTCAGAATATTCCGTCGAATATCCTTCATAATCCTCGTTATCTTCTAATTCTGAGACATTTTTACTTAAATCCTCATCATGAAAATATTCATTATCAGAATCACAAAATTGATCCATTGATAGGGTTTAAAAGATGAAAGTTTTTAGGAAAACAATAATAATATTTTCACGTTTAATTAGGAATTAGAAATTACAAAGATATAAAAATAAAATATTACCTAAATTTAGCTATAATTTCACAGTTTTCCTTCAAATAAGTTTTCAATCTCACAGCGAGATTTCAAAACTGATAGATTGTTATTGGAACGATTATATTTGTATTGTGAGTCATTTTATGGCAAACGACAAACGTGTCACCAACAGAAGGAGCGTAATTCATTTATTTCCAAGAAATCCATATATTTTGTTTAACTTCCTGTTCATCGATTTAGTACTATATACGACAAAATTCTGATATGGCCATCACATGACTTTCTCCATACTTGTAATATTTCTAAAATTTCCAAAGAGATTAAATGATAATAAATATTTAAGGAACTGCAAGAAAAATTTCAAGACTTAACAAAGAACCGAAATTAACTCAAATGGTAGCATTCTGATACTTGATTTTAGCCACGAATATCCAACAATTAAGATAAGAACAAGAAATCCAAACCAGGACTAATGCAGGCAAGTTTCCCAAAGTTCACGTACTGAATTGATTAATCATATATTCACAAGAAATATTTCTGTATGTGTTAGTCATTCCAAGAAATTCTCATACCATAAATACGACTTGTAGCTCTTAGTTTATCTGTGATAGCTGAAAATTGTAAAACAAATCAATAGAGCATTATCAGTATCAAGAATAAGGTCAGGCTCAACCATGTGGAATTCTGAATTGTGCCACGCTCTTCATTGACTGGAATAATCTACTTTTGATGACAGTGTCAGACAACGTGTAAGTGAGATAGTGACCACAAGTTCCACCAACCAATTTAACCAATTGTGTTTCTATTTTGAACGAGTTTAACTTAGGCCTGAAATTCACCCCTAGCCTCCATTTATCTACACGTGTGTTGAAGAATCTAGTCGTCCATTGTGATTTGGCACTACAAAAAGAATCTCATTCGTTTAAGCACGTTTTTGCTTGTAAAATTTCTTCCTTCCTCAATGTTCCTCGACCCAGACCACTATCCCGCTCTCACTCTCCCGCCTTACTTTCTAGTTTTAAAACAATTTTATTGTCCAAAAGGCTGATCTGTAATAAAAGTACGAACCCCAATTATAACGGCGGGTAAAACCAGCTAAGAAAACAAAAAGCAAAGGAAAACGAACCAAAACATCGAATACTATAACAACTAACCGAAATTAAAAGGCAGAAAATATCGGCATCTAAAAGAACAAACACAAATAAAAAGGCGGTTGAAAGCAGCAAATAATGTAAAACCAAAGGAGAACGAACCACAAATTCAAACACTAGCAATAACTAACCGACATCTAAAAGTAGATTATATCGGCAAATTAAAGAACAAAACCCAATAAAAAAGACGCTTGAAGCAGGCAAATAGAAGCAGGTAAAACCAAATGAGAATGTACGAACAAATTAAACATTAGCAACAACAAACCGACATCCAAAATTAGAATATATCTACAAATAAAAGAGAAACACTAATAATAGAGACGGGTGAAACCAGCAATGGAAATAAAAACCTAAGAAAACGAACAATAAAGTGCCACAATAGCATCAACTAACCGCCAATTAAAGGTAGAAGATATCGGTACATGAAAGAACGATCACCAATAAAAAAGGCGGTTGAAAACAGCAAATAAAAGTAAAACAAAGGAGACCGAAACAAAAAATCAAAAACTAGGGACAACTAACCGATATCCAATGGTAGATGATATCGGAAAAAAACACCAATAAAAACGAAGGTTGAAAGCAGCAAACAAATGTAAAACCAAAGGAGAACAAAAAAATACCACTATAGCAACACCTAACCGACATCCAAATGTAGTTATTATCGAATAAAAGAACAACCAACAAAAACGAAGGTTGAAAGCAGCAAAGAAAAGTAAAACCAAAAGAGACGTACCAAAAAATCAAACACTAGAAGAACTAACCGACATCCAAAGGTAGAATATATCAACAACTAAAAGAACGAATACCAAAAAAGGGCGGTTGAATCCAACAAATACAAGTAAAACCAAAGGAGAAACAACTAAAAATCAAGCAAATGTGGACGATATCGTCAATAAGACAAACCACCACTAAAAATAGCGGTTCTATCCAACAAAGTAAAAACCAAAAATAACTAACAAAAATATCAAACATTATCAACAACCAAACGACATACAAAATCGTCTAAATGCAGATAAAGAGTGAAGTCACAAGAAATCGAGAAACCTCGGCGACTGAATAGAGCATAAGAAATTCTTCAATTAACACTGACGCTAAGCATTCAGTTGTTAAGCAAACAATTAATAAACAAAATTGTTTTCTAAAGTCAAGGGTGACATATTTTTACAAAGTAATCTATTAAAAAGGTCATTTCTTTAACATATATTCGCAAATTCCATTTTAAGATAATATTTTTATTTTGTCTAATAATATAACTGTATTTCTTTATGTCGCTAGTTTTTATTAAATATGTTTTTCCATGAATTGTCTTATAGGTGTAGTCCCTGTAGACTGCTATTTTACGAATAAATTAAAATTTCTCCGAAATTACAGGTTTTACGAAAATTTGTTTTGTACAAAAGTGGTAGAGGATATTATCCTCTACAACATTGCTGTTTAAGAATATTGCTTATAATGATGTCAAAGTAAATATTTGAAAGAACTCGAATAAATCATAACATTTTCCAAACGTTGCGTTCTAGGAAAAAGGTTTCAAACGTACATTGTACAAAAAAACTTTATCCACAATTTTTAAATAAAATGTTATTGTACATCATGAAGTTTAAATGGAGAAAATTAATAAAACGAAAAAGTGACCTGGAGACTTCGGGTTTACCGATTTGTGCCAATAACTAATCATTTCATTGTGCTTTAACAATGATGTAAATATAAAATTTAGCATCGCTGATATCAATAGTCTTTTAGTTAGAGTGCCTATAAGATCCCAATCACATATAAGCAGGAAAATAGTCAAAACGTATTCAGAGGACCTCAAAACGTTTATTACCGTTCAAATCTTGAAATCGATTTTTTTCAAGAAAACAATACTTTCCACAATAGTATTGTGAAATTAATAAAAGTCTATGTTGGTTGGTTGCTCCATGTCATCCTCTTAAAACGCGAATGGCTCGATCAAATATGTACATATGAACATGAAATTTTCCGGAGTTAATCTCCTCGGATAATAACATGCTCATAGAAAGGAGAATTTCCGAAAAGCATCCAGGGTTAAACTCCGGACAATGATTTGCTATCTCCAAAAGATAACACGTCAAAATCTACAGTTTAACGTACAGGCATATTTTTATGAGATTCAAATTACCAAGAACAGATTAAATGTGGCTGGAAAAATGCAGTAGCAGGGGGACAATGTCGAGCAGGTGGGTGTGATACCGTACATGCTGCCGATTGCTTTATCGCGGGCTCAAATACCGCGTAATACCTAGTTTTTTCGTTTTAACCAACATCATTATATTAATTTGTAGTATTATTATTTATTTTTTAACACTATCATATAATTATTTATTTTCTATTATATTAGGATATATTGACTTCATTAAAAACGACAAACAAAACCCTATTGGAAGCTGATTTGATGTGAATTGCCGTCCAAAAGAACATAACTGTTAAATTCGTGCTATTCCTCACTTGAAGGGGAAGTCTGTATACACGTTATTGGATGTTAACTGTCGAAAAACCAAAAAAGGATTCATAAATCTTCACAGCAGCAAATAAAAGTAAAACCAAAGGGGAACGAATCAAAAATTCAATCACTAGCAAGAACTAACCTACATCCAAAGGCAGAGTATATCGGCAAAAAAAGAACCACCAATGAAAATAACGGTTGAAACCAGCAAAGAAATGTAGAACCAAAGAAACCAGAAAATCAAACACTAGCAATAACAAACCGACACCCAAAGGTAGATTATATTGGCAAATAAAAGAACAAACACCAAAAAAGGAGCTTAAAACCAGCAAATAGAGGTAAAACAAAAAAAGGACCAACCAAAACATCAAACTCTAGACACAACTAACCGATATCCAAAGGTAGATTATATCGCCAAATAATAGAACGAACACCAATAATAAAGACGCTTGAACCCAGCTAATGAAAGTAAAACCAAACGAGAATGAAGAAAAAATTGCAACAGTAGCGAAAACTATCCGACATACAAAGGTAGATGATATCGGCACAAACAACCATCAATAAATACGACGGTTGAGACCAGCATAGAAAAGAAAAACAAAAAAAGGACGAACAGGAAAATGAAACACTAGCAACACCTAGGCGACATCCAATGGTAGAAGTTATCGGCAAATAAAAAAACAACCACCAGTAAAAATGGCGGTTGAAACCAGTAAAAAAATATAAAATCAAAGTAGAACGAAGCAAAAGATCAAACAATAGAATTTACTATCCGAATGCCAAAAGTTAGGATATCGCCAAACCAGCCAATAGAAGCATAAGAAAAGGAGAAAGAACAAAAACATCAAGCACCAGCAACAACCAACCGACATCCAAAGGTAGATGAAGTCCGCAAAAAAATTAATAAAAACGACGCTTGAAACCCTCAAAGAAAAGTAAAACCATATGTGAACGAACCAGAAAATCAAACACCAGCAACAACTAAGGGACATCAAAATGTAGAAGGTATCGGCAACTGAAAGAACAAACACAAATAACAAAGGCGGTAAAACCAGCAAATAAAGTAAATCCAAAGGATAACGAACTAAAATCTGCCTAAATAGCAACAATAAACGATCACAAAAGGTAGAATATTTCGGCTAATAAAAGGCCCAACACCAATAAAAAAGGCTCTTGAAACGAGCAAACTGAAGTATAACCAAAGGAGAACGAACCAAAATATCAAACATTAGTAACAGAACAACCGACATTACAAAGTAGAATATATCTGCAAATCAAAGTACACACACCAATTAGAAGTTCGATTGGAACCAGCACATAGAAGTACAACCAAAGAGGAAAGAACCAAAAAATCAAACAGTAGCAACAGTTAACCGATATCCAGAGGGATATGGTATCTGAATAAAAACCGTCCATTATAACGATGGTTGAAAACAGCAAAGAAAATAAAACCAAAGGAAAACGAAGCAGAAAATCAAACACTGACAACAACTAACCGGCATTCAAAGTTTGAATATATCAACAAATAAAAGAACAAACACCATTAAAAGAAACAGTTGAAACCAGAAAATACATTAAAACCAAAGCAGAACAAACCAAAAAATGCCACGATAGCATCAACTAACCGAAATCAAAAGGTGGATGCCAGGGCAAAAAAAATCAGCATAGAATAGGAGAACCAAAGGTGAACGAACCAAAAAATCAAACACAGCTAACCGACATCCAAAGGTAGAAGACATCGGTAAATAAAAGATCAACTACCAATAAAAACTGCGGGTGAAACCAGAGAAGAGTAAACCCAAAGGAGCACAAACCATAAAATGAAACAGTAGCTACAACTAACCATCATCCAAATTTAGAAGTTATCGCAAAATAAAAAAACACATATATAAACCAGTATGAAAAAGTAAAACCAAAGGATAACGAACCAGAAAATCAAACACTTACAACAAACAGCTTACCAATATCTAAAGGTAAATCATATCAGCAAATAAAAGATCAACCATAAAATAAACGGCGGTTGAAACAAGCAAAGTACACTTCAAGGAGAACTAACCAAAAATCATATACTAGCAACAACTAGCCAACATCCAAATGTAGAAGTAATCGGAAAATAAAAAAACAACCACCAGTAAAAATGGCGGTTGAAACCAGTAAAAAAATATAAAATCAAAGTAGAACGAAGCAAAAGATCAAACAATAGAATTTACTAACCGAATGCCAAAAGTAGAGGATATCGCCAAATAAAAGAACCTACCAACAATAAAAACGACGGTTGTAACCAGCAAAGTAAAGTAAAACAAAAAGAGAACGAAGCAAAAATCAAACACTGCCAATAACAAACCGACATCCTAAGGTAAAAGTTATCAGGAAATAAAAGAACGAACACCAATAAAAAAGGCAGTTGACCCCAGCAAATAAAATAAAACCAAGGGAGAACAAACAAAAAATGCCACTATAGCAACAACTAACCGACATCCAAAGATAGAACATATCGGCAAATAAAATAACCAACACCAATAAAAAAGGCAGTTGAATCAAAAAAATAATAACAAAACCAAAAGGAGAACGAACCAAACAATAAAATTTTAGCATCAACTAACCGACGTTAAATGGTAGAAGATATCGGCAAATAAAAGTACAACCATCAATAAAAAAGACGGTTGTGACTAGCAAATAAAATAAAACAAAAGAAGAACGAAAGAACGAACGAACGAAAAAGGCAGATGAAACCAGAAATAAATGTAAAACCAAAGATAAGCAAACCAAAAAACGCCACAAGACACAAAACTACCCGACACCCCAAGGGCAAATATTTCGGCAAATAAAAGAACATACACCAATAAAAAAGGCAGTTTTATCAAAAAAATAAAAGTAAAACCAAAGGAGAACGAACCGAAAAATCAAACATTAGCATCAACTAATCGACATCCAAAAGTAAAAGCTATTGACCTATAAAAAAACAGCCATTAATAAGAACGACGGTTGTGACTAGCAAAGAAAAGTAAAACAAAAGATGAACGAACCAAAATATCAAACCCTGACAACAACTAACCGACATCCAAAGTTATAATATATCGACAAATAAAAGAACAAACACCATTAAAAGAAACAGTTGAAACCACAAAATACATTAAAACCAAAGCAGATCAAACCAAAAAATGCCACAATAGACATCCCTAAGGTAGAGTATATCGGAAAATAAAATAACAAACAGCAACAAAAAAACGCTTGAAAACAGCAAAAATAAAACCAATAGAGAACTAACAATCATATCAAACCCTAAAAACAACCCAACTATATCCAATGTGGAAAATATCGTAGAAATGCAAATAAATTGTGAAGTCACAAGCTATCGAGAAACCACGTCGGCTAAATAGAGCAGAAGAAATTTTTCAACTAAACACCGACGCTAAGCATTCAGTTGTCAAGCAAACAATCAATAAACAAAATTGTTCTCAATTGTCAAGGGAGACATATAGTTACAGCGCAAACTCTTGAAAAGATATTTTTTGTTTAACATATATTCGCAAATTCCATTTTAAAATTATATTTTTAAATTGTCTTATAAATCAACTGTATTTATTGACGTCGCCATTTTTTCTGAAATATGTTGTTCCGTGAATTTTTATTTTTATTCATTTATTGCCTCTATTAATTTATTATTTATTTATTTAGTATATTATGATTTATTTACTTCAGTAATATCGATGCAAAAAGGCTCTCGGTAGCTATTTTGATGTAAATTGCCGTCCGAAAGAACATAACTGTTAAATTCGTGCAATTGGTCGCTTGAAGTAGAAGTGTGTATACAAGTTTTGGATGATAATTGTCAACAAACAAGTAAAGCATTCACAAGGCTTCACAAATATTTAAAAAAACTGAATAAATTCTGTTATCATTTTACCAGATTTGGAGAACGTACAACTTATGTACTCACATCCAATTTGATAAATATTATGGCGTAGTGACGATCATAGTTGAGTTTTAAGAGAAAGACGTTTCGTGTTTTTGCAAACCGTAGTTTGTAACTTTTCGCTTCCGAATTCGGATTCCTTCCGTGAATGCTATTAGCCACGCTCGAGAGGAAGTTAAGGTGAACGCCAGCGATGTATGATGATAGGCTGCCCCTAACACCCAATGGATGTAATCAAAATAGAACGTACCAAAAAATCAAACAATAACAACAACTCAACGATATTCAAAGGTAGAAGTTGTCGGCAAAAAATAAAAAAACAACCTATAAACACGGCAGTTAAATTGTTGAATATTTCATAATTTAGTGACCTAACTGAAATGACAAAAATAATAAATTGTTCTTTTCCTAACATCAAATCAACCGCCCATATAGAACCACTGTATAAGCATAGTTAGCTGAAGAATTGCTAAACTACAACGCGACACTTTAAAATTTTTTATTTAAATATGTTCAAATTAAAATCCTTTAAAACAGTATTACCTATCTTAAATAGTGAAAAAAAAGGAATATGATATTTAATGTGAGGGCTTTTAGAATAATGTAGGAACAACTGATCTTAAAGGTCTATAATTATAAAAGATTTCATCTAAAGTAAAAATAGAGGCTAGTGAACAGTTCCAAAGGATTTAATTATCTAAAGTAGTTTTCGAATGAATTTTCAATGTAAACTATTCCGAGAAGATCGCTTTAATGATTATTATTAGCAAAGCAATACGAATGTGATTATAATTTAACAATAATAAAATACATGTATCGTATAAGGCAATATTATAAGAGGAACGCTAAGAATTTAATAATAATAATAAAAAATGTATGCGAAGGATATTCTCCAAAGCCAGTCAAACTGATTAAACACGGTTTAAAGGCCGGATAAAAACAGATGAGCCCGGATAAAAACCGGATAAAAACCCAATACGTATTTCGGCTACAAAGTAACCATCATCAGGGGTTAAAAAAAGGGGGGAAGGAGGACTTGAGAGAGAGCGAATGAAACCAAGACCAGTGGCACGCTCTCAAGTGGATGTCCAGGGCTGTGTCTGTGTATTTATACCTGGTAGGTGGGCAGGGGAGGAAGAAAAAGGGGGGGGACCTAGATGACCTAGGGGATGGGAGAAAAAGGGGGGGAGGTCAGTTTAAAAAGAACGCTGTTTATTACACCTAACTCGTTATTCATCAGGGTGTGTCTGTATTTATGAATGTGTAAGCTTTCTGTTGCGTCGAGTTTGGTATTTGGGACTTGTTTAAGCAGTTTGAGGTTATTTGTGTCTAATGGGTGGTTATATTCCAAAATGTGTTTCGCGACGGCCGATTTTTCAAAGCGTCCATGTCTGTAGTGCGCTAAATGTTCTTTAAATCTGATGGAGATATTTCTTTTCGTTTGGCCAATGTAAGACATGTCGCATATGGGGCACAACACTTGAAATATGCCGGATTTTTCTAATGTGGGTATTTTGTCTTTAGTCTTCCCTAATAAATTTTTAATGTTATTTGTATTGTGAAACATTAATGTATAATTTGCGTTATGAAAAATTTTTGTTATCCCTTTGCTTAGGGTTGGATGGAAGGGGAGTGAAATAAATTTTTTCTTCCTATCGTCACTTAGAGCAAGCGTAGTATTTGTCTTCTTGTCTAATGCTTTGGATTGCTTGTAAATAATGATGTCTATCAATTCGTGTGTGTACCCGTTTTCCAGGGCCGCGTTTTTAATATATTTGACTTCTTTGTCGAAACGTTTTTTATTTAGCGGTGTCGTCAATAGTCTATGTACCATATGGTTGAAAGACGCGATCTTTTGTTTGTAAGGGTGATTGGAGTCTTTCTTAATATAATTGTTGGTATGGGTCGGTTTCCTGTACACGTCAAATTCTAGTCGTTCATTATTATTAATGATCAAATTGTCAAGAAAAGGTAAAGACTTATTTTCTACGATTTCGAAGGTGAAGTTGATAGAGTTTTGAAATGAGTTGAGTTCTTGGACGAAGGTGTTAATGTTATAGAGTTTTGTGTCAAAAATGGCAAAAATGTCATCAACGTACCTGCACCATGTGTTGGGGAAATAGTTTAACGTATTTTTACAGCGTTGCTCAAAAGAATAAAGAAAAATATTTTCTATAAGTGGTGAGAGAGGATTGCCCATTGATGTTCCATTAATTTGTTTATAGAACTTATTGTTAAAAACGAAGTAATTTTGTTCCATGCATAAGTTTGTCAATGTGAGAATTTCTAGAATTTTGTTTTCCTCAACTTGTTTACTTAGTAGGCAGTCCTATAGGTTTTCGAGCGCGACGTCAATGGGAACACTGTGGAAGAGTTGTTCTACGTCAAATGACACCAGTATTTCATCTTTGTGTATTTTTTGTTTCTAATATGTTCCAAGAAATTTTGGGTGTTTTTAACGCCGTATGTTTCTTCAATGCCTATACATTTTAATTCCTTAGTGAGGCATTTGGCGATTTTATAAGAGGGTGAGTTGATGGCCGAAACTATAGGTCTCATTTTGTTTCCTGGTTTATGTATTTTGGGAAGGCAGTAAAGTCTTGGAATGGTGGGATTCGCTATTTTCAGAGCGAACGCTAGTTTTTTGTCAAATGTGTGATTGCAACGGTTAACAGTTTCTTTGACTTGTGTCGCGAGTTTTTTAATGGGATTTTTGGAGATCTGGATGTAGGGGCCTGTTTCAATAGTATTTAGTGTTCTTTCAAGGTAGTCCGCTTTGCTTAGAATGACTTTGGTGTTGCCCTTATCAGATTTGGTGTAGACGCAGTCTTTCTTCTTTAAGTTTTGAATGATTTTATAGTCTGTCTTATTTATCTGAAGGTTCTTATTTGGCAAATTGTTCATGTTCCGCTCAATGGCGATTTTACTAGCGGTTCTTATATACTGTTTGGTCGTGTCGTTACTATCCTTTATACCACATTCTATATCAATAATCAGGTCGTCAATTGGTGGTTTTTTTATGGAAGACAATGTTTAAGGCCTTTTTTGAGCAATCTGATCTCGTCATGGGTGAAGTGAACGTTGGAAATATTTTTAACGAAATTAATCTTATCTGGAGACCCGGTAGGACTAAGCTTCTGAAGAGATTTAATTTTCGAATTTATGCCTCGAAGTTTGGCAAAAGTATGGTTTGAATTTTATGTTGGTTAAACTCTTTCAACTTCTGAAAGTATTCATTAAAGAAATGATACTCAATGTTATTAAAAATTTTTGTGATAGCGAGGTGTAGGTTGTATGCTTGAAATTCTAGTTGACTACGTTTAGCGTATTTGGCACGAATTTCTAAATTGAGCCAATGTTGACGTGCTGTTTCTAAAAGCGTGAGGATTATTAGGGAGACCGTTAATTTTGATAAATTTGGGGAATAAATGCAAAGATTTGCACTTTTTAAGAAAGTGTATGTCAACAGATAAAGAGATGATTTTAAATTTTAAGGCATGTAATTTGTTGAGTTCTTCCGGCTGGAGAGCCATAATTAGTTAAGTAAAAGAGAGCGAGCTACACTGGAAAATATATAAAATGTAAGCGAAGGAAATATTCCAAAGCGAGTCAAACTGATAAAACCCGGTTAAAAGGCCGGATAAAAACAGATGAACCCGGATAAAAAACGGATAAAAACCCAATACGTATTTTGGCTACAAATTAACCATCATCAGGGGTTAAAAAAGGGAGGAAGGGGGACTTGAGGGAGGGCGACTTTTAACCGGGTTTTATCGTGAGGTGTGTGCGTATATATAATATATATATATATATATACACACATGAGGGTGAATGAAAACGTTTCCGGAATGTTTCAGTAACATATTTCCTGAATTCCAAATAAAAACAAAACATTTTTGCATAAAACAAGCAATATTTTAGCCATAACAATTCAATATTTCGTAACAATTTATTCATTTGTAATAATATAAAAGCAGTTTTTCAAACCAATTAATTCATGAGTATGGGCAATTTAAATTTTGAGATTCGAGTAAATATAATGTTTATGACAAAACTTAGTTGGAAATCGAATGCCATTATTCAGGCTTTGCAGAAAGTTCACGGGGATGATGAATCTAAGAAAACTGCAGTTTATGAATGAATTAAATGGTTTAAGCTTGGACGAGAAGACATTAAAGATGATTATCGAAGTGGAAGACCATCAACGTCGATCAACGAAGAAACCGTGGTCGCCGCCCAATCAATTGTGGAAGAAGATAGACGAGTTTCAGTGCAAATGATAGCCAAATGTTTAAACTTCTCATATGGCTCAGCTCATTCAATACTCAAAGATAGTTTAGGATTAAGCATGCTTTCTGCTAGATGGGTACCGAAAGCGTTGCGCCCTGAACACAAGACTCAGAGAGTTGACCATGCAGTTGAGTTCCTCAACCGATTTGATGCAGGCCCAGAAGATTTCTTTCGCCGAATAGAGACTGGTGATTAAACATGGATCTACCAGTACGATCCGGAAAGCAAAATTCAATCTAAACAATGGTTACCAAGGGGGTCAAGTGGACCAAAAAATTTCAAAGGCAAACAATCAATCAAGAAGGTTATGGCAATTGTTTTTTGGGATAATGAAGGTGTAATTTACACATATTAATTTTGTCCTCGACACGAAAAAAATTTTAATCTATACCTTACAGATCAGATAAGAGCGATTTAGCCTTTTCAACATGCTGTTAACGTCACATTTGCACTTAGTGCGTTGTAACATAGTAACATGCCTTCCGCCCCTCGCACAACATCTGTAGGTGCATGCGCCTTTCCCCGACAACCTCCCCTTCATCTCTCCCCCTCTCTTCCTCCCCATCTCCACGACGGCTTTCCACATTGGAATAGTTCTGCGCGAAATTTACATCCCACGAATCCTTGTGGGAGGGTTTATGTGTTGTATCTGAAAGTTCTTAAATTATTTTATAACAATGTTAAAAAAAGTTTTTGTATTATATACTGTTGCATTGTTCTTTGTTGTGTTGTTTTTAGAAAATTCGCAAATGTTTAATCAAACATGTAATGTTTATGTACTTCTGAATGTGCAACAAATCTGACGTTGGTAATAGTAGAAATCTAAAAATAACCGAATTTATCTTTCGCAGGATATGTCCTCAAAGACCTTAAAAAATTCAGGAATTTTAATTTCCACATATGACATCATGAAATGAATATCAATAGTAATTGAATATTTGTTTAGTTTTGTTACCGTCGTTCAAACAGCGTCGAAAATTCTTGAACATAATCAGAACCAACTAGCGGAAGAAAGCTCTACTAATGAGCATTACATCTGATTCTATCGGACGTCAAGTTCGCGGAAACTAGTACAAGCATACTAGTAGAAGCATATCTTCGCGCCTTGAAAAAACATTCATTTTTCAGACAGATATTTCATCATTGCAAATATTTTCTTAAGTAAAAACATTCCACATCCGCAGCGATTTTTGTTTTTCCCATATGTCAAAATAATGGGTTAAAACAATCCCCATACTTTGAAATTTTAAGAATTTTATACTTTCTCCATTATGGGGTACTAATGGTTCACAATTCTGCCAATTTTTGAAGTTTGATCACTTTTAGAAGTGAAATAATATTTTTCTAATTGTTTAAATTTAAATAATTTTTAACGGCCGCAGAAAGAACTTCATGAATACACTGAAATATATAATCGGTTACATAGACTAAAATCTAAGTAGTTTTAAAATTTCAGCCCTCTAACTTGCCCCGTAGTGTCTAAACATTTACCTATTTTTTAAATTTTAAGAATTTTTAACTGCCAAAGAAATAAAAATATCAAAATTTTTATAATTGCTATTTCTTTTTTTTATAAATCCTACCTCTAAAAAATTTTCTACTCCGTAGCACATTCGGATGTACATAAACCTTGAAAATTTGTTTAAATAATTGCCTCCTATATGTTATATATATATATATATATATATATATATATATATATATATATATATATATATATATATATATATATATATGTGATATGCATGTTACATCCTCCTCTGTAGGAAACGTCGATATATAATGATGGACATATGATTCAAACAAAGTTGTAGTAAATTATATTTCCTACAGCTTTAATTCCAGTATATTTTTCCATTTATCAAATATTAAAGCAAATATCTCAAAATAACGGATAAGTGACGAGAGTAAACACCCAGTTTCGAGTGACCGATTTTTACTAAGAACTAATCAGATCTTGCGACTTTCAAAAACATGCTAAATATAAAATTTGGCGTTAACCTGATTATTGGTTTTTGAGTTAGAGCACCCACAAAATAACTGTCACATACTCGTGTCAAAGTAAATTTGTTTTTATTTTCTGATAAGCCATACATATTTCATTTACAGACCCTTTACATTTCAATTGATTTACACATGGCCAGATCGGAAAATACCCTGTTTATGCAAAAGGCCTCTTCAGGGAAAATTCAGGTGCAGATAGTTCAATTGTATTCGTTTAACCAGTAGTATTTCGATCTTATTGCTTTCTCTGGGGGTGGCTTTTGCCTGGCATTCGCTCGAGACGGAAGGGAAACCCGGCAAAACCTTCCGTACGCAGACGGAATGACTAGATGGTCACTATCGCATTACCACTTGCTCACAGCACCAGTTTTTCACAAAGTTCTTAGTAAATATAACAAATACAAATAAATATATAACAAATAACATTTTGTAATGTGTAACAGATAAATTGAATATAGCAAAAAATAACAAGGTTCAAATAGGTTTGAATTTATATAACTACTAGTGATAAATAAATATGCTTTTGTTGGACTAGCGCTGTCTATTTCTTTTTCTTCTTTGGCGGCAGCAGGGGCAATCCGTCCTGAGGGCACAGGTGGGGGGAGATAGGGACATTGGTGCTGGGTAGAGGGGAGGGGCGTCTGGGCAATAGAGCGATAGCGTCACCTCTATTATCCTGCCGGGGTGGGGCGCTGGTGTTTGGGGTGGGTTGGGAGGATAATGGGTAGGGGAGCGAGGATTTGCTGGAAGAGGTGGGGGATGTGTGCCCTCATTCTTTCGGCCGCTCTGCAGCGGAGTCTCGCCATTCGGTGTAGGACCGGTTCTATTTCATCCCGCGCGCGTACCTCGGCTGTGGGTGTGCGGATCGGAGCCCTCATGATGTTGCGGAGGATGACTCTCTCGATGGCTGCCAGCCTCGAGATGTTTTCTTTTGCGAGCGGCGTGATGGCAGGGGCGCCATACTCGATGACGGGTCTGATGAATGATTTGTACAATTGTATGGCCGTCTCCTCGGAGACGTCTTTTCCTCCCGCTCATACGGCTCGGATAAGGTTGCTGCGCCTGGTTATGGTGGATATAAAGTTTCTCAGATGGGTGGCGAACGTCAGGTGGCGATCGAGGGTAACACCGAGGCATTTCCCCTCTTTCTGAAGGCCGACACTTTTCCCCCAAAGTGTGACGGAAATCGGTTGCTCGGATCGGACCTTCTTGTTCCCCCCCCCTTCGTGAGTGAAGGTTATCAGGATCGATTTTTCTGGGATTGTCCGAAGGCGCCACTTTCTCATTCACTCCTAGAGCCGCCGGAAGTCCTTTTGTAGATAACGTGCTGCGGTGTCAGATTTGCGTGTCGTGGCCCACAGCGCCGAGTCGTCTGCGTACTGCGCGAGGGTCACCTGTGGAAGAGCGGGAGAAGACATGTCAGCGCAATACAGAATTAAAAGGAGCGTAGTTAATACCGTTCCTTGGGGCACGCCGGATTTAATGCGGAAGGGATTGGACAGGGTGCCACCTACTTGTCTCTTTCATGTCGGTCGGAGATAAAGGAGTGGGATGTCGGGAATTAGGGAGATTTTTAGGGATAGCCCGTCATTCCAGAGCTTGTCGAATGCCCTTTCGATCTCCATGAAGATCGCGGCCGTTCACCCTCTTTTGTTGTTTTCTTCTGCCGCCGTGTTGGTGAGCAGCGTCAGTGCGTCCGTGGTTGTCCTGTGCGCTCGGAATCCGTATTGATGGTCTGGGAGGATGCCGCCTTCGTCTAGGATTCTACGTGCTGGCTATGGTTTCTTTCAGGTCGTCGTCGATGATTCCTTCCTCGGTTTCCTCGCTGATATCTGTGGGGATTAAGTTAAGTATAATGTTCTGCATTTCCTCTATGGATTCTCTGTGAAATTTATCGTCGAACCTTGGATCGTCGGTCGGCGAGTGTATTTCTTCCAGCACGCGTAAGAATTCCTCCGCTTTTTTTCCTCCGTGCCGAGGCTTTTCCCGTCGTGAACTAGGTGGGAATCTTCTTGTCGTATATCTCCCGAGAAGCCTTTGAATCGGTCCTAGATCCTTTTCCTTTCCCTGAAATCTAGACACATGCAAGTTTTCTGCAATAAATCGTATTTATAATTAAGTACCTTTCATTAGATGATGGCCTGGATCCTGTTCCAAACAGTTTTTAATGCTGGGTCCTTCCTCTTTTCGAATTATCGGTAAATGTATCGAATGCATTGTCTACATCAGTGGTTGTCTTAGGTCTCTCTGCAGGGAGTAATCCTTCGGCGATGATTTCTTCGAACATTGTAAAGGTTGGTTTTTGCTCAATCCTTATTGTTTATCGACCGTCTCGGTCTTTTGGCGGATCCTCCGGTGGCGATGGGGTAGATGAGTGGCAGGTGGTCCGACGTGATGGTATCCTCGGCTTTGACGACCCCGACAAATTGGGCGTGACAGCTCGCGTGCAATCTGGCGTGCCAGATCGCGTGCCAGCTCGCATGCCAGTTCGTGAGCCTGCTCGCGTCCCGGCTTGCGTGCCAGGTCGCATACAAGCTCGCATGCCATCTCGCGTGCAAGCTCGCGTGCCAGCTCGCGTGCAAGCTCGCGTGCCAGCTCGCGTGCCAGCTCGCGTGGAGCTCGCGTGCCAGCTCGCGTGAAAGCTCGCGTGCCAGCTCGCGTGCCAGCTCGCGTGCCAGCTCGCGTGCAAGCTCGCGTGCCAGCTCGCGTGCCAGCATGAGGGCCAGCGTGTGTGCCAGCGTTCGTGCCAGCGTTAGTGCCAGCGTGCGTGCCAGTGTGCGTGGCAGCGTGCGTGCTAGCGTGCGTGCCAGTGTGCGTGGCAGCGAGCGTGCTAGCGTGCGGGGCAGCGTGCGTGGCAGCGTGCGTGGCAGCTTGCGTGGCAGCGTGCGTGCCAGCGTGCGTGGCAACGTGCGTGGCAGCGTCTGTGGCAGAGTGCGGGGCAGCGTGCGTGGCAGCGTGCGCGGCAGCTTGCGTGGCAGCGTGCGTGGCAGCCTCTGTGGCAGCGTGCGTGGCAGCGTGCGTGGCAGCGTGCGTGCCAGCGTGCGTGGCTTCGTGCATGGCAGCGTGCCTGCATGCGTAGATTGGAGCGTGAAATCATTCAACTCTTGACCTACGCCAAAAAGAAAAGAAAGTTGGCGAGTGTAGTAACAACATAGTAGAGAAGAATCGAGGGGATGAGAGTAAATGGTTGTGTTCGCAAACGCATAATCTTTACGATCATAATTTTTCTATACTTTTTCGAATTATTTAGGCGCAAATATTATGAGCATATCTCTTTTTTCTAATTACGAATTATCAAGGTTTTCGAATAATCCAGGTATGAAGTTTGCTTATTGAGTCTTAAAATAAAAGAAATTTCAACTTATACAGAAATTTTGAACTAAAGAAATTCTATATATTTAGGTTTTACTGTACTTAAATTATATGCATACGCAGATGCACCATCACACTGTACTTGTAAATTGTATGCATACGCAGATGCACCATCACACTGTACTTGGAAATTGTATGCATACGCAGATGCACCATCACATAAAATCCAAATTTTTATCCCCGTATTATACTGATAGAAGGGGCATTTTCCTAGACGCTTCTAACTGTTCATCTATAGATACATTTTCATCTTGGGTGTATAATTTCTGCAAATTTTCCACCCAAAAATCCCGAACAACGCGTATGGGTGACAGTCTGTCACCTTTCCGGTGTTCTTTTCTGCCATCACTATTGTCAAATATTAAAACTCTTGTAATTTTATAAAATCTTTCAAGAGACATGACGGCACTAAAAATCGGCCTACCATGTACTTCGTCCCGCAAACTTTTCAGTGATCCGTTATGAGATCTGTAAACGCCAGCCAATACCAAAATCCAATATATGGCTCTATGTGAGCATAGTCCTCATCTTTCCCAGATTTTCCATTGACACGCCTATCTTCTATTTTGCCATTGTTATAATTTTGTTAGTGATAATTATCATGCCAAAAGATGATTTTTGGGTGGTTATGCGACTTGTGTGATATCTTGTTAGTCCTAGAGGAAATTCTATTACGTTATGAGACGACTTGATTTACAAATCCATGCAATCCTTTTTATCTTTTGAGATCATCAAGACGAATCGTCTAAAATAAGGCCATCCTTACTTTCAGAATATTCCGTCGAATATCCTTCATAATCCTCGTTATCTTCTAATTCTGATACATTTTTACTTAAATAACAATAAAAACATTTTCACGTGTAAATAGGAATTAGAAATTACAAAGCAATATAAATAAAATATTACCTAAATTTAGCTATAATTTCACAGTTTTCCTTCAAATAAGTTTTCAATCTCACAGCGAGAATTCAAAACTGATAGATTGTTATTGGAACGCTTATATTTGTATTGTGAGTCATTTTATGGCAAACGACAAACGTGTCACCAACAGAAGGAGCGTAATTCATTTATTTCCAAGAAATCCATATATTTTGTTTAACTTCCTGTTCATCGATTTAGTACTATATACGACAAAATTCTGATATGGCCATCACATGACTTTCTCCATACTTGTAATATTTCTAAAACTTCCAAATAGGTTAAATGATAATAAATATTTAAGGAACTGCAAGAAAAATTCCAAGACTTAACAAAGAACCGAAATAAACTCAAATGGTAGCCTTCTGATACTTGATTTTAGCCACGAATATCCAACCTTTAAGATAAGAACAAGAAATCCAAACCAGGACTAATGCAGGCAAGTTTCCCAAAGTTCACGTATTGAATTGATTAATCATATATTCACAGGAAATGTTTCAGTATGTGTTAGTCATTCCAAGAAATTCTCATACCATAAATACGACTTGTAGCTCTTAGTTTATCTGTGATAGCTGAAAATTGTAAAACAAATCAATAGAGCATTATCAGTATAAAGAATAAGGTCAGGCTCAACCGTGTGGAATTCTGAATTGTGCCACGCTCTTCATTGACTGGAATGGTCAACTTTTGATGACAGTGTCAGACAACGTGTAAAAGAGATTTGTTTTGCCAAGCTCTCTACCCTTAGGAAAAAACTGGCTGCTCTTTCCTCAAAATTAGTGCAGTGTAGTGATTCCAGTCCTTCTATTCTCAGTGACCACAAGTTCCACCCACCAATTTAACCAATTGTGTTTCTATTTTGAACGAGTTTAACTTAGGCCTGAAATTCGCCCCTAGCCTCCATTTATCTACACGTGTGTTGAAGAATCTAGTCGTCCATTGTGATTTGGCACTACCAGAAGAATCTCATTCGTTTAAGCACGTTTTTGCTTGTAAAATTTCTTCCTTCCTCAATGTTCCTCGACCCAGACCACTATCTCGCTCTCACTCTCCCGCCTTACTTTCTAGTTTTAAAACAATTTTATTGTCCAAAAGGCTGATCTGTAATAAAAGTACGAACCCCAATTAAAACGGCGGGTAAAACCAGCTAAGATAACTAAAAGCTAGGAAAACGAACCAAGACATCAAATACAATAACAACTAACCGAAATTAAAAGGCAGAAAATATCGGCATCTAAAAGAACAAACACAAATAAAAAGGCGGTTGAAAGCAGCAAATAATGTAAAACCAAAGGAGAACGAACCACAAATTCAAACACTAGCAATAACTAACCGACATCTAAAAGTAGATTATATCGGGAAATTAAAGAACAAAACCCAATAAAAAAGACGCTTGCAACAGGCAAATAGAAGCAGGTAAAACCAAATGAGAAAGTACGAACAAATTAAACATTAGCAACAACAAACCGACATCCAAAATTAGAATATATCTACAAATAAAAGAGAAACACTAATAATAGAGACGGGTGAAACCAGCAATGGAAATAAAAACCTAAGAAAACGAACAATAAAGTGCCACAATAGCATCAACTAACCGCCAACTAAAGGTAGAAGATATCGGTACATGAAAGAACGATCACCAATAAAAAAGGCGGTTGAAAACAGCAAATAAAAGTAAAACAAAGGAGACCGAAACAAAAAATCAAAAACTAGGGACAACTAACCAATATCCAATGGTAGATGATATCGGAAAAAACCACCAATAAAAACAAAGGTTGAAAGCAGCAAACAAATGTAAAACCAAAGGAGAACAAAAAAATACCACTTAAGCAACACCTAACCGACATCCAAATGTAGTTATTATCGAAAAAAAGAACAACCAACAAAAACGAAGGTTGAAAGCAGTAAAGAAAAGTAAAACCAAAAGAGACGTACCAAAAAATCAAACACTATAAGAACTAACCGACATCCAAAGGTAGAAAATATCAACAACTAAAAGAACGAATACCAAAAAAGGGCGGTTGAATCCAACAAATACAAGTATAACCAAAGGAGAAACAACTAAAAATCAAGCAAATGTGGACGATATCGTCAATAAGACAAATCACCACTAAAAATAGCGGTTCTATCCAACAAAGTAAAAACCAAAAATAACTAACAAAAATATCAAACATTATCAACAACCAAACGACATACAAAATGTGGAAGATATCGTCTAAATGCAGATAAAGAGTGAAGTCACAAGAAATCGAGAAACCTCGGCGACTGAATAGAGCATAAGGAATTCTTCAATTAACACTGACGTTCAGTTCTTAAGCAAACAATTAATAAACAAATATGTTTTCTAAAGTCAAGGGTGACATATTTTTACAAAGTAATCTATTGAAAAGGTCATTTTTTTAACATATATTCGCAAATTCCATTTTAAGATAATATTTTTATTTTGTCTAATAAGATAACAGTATTTCTTTATGTCGCCAGTTTTTATTAAATATGTTTTTCTATGAATTATCTGATAGGTGGAGTCCCTGTAGACTGCTATTTTACGAATAAATTAAAATTTCTCCGAAATTACAGGTTTTACGAAAATTTCTTTTGTACAAAAGTGGTAGAGGATATTATCCTCTACAACATTGCTGTTTAAGAATATTGCTTATAATGATGTCAAAGTAAATATTTGAAAAAACTCGAATAAATCATAACATTTTCCAAACGTTGCGTTCTAGGAAAAAGGTTTCAAACGTACATTGTACAAAAAAACTTTATCCACAATTTTTAAATAAAATGTTATTGTACATCATGAAGTTTAAATGGAGAAAATTAATAAAACGAAAAAGTGACCTGGAGACTTCGGGTTTACCGATTTGTGCCAATAACTAATCATTTCAATGGGCTTTACAATGATGTCAATATAAAATTTCGCATCGCTGATATCAATAGTATTTTACTTAGAGTGCCTATAAGATCCCAATCACATATAAGCAAGAAAATAGTCAAAACGTGTTCAGAGGACCTCAAAACGTTTATTACCGTTCAAATCTTGAAATCGATTTTTTTCAAGAAAACAATACTTTCCACAATAGTATAGTGAAATTAATAAAAATCTATGTTGGTTGGTTGTTCCATGTCATCCTCTTAAAACGCGAATGGCTCGATCAAATATGTAGATATGAACATGAAATTTTCCGGAGTTAATCTCCTCGGATAATAACATGCTCATAGGAAGGAGAATTTCCGAAAAGCATCCAGGGTTAAACTCCGGACAATGATTTGCTATCTCCAAAAGATAACACGTCAAAATCTACAGTTTAACGTGCAGGCATATTTTTATGAGATTCAAATTACCAAGAACAGATTAAATGTGGCTGGAAAAATGCAGTAGCAGGGAGACAATGTCGAGCAGGTGGGTGTGATTACTACCGATTACTTTATCACGGGCTCAAATACCGCGTAATACCTAGTTTTTTCGTTTTAACCAACATCATTATATTAATTTGTAGTATTATTATTTATTTTTTAACACTATTATATAATTATTTATTTTTTATTATATTAGGATATATTGACTTCATTAAAAACGACAAACAAAACCCTATTGGAAGCTGATTTGATGTGAATTGCTGTCCAAAAGAACATAATTGTTAAATTCGTGCTATTCCTCACTTGAAGGGGAAGTCTGTATACACGTTATTGGATGTTAACTTTCAAAAAACCAAAAAAGGATTCATAAATCTTCACAGCAGCAAATAAAAGTAAAACCAAAGGAGAACGAATCAAAAATTCAATCACTAGCAAGAACTAACCTACATCCAAAGGCAGAGTATATCGGCAAAAAAAGAACCACCAATGAAAACAACGGTTGAAACCAGCAAAGAAATGTAGAACCAAAGGAACCAGAAAATCAAACACTAGCTACAACTAACCGACATCCAAAGTAGGAACATATCGGCGAATAAAAGAACCAACACCAATAAAAAAGGCAGATGAAACCAGAAATAAATGTAAAACCAAAGATGAGCAAAGGAAAAAACGCCACAAGAGACAAAACTAACCGACACCCCAAGGGCAAATATTTCGGCAAATAAAAGAACAAACACCAATAAAAAAGGCAGTTTTAACAAGAAAATAAAAGTAAAACCAAAGGAGAACGAACCAAAAAATCAAACATTAGCATCAACTAATCGACATCCAAAAGTAAAAGTTATTGGCCTATAAAAAAACAGCCATTAATAAGAACGACGGTTGTGACTAGCAGAGAAAAGTAAAACAAAAAAATGAACGAACGAAAATATCAAACACTGACAACAACTAACCGGCATTCAAAGTTTGAATATATCTACAAATAAAAGAACAAACACCATTAAAAGAAACAGTTGAAACCAGAAAATACATTAAAACCAATGAAGAACAAACCAAAAAATGCCACGATAGCATCAACTAACCGAAATCAAAAGGTAGATGCCAGGGCAAAAATAATCAACCGTCAATCAAAACGACGGTTGAAACCAGCATAGAATAGTAGAACCAAAGGTGAACGAACCAGAAAATCAAACACTAGCAATAACTAACCGACACCCAATGGTAGATTATATTGGCAAATAAAAGAACAAACCCCAAAAAAGGAGCTTAAAACCAGCAAATAGAGGTAAAACAAAAAAAGGACCAACCAAAACACAAACTCTAGACACAACTAACCGACATCAAAAGGTAGATTATATCGCCAAATAAAAGAACGAACACCAATAATAAAGACGCTTGAACCCAGCAAATAAAAGTAAAACCAAAGGAGAACGAATCAAGAATTCAATCACTAGCAAGCACTAACCTACATCCAAAGGCAGAGTATATCGGCAAAAAAAGAACCACTAATGAAAACAAAGGTTGAAACCAGCAAAGAAATGTAGAACCAAAGGAACCAGAAAATCAAACACTAGCAATAACAAACCGACACCCAAAGGTAGATTATATTGGCAAATAAAAGAACAAACACCAAAAAAGGAGCTTAAAACCAGCAAATAGAGGTAAAACAAAAAAAGGACCAACCAAAACATCAAACTCTAGACACAACTAACCGACATCAAAAGGTAGAATATATCGCCAAATAAAAGAACGAACACCAATAATAAAGACGCTTGAACCCAGCTAATGAAAGTAAAACCAAACGAGAATGAAGAAAAAATTGCAACAGTAGCGAAAACTATCCGACATACAAAGGTAGATGATATCGGCACAAACAACCATCAATAAATACGACGGTTGAGACCAGCATAGAAAAGTAAAACCAAAAAAGAACGAACAGGAAAATGAAACACTAGCAACACCTAAGCGACATCCAATGGTAGAAGTTATCGGCAAATAAAAGAGCAAACGCCAATAAAAAAGGTTGTTGAAACCAGCCAATAGAAGCATAAGAAAAGGAGAAAGAACAAAAACATCAAGCACCAGAAACAACTAACCGACATCCAAAGGTAGATGAAATCCGCAAAAAAATTAATAAAAACTACGTTTGAAACCCTCAAAGAAAAGTATGACCATATGTGAACGAACCAGAAAATCAAACACCAGCAACAACTAAGGGACATCAAAATGTAGAAGGTATCGGAACTGAAAGAATAAACACCAATAAAAAAGGCGGTAAAAACCAGCAAATAAAGTAAAACCAAAGGATAACGAACCAAAATCTGCCTAAATAGCAACAATAAACGATCACAAAAGGTAGAATATTTCGGCTAATAAAAGACCAAACACCAATAAAAAGGCTCTTGAAACCAGCAAACTGAGGTATAACCAAAGGAGAACGAACCAAAATATCAAACATTAGTAACAGAACAACCGACATTACAAAGTAGAATATATCTGCAAATCAAAGTACTACAAACACCAACAAGAAGGCGATTGGAACCAGCACATAGAAGTACAACCAAAGCAGAAAGAACCAAAAAATCAAACAGTAGCAACAGCTAACCGATATCCAGAGGGATATGTTATCGGAATAAAAACAGTCCATTATAACGATGGTTGAAAACAGCAAAGAAAATAAAACCAAAGGAAAACGAACCAGAAAATCAAACACTTGCTACAACTAACCGACATCCAAAGTTAGAACATATCGGCGAATAAAAGACCAACACCAATAAAAAAGGCAGATGAAACCAGAAATAAATGTAAAACCAAAGATGACCAAACCAAAAAATGCCACAAAAGACAAAACTAACCGACACCCCAAGGGCAAATATTTCGGCAAATAAAAGAACAAACACCAATAAAAAAGGCAGTTTTAACAAGAAAATAAAAGTCAAACCAAAGGAGAACGAACCAAAAATTCAAACATTAGCATCAACTAATCCACATCCAAAAGTAAAAGCTATTGGCCTATAAAAAAACAGCCATTAATAAGAACGACGGTTGTGACTAGCAAAGAAAAGTAAAACAAAAGATGAACGAACCAAAATATCAAACCCTGACAACAACTAACCGACATCCAAAGTTTGAATATATCGACAAATAAAAGAACAGACACCATTAAAAGAAACAGTTGAAACCAGAAAATACATTAAAACCAAAGCAGAACAAACCAAAAAATGCCACGATAGCATCAACTAACCGAAATCAAAAGGTAGATGCCAGGGCAACAATAATCAACCGTCAATCAAAACGACGGTTGTAACCAGCATAGAATAGTAGAACCAAAGGTGAACGAACCAGAATATCAAACACAGCTAACCGACAACTAAAGGTAGAAGACATCGGTAAATAAAAGATCAACTACCAATAAAAACTGCGGGTGAAACCAGAGAAGAGTAAACCCAAAGGAGCACAAACCATAAAATCAAACACTAGCTACAACTAACCATCATCCAAATTTCTAAGTTATCGCAAAATAAAAAAATACATATATAAACCAGTATAAAAAAGTAAAACTAAAGGAGAACGAACCAGAAAATCAAACACTTACAACAAACAGCTTACCAATATCTAAAGGTAGATCATATCAGCAAATAAAAGATCAACCATAAAAAAACGGCGGGTGAAACAAGCAAAGTACACTTCAAGGAGAACTAACCAAAAATCATATACTAGCAACAACTAGCCAACATCCAAATGTAGAAGTAATCGGAAAATAAAAAAACAACCACCAGTAAAATTGGCGGTTGAAACCAGTAAAAAAAAGTAAAATCAAAGTAGAACGAAGCAAAAGATCAAACAATAGAATTTACTAACCGAATGCCAAAAGTAGAGGATATCGCCAAATAAAAGAACTTACCAACAATAAAAACGACGGTTATAACCAGCAAAGTAAAGTAAAACAAAAAGATAACGAAGTAAAAAACAAACACTGCCAATAACAAACCGACATCCTAAGGTAAAAGTTATCAGGAAATAAAAGAACGAACTCAAATAAAAAAGGCAGATGACCACAGCAAATAAAATAAAACCAAGGGAGAACAAACAAAAAATGCCACTATAGCAACAACTAACCGACATACAAAGATAGAACATATCGGCAAATAAAAGAACCAACACCAATAAAAAAGGCAGTTGAAACCAGAAATAAATGAAAAACCAAACAAGAACAAACCAAAAAATGCCACAATAGACACAACTAAATGACATCCCAAGGGAAAATATATCGGCAAAAAAAGAACAAACACCAATAAAAAGGCAGTTGAATCAAAAAAATAAAAGCAAAACCAAAGGAGAACGAACCAAACAATAAAATTTTAGCATCAACTAACCGACATAAAATGGTAGTAGATATCGTCAAATAAAAGTATAACCATCAATAAAAAAGACGGTTGTGACTAGCAAATAAAATAAAACAAAAGAAGAACGAACCAAAATATCAAACACTACCAACAACTAACCGACATCCAAGGTTAGAACATATCGGCGATTAAAAGAAACAACACCAATAAAAAAGGCAGATGAAACCAGAAAAAATGTAAAACCAAAGATGAGCAAACCAAAAAATGCCACAAGAGACAAAACTAACAGACACCCCAAGGGCAAATATTTCGGCAAATAAAAGTACAAACACCAATAAAAAAGGCAGTTTTAACAAGAAAATAAAAGTAAAACCAAAGGAGAACGAACCAAAAAATCAAACATTAGCATCAACTAATCGACATCCAAAAGTAAAAGCTATTGGCTTATAAAAAAACAGCCATTAATAAGAACGACGGTTGTGACTAGCAAAGAAAAGTAAAACAAAAGATGAACGAACGAAATATCAAACACTGACAACAAATAACCGACATCCAAAGTTAGAATATATCGACAAATAAAAGAACAAACACCAATAAAAGAGGCAGTTGAAAATAGAAAATAAATGCAAAACCAATTAAGAACAAACCAAAAAATGCCACAATAGACATCCCTAAGGTACAGTATATCGGAAAATAAATTAACAAACAGCAACAAAAAACGCTTGAAACCAGCAAAAATAAAACCAATAGAGAACTAACAAAAATATCAAACCCTAAATACAACCCAACTATATCCAATGTGGAAAATATCGTAGAAATGCAAATAAAGTGTGAAGTCACAAGCTATCGAGAAACCACGTCGGCTAAATAGAGCAGAAGAAATTTTTCAACTAAACACCGACGCTAAGCATTCAGTTGTCAAGCAAACAATCAATAAACAAAATTGTTCTCAATTGTCAAGGGAGACATATAGTTGCAGCGCAAACTCTTGAAAAGATATTTTTTGTTTAACATATATTCGCAAATTCCATTTTAAAATTATATTTTTATATTGTCTTATAAATCAACTGTATTTCTTGAAGTCGCCATTGTTTCTGATATATGTTGTTCCGTGAATTTTTATTTATTATTTATTTATTACCTCTATTAATTTAATATTTATTTATTTAGTATATTATGATTTATTTACTTCAGTAATATCGATGCAAAAAGGCATTCGGTAGCTATTTTGATGTAAATTGCCGTCCGAAAGAACATAACTGTTAAATTCGTGCAATTGGTCGCTTGAAGTAGAAGTGTGTATACAAGTTTTGGATGATAATTGTCAACAAACAAGTAAAGCATTCACAAGGCTTCACAAATACTTTAAAAAAACTGAATAAATTCCGTTATCATTTTACCAGATTTGGAGAACGTACAACTTATGTACTCACATCCAATTTGATAAATATTATGGCGTAGTGACGATCACAGTTGAGTTTTAAGAGAAAGACGTTTCGTGTTTTTGCAAACCGTAGTTTGTAACTTTTCGCTTTCGAATTCGGATTCCTTCCGTGAATGCTATTAGCCACGCTCGAGAGGAAGTTTAGGTGAACGCCAGCGATGTATGGTGATAGGCTGCCCCTAACGCACAATGGATGTAATCAAAAGAGAACGTACCAAAAAATCAAACAATAGCAACAACTCAACGATATTCAAAGGTAGAAGTTGTCGGCAAAAAATAAAAAAACAACCTATAAACACGGCAGTGAAATTGTTGAATATTTCATAATTTAGTGACCTAACTGAAATGACAAAAATAATAAATTGTTCTTTTCCTAACATCAAATCAACCGCCCATATATAACTACTGTATAAGCATAGTTAGCTGAAGAATTGCTAAACTACAACGCGACACTTTAAAAATTTTTATTTAAATATGTTCAAATTAAAATCCTTTAAAACAGTATTACCTATCTTAAATAGTGAAAAAAAGGAATATGATATTTAAAGTGAGGGCTTTTAGAATAATGTAGGAACAACTGAACAGTTCCAAAGAATTAAATTATCTAAAGTAGTTTTCGAATGAATTTTCAATGTAAACTATTCCGAGAAGATCGCTTTAATGATTATTAATAGCAAAGCAATACGAATGTGATTATAATTTAACAATAATAAAATACATGTATCGTATAAGGCAATATTATAAGAGGAACGATAATAATTTAATAATAATAAAAAATGTAAGCGAAGGAAATTCTCCAAAGCCAGTCAAACTGATAAAACACGGTTTAAAGGCCGGATAAAAACAGATGAACCCGGATAAAAACCGGATAAAAACCCAATACGTATTTCGGCTACAAAGTAACCATCATCTGGGGTTAAAAAAGGGGGGAAGGAGGACTTGAGAGAGGGCGACTGAAACCAAGACCAGTGGCACGCTCTCAAGTGGATGTCCAGGGCTGTGTCTGTGTATTTATACCTGTTAGGTGGGCAGGGGAGGAAGAAAAAGGGGGGGGACCTAGATGACCTAGGTGATGGCAGAAAAAGGGGGGGAGGTCAGTTTAAAAAGAGCGCTGTTTATTACACCTAACTCGTTATTCATCAGGGTGTGTCTGTATTTATGAATGTGTAAGCTTTCTGTTGCGTCGAGTTTGGTATTTGGGACTTGTTGAAGCAGTTTGAGGTTATTTGTGTCTAATGGGTGGTTATATTCCAAAATGTGTTTCGCGACGGCCGATTTTTCAAAGCGTCCATGTCTGTAGTGCGCTAAATGTTCTTTAAATCTGATGGAGATATTTCTTTTCGTTTGGCCAATGTAAGACATGTCGCATGTGGGGCACAACACTTAATATATGCCGGATTTTTCTAATGTGGGTATTTTGTCTTTAGGGTTCCCTAATAAATTGTTAATGTTATTTGTATTGTGAAACGTTAATGTATAATTTGCGTTATGAAAAATTTTTGTTAGCCCTTTGTTTAAAGTTGGATGGAAGG
Source organism: Tanypteryx hageni (assembly GCA_028673005.1). NCBI lineage: Eukaryota > Metazoa > Arthropoda > Insecta > Odonata > Petaluridae > Tanypteryx > Tanypteryx hageni. Next base: position 59,006,360 of record CM054112.1, read on the forward strand.
GGAGTGAAATAAATTTTTTCTTCCTATCGTCACTTAGAGCAAGAGTAGTACTTGTCTTCTTGTCTAATGTTTTGGATTGCGTGTTAAAAATGTTGTCTATCAATTCGTGTGTGTACTCGTTTTCCAGGGCCGCGGTTTTAATATATTTGACTTCTTTGTCGAAACGTTTTTTATTTAGCGGTGTCGTCAATAGTCTATGTACCATATGGTTGAAAGATTTTTTTCTTCGATTTCGAAGGTGCAGTTGATAGAGTTGTGAAATCAGTTGAGTTCTTGGACGAAGGTGTTAATGATAGAGTTTTGTGTGAAAAATGCCAAAAATGTCATCAACGTACCTGCACCATGTGTTGGGGAAATAGTTTAACGTATTTTTACAGCGTTGCTCAAAAGAATAAAGAAAAATATTTTCTATAAGTGGTGAGAGAGGATTGCCCATTGATGTTCCATTAATTTGTTTATAGAACTTATTGTTAAAAACGAAGTAATTTTGTTCCATGCATAAGTTTGTCAATGTGAGAATTTCTAGAATTTTGTTTTCCTCAACTTGTTTACTTAGTAGGCAGTCCTATAGGTTTTCGAGCGCGACGTCAATGGGAACACTGTGGAAGAGTTGTTCTACGTCAAATGACACCAGTATTTCATCTTTGTGTATTTTTTGTTTCTAATATGTTCCAAGAAATTTTGGGTGTTTTTAACGCCGTATGTTTCTTCAATGCCTATACATTTTAATTCCTTAGTGAGGCATTTGGCGATATTATAAGAGGGTGAGTTGATGGCCGAAACTATAGGTCTCATTTTGTTTCCTGGTTTATGTATTTTGGGAAGGCAGTAAAGTCTTGGAATGGTGGGATTCGCTATTTTCAGAGCGAACGCTAGTTTTTTGTCAAATGTGTGTTTGCAACGGTTAACAGTTTCTTTGACTTGTGTCGCGAGTTTTTTAATGGGATTTTTGGAGATCTGGATGTAGGGTCCTGTTTCAATAGTATTTAATGTTCTTTTAAGGTAGTCCGCTTTGTTTAGAATAACTTTGGTGTTGCCCTTATCAGATTTGGTGTAGACGCAGTCTTTCCTCTTTAAGTTTTGAATGATTTTATAGTCTGTCTTATTTATCTGAAGGTTCTTATTTGGCAAATTGTTCATGTTCCGCTCAATGGCGATTTTACTAGCGGTTCTTATATACTGTTTGGTCGTGTCGTTACTATCCTTTATACCACATTCTATATCAATAATCAGGTCGTCAATTGGTGGTTTTTTGGCATGTAATTTTTTGAGTTCTTTCGGCTGGAGAGCAATCTGATCTCGTCATGGGTGAAGTGAACGTTGAAAATATTTTTAACGAAATTAATCTTATCTGGAGACCCGGTAGGACTAAGCTTCTGAAGAGATTTAATTTTCGAATTTATGCCTCTGAGTTTGGTTTGAATTTTATGTTGGTTAACCTCTTTCAACTTTTGAAAGTATTCATTAAAGAAATGATACTCAATGTTATTAAAAATTTTTGTGATAGCGAGGTGTAGGTTGTATGCTTGAAATTCTAGTTGACTACGTATAGCGTATTTGGCACGAATTTCTAAATTGAGCCAATGTTGACGTGCTGTTTCTATTGCTTTAGAAGCGTGAGGGTTATTAGGGGGACCGTTAATTTTGATAAATTTGGGGAATAAATGCAAAGATTTGCACTTTTTAAGAAAGTGTATGTCAACAGATAAAGAGATGATTTTAAATTTTAAGGCATGTAAATTGTTGAGTTCTTCCGGCTGGAGAGCCATAATTAGTTAAGTAAAAGAGAGCGAGCTACACTGGAAAATATATAAAATGTAAGCGAAGGAAATTCTCCAAAGCCAGTCAAACTGATAAAACCCGGTTAAAAGGCCGGATAAAAACAGAGGAACCCGGATAAAAAACGGATAAAAACCCAATACGTATTTTGGCTACAAATTAACCATCATCAGGGGTTAAAAAAGGGAGGCATTTGAGGGAGGGCGACTTTTAACCGGGTTTTATGGTGAGGTGTGTGCGTATATATAATATATATATATATATATATATACACACATGAGGGTGAATGAAAACGTTTCCGGAATGTTTCAGTAACATATTTCCTGAAATCCAAATAATAACAAAACATTTTTGCCTAAAACTAGCAATATTTTAGCCATAACAATTCGATATTTCGTAACAATTTATTCATTTGTAATAATATAAAAGCAGTTTTTCAAACCAATTAATTCATGAGTATGGGTAATTTAAAGTTTGAGATTCGAGTAAATATAATGTTTATGACAAAACTTAGTTGGAAATCGAATGCCATTATTCAGGCTTTGCAGAAAGTTCACGGGGATGATGAATCTAAGAAAACTACAGTTTATGAATGAATTAAATAGTTTAAGCTTGGACGAGAAGACATTAAAGATGATTATCGAAGTGGAAGACCATCAACGTCGATCAACGAAGAAACCGTGGTCGCCGCCCAATCAATTGTGGAAGAAGATAGACGAGTTTCAGTGCAAATGATAGCCAAATGTTTAGACTTCTCATATGGCTCAGCTCATTCAATACTCAAAGATAGTTTAGGATTAAGCATGCTTTCTGCTAGATGGGTACCGAAAGCGTTGCGCCCTGAACACAAGACTCAGAGAGTTGACCATGCAGTTGAGTTCCTCAACCGATTTGATGCAGGCCCAGAAGATTTCTTTCGCCGAATAGAGTCTGGTGATTAAACATGGATCTATCAGTACGATCCGGAAAGCAAAATTCAATCTAAACAATGGTTACCAAGGGGGTCAAGTGGACCAAAAAATTTCAAAGGCAAACAATCAATCAAGAAGGTTATGGTATTGTTTTTTGGGATAATGAAGGTGTAATTTACACATATTAATTTTGTCCTCGACACGAATAAAATTTTAATCTATACCTTACAGATCAGATAAGAGCGATTTAGCCTTTTCAACATGCTGTTAACGTCACATTTGCACTTAGTGCGTTGTAACATAGTAACATGCCTTCCGCCCCTCGCACAACATCTGTAGGTGCATGCGCCTTTCCCCGACAACCTCCCCTTCATCTCTCCCCCTCTCTTCCTCCCCATCTCCACGACGGCTTTCCACATTGGAATAGTTCTGCGCGAAATTTACATCCCACGAATCCTTGTGGGAGGGTTTATGTGTTGTATTTGAAAGTTATTAAATTATTTTATAACAATGTTAAAAAAGTTTTTGTATTATATACTGTTGCATTGTTCTTTGTTGTGTTGTTAATAGAAAATTTGCAAATGTTTAAACAAACATTTAATGTTTGTGTACTTCTGAATGTGCAACAAATCTGACGTTGGTAATAGTAGAAATCTAAAAATAACCGAATTTATCTTTCGCACTATATGTCCTCAAAGACCTTAAAAAATTCAGGAATTTTAATTTCCACATATGACATCATGAAATGAATATCAATAGTAATTGAATATTTGTTTAGTTTTGTTACCGTCGTTCAAACAGCGTCGAAAATTCTTGAACATAATCAGAACCAACTAGCGGAAGAAAGCTCTACTAATGAGCATTACATCTGATTCTATCGGACGTCAAGTTCGCGGAAACTAGTACAAGCATACTAGTAGAAGCGTATCTTCGCGCCTTGAAAAAACATTTATTTTTCAGACAGATATTTCATCATTGCAAATATTTTCTTAAGTAAAAACTTTCCACATCCGCAGCGATTTTTGTTTTCCCCTTATGTCAAAATAATGGGTTAAAACAATCCCCATACTTTTAAATTTTAAGAAATTTATACTTTCTCCATTATGGGGTACTAATGGTTCACAATTCTGCCAATTTTTGAAGTTTGATCACTTTTAGAAGTGAAATAATATTTTTCTAATTGTTTAAATTTAAATAATTTTTAACGGCCGCAGAAAGAACTTCATAAATACACTGAAATATATAGTCGGTTACATAGACTAAAATCTAAGTAGTTTTAAAATTTCAGCCCTCTAACTTGCCCCGTAGTGTCTAAACATTTACCTATTTTTTAAATTTTAAGAATTTTTAACTGCCAAAGAAATAAAAATATCAAAATTTTTATAATTGCTATTTCTTTTTTTATAAATCCTACGTTTAAAAAATTTTCTGCTCCGTAGCACATTCGGATGTACATAAACCTTGAAAATTTGTTATATAATTGCCTCCTATATGTTATATATATATATATATGTGATATGCATGTTACATCCTCCACTGTAGGAAACGTCGATATATAATGATGGACATGATTCAAACAAAGTTGTAGTAAATTATATTTCCTACAGCTTTTATTCCAGTATATTTTTCCATTTATCAATTATTAAAGCAAATATTTCAAAATAACGAATAAGTGACGAGAATAAACACCCACTTTCGAGTGACCGATTTTTACTAAGAACTAATCAGATCTTGCGACTTTCAAAAACATTCTAAATATAAAATTTCGCGTTAACCTGATTATTGGTTTTTGAGTTAGAGCACCCACAAAATAACTGTCACATACTCGTGTCAAAGTCAATTTGTTTTTATTTTCTGATAAGCCATACATATTTCATTTACAGACCCTTTACATTTCAATTGATTTACACATGGCCAGATCGGAAAATACCCTGTTTAGGCAAAAGGCCTCTTCAGGGAAAATTCAGGTGCAGATAGTTCAATTGTATTCGTTTAACCAGTAGTATTTCGATCTTATTGCTTTCTCTGGGGGTGGCTTTTGCCTGGCATTCGCTTGAGACGGAAGGGAAACCCGGCAAAACCTTCCGTACGCAGACGGAATAACTAGATGGTCACTATCGCATTACCACTTGCTCACAGCACCAGTTTTTCACAAAGTTCTTAGTAAATATAACAAATACAAATAAATATATAACAAATAACATTTTGTAATGTGTAACAGATAAATTGAATATAGCAAAAAATAACAAGGTTCAAATAGGTTTGAATTTATATAACTACTAGTGATAAATAAATATGCTTTTGTTGGACTAGCGCCGTCTATTTCTTTTTCTTCTTTGGCGGCAGCAGGGGCAATCCGTCCTGAGGGCACAGGTGGGGGGAGATAGGGACTTTGGTGCTGGGGTAGAGGGGAGGGGCAATAGAGCGATAGCGTCGCCTCTATTATCCTGCCGGGGTGGAGCGCTTGTGTTTGGGGTGGGTTGGGAGGATAATGGGTAGGGGAGCGAGGATTTGATGGAAGAGGTGGGGGATGTGTGCCCTCATTCTTTCGGCCGCTCTGCAGCGGAGTCTCGCCATTCGGTGTAGGACCGGTTCTATTTCGGCCCGCGCGCGGCTGTGGGTGTGCGGATCGGAGCCCTCATGATGTTGCGGAGGATGACTCTCTCGATGGCTGCCAGCCTCGAGATGTTTTCTTTTGCGAGCGGCGTGATGGCAGGGGCGCCATACTCGATGACGGGTCTGCGTACTGCGCGAGGGTCACCTGTAGAAGAGCGGGAGAAGACATTAAAAGGAGCGTCGTTAATACCGTTCCTTGGGGCACGCCGGATTTAATGCGGAAGGGATTGGACATGGTGCCGCCTTCTTTGACTTTTTCATGTCGGTCGGAGATAAAGGAGTATTGGAAGCGGGATAAGTTGGGTGGGATATCGGGAATTAGGGAGATTTTTACGGATAGCCCGTCATTCCAGAGTTTGTCGAATGCCCTTTGGATCTCCATGAAGATCGCGGCCGTGCACCCTCTTTTGTTGTTTTCTTCTGCCGCCGTGTTGGTGAGCAGCGTCAGTGCGTCCGTGGTTGTCCTGTGCGCTCGGAATCCGTATTGATGGTCTGGGAGGATGCCGCCTGCGTCTAGGATTCTTCGTGCTGGCTATGGCTTCTTTCAGGTAGTCGTCGATGATTCCTTCCTCGGTTTCCTCGCTGATATCTGTGGGGATTAAGTTAAGTATAATGTTCTGCATTACCTCTATGGATTCTCTGTGAAATTTCTCGTCGAACCTTGGATCGTCGGTCGGCGTGTTTATTTCTTCCAGCACGCGTAAGAATTCCTCCGCTTTTTTTCCTCCGTGCCGAGGTTTTCCCGTCGTGAACTAGGTGGGAATCTTCTTGTCGTATATCTCTCGAGAAGCCTTTGAATCGGTCCTAGATCGTTTTCCTTTCCCTGAAATCTAGACACATGCAAGTTTTCTGCAATAAATCGTATTTATAATCAAGTACCTTTCATTAGATGATGGCCTGGTTCCTGTTCCAAACGGTTTTTAATGCTGGGTCCTTCCTCTTTTCGAATTATCGGTAAATCCTCCAGTTTACTTGATGAGGGCGACGACGTACTTAAGCAGAGGCGTTTTTGCGTCGATTTTCTTCCTTGGGGTGCATTCGTCAGCAGCCTGTTAAATAATATTGTTTAATGTATCGATTGCATTGTCTACCTCAGTGGTTGTCTTAGGTCTCTCTGCAGGGAGTAATCCTTCGGCGATGATTTCTTCGAACATTGTAAAGGTTGGTTTTTGCTCAATCCTTATTGTTTATCGTCCGTCTCGGTGTTTTGGCTTATCCTCCGGTGGCGATGGGGTAGATGAGTGGCAGGTGGTCCGACGTAATGGTATCCTCGGCATTGACGACCCCGACAAATTGGGCGTGACAGCTCGCGTGCCAGCTCGCATGCCAGTTCGTGAGCCTGCTCGCGTCCCGGCTTGCGTGCCAGGTCGCATACAAGCTCGCGTGCCAGCTCGCGTGCAAGCTCGCGTGCCAGCTCGCGCGCAAGCTCGCGTGCCAGCTCGCGTGCAAGCTCCCGTGCCAGCACGCGGGCCAGCTCGCGTTCCAGCTCGCGTGCCAGCGTGCGTGCCAGCGTGCGTGCCAGCGTGCGTGCCAGCTCGCGTTCCACCATGCGTGCCTGCGTGCGTGCCAGCGTGCGTGCCAGCGTGCGTGCCAGCGTTCGTGCCAGCTTGCGTGCCAGGGTGCGTGCCAGCGTGCGTGCCAGCGTGCGTGCCAGCGTGCGTGCCAGCGTGTGTGGAAGGGTGCGTGGCAGCCTGCGTGGCATCGTGCGTGGCAGCGTGCGGGGCAGCGTGCGTGGCAGCGTGCGTGGCAGCGTGCGTGGCAGCGTGCGTGGCAGCGTGCGTGGCAGCGTGCGTGGCAGAGTGCGTGGCAGCGTGCGTGACTTCGTGCCTGGCAGCGTGCCTGCCAGCGTGCGTGCCAGCGTGCGTGCCGGCGTGCGTGTTAGCGTGCGTGCCAGCTTGCGTGCCACCGTGCATGCGTAGATTGGAGCGTGAAATCATTCAACACTTGACCTACGCCAAAAAGAAAAGAAAGTTGGCGAGGGTAGTAACAACATCGTAGAGAAGGATCGATGGGATGAGAGTAAATGGTTGTGTTCGCAAACGCATAATCTTTACGATCATAATTTTTCTATACTTTTTCGAATTATTTAGGCGCAAATATTATGAGCATATCGCTTTATTTCGAATTACGAATTATCAAGGTTTTCGAATTATCCAGGTATGAAGTTTGCTTATTGGGTCTTAAAATAAAAGAAATTTCGAATTATTCAGAAATTTTCATCTTGGGTGTATAATTTCAGCAAATTTTCCACCCAAAAATCCCAAACAACGCGTATGGGTGCCAGTCTGTCACCTTTCCGGTGCTCTTTTCTGCCATCTCTATTGTCAAATATTAAAACTCCTGTAATTTTATAAAATCTTTCAACAGACATGACGGCACTAAAAATCGGCCTACCATGTACTTCGTCCCGCAAACATTTCAGTGATCCGTTATGAGATCTGTAAACGCCAGCCAATACCAAAGCTTTTCCATTGACACGCCTATCTTCTATATTGGCCATTGTTATAATATTGTTAGTGATAATTATCATGCCAAAAGATGATTTTTAGGTGGTTATGCGACTTGTGTGATATCTTGTTAGTCTTAGAGAAAATTCTATTACGTTATGAGACGACTTGATTTACAAATCCATGCAATCCTTTTTATCTTTTGAGATCATCAAGACGAATCGTCTAAAATAAGGCCATCCTTACTTTCAGAATATTCCGTCGAATATCCTTCATAATCCTCGTTATCTTCTAATTCTGATACATTTTTACTTAAATACTCATCATGAAAATATTCATTATCAGAATCACAAAATGGATCCATTTTTAGGGTCTAAAAGATGAAAGTTTTTAGGAAAACAATAAAAATATTTTCACGTGTAAATAGGAATTAGAAATTACAAAGCAATATAAATAAAATATTACCTAAATTTAGCTATAATTTCACAGTTTTCCTTCAAATAAGTTTTCAATCTCACAGCGAGAATTCAAAACTGATAGATTGTTATTGGAACGCTTATATTTGTATTGTGAGTCATTTTATGGCAAACGACAAACGTGTCACCAACAGAAGGAGCGTAATTCATTTATTTCCAAGAAATCCATATATTTTGTTTAACTTCCTGTTCATCGATTTAGTACTATATACGACAAAATTCTGATATGGCCATCACATGACTTTCTCCATACTTGTAATATTTCTAAAACTTCCAAATAGGTTAAATGATAATAAATATTTAAGGAACTGCAAGAAAAATTCCAAGACTTAACAAAGAACCGAAATAAACTCAAATGGTAGCATTCTGATTCTTGATTTTAGCCACGAATATCCTACATTTAAGATAAGAACAAGAAATCCAAACCAGGACTAATGCAGGCAAGTTTCCCAAAGTTCACGTACTGAATTGATTAATCATATATTCACAGGAAATGTTTCAGTATGTGTTAGTCATTCCAAGAAATTCTCATACCATAAATACGACTTGTAGCTCATAGTTTATCTATGATAGTTGAAAATTGTAAAACAAATCAATAGAGCAGTATCAGTATCAAGAATGAGTTCAGGCTCAACCGTGTGGAATTCTGTATTGTGCCACGCTCTTCATTGGCTGGAATGGTCAACTTTTGATGACAGTGTCAGACAACGTGTAAGTGAGATTGGTTTTGCCAAGCTCTCTACCCTTAGGAAAAAACTGGCTGCTCTTTCCTCAAAATCAGTGCAGTGTAGTGATTCCAGTCCTTCTAAACTCAGTGACCACAAGTTCCACCCACAAATTTAACCAATTGTGTTTCTATTTTGAACGAGTTTAATTTAGGCCTGAAAGTCGCCCCTAGCCTGCATTTATCAACACGTTTGTTGAAGAATCTAGTCGTCCATTGTGATTTGGCACTACCAGAAGAATCTCATTCGTTTATGCACGTTTTTGCTTGTAAAATTTCTTCCTTCCTCAATGTTCCTCGACCCAGGCCACTATCCCGCTCTCACTCTCCCGCCTTACTTTCTAGTTTTAAAACAATTTTATTGTCCAAAAAGCTGATCTGTAATAAAAGTACGAACCCCAATTAAAACGGCGGGTAAAACCAGCTAAGATAACTAAAAGCTAGGAAAACGAACCAAGACATCAAATACAATAACAACTAACCGAAATTAAAAGGCAGAAAATATCGGCATCTAAAAGAACAAACACAAATAAAAAGGCGGTTGAAAGCAGCAAATAATGTAAAACCAAAGGAGAACGAACCACAAATTCAAACACTAGCAATAACTAACCGTCATCTAAAAGTAGATTATATCGGCAAATTAAAGAACAAAACCCAATAAAAAAGACGCTTGAAACAGGCAAATAGAAGCAGGTAAAACCAAATGAGAAAGTACGAACAAATTAAACATTAGCAACAACAAACCGACATCCAAAATTAGAATATATCTACAAATAAAACAGAAACACTAATAATAGAGACGGGTGAAACCAGCAATGGAAATAATAACCTAAGAAAACGAACAATAAAGTGCCACAATAGCATCAACTAACCGCCAACTAAAGGTAGAATATATCGGTACATGAAAGAACGATCACCAATAAAAAAGGCGGTTGAAAACAGCAAATAAAAGTAAAACAAAGGAGACCGAAACAAAAAATCAAATACTAGGGACAACTAACCGATATCCAATGGTAGATGGAGTCCCTGTAGACTGCTATTTTACGAATAAATAAAAATTTCTCCGAAATTACAGGTTTTACGAAAATTTGTTTTGTACAAAAGTGGTAGAGTATATTATCGTCTACAACATTGCTCTTTAAGAATATTACTTATAATGATGTCAAAGTAAATATTTGAAAAAACACGAATAAATCATAACATTTTCCAAACGTTGACTTCTAGGAAAAAGGATTCAAACGTACATTGTACAAAAAAACTTTATCCACAATTTTTAAATAAAATGTTATTGTACATCATGAAGTTTTAATGGAGAAAATTAATAAAACGAAAAAGTGACCTGGAGACTTCGGGTTTTCCGATTTTTGCCAATAACTAATCAATGATGATCAATGATGTAAAAATAAAATGATCCATGATGTAAATATAAAATTTCGCATCGCTGATATCAATAGTCTTTTAGTTAGAGCGCCTATAAGATCCCAATCACATACACGCAAGAAAATAGTCAAAACGTGTTCAGAGGACCTCAAAACGTTTATTACCGTTCAAATCTTGAAATCGATTTTTTCCATGAAAACAATACTTTCCGCAAAAGTATAGTGAAATTAATAAAAATCTATGTTGGTTGGCTGTTCCTTGTCATCCTCTTAAAACGCGAACGGCTCGATCAAATATGTAGATATAAACATGAAATTTTCCGGAGTTAATCTCCTTGGATAATAACATGCTCATAGGAAGGAGAATTTCCGAAAAGCATCCAGGGTTAAACTCTGGACAATGATTTGCTATCTCCAAAAGATAACACGTCAAAATCTACAGTTTAACGTGCAGAAATATTTTTATGAGATTCAAATTACCAAGAACAGATTAAATGTGGCTGGAAAAATGCAGTAGCAGGGGGACAATGTCGAGCAGGTGGGTGTGATACCGTACCTGCTGCCGATTACTTTATCGCGGGCTCAAATACCGCGTAATACCTAGTTTTTTTCGTTTTAACCAACATCATTATATTAATTTGTAGTATTATTATTTATTTTTTAACACTATTATATAATTATTTATTTTTTATTATATTAGGATATATTGACTTCATTAAAAACGACAAACAAAACCCTATTGGAAGCTGATTTGATGTGAATTGCCGTCCAAAAGAACATAACTGTTAAATTCGTGCTATTCCTCACTTGAAGGGGAAGTCTGTATACACGTTTTTGGATGTTAACTGTCGAAAAACCAAAAATGATTCATAAATCTTCACAGCAGCAAATAAAAGTAAAACCAAAGGAGAACGAATCAAAAATTCAATCACTAGCAAGAACTAACCTACATCCAAAGGCAGAGTATATCGGCAAAAAAAGAACCACCAATGAAAACAACGGTTGAAACCAGCAAAGAAATGTAGAACCAAAGGAACCAGAAAGTCAAACACTAGCAATAACTAACCGACACCCAAAGGTAGATGAAATCCGCAAAAAAATTAATAAAAACGACGTTTGAAACCCTCAATGAAAAGTAAAACCATATGTGAACGAACCAGAAAATCAAACACCAGCAACAACTAAGGGACATCAAAATGTAGAAGGTATCGGCAACTGAAAGAACAAACACCAATAAAAAAGGCGGTAAAAACCAGCAAATAAAGTAAATCCAAAGGATAACGAACCAAAATCTGCCTAAATAGCAACAAATAAACGATCACAAAAGGTAGAATATTTCGGCAAATAAAAGACCAAACACCAATAAAAAAGGCTCTTGAAACCAGCAAACTGAAGTATAACCAAAGGAGAACGAACCAAAATATCAAACATTAGTAACAGAACAACCGACATTACAAAGTAGAATATATCTGCAAATCAAAGTACAAACACCAATAAGAAGGCTATTGGAACCAGCACATAGAAGTACAAACAAATCAGAAAGAACCAAAAAATCAAACAGTAGCAACAGCTAACCGATATCCAAAGGGATATGGTATCGGAAAAAAACCGTTCATTATAACGATGGTTGTAAACAGCAAAGAAAATAAAACCAAAGGAAAACGAACCAGAAAATCAAACACTAGCTACAACTAATCGACATCCAAAGTTAGAACATATCGGCGAATAAAAGAACCAACCCCAATAAAAAAGGCAGATGAAACCAGAAATAAATGTAAAACCAAAGATAAGCAAACCAAAAAACGCCACAAGACACAAAACTAACCGACACCCCAAGGGCAAATATTTCGGCAAATAAAAGAACATACACCAATAAAAAAGGCAGTTTTATCAAGAAAATAAAAGTAAAACCAAAGGAGAACGAACCAAAAAATCAAACATTAGCATCAACTAATCGACATCCAAAAGTAAAAGCTATTGGCTTATAAAAAAACAGCCATTAATACGAACGACGGTTGTGACTAGCAAAGAAAAGTAAAACAAATGATGAACGAACCAAAATATCAAACCCTGACAACAACTAACCGACATCCAAAGTTAGAAGACATCGGTAAATAAAAGATCAACTACCAATAAAAACTGCGGGTGAAACCAGAGAAGAGTAAACCCAAAGGAGCACAAACCAAAAAATCAAACACTATCTACAACTAACCATCATCCAAATTTCGAAGTTATCGCAAAATAAAAAACACATATATAAACCAGTATAAAAAAGTAAAACCAAAGGAGAACGAACCAGAAAATCAAACACTTACAACAAACAGCTTACCAATATCTAAAGGTAGATCATATCAGCAAATAAAAGATCAACCATAAAAAAACGGCGGTTGAAACAAGCAAAGTACACTTCAAGGAGAACTAACCAAAAATCATATACTAGCAACAACTAGCCAACATCCAAATGTAGAAGTAATCGGAAAATAAAAAAACAACCACCAGTAAAATTGGCGGTTGAAACCAGTAAAAAAAAGTAAAATCAAAGTAGAACGAAGCAAAAGATCAAACAATAGAATTTACTAACCGAATGCCAAAAGTAGAGGATATCGCCAAATAAAAGAACTTACCAACAATAAAAACGACGGTTATAACCAGCAAAGTAAAGTAAAACAAAAAGATAACGAAGTAAAAAACAAACACTGCCAATAACAAACCGACATCCTAAGGTAAAAGTTATCAGGAAATAAAAGAACGAACTCAAATAAAAAAGGCAGATGACCACAGCAAATAAAATAAAACCAAGGGAGAACAAACAAAAAATGCCACTATAGCAACAACTAACCGACATACAAAGATAGAACATATCGGCAAATAAAAGAACCAACACCAATAAAAAAGGCAGTTGAAACCAGAAATAAATGAAAAACCAAACAAGAACAAACCAAAAAATGCCACAATAGACACAACTAAATGACATCCCAAGGGAAAATATATCGGCAAAAAAAGAACAAACACCAATAAAAAGGCAGTTGAATCAAAAAAATAAAAGCAAAACCAAAGGAGAACGAACCAAACAATAAAATTTTAGCATCAACTAACCGACATAAAATGGTAGTAGATATCGGCAAATAAATGTATAACCATCAATAAAAAAGACGGTTGTGACTAGCAAATAAAATAAAACAAAAGAAGAACGAACCAAAATATCAAACACTACCAACAACTAATCGACATCCAAAGTAGGAACATATCGGAGATTAAAAGAACCAACACCAATAAAAAAGGCAGATGAAACCAGAAATAAATGTAAAACCAAAGATGAGCAAACCAAAAAATGCCACAAGAGACAAAACTAACTGACACCCCAAGGGCAAATATTTCGGCAAAGAAAAGTACAAACACCAATAAAAAAGGCAGTTTTAACAAGAAAATAAAAGTAAAACCAAAGGAAAACGAACCAAAAAATCAAACATTAGCATCAACTAATCGACATCCAAAAGTAAAAGCTATTGGCTTATAAAAAAACAGCCATTAATAAGAACGACGGTTGTGACTAGCAGAGAAAAGTAAAACAAAAGATGAACGAACCAAAATATCAAACCCTGACAACAACTAACCGACATCCAAAGTTAGAATATATCGACAAATAAAAGAACAAACACCAATAAAAGAGGCAGTTGAAATTAGAAAATAAATGCAAAACCAATGAAGAACAAACCAAAAAATGCCACAATAGACATCCCTAAGGTAGAGTATATCGGAAAATAAAATAGCAAACAGCATCAAAAAAACGCTTGAAACCAGCAAAAATAAAACCAATAGAGAACTAACAAAAATATCAAACCCTAAAAACAACCCAACTATATCCAATGTGGAAAATATCGTAAAAATGCAAATAAAGTGTGAAGTCACAAGCTATCGAGAAACCACGTCGGCTAAATAGAGCAGAAGAAATTTTTCTACTAATCACCGACGCTAGGCATTCAGTTGTCAAGCAAACAATCAATAAACAAAATTGTTCTCTATTGTCAAGGGAGACATATAGTTACAGCGCAAACTCTTGAAAATATATTTTTTGTTTAACATATATTCGCAAATTCCATTTTAAAATTATATTTTTATATTGTCTTATAAATCAACTGTATTTCTTGACGTCGCCATTTTTTCTGAAATATGTTGTTCCGTGAATTTTTATTTATTATTTATTTATTACCTCTATTAATTTATTATTTATTTATTTAGTATATTATGATTTATTTACTTCAGTAATATCGATGCACAAAGGCTCTCGGTAGCTATTTTGATGTAAATTGCCGTCCGAAAGAACATAACTGTTAAATTCGTGCAATTGGTCGCTTGAAGTAGAAGTGTGTGTACAAGTTTTGGATGATAATTGTCAACAAAAAAGTAAAGCATTCACAAGGCTTCACAAATACTTTAAAAAAACTGAATAAATTCCGTTATCATTTTACCAGATTTGGAGAACGTACAACTTATGTACTCACATCCAATTTGATAAATATTATGGCGTAGTGACGATCATAGTTGAGTTTTAAGAGAAAGACGTTTCGTGTTTTTGCAAACCGTAGTTTGTAACTTTTCGCTTTCGAATTCGGATTCCTTCCGAGGAAGTTAAGGTGAACGCCAGCGATGTATGATGATAGGCTGCTCTAACGCCCAATGGATGTAATCAAAAGAGAACGTACCAAAAAATCAAACAATAGCAACAACTCAACGATATTCAAAGGTAGAAGTTGTCGGCAAAAAATAAAAAAACAACCTATAAACACGGCAGTGAAATTGTTGAATATTTCATAATTTAGTGACCTAACTGAAATGACAAAAATAATAAATTGTTCTTTTCCTAACATCAAATCAACCGCCCATATAGAACCACTGTATAAGCATAGTTAGCTGAAGAATTGCTAAACTACAACGCGACACTTTAAAATTTTTTATTTAAATATGTTCAAATTAAAATCCTTTAAAACAGAATTACCTATCATAAAAAAGTGAAAAAAAAGGAATATGATATTTAATGTGAGGGCTTTTAGAATAATGTAGGAACAACTGATCTTAAAGGTCTATAATTATAAAAGACTTCATCTAAAGTAAAAAAAAGGCAAGTGAACAGTTCCAAAGAATTAAATTATCTAAAGTAGTTTTCGAATGAATTTTCAATGTAAACTATTCCGAGAAGATCGCTTTAATGATTATTAATAGCGAAGCAATACGAATGTGATTATAATTTAACAATAATAAAATACATGTATCGTATAAGGCAATATTATAAGAGGAACGATAAGAATTTAATAATAATAATAAAAAATATAAGCGAAGGAAATTCTCCAAAGGCAGTCAAACTGATAAAACACGGTTAAAAGGCCGGATAAAAACAGATGAGCCCGGATAAAAACCGGATAAAAACCCAATACGTATTTCGGCTACAAAGTAACCATCATCAGGGGTTAAAAAAGGGGGGAAGGGGGACTTGAGAGAGGGCGACTGAAACCAAGACCAGTGGCACGCTCTAAAGTGGATGTCCAGGGCTGTGTCTGTGTATTTATACCTGTTAGGTGGGCAGGGGAGGAAGAAAAAGGGTGGGGACCTAGATGACCTAGGTGATGGGAGAAAAGGGGGGAGTTCTTTAAAAAGAACGCTGTTTATTACACCTAACTCGTTATTCATCAGGGTGTGTCTGTATTTATGAATGTGTAAGCTTTCTGTTGCGTCGAGTTTGGTATTTGGGACTTGTTGAAGCAGTTTGAGGTTATTTGTGTCTAATGGGTGGTTATATTCCAAAATGTGTTTCGCGACGGCCGATTTTTCAAAGCGTCCATGTCTGTAGTGCGCTAAATGTTCTTTAAATCTGATGGAGATATTTCTTTTCGTTTGGCCAATGTAAGACATGTCGCATGTGGGGCACAACACTTGATATATGCCGGATTTTTCTAATGTGGGTATTTTGTTATTAGGGTTCCCTAATAAATTTTATATGTTATTTGTATTGTGAAACGTTAATTTATAATTTGCGTTATGAAAAATTTTTGTTAGCCCTTTGCTTAGGGTTGGATGGTAGGGGAGTGAAATAAATTTTTTCTTCCTATCGTCACTTAGAGCAACTGTGGTACTTGTCTTCTTGACTAATGTTTTGGATTGCTTGTTAATAATATTGTCTATCAATTCGTGTGTGTACCCGTTTTCCAGGGCCGCGTTTTTAATATATTTTCGCTTCTTTGTCGAAACGTTTTTTATTTAGCGGTGTCGTCAATAGTCTATGTACCATATGGTTGAAAGACGCGATCTTTTGTTTGTAAGGGTGATTGGAGTCTTTCTTAATATAATTGTTGGTATAGGTCGGTTTCCTGTACACGTCAAATTCTAGTCGTCCATTATTATTAATGATCAAAATGTCAAGAAAAGGTAAAGACTTATTTTCTACGATTTTGAAGGTGAAGTTAATAGAGTTTTGAAATGAGTTGAGTTCCTGGACGAAGGTGTTAATGTTATAGAGTTTTGTGTCAAAAATGGAAAAAATGTCATCAACGTACCTGCACCATGTGTTGGGGAAATAGTTTAACGTATTTTTACAGCGTTGCTCAAAAGAATAATGAAAAATATTTTTTATAAGTGGTGAGAGAGGATTGCCCGTTGATGTTCCATTAATTTGTTTATAGAACTTATTGTTAAAAACGAAGTAATTTTGTTCCATGCATAAGTTTGTCAATGTGAGAATTTCTAGAATTTTGTTTTCCTCAACTTGTTTACTTAGTAGGCAGTCCTGGAGGTTTTCGAGCGCGACGTCAATGGGAACACTGGGGAAGAGTTGTTCTACGTAAAATGACACCAGTTTTTCATCTTTGTGAATAATTTTGTTTCTAATATGTTCCAAGAAATTTTGGGTGATTTTAACGCCGTATGTTTCTTCAATGCCCATACATTTTAATTCCTTAGTGAGGCATTTGGCGATTTTATAAGAGGGTGAGTTGATGGCCGAAACTATAGGTCTCATTTTGTTTCCTGGTTTATGTATTTTGGGAAGGCAGTTAAGTCTTGGAATGGTGGGATTCGCTATTTTCAGAGCGAACGCTAGTTTTTTGTCAAATGTGTGTTTGAAACGGTTAACAGTTTCTTTGACTTGTGTCGCGAGTTTTTTAATGGGATTTTTGGAGATCTGGATGTAGGGGCCTGTTTCAATAGTATTTAATGTTCTTTCAAGGTAGTCCGCTTTGTTTAGAATGACTGTGGTGTTGCCCTTATCAGATTTGGTGTAGACGCAGTCTTTCTTCTTTAAGTTTTGGATGATTTTATAGTCTGTCTTATTTATCTGAAGGTTCTTATTTGGCAAATTGTTCAT
Source organism: Tanypteryx hageni (assembly GCA_028673005.1). Taxonomy (NCBI): domain Eukaryota; kingdom Metazoa; phylum Arthropoda; class Insecta; order Odonata; family Petaluridae; genus Tanypteryx; species Tanypteryx hageni. The sequence goes on from CM054112.1 coordinate 59,024,046, forward strand.
GTTCCGCTCAATGGCGATTTTACTAGCGGTTCTTATATACTGTTTGGTCGTGTCGTTACTATCCTTTATACCACATTCTATATCAATAATCAGGTCGTCAATTGGTGGTTTTTTTATGGAAGACAATGTTTAAGGCCTTTTTTGAGCAATCTGATCTCGTCATGGGTGAAGTGAACGTTGGAAATATTTTTAACGAAATTAATCTTCTCTGGAGACCCGGTAGGACTAAGCTTCTGAAGAGATTTAATTTTCGAATTTATGCCTCGAAGTTTGGCAAAAGTATGGTTTGAATTTTATGTTGGTTAAACTCTTTCAACTTCTGAAAGTATTCATTAAAGAAATGATACTCAATGTTATTAAAATTTTTTGTGATAGCGAGGTGTAGGTTGCATGCTTGAAATTCTAGTTGACTACGTTTAGCGTATTTGGCACGAATTTCTAAATTGAGCCAATGTTGACGTGCTGTTTCTATTGCTTTGGAAGCGTGAGTGACCTTTAATTTTGATAAATTTGGGGAATAAATGCAAAAATTTGCACTTATTATGAAAGTGTATGTCAATAGATAAAGAGATGATTTTAAATTTTAAGGCATGTAATTTGTTGAATTCTTCCGGCTGGAGAGCCATAATTAGTTAAGTAAAAGAGAGCGAGCTACACTGGAAAATATATAAAATGTAAGCGAAGGAAATTCTCCAAAGCCAGTCAAACTGATAAAACACGGTTAAAAGGCCGGATAAAAATAGATGAACCCGGATAAAAAACGGATAAAAACCCAATACGTATTTTGGCTACAAATTAACCATCATCAGGGGTTAAAAAAGGGAGGAAGTGGGACTTGAGGGAGGGCGACTTTTAACCGGGTTTTATGGTGAGGTGTGTGCGTATATAATATATATATATATATATATACACACATGAGGGTGAATGAAAACCTTTCCGGAATGTTTCAGTAACATATTTCCTGAATTCCAAATAATAACAACAAATTTTTGCCTAAAACAAGCAATATTTTAGCCATAACAATTCAATATTTCGTAACAATTTATTCATTTGTAATAATTTAAAAGCAGTCTTCAAACCAATTAATTCATGAGTATGGGTAATTTAAAGTTTGAGATTCGAGTAAATATAATGTTTATGACATAGTTGGAAATCGAATGCCATTATTCAGGCTTTGCAGAAAGTTCACGGGGATGATGAATCTAAGAAAACTGCAGTTTATGAATGAATTAAATGGTTTAAGCTTGGACGAGAAGACATTAAAGATGATTATCGAAGTGGAAGACCATCAACGTCGATCAACGAAGAAACCGTGGTCGCCGCCCAATCAATTGTGGAAGAAGATAGACGAGTTTCAGTGCAAATGATAGCCAAATGTTTAGACTTCTCATATGGCTCAGCTCATTCAATACTCAAAGATAGTTTAGGATTAAGCATGCTCTCTGCTAGATGGGTACCGAAAACGTTGCGCCCTGAACACAAGACTCAGAGAGTTGACCATGCAGTTGAGTTCCTCAACCGATTTGATGCAGGCCCAGAAGATTTCTTTCGCCGAATAGAGTCTGGTGATTAAACATGGATCTATCAGTACGATCCGGAAAGCAAAATTCAATCTAAACAATGGTTACCAAGGGGGTCAAGTGGACCAAAAAACTTCAAAGGCAAACAATCAATCAAGAAGGTTATGGCAATTGTTTATTGAAATAATGAAGGTGTAATTTACACATATTAATTTTGTCCTCGACACGAATAAAATTTTAATCTATACCTTACAGATCAGATAAGAGCGATTTAGCCTTTTCAACATGCTGTTAACGTCACATTTGCACTTAGTGCGTTGTAACATAGTAACATGCCTTCCGCCCCTCGCACAACCTCTATAGGTGCATGCGCCTTTCCCCTACAACCTCCCCTTCATCTCTCCCCCTCTCTTCCTCCCCATCTCCACGACGGCTTTCCACATTGGAATAGTTCTGCGCGAAATTTACATCCCACGAATCCTTGTGGGAGGGTTTATGTGTTGTATTTGAAAGTTCTTAATTTATTTTATAACAATGTTAAAAAAAGTTTTTGTATTATATACTGTTGCATTATTCTTTGTTGTGTTGTTATTAGAAAATTCGCAAATGTTTAAACAAACATTTAATGTTTATGTACTTCTGAATGTGCAACAAATCTGACGTTGGTAATATATAATAATAAATAATATTTTTCTAATTGTTTAAATTTAAATAATTTTTAACGGCCGCAGAAAGAACTTCATGAATACACTGAAATATTTAATCGGGTATATAGACTAAAATCTAAGTAGTTTTAAAATTTCAGCCCTCTAACTTGCCCCGTAGTGTCTAAACATTTACCTATTTTTTAAATTTTAAGAATTTTTAGCTGCCAAAGAAATAAAAATATCAAAATTTTTATAATTACTATTTCTTTTTTTATAAATCCTACCTCTAAAAAAATTTCTGCTCCGTAGCACATTCGGATGTACATAAACCTTGAAAATTTGTTTAAATAATTGCCTCCTATATGTTATATACATATATATATGTGATATGCATGTTACATCCTCCTCTGTAGGAAACGTCGATATATAATGATGGACAAATGATTCAAACAAAGTTGTAGTAAATTATATTTCCTACAGCTTTAATTCCAGTATATTTTTCCATTTATCAAATATTAAAGCAAATATTTCAAAATAACGGATAAGTGACGAGAGTAAACACCCACTTTCGAGTGACCGATTTTTACTAAGAACTAAACAGATCTTGCGACTTTCAAAATCATGCTAAATATAAAATTTGGCGTTAACCTGATTATTGGTTTTTGAGTTAGAGCACCCACAAAATAACTGTCACATACTCGTGTCAAAGTCAATTTGTTTTTATTTTCTGATAAGCCATACATATTTCATTTACATACCCTTTACATTTCAATTGATTTAAACATACCCTGTTTAGGGAAAAGGCCTCTTCAGGGTAAATTCAGGTGCAGATAGTTCAATTGTATTCGTTTAACCAGTAGTATTTCGATCTTATTGCTTTCTCTGGGGGTGGCTTTTGCCTGGCATTCGCCCGAGATGGAAGGGAAACCCGGCAAAATTTTCCGTACGCAGACGGAATGACTAGATGGTCACTATCGCATTTCCACTTGCACACAGCACCAGTTTTTCACAAAGTTCTTAGTAAATATAAAAAATACAAATAAATATATAACAAATAACATTTTGTAATGTGTAACAGGTAAATTGAATATAGCAAAAAATAACAAGGTTCAAATAGGTTTGAATATATATAACTACTAGTGATAAATAAATATGCTTTTGTTGGACTAGCGCCGTCTATTTCTTTTTCTTCTTTGGCGGCAGCAGGGGCAATCCGTCCTGAGGGCACAGGTGGGGGGAGATAGGGACATTGGTGCTAGGTAGAGGGGAGGGGCGTCTGGGCAATAGAGCGATAGCGTCGCCTCTATTATCCTGCCGGGGTGGGGCGCTGGTGTTTGGGGTGGGTTGGGAGGATAATGGGTAGGGGAGCGAGGATTTGCTGGAAGAGGTGGGGGATGTGTGCCCTCATTCTTTCGGCCGCTCTGCAGCGGAGTCTCGCCATTCGGTGTAGGACCGGTTCTATTTCGGCCCGCGCGCGTACCTCGGCTGTGGGTGTGCGGATCGGAGCCCTCATGATGTTGCGGAGGATGACTCTCTCGATGGTTGCCAGCCTCGAGATGTTTTCTTTTGCGAGCAGCGTGATGGCAGGGGAGCCACACTCGATGACGTGTCTGATGAATGATTTGTACAGGTGTATGGCCGTCTCCCCGGAACCGCCTTTTTCTCCCGCTCGTACGGCTCGGATAAGGTTGCTGCGCCTGGCTATGGTGGATATCAAATTTCTCAGATGGGTGGCGAACGTCAGGTGGCGATCGAGGGTAACACCGAGGCATTTCCCCTCTTTCTACAGGCCGACACTTTTCCCCCAAAGGGTGACGGAAATCGTTTGCTGCGGATCTCCTTGTTCCCCCCTTCGTAAGTGAAGGTCATCAGGATCGATTTTTCTGGGATTGGCCGAAGGCGCCACTTTCTCATTCACTCCTCGAGCCGCCGGAAGTCCTTTTGTAGATAACGTGCTGCGGTGTCAGATTTGCGTGCCGTGGCCCACAGCGCCGAGTCGTCTGCGTACTGCGCGAGGGTCACCTGTGGAAGAGCGGGAGAAGACATGTCAGCGCAATACAGAATTAAAAGGAGCGTCGTTAATACCGTTCCTTGGGGCACGCCGGATTTAATGCGGAAGGGATTGGACAGGGTGCCACCTACTTTGACTTTTTCATGTCGGTCGGAGATAAAGGAGTATTGGAAGCGGGATAAGTTGGGTGGGATATCGGGAATTAGGGAGATTTTTAGGGATAGCCCGTCATTCCAGAGTTTGTCGAATGCCCTTTCGATCTCCATGAAGATCGCGGCCGTGCACCCTCTTTTGTTGTTTTCTTCTGCCGCCGTGTTGGTGAGCAGCGTCAGTGCGTCCGTGGTTGTCCTGTGCGCTCGGAATCCGTATTGATGATCTGGGAGGATGCCGCCTGCGTCTAGGATTCTTCGTGCTAGCTATGGCTTTTTTCAGGTCGTCGTCGATGATTCCATCCTCGGTTTCCTCGCTGATATCTGTGGGGATTAAGTTAAGTATAATGTTCTGCATTACCTCTATGGATTCTCTGTGAAATTTCTCGTCGAACCTTGGATCGTCGGTCGGCGTGTGTATCTCTTCCAGCACGCGTAAGAATTCTTCCGCTTTTTTTTCCTCCGTGCAGGGGCATTTCCCGTCGTAAACTAGGTGGGAATCATCTTGTCGTATATCTCCCGAGAAGCCTTTGAATCGGTCCTAGATCCTTTTCCTTTCCCTAAAATCTAGACACATGCAAGTTTTCTGCAATACATCGTATTTATAATTAAGTACCTTTCATTAGATGATGGCCTGGATCCTGTTCCAAACGGTTTTTAATGCTGGGTCCTTCCTCTTTTCGAATTATCGGTAAATCCTCCAGTTTTCTTGATGAGGGCGACGACGTACTTAAGCAGAGGCGTTTTTACGTCGATTTTCTTCCTTGGGGTGCATTCGTCAGCAGCCTGTTAAATAATATTGTTTAATGTATCGATTGCATTGTCTACCTCAGTGGTTGTCTTAGGTCTCTCTGCAGGGAGTAATCCTTCGGCCATGATTTCTTCGAACATTGTAAAGGTTGGTATTTGCTCAATCCTTATTGTTTACGTCCGTCTCGGTCTTTTGGCGGATCCTCCGGTGGCGATGGGGTAGATGAGTGGCAGGTGGTCCGACGTGATGGTATCCTCGGCTTTGACGACCCCGACAAATTGGGCGTGACAGCTCGCGTGCAATCTGGCGTGCCAGCTCGCGTGCCAGCTCGCATGCTAGTTCGTGAGCCTGCTCGCGTCCCAGCTTGCGTGCCAGGTAGCATACAAGCTAGCGTGCCAGCTCGCGTGCCAGCTCGCGTGCCAGCTCGGGTGCCAGCTCGCGTGACAGCTCGCGTGCCAGCTCGCGTGCCTGCTCGCGTGCAAGCTCGCGTTCCAGCGTGCGTGCCAGCGTGCGTGGCAGCTGCGTGCCAGCGTGCGTGCCAGCGTGCGTGTCAGCGTGCGTGTCAGCGTGCGTGCCAGCGTGTGTGGCAGCTTGCGCGGCAGCGTGCGTGGCAGCGTGCGTGGCAGCGTGCGGGGCAGCGTGCGTGGCAGCGTGCGTGGCAGCGTGCGTGGGTTCGTGCCTGGCAGCGTGCCTGCCAGCGTGCGTGCCGGCGTGCGTGTTAGCGTGCGTGCCAGCTTGCCTGTCACCGTGCATGCGTAGATTGGAGCGTGAAATCATTCAACACTTGACCTACGCCAAAAAGAAAAGAAAGTTGGCGAGCGTAGTAACAACATCGTAGAGAAGGATCGAGGGGATGAGAGTAAATGGTTGTGTTCGCAAACGCATAATCTTTACGATCATAATTTTTCTATACTTTTTCGAATTATTTAGGCGCAAATATTATGAGCATTTTTATTTATTTATTATTTTTATCCCCGTATTATACTGATAGAAGGGGCATTTTCCTAGACGCTTCTAACTGTTCATCTATAGATACATTTTCATCTTGGGTGTATAATTTCTGCGAATTTTCCACCCAAAAATCCCAAACAACGCGTATGGGTGCCAGTCTGTCACCTTTCCGGTGCTCTTTTCTGCCATCTCTATTGTCAAATATTCAAACTCCTGTAATTTTATAAAATCCTTCAAGAGACATGACGGCACTAAAAATCGGCATACCATGTACTTCGTCCCGCAAACTTTTCAGTGATCCGTTATGAGATCTGTAAACGCCAGCCAATACCAAAATCCAATATATGGCTCTATGTGAGCATAGTCCTCATCTTTCCAAGCTTTTCCATTGACACGCCTATCTTCTATATTGGCCATTGTTATAATTTTGTTAGTGATAATTATCATGCCAAAAGATGATTTTTGGGTGGTCATGCGACTTGTGTGATATCTTGTTAGTCCTAGAGAAATTCTATTACGTTATGAGACGACTTGATTTACAAATCCATGCGGTCCTTTTTATCTTTTGAGATCATCAAGACGAATCGTCTAAAATAAGGCCATCCTTACTTTCAGAATATTCCGTCGAATATCCTTCATAATCCTCGTTATCTTCTAATTCTGAGACATTTTTACTTAAATCCTCATCATGAAAATATTCATTATCAGAATCACAAAATAGATCCATTGTTAGGGTCTAAAAGATGAAAGTTTTTAGGAAAACAATAATAATATTTTCACGTTTAATTAGGAATTAGAAATTACAAAGCAATAAAAATAAAATATTACCTAAATTTAGCTATAATTTCACAGTTTTCCTTCAAATAAGTTTTCAATCTCACAGCGAGAATTCATAACTGATAGATTGTTATTGGAACGCTTTAATTTGTATTGTGAGTCATTATATGGCAAACGACAAACGTGTCACCACCAGAAGGAGCGTAATTCATTTATTTCCAAGAAATCCATATATTTTGTTTAACTTCCTGTTCCCCGATTTAGTACTATATACGACAAAATTCTGATATGGCCATCACATGACTTTCTCCATGCTTGTAATATTTCTAAAATTTCCAAATAGATTAAATGATAATAAATATTTAAGGAACTGCAAGAAAAATTCCAAGACTTAACAAAGAACCGAAATAAACTCAAATGGTAGCATTCTGATACTTGATTTTAGCCACGAATATCCAACCTTTAAGATAAGAACAAGAAATCCAAACCAGGACTAATGCAGGCAAGTTTCCCAAAGTTCACGTACTGAATTGATTACTCATATATTCACAGGAAATGTTTCAGAATATGTTAGTCATTCCAAGAAATTCTCATACCACAAATACGACTTGTAGCTCTTAGTTTATCTATGATAGCTGAAAATTGTAAAACAAATCAATAGAGCATTATCAGTATCAAGAATGAGTTCAGGCTCAACCGTGTGGAATTCTGAATTGTGAATTGGCTGGAATGGTCAACTTTTGATGACAGTGTCAGACAACGTGTAAGTGAGATAGTGACCACAAGTTCCACCAACCAATTTAACCAATTGTGTTTCTATTTTGAACGAGTTTAACTTAGGCCTGAAATTCGCCCCTAGCCTCCATTTATCTACACGTGTGTTGAAGAATCTAGTCGTCCATTGTGATTTGGCACTACAAAAAGAATCTCATTCGTTTAAGCACGTTTTTGCTTGTAAAATTTCTTCCTTCCTCAATGTTCTTCGACCCAGACCACTATCTCGCTCTCACTCTCCCGCCTTACTTTCAAGTTTTAAAATAATTTTATTGTCCAAAAGGCTGATCTGTAATAAAAGAACGAACCCCAATTAAAACGGCGGGTAAAACCAGCTAAGAAAACTAAAAGCAAAGGAAAACGAACCAAAACATCGAATACTATAACAACTAACCGAAATTAAAAGGCAGAAAATATCGGCATCTAAAAGAACAAACACAAATAAAAAGGCGGTTGAAAGCAGCAAATAATGTAAAACCAAAGGAGAACGAACCACTAATTCAAACACTAGCAATAACTAACCGACATCTAAAAGTAGATTATATCGGCAAATTAAAGAACAAAACCCAATAAAAAAGACGCTTGAAACAGGCAAATAGAAGCAGGTAAAACCAAATGAGAAAGTACGAACAAATTAAACATTAGCAACAACAAACCGACATCCAAAATTAGAATATATCTACAAATAAAAGAGAAACACTAATAATAGAGACGGGTGAAACCAGCAATGGAAATAAAAACCTAAGAAAACGAACAATAAAGTGCCACAATAGCATCAACTAACCGCCAACTAAAGGTAGAAGATATCGGTACATGAAAGAACGATCACCAATAAAAAAGGCGGTTGAAAACAGCAAATAAAAGTAAAACAAAGGAGACCGAAACAAAAAATCAAAAACTAGGGACAACTAACCGATATCCAATGGTAGATGATATCGGAAAAAACCACCAATAAAAACGAAGGTTGAAAGCAGCAAACAAATGTAAAACCAAAGGAGAACAAAAAAATACCACTATAGCAACACCTAACCGACATCCAAATGTAGTTATTATCGAAGAAAAGAACAACCAACAAAAAAGAAGGTTGAAAGCAGCAAAGAAAAGTAAAACCAACAGAGACGTACCAAAAAATCAAACACTAGAAGAACTAACCGACATCCAAAGGTAGAATATATCAACAACTAAAAGAACGAATACCAAAAAAGGGCGGTTGAATCCAACAAATACAAGTAAAACCAAAGGAGAAACAACTAAAAATCAAGCAAATGTGGACGATATCGTCAATAAGACAAAACATTACTAAAAATAGCGGTTCTATCCAACAAAGTAAAAACCAAAAAGAACTAAAAAAATATCAAACATTATCAACAACCAAACGACATACAAAATGTGGAAGATATCGTCTAAATGCAGATAAAGAGTGAAGTCACAAGAAATCGAGAAACCTCGGCGACTGAATAGAGCATAAGGAATTCTTCAATTAACACTGACGTTCAGTTCTTAAGCAAACAATTAATAAACAAATATGTTTTCTAAAGTCAAGGGTGACATATTTTTACAAAGTAATCTATTGAAAAGGTCATTTTTTTAACATATATTCGCAAATTCCATTTTAAGATAATATTTTTATTTTGTCTAATAAGATAACAGTATTTCTTTATGTCGCCAGTTTTTATTAAATATGTTTTTCCATGAATTATCTGATAGGTGGAGTCCCTGTAGACTGCTATTTTACGAATAAATTAAAATTTCTCCGAAATTACAGGTTTTACGAAAATTTCTTTTGTACAAAAGTGGTAGAGGATATTATCCTCTACTACATTGCTGTTTAAGAATATTGCTTATAATGATGTCAAAGTAAATATTTGAAAAAACTCGAATAAATCATAACATTTTCCAAACGTTGCGTTCTAGGAAAAAGGTTTCCAACGTACATTGTACAAAAAACCTTTATCCACAATTTTTAAAGAAAATGTTATTGTACATCATGAAGTTTAAATGGAGAAAATTAATAAAACGAAAAAGTGACCTATGAGACATCGGGTTTACCGATTTGTGCCAATAACTAATCATTTCATTGGGCTTTAACAACGATGTAAATATAACATTTCGCATCGCTGATATCAATAGTCTTTTAGTTAGAGTGCCTATAAGATCCCAATCACATATAAGCAAGAAAATAGTCAAAACGTGTTCAGAGGACCTCAAAAAGTTTATTACCGTTCAAATCTTGAAATCGATTTTTTTCAAGAAAACAATACTTTCCACAATAGTATAGTGAAATTAATAAAAATCTATGTTGGTTGGTTGTTCCATGTCATCCTCTTTAAACGCGAATGGCTCGATCAAATATGTACATATGAACATGAAATTTTCCGGAGTTAATCTCCTCGGATAATAACATGCTCATAGGAAGGAGAATTTCCGAAAAGCATCCAGGGTTAAACTCCGGACAATGATTTGCTATCTCCAAAAGATAACACGTCAAAATCTACAGTTTAACGTGCAGGCATATTTTTATGAGATTCAAATTACCAAGAACAGATTAAATGTGGCTGGAAAAATGCAGTAGCAGGGGGACAATGTCGAGCAGGTGGGTGTGATTACTACCGATTACTTTATCACGGGCTCAAATACCGCGTAATACCTAGTTTTTTCGTTTTAACCAACATCATTATATTAATTTGTAGTATTATTATTTATTTTTTAACACTATTATATAATTATTTATTTTTTATTATATTAGGATATATTGACTTCATTAAAAACGACAAACAAAACCCTATTGGAAGCTGATTTGATGTGAATTGCCGTCCAAAAGAACATAATTGTTAAATTCGTGCTATTCCTCACTTGAAGGGGAAGTCTGTATACACGTTTTTGGATGTTAACTGTCGAAAAACCAAAAAAAGGATTCATAAATCTTTACAGCAGCAAATAAAAGTAAAACCAAAGGAGAACGAACCAAAAATTCAATCACTAGCAAGAACTAACCTACATCCAAAGGCAGAGTATATCGGCAAAAAAAGAACCACCAATGAAAACAACGGTTGAAACCAGCAAAGAAATGTAGAACCAAAGGAACCAGAAAATCAAACACTAGCAATAACAAACCGATACCCAAAGGTAGATTATATTGGCAAATAAAAGAACAAACCCCAAAAAAGGAGCTTAAAACCAGCAAATAGAGGTAAAACAAAAAAAGGACCAACCAAAACATCAAACTCTAGACACAACTAACCGACATCAAAAGGTAGATTATATCGGCAAATAAAAGAACGAACACCAATAATAAATACGCTTAAACCCAGCTAATGAAAGTAAAACCAAACGAGAATGAAGAAAAAATTGCAACAGTAGCGAAAACTATCCGACATACAAAGGTAGATGATATCGGCACAAACAACCATCAATAAATACGACGGTTGAGACCAGCATAGAAAAGTAAAACCAAAAAAGGACGAACAGGAAAATGAAACACTAGCAACACCTAAGCGACATCCAATGGTAGAAGTTATCGGCAAATAAAAGAGCAAACGCCAATAAAATAGGTTGTTGAAACCAGCCAATAGAAGCATAAGAAAAGGAGAAAGGACAAAAACATCAAGCACCAGCAACAACTAACCGACATCCAAAGGTAGATGAAATCAGCAAAAAAATTAATAAAAACGACGAATGAAACACTCAAAGAAAAGTATAACCATATGTGAACGAACCAGAAAATCAAACACCAGCAACAACTAAGGAACATCAAAATGTAGAAGGTATCGGAACTGAAAGAACAAATACCAATAAAAAGGCGGTAAAAACCAGCAAATAAAGTAAAACCAAAGGATAACAAACCAAAATCTGCCTAAATAGCAACAATAAACGATCACAAAAGGTAGAATATTTCGGCTAATAAAAGACCAAACACCAATAAAAAAGGCTCTTGAAACCAGCAAACTGAGGTATAACGAAAGGAGAACGAACCAAAATATCAAACATTAGTAACAGAACAACCGACATTACAAAGTAGAATATATCTGCAAATCAAAGTACAAACACCAATAAGAAGGCGATTGGAACCAGCACATAGAAGTACAACCAAAGCAGAAAGGACCAAAAAATCAAACAGTAGCAACAGCTAACCGATATCCAAAGGGATATGGTATCTGAATAAAAACCGTCCATTATAACGATGGTTGTAAACAGCAAAGAAAATAAAACCAATGGAAAACGAACCAGAAAATCAAACACTAGCTACAACTAACCGACATCCAAAGTAGGAACATATCGGCGAATAAAAGAACCAACAACAATAAGAAAGGCAGATGAAACCAGAAATAAATGAAAAACCAAAGATGAGCAAACCAAAAAATGCCACAAGAGACAAAACTAACCGACACCCCAAGGGCAAATATTTCGGCAAATAAAAGAACAAACACCAATAAAAAAGGCAGTTTTAACAAGAAAATAAAAGTAAAACCAAAGGAGAACGAACCAAAAAATCAAACATTAGCATCAACTAATCGACATCCAAAAGTAAAAGCTATTGGCCTATAAAAAAACAGCCATTAATAAGAACGACGGTTGTGACTAGCAAAGAAAAGTAAAACAAAAGATGAACGAACCAAAATATCAAACTCTGACAACAACTAACCGGCATTCAAAGTTTGAATATATCGACAAATAAAAGAACAAACACCATTAAAAGAAACAGTTGAAACCAGAAAATACATTAAAACCAAAGGAGAACAAACCAAAAAATGCCACGATAGCATCAACTAACCGAAATCAAAAGGTAGATGCCAGGGCAAAAATAATCAGCGTAGAATAGTAGAACCAAAGATGAACGAACCAAAAAATCAAACACAGCTAACCGACATCCAAAGGTAGAAGACATCGGTAAATAAAAGATCAACTACCAATAAAAACTGCGGGTGAAACCAGAGAAGAGTAAACCCAAAGGAGCACAAACCAAAAAATCAAACACTAGCTACAACTAACCATCATCCAAATTTAGAAGTTATCGCAAAATAAAAAAACACATATACAAACCAGTATAAAAAAGTAAAACCAAAGGAGAACGAACCAGAAAATCAAACACTTACAACAAACAGCTTACCAATATCTAAAGGTAGATCATATCAGCAAATAAAAGATCAACCATAAAAAAACGGCGGTTGAAACAAGCACAGTACACTTCAAGGAGAACTAACCAAAAATCATATACTAGCAACAACTAGCCAACATCCAAATGTAGAAGTAATCGGAAAATAAAAAAACAACCACCAGTAAAAATGGCGGTTGAAACCAGTAAAAAAAAGTAAAACCAAAGTAGAACGAAGCAAAAGATCAAACAATAGAATTTACTAACCGAATGCCAAAGTTGAGGATATCGCCAAATAAAAGAACCTACCAACAATAAAAACGACGGTTGTAACCAGCGAAGTAAAGTAAAACAAAAAGAGAACGAAGTAAAAATCAAACACTGCCAATAACAAACCGACATCCTAAGGTAAAAGTTATCAGGAAATAAAAGAACGAACACCAATAAAAAAGGCAGTTGACCCCAGCAAATAAAATAAAACCAAGGGAGAACAAACAATAAATGCCACTATAGCAACAACTAACCGACATCCAAAGATAGAACATATCGGCAATAAAAGAATCAACACCAATAAAAAAGGCAGTTGAAACCAGAAATAAATGTAAAACCAAACAAGAACAAACCAAAAAATGCCACAATAGACACAACTAAATGACATCCCAAGGGAAAATATATCGGCAAAAAAAGAACAAACACCAATAAAAAGGCATTTGAATCAAAAAAATAAAAGCAAAACCAAAGGAGAACGAACCAAACAATAAAATTTTAGCATCAACTAACCGACATAAAATGGTAGTAGATATCGGCAAATAAAAGTATAACCATCAATAAAAAAGACGGTTGTGACTAGCAAATAAAATAAAACAAAAGAAGAACGAACCAAAATATCAAACACTAGCAACAACTAACCGACATCCAAAGTTAGAACATATCGGCGATTAAAAGAACCAACACCAATAAAAAAGGCAGATGAAACCAGAAATAAATGTCAAACCAAAGATGAGTAAACCAAAAAATGCCACAAGAGACAAAACTAACTGACACCCCAAGGGCAAATATTTCGGCAAATAAAAGAACAAACACCAATAAAAAAAGCAGTTTTAACAAGAAAATAAAAGTAAAACCAAAGGAGAACGAACCAAAAAATCAAACATTAGCATCAACTAATCGACATCCAAAAGTAAAAGCTATTGGCTTATAAAACAACAGCCATTAATAAGAACGACGGTTGTGACTAGCAAAGAAAAGTAAAACAAATGATGAACGAACCAAAATATCAAACCCTGACAACAACTAACCGACATCCAAAGTTAGAATATATCGACAAATAAAAGAACAAACACCAATAAAAGTGGCAGTTGAAAATAGAAAATAAATGCAAAACCAATTAAGAACAAACCAAAAAATGCCACAATAGACATCCCTAAGGTAGAGTATATCGGAAAATAAAATAACAAACAGCAACAAAATAACGCTTGAGACCAGCAAAAATAAAACCATTAGAGAACTAACAAAAATATCAAACCCTAAAAACAACCAAACTATATCCAATGTGGAAAATATCGTAGAAATGCAAATAAAGTGTGAAGTCACAAGGTATCGAGAAACCACGTCTTCTAAATAGAGCAGAAGAAATTTTTCAACTAAATACCGACGCTAAGCATTCAGTTGTCAAGCAAACAATCAATAAACAAAATTGTTCTCTATTGTCAAGGGAGACATATAGTTACAGCGCAAACTCTTGAAAAGATATTTTTTGTTTAACATATATTCGCAAATTCCATTTTAAAATTATATTTTTATATTGTCTTATAAATCAACTGTATTTCTTGACGTCGCCATTTTTTGTGAAATATTTTGTTCCGTGAATTTTTATTTATTATTTATTTATTACCTCTATTAATTTATTATTTATTTATTTAGTATATTATGATTTATTTACTTCATTAATATCGATGCAAATAGGATCTCGGTAGCTATTTTGATGTAAATTGCCGTCCGAAAGAACATAACTGTTAAATTCGTGCAATTGGTCGCTTGAAGTAGAAGTGTGTATACAAGTTTTGGATGATAATTGTCAACAAACAAGTAAAGCATTCACAAGGCTTCACAAATATTAAAAAAAAACTGAATAAATTCCGTTATCATTTTACCAGATTTGGAGAACGTACAACTTATGTACTCACATCCAATTTGATAAATATTATGGCGTAGTGACGATCACAGTTGAGTTTTAAGAGAAAGACGTTTCGTGTTTTTGCAAACCGTAGTTTGTAACTTTTCGCTTTCGAATTCGGATTCCTTCCGTGAATGCTATTAGCCACGCACGAGAGGAAATGTTTCAGTATGTGTTAGTCATTCCAAGAAATTCTCATACCATAAATACGACTTGTAGCTCTTAGTTTATCTATGATAGCTGAAAATTGTAAAACAAATCAATAGAGCATTATCAGTATCAAGAATAAGGTCAGGCTCAACCGTGTGGAATTCTGAATTGTGCCACGCTATTCATTGGCTGGAATGGTCAACTTTTGATGACAGTGTCAGACAACGTGTAAGTGAGATAGTGACCACAAGTTCCACCAACCAATTTAACCAATTGTGTTTCTATTTTGAACGAGTTTAACTTAGGCCTGAAATTCGCCCCTAGCCTCCATTTATCTACACGTGTGTTGAAGAATCTAGTCGTCCATTGTGATTTGGCACTACAAAAAGAATCTCATTCGTTTAAGCACGTTTTTGCTTGTAAAATTTCTTCCTTCCTCAATGTTCTTCGACCCAGACCACTATCTCGCTCTCACTCTCCCGCCTTACTTTCAAGTTTTAAAATAATTTTATTGTCCAAAAGGCTGATCTGTAATAAAAGAACGAACCCCAATTAAAACGGCGGGTAAAACCAGCTAAGAAAACTAAAAGCAAAGGAAAACGAACCAAAACATCGAATACTATAACAACTAACCGAAATTAAAAGGCAGAAAATATCGGCATCTAAAAGAACAAACACAAATAAAAAGGCGGTTGAAAGCAGCAAATAATGTAAAACCAAAGGAGAACGAACCACAAATTCAAACACTAGCAATAACTAACCGACATCTAAAAGTAGATTATATCGGCAAATTAAAGAACAAAACCCAATAAAAAAGACGCTTGAAGCAGGCAAATAGAAGCAGGTAAAACCAAATGAGAAAGTACGAACAAATTAAACATTAGCAACAACAAACCGACATCCAAAATTAGAATATATCTACAAATAAAAGAGAAACACTAATAATAGAGACGGGTGAAACCAGCAATGGAAATAAAAACCTAAGAAAACGAACAATAAAGTGCCACAATAGCATCAACTAACCGCCAACTAAAGGTAGAAGATATCGGTACATGAAAGAACGGTCACCAATAAAAAAGGCGTTTGAAAACAGCAAATAAAAGTAAAACAAAGGAGACCGAAACAAAAAATCAAAAACTAGGGACAACTAACCGATATCCAATGGTAGATGATATCGGAAAAAAACCACCAATAAAAACAAAGGTTGAAAGCAGCAAACAAATGTAAAACCAAAGGAGAACAAAAAAATACCACTATAGCAACACCTAACCGACATCCAAATGTAGTTATTATCGAAAAAAAGAACAACCAACAAAAACGAAGGTTGAAAGCAGCAAAGAAAAGTAAAACCAAAAGAGACGTACCAAAAAATCAAACACTAGAAGAACTAACCGACATCCAAAGGTAGAATATATCAACAACTAAAAGAACGAATACCAAAAAAGGGCGGTTGAATCCAACAAATACAAGTAAAACCAAAGGAGAAACAACTAAAAATCAAGCAAATGTGGACGATATCGTCAATAAGACAAACCATTACTAAAAATAGCGGTTCTATCCAACAAAGTAAAAACCAAAAAGAACTAAAAAAATATCAAACATTATCAACAACCAAACGACATACAAAATGTGGAAGATATCGTCTAAATGCAGATAAAGAGTGAAGTCACAAGAAATCGAGAAACCTCGGCGACTGAATAGAGCATAAGAAATTCTTCAATTAACACTGACGCTAGGCATTCAGTTCTTAAGCAAACAATTAATAAACAAAATTGTTTTCTAAAGTCAAGGGTGACATATTTTTACAAAGTAATCTATTGAAAAGGTCATTTTTTTAACATATATTCGCAAATTCCATTTTAAGATAATATTTTTATTTTGTCTAATAAGATAACAGTGTTTCTTAATGTCGCCAGTTTTTATTAAATATGTTTTTCCATGAATTATCTGATAGGTGGAGTCCCTGTAGACTGCTATTTTACGAATAAATTAAAATTTCTCCGAAATTACAGGTTTTACGAAAATTTGTTTTGTACAAAAGTGGTAGAGGATATTATCCTCTACAACATTGCTGTTTAAGAATATTGCTTATAATGATGTCAAAGTAAAAATTTGAAAAAACTCGAATAAATCATAACATTTTCCAAACGTTGCGTTCTAGGAAAAAGGTTTCAAACGTACATTGTACAAAAAAACTTTATCCACAATTTTTAAATAAAATGTTATTGTACATCATGAAGTTTAAATGGAGAAAATTAATAAAACGAAAAAGTGACCTGGAGACTTCGGGTTTACCGATTTGTGCCAATAACTAATCATTTCATTGGGCTTTAACAACGATGTAAATATAAAATTTCGCATCGCTGATATCAATAGTCTTTTAGTTAGAGTGCCTATAAGATCCCAATCACATATAAGCAACAAAATTGTCAAAACGTGTTCAGAGGACCTCAAAACGTTTATTACCGTTCAAATCTTGAAATCGATTTTTTTCATGAAAACAATACTTTCCGCAATAGTATAGTGAAATTAATAAAAATCTATGTTGGTTGGTTGTTCCTTGTCATCCTCCTTAAACGCGAACGGCTCGATCAAATATGTAGATATGAACATGAAATTTTCCGGAGTTAATCTCCTCGGATAATAACATGCTCATAGGAAGGAGAATTTCCGAAAAGCATCCAGGGTTAAACTCCGGACAATGATTTGCTATCTCCAAAAGATAACACGTCAAAATCTACAGTTTAACGTGCAGGCATATTTTTATGAGATTCAAATTACCAAGAACAGATTAAATGTGGCTGGAAAAATGCAGTAGCAGGGGGACAATGTCGAGCAGGTGGGTGTGATTACTACCGATTACTTTATCGCGGGCTCAAATACCGCGTAATACCTAGTTTTTTCGTTTTAACCAACATCATTATATTAATTTGTAGTATTATTATTTATTTTTTAACACTATTATATAATTATTTATTTTTTATTATATTAGGATATATTGACTTCATTAAAAACGACAAACAAAACCCTATTGGAAGCTGATTTGATGTGAATTGCCGTCCAAAAGAACATAATTGTTAAATTCGTGCTATTCCTCACTTGAAGGGGAAATCTGTATACACGTTTTTGGATGTTAACTGTCGAAAAACCAAAAAAAGGATTCATAAATCTTTACAGCAGCAAATAAAAGTAAAACCAAAGGAGAACGAACCAAAAATTCAATCACTAGCAAGAACTAACCTACATCCAAAGGCAGAGTATATCGGCAAAAAAAGAACCACCAATGAAAACAACGGTTGAAACCAGCAAAGAAATGTAGAACCAAAGGAACCAGAAAATCAAACACTAGCAATAACAAACCGATACCCAAAGGTAGATTATATTGGCAAATAAAAGAACAAACCCCAAAAAAGGAGCTTAAAACCAGCAAATAGAGGTAAAACAAAAAAAGGACCAACCAAAACATCAAACTCTAGACACAACTAACCGACATCAAAAGGTAGATTATATCGGTAAATAAAAGAACGAACACCAATAATAAAGACGCTTAAACCCAGCTAATGAAAGTAAAACCAAACGAGAATGAAGAAAAAATTGCAACAGTAGCGAAAACTATCCGACATACAAAGGTAGATGATATCGGCACAAACAACCATCAATAAATACGACGGTTGAGACCAGCATAGAAAAGTAAAACCAAAAAAGGACGAACAGGAAAATGAAACACTAGCTACACCTAAGCGACATCCAATGGTATAAGTTATCGGCAAATAAAAGAGCAAACGCCAATAAAATAGGTTGTTGAAACCAGCCAATAGAAGCATAAGAAAAGGAGAAAGGACAAAAACATCAAGCACCAGCAACAACTAACCGACATCCAAAGGTAGATGAAATCAGCAAAAAAATTAATAAAAACGACGAATGAAACACTCAAAGAAAAGTATAACCATATGTGAACGAACCAGAAAATCAAACACCAGCAACAACTAAGGGACATCAAAATGTAGAAGGTATCGGAACTGAAAGAACAAATACCAATAAAAAAGGCGGTAAAAACCAGCAAATAAAGTAAAACCAAAGGATAACAAACCAAAATCTGCCTAAATAGCAACAATAAACGATCACAAAAGGTAGAATATTTCGGCTAATAAAAGACCAAACACCAATAAAAAAGGCTCTTGAAACCAGCAAACTGAGGAATAACCAAAGGAGAACGAACCAAAATATCAAACATTAGTAACAGAACAACCGACATTACAAAGTAGAATATATCTGCAAATCAAAGTACAAACACCAATAAGAAGGCGATTGGAACCAGCACATAGAAGTACAACCAAAGCAGAAAGGACCAAAAAATCAAACAGTAGCAACAGCTAACCGATATCCAAAGGGATATGGTATCTGAATAAAAACCGTCCATTATAACGATGGTTGTAAACAGCAAAGAAAATAAAACCAATGGAAAACGAACCAGAAAATCAAACACTAGCTACAACTAACCGACATCCAAAGTAGGAACATATCGGCGAATAAAAGAACCAACAACAATAAGAAAGGCAGATGAAACCAGAAATAAATGAAAAACCAAAGATGAGCAAACCAAAAAATGCCACAAGAGACAAAACTAACCGACACCCCAAGGGCAAATATTTCGGCAAATAAAAGAACAAACACCAATAAAAAAGGCAGTTTTAACAAGAAAATAAAAGTAAAACCAAAGGAGAACGAACCAAAAAATCAAACATTAGCATCAACTAATCGACATCCAAAAGTAAAAGCTATTGGCCTATAAAAAAACAGCCATTAATAAGAACGACGGTTGTGACTAGCAAAGAAAAGTAAAACAAAAGATGAACGAACCAAAATATCAAACTCTGACAACAACTAACCGGCATTCAAAGTTTGAATATATCGACAAATAAAAGAACAAACACCATTAAAAGAAACAGTTGAAACCAGAAAATACATTAAAACCAAAGGAGAACAAACCAAAAAATGCCACGATAGCATCAACTAACCGAAATCAAAAGGTAGATGCCAGGGCAAAAATAATCAGCGTAGAATAGTAGAACCAAAGATGAACGAACCAAAAAATCAAACACAGCTAACCGACATCCAAAGGTAGAAGACATCGGTAAATAAAAGATCAACTACCAATAAAAACTGCGGGTGAAACCAGAGAAGAGTAAACCCAAAGGAGCACAAACCAAAAAATCAAACACTAGCTACAACTAACCATCATCCAAATTTAGAAGTTATCGCAAAATAAAAAAACACATATACAAACCAGTATAAAAAAGTAAAACCAAAGGAGAACGAACCAGAAAATCAAACACTTACAACAAACAGCTTACCAATATCTAAAGGTAGATCATATCAGCAAATAAAAGATCAACCATAAAAAAACGGCGGTTGAAACAAGCACAGTACACTTCAAGGAGAACTAACCAAAAATCATATACTAGCAACAACTAGCCAACATCCAAATGTAGAAGTAATCGGAAAATAAAAAAACAACCACCAGTAAAAATGGCGGTTGAAACCAGTAAAAAAAAGTAAAACCAAAGTAGAACGAAGCAAAAGATCAAACAATAGAATTTACTAACCGAATGCCAAAGTTGAGGATATCGCCAAATAAAAGAACCTACCAACAATAAAAACGACGGTTGTAACCAGCGAAGTAAAGTAAAACAAAAAGAGAACGAAGTAAAAATCAAACACTGCCAATAACAAACCGACATCCTAAGGTAAAAGTTATCAGGAAATAAAAGAACGAACACCAATAAAAAAGGCAGTTGACCCCAGCAAATAAAATAAAACCAAGGGAGAACAAACAATAAATGCCACTATAGCAACAACTAACCGACATCCAAAGATAGAACATATCGGCAATAAAAGAATCAACACCAATAAAAAAGGCAGTTGAAACCAGAAATAAATGTAAAACCAAACAAGAACAAACCAAAAAATGCCACAATAGACACAACTAAATGACATCCCAAGGGAAAATATATCGGCAAAAAAAGAACAAACACCAATAAAAAGGCATTTGAATCAAAAAAATAAAAGCAAAACCAAAGGAGAACGAACCAAACAATAAAATTTTAGCATCAACTAACCGACATAAAATGGTAGTAGATATCGGCAAATAAAAGTATAACCATCAATAAAAAAGACGGTTGTGACTAGCAAATAAAATAAAACAAAAGAAGAACGAACCAAAATATCAAACACTAGCAACAACTAACCGACATCCAAAGTTAGAACATATCGGCGATTAAAAGAACCAACACCAATAAAAAAGGCAGATGAAACCAGAAATAAATGTCAAACCAAAGATGAGTAAACCAAAAAATGCCACAAGAGACAAAACTAACTGACACCCCAAGGGCAAATATTTCGGCAAATAAAAGAACAAACACCAATAAAAAAAGCAGTTTTAACAAGAAAATAAAAGTAAAACCAAAGGAGAACGAACCAAAAAATCAAACATTAGCATCAACTAATCGACATCCAAAAGTAAAAGCTATTGGCTTATAAAACAACAGCCATTAATAAGAACGACGGTTGTGACTAGCAAAGAAAAGTAAAACAAATGATGAACGAACCAAAATATCAAACCCTGACAACAACTAACCGACATCCAAAGTTAGAATATATCGACAAATAAAAGAACAAACACCAATAAAAGTGGCAGTTGAAAATAGAAAATAAATGCAAAACCAATTAAGAACAAACCAAAAAATGCCACAATAGACATCCCTAAGGTACAGTATATCGGAAAATAAATTAACAAACAGTAACAGAAAAACGCTTGAAACCAGCAAAAATAAAACCATTAGAGAACTAACAAAAATATCAAACCCTAAAAACAACCAAACTATATCCAATGTGGAAAATATCGTAGAAATGCAAATAAAGTGTGAAGTCACAAGGTATCGAGAAACCACGTCTTCTAAATAGAGCAGAAGAAATTTTTCAACTAAATACCGACGCTAAGCATTCAGTTGTCAAGCAAACAATCAATAAACAAAATTGTTCTCTATTGTCAAGGGAGACATATAGTTACAGCGCACACTCTTGAAAAGATATTTTTTGTTTAACATATATTCGCAAATTCCATTTTAAAATTATATTTTTATATTGTCTTATAAATCAACTGTATTTCTTGACGTCGCCATTTTTTGTGAAATATTTTGTTCCGTGAATTTTTATTTATTATTTATTTATTACCTCTATTAATTTATTATTTATTTATTTAGTATATTATGATTTATTTACTTCATTAATATCGATGCAAATAGGATCTCGGTAGCTATTTTGATGTAAATTGCCGTCCGAAAGAACATAACTGTTAAATTCGTGCAATTGGTCGCTTGAAGTAGAAGTGTGTATACAAGTTTTGGATGATAATTGTCAACAAACAAGTAAAGCATTCACAAGGCTTCACAAATATTTAAAAAAAACTGAATAAATTCCGTTATCATTTTACCAGATTTGGAGAACGTACAACTTATGTACTCACATCCAATTTGATAAATATTATGGCGTAGTGACGATCACAGTTGAGTTTTAAGAGAAAGACGTTTCGTGTTTTTGCAAACCGTAGTTTGTAACTTTTCGCTTTCGAATTCGGATTCCTTCCGTGAATGCTATTAGCCACGCACGAGAGGAAATGTTTCAGTATGTGTTAGTCATTCCAAGAAATTCTCATACCATAAATACGACTTGTAGCTCTTAGTTTATCTATGATAGCTGAAAATTGTAAAACAAATCAATAGAGCATTATCAGTATCAAGAATAAGGTCAGGCTCAACCGTGTGGAATTCTGAATTGTGCCACGCTATTCATTGGCTGGAATGGTCAACTTTTGATGACAGTGTCAGACAACGTGTAAGTGAGATAGTGACCACAAGTTCCACCAACCAATTTAACCAATTGTGTTTCTATTTTGAACGAGTTTAACTTAGGCCTGAAATTCGCCCCTAGCCTCCATTTATCTACACGTGTGTTGAAGAATCTAGTCGTCCATTGTGATTTGGCACTACAAAAAGAATCTCATTCGTTTAAGCACGTTTTTGCTTGTAAAATTTCTTCCTTCCTCAATGTTCTTCGACCCAGACCACTATCTCGCTCTCACTCTCCCGCCTAACTTTCAAGTTTTAAAATAATTTTATTGTCCAAAAGGCTGATCTGTAATAAAAGAACGAACCCCAATTAAAACGGCGGGTAAAACCAGCTAAGAAAACTAAAAGCAAAGGAAAACGAACCAAAACATCGATTACTATAACAACTAACCGAAATTAAAAGGCAGAAAATATCGGCATCTAAAAGAACAAACACAAATAAAAAGGCGGTTGAAAGCAGCAAATAATGTAAAACCAAAGGAGAACGAACCACAAATTCAAACACTAGCAATAACTAACCGACATCTAAAAGTAGATTATATCGGCAAATTAAAGAACAAAACCCAATAAAAAAGACGCTTGAAGCAGGCAAATAGAAGCAGGTAAAACCAAATGAGAAAGTACGAACAAATTAAACATTAGCAACAACAAACCGACATCCAAAATTAGAATATATCTACAAATAAAAGAGAAACACTAATAATAGAGACGGGTGAAACCAGCAATGGAAATAAAAACCTAAGAAAACGAACAATAAAGTGCCACAATAGCATCAACTAACCGCCAACTAAAGGTAGAAGATATCGGTACATGAAAGAACGGTCACCAATAAAAAAGGCGTTTGAAAACAGCAAATAAAAGTAAAACAAAGGAGACCGAAACAAAAAATCAAAAACTAGGGACAACTAACCGATATCCAATGGTAGATGATATCGGAAAAAAACCACCAATAAAAACAAAGGTTGAAAGCAGCAAACAAATGTAAAACCAAAGGAGAACAAAAAAATACCACTATAGCAACACCTAACCGACATCCAAATGTAGTTATTATCGAAAAAAAGAACAACCAACAAAAACGAAGGTTGAAAGCAGCAAAGAAAAGTAAAACCAAAAGAGACGTACCAAAAAATCAAACACTAGAAGAACTAACCGACATCCAAAGGTAGAATATATCAACAACTAAAAGAACGAATACCAAAAAAGGGCGGTTGAATCCAACAAATACAAGTAAAACCAAAGGATAAACAACTAAAAATCAAGCAAATGTGGACGATATCGTCAATATGACAAACCATTACTAAAAATAGCGGTTCTATCCAACAAAGTAAAAACCAAAAAGAACTAAAAAAATATCAAACATTATCAACAACCAAACGACATACAAAATGTGGAAGATATCGTCTAAATGCAGATAAAGAGTGAAGTCACAAGAAATCGAGAAACCTCGGCGACTGAATAGAGCATAAGAAATTCTTCAATTAACACTGACGCTAGGCATTCAGTTCTTAAGCAAACAATTAATAAACAAAATTGTTTTCTAAAGTCAAGGGTGACATATTTTTACAAAGTAATCTATTGAAAAGGTCATTTTTTTAACATATATTCGCAAATTCCATTTTAAGATAATATTTTTATTTTGTCTAATAAGATAACAGTGTTTCTTAATGTCGCCAGTTTTTATTAAATATGTTTTTCCATGAATTATCTGATAGGTGGAGTCCCTGTAGACTGCTATTTTACGAATAAATTAAAATTTCTCCGAAATTACAGGTTTTACGAAAATTTGTTTTGTACAAAAGTGGTAGAGGATATTATCCTCTACAACATTGCTGTTTAAGAATATTGCTTATAATGATGTCAAAGTAAAAATTTGAAAAAACTCGAATAAATCATAACATTTTCCAAACGTTGCGTTCTAGGAAAAAGGTTTCAAACGTACATTGTACAAAAAAACTTTATCCACAATTTTTAAATAAAATGTTATTGTACATCATGAAGTTTAAATGGAGAAAATTAATAAAACGAAAAAGTGACCTGGAGACTTCGGGTTTACCGATTTGTGCCAATAACTAATCATTTCATTGGGCTTTAACAACGATGTAAATATAAAATTTCGCATCGCTGATATCAATAGTCTTTTAGTTAGAGTGCCTATAAGATCCCAATCACATATAAGCAACAAAATTGTCAAAACGTGTTCAGAGGACCTCAAAACGTTTATTACCGTTCAAATCTTGAAATCGATTTTTTTCATGAAAACAATACTTTCCGCAATAGTATAGTGAAATTAATAAAAATCTATGTTGGTTTGTTGTTCCTTGTCATCCTCCTTAAACGCGAACGGCTCGATCAAATATGTAGATATGAACATGAAATTTTCCGGAGTTAATCTCCTCGGATAATAACATGCTCATAGGAAGGAGAATTTCCGAAAAGCATCCAGGGTTAAACTCCGGACAATGATTTGCTATCTCCAAAAGATAACACGTCAAAATCTACAGTTTAACGTGCAGGCATATTTTTATGAGATTCAAATTACCAAGAACAGATTAAATGTGGCTGGAAAAATGCAGTAGCAGGGGGACAATGTCGAGCAGGTGGGTGTGATAGTAGAATAGAAAAGACAGTTTCAGCGCAGCGATGGTGACGCCGCCTGCCGGTAGAAACTGTAAGCTATAGATAAACAAAAGATAAACGTAATGACGTCATAACAAAAGACGATCGTAATGCGCAATGTTAGGTTGGTATCTTGGAAGGCGGTAAATTTGAATCGAGTTAAAATTTTGCTGTTGGTATCTTGGAAGGTGGTAAATTTGAATCTAGTTAAAATTTTGCAGATGGTATCTTTGAAGGCGGTAAATTTGAATCGAGTTAAAATTTTGCTGTTGGTATTTTGGATGGCGGCGGATTCGAATCGAATTAAACTTTCTGGGTTGGTATTTTGGATGGCGGCGGATTTGAGTACGTTAAAATGAAGCGAAATATTGAGCAGGTTGATGAAGTTTTTTTATTTCCAATAAAAGACAATCATTATTACTTTATAAATACACACAACAAAAATAACAATCTTTTTTCAAAGGAGGTGGTCCATCGATATGAATTTCTCCTTTATTGCAGTGTTCCAGGCATGGTTGATATCGTTCCGTCTTATTCCAATCTTCTAATTCTTGTAATTCGGGAAATGTGGCGGCTATCTGATGGATGTCACGTGGATGATACAGTTCAATGTAATCAATAGGTATAAATTTCAGATCCTCTAATTTCATCGTCTTCCAACCACGTTCATGGCCGACCCAACTTTATGTATAATTGCGAGTTGTTTTAAGTCCATAACTGAAAGTTAATTATTTTCAAATCAATGATTGCTTAGATTTATAATATAATAATAATTTTAAATATAAATTAAATTACCTTTGGTGAGCGATCTTATGCGTGGAGTATTCTGGATGCGTCTTTCTTCGAGAAACTCACTTATGCACGCGTCCGTCCTCTGCCGAGTCTCAAAACCGAATGAAACCTTCTATGTGCAAGATTGCAAAAATGCTGAGACTGCACGGCCGCGAGACTCTGCGTAGCGATTTTGAGTCAGCGAACCGGACGTGATCACTGCAAAGTGCCGAGTTCGTGCATACACCGGATGTGATCTGGAGAGTGGGGGTTAACGCAAAAGTATCACGTCAACACTTTCCCAACTTGCGGTGTATTTGAATCGAGTTAAAATTTGGTGCTCGGCGGTGATTTTAAATACGTCAAAATGAAACAAATATTTTGGTCGTAACTCGTCTTACTTATATGATTTAACAAGTCGTAACTTGTCGAATGGAAGGATGAGATGAAATAAAAATAGTTTTTTAATAATCAATATTCCTTTATTTCCATTTTAAAATGTCTTAATGTAATATATTTCTTTTTATTAAAGGACAGGTTATCACAAATCGATCATGCTCCTTTTTAGGATCATCTCCTTTTTCCCACTCGTATACATTTACACCGCATTTACTACAAATTGTCATGTCCATATATCCAGAATAAATAAATCCAACAGAAGCCATTTTATATACATCGAAAATAAATTGATTTTTAGGAAAGCAATTGAATGATATAAGTCTATCAGATTCATTTTTAGGTCAACATTTTGCCGAAACCAGTTCTTAATTTTGCGACAATTATCCACAGCACACATTAAATTTCCATCATTTCTATGTTTATGCAGCATACACCTTTTACCCGATGAGGGTAATTGTGAAATCGGAGGGCAGTCAAAAACGAGTAAATCGATGACTTTATGTCCTATTATATTGGATAAGAATTTACATTTTTCTAAACCTTTTACGAAAAAAAGATGATAACCTAATGCATATTTCAAGAGTACATTTTCGAAATTTTCATTGGTGATGTCACCTTCTTCTACCTCCATTCCGTGGAAGTATTTGGTAAGCCATGAAGTTTCTCTTTTAAAAATTAATTCACGTGGTGATGAAAAAATCCATGATTGGCTATAATCATTGTCAATATCGCAAATAGCCAATTCTTTGACTACTAATTCATTCTTTTGATTGCGAAAGGCTTGAAAATCCACTATACATTTTCTCAATTGAAAAATCTCTAATGGCGTTTGGTTTACGGAAGTATTAGCTCCATCGCCAGGGACCGACTCCATTATTCACACACTCGCAGAATAGCAGTTTACGGGAGTTTTAATTCCGCGCCAGTGACTGCAGTCTTTTCACATATGCTGTAATAAAAATTCTCCGATTGAGCAATGTATAGGAATTTCCAAATTTAATCTTTCAAAATCGATTTTGCTACCTGTTGGTTTAGCTATATCGGTAACGTTATGCAGACCGATTACGCAGCCAACATTCATGAAACTTTCGTAATACTCTTTTACGTTTGAAGATTCTTTAATTAAAGTATTTAATGTTAAATTCAAAGGTTTAGATTGCACCAATAGCTTATTCCACTCCTCCTCATTCAAGGTGACCGATTGACGGTCACCTTTGATTATTAAATGTTTAACTCCGAAATACTTTACAAATCGTAATGGCAGCTTTTCAATGATTGGTTTGCTATCAGAATTAAAATAGTTAGAAATTATATCTTTTTGTTCGAATAAATTAAGCCATCGATCATTACTCAGAATGACTGCCCCTTTACCGATTTGAGTAAATTGCACACACAATTCAAAAGTTTCACAATGATTAAACCCAACACTAACACTTTTCACTTTCTTATTATTCAGATAGTACACAGTTTCCAATAAGAGTTGATTGATTTCACAAATAATCTTCTTCCGCGATGACTTTGGGGGTGATGCGGGATCTGCTTGCAGACTGGATGGCGGTGGTGGCGATGACGATGGTGGTGATGATTGCAGATTGGATAACTCCCGTCTTGGAACACTTCTCCTCCGTTTCGGTAGAACTCCTGAACTGCTCGAACTCTCCATAGCGAAAGACTGTGTGGAGTTTATATATTTCAATATAACCTACTATAATTGATGGAGGGGTGGTGGGGGTAAAGGGGAAGGTGTGAAAGTGGAAGGGGAGCCTCAGAAGTCTTAAATCCTCGGCGATTGGTTGCTTGTCCTAGATTGCATCATGCGTTGGAGTTGATTTATCTTCGAGCAGCAGCTTTGTGATTGAAGATCACAACGTCTTCTTTGTCTCGCTTTCCAAAATTCGAAGAAAAAGAGCTTTGCGACTTGACAGTCGTTGAGATGGGGTGGGTAAATTGGGAAATGAAATAGGTTAAGGTTTTCCCGATTGATTTGCAGAGAGTGTAAAGACAGCAAAACTCTCCACAAAGGTCAGAGTGATAACTTTGGAGTCGAAATGAATTTTCGGTGTAGGAAAACGGTTGGAGGAAAGAGATGATTTCGTAAATTAAAGGTGGATAACCGTATGAGTCGAAATATTCGGCGTAATAATTGTCTATCACGTGAACTGCAACCCAATGACTTCCAGGTTTATTAGATGGATCAAAGTTTATCGTGTAAATTCCAGGTTTTGGCTGATGAAGTAAATGATCTGCAGGAAAAACTCCATGCCAAATCTCATTTATGATTATTTTTTGGTTAAAAATGTTCGGGTTTTGTGGAAAGTTATTCTAGTAATAGATATTTTGAAAAAAATTAAGCATCGGCTTTTTTTTAGAAAATTTCTTCGTAATATATGATCGAAAAAATGTTTCCCCAAACAAATTTTACCAAAAAATACCATTTTGAAAACAATATTTCTCTGATTATATAAATAATCATAAGTTAGATTTGATAAATTAATTATTTTATAGATTACGGAATTTTATTAATTTTCGTTATACTCAAATTTATTTGGCAAATATTTTTTTTTTGTTAAAAAAAATGTTTAGAGTTTGTGGAAAGTTATTCTAGTAATAGATATTTTGAAAAAAAAAAATTATGCATCGGCTTTTTTTAGAAAATTTCTTTGTAATACATTATCGAAAAAATGTTCTCCAAACAAATTTTGACAAAAAAATACGTTTTTTAAAACAATATTTCTCTGATTATATAAATAATCATAAGTGAGATTTGATAAATTAATTATTTTATAGATTACTGAATTTTATTAATTTTCGTTATACTCAAATTTATTTGGCAAATATTTTTTTTGGTTAAAAAATATTTAGCGTTTGTGGAAAGTTATTCTAGTAATAGATATTTTGAAAAAAAAAAATTATGCATCGGCTTTTTTTAGAAAATTTCTTTGTAATACATTATCGAAAAAATGTTTTCCAAACAAATTTGGACAAAAAATACGTTTTTTAAAAAAATATTTCTCTGATTATATAAATAATCATAAGTGAGATTTGATAAATTAATTATTTTATAGATTACGGAATTTTATTAATTTTCGTTATACTCAAATTTATTTGGCAAATATTTTTTTTTTGTTAAAAAAAATATTTAGCGTTTGTGGAAAGTTATTCTAGTAATAGATATTTTGAAAAAAAAAATTATGCATCGGCTTTTTTTAGAAAATTTCTTCGTAATACATGATCGAAAAAATGTTTTCCAAACAAATTTGGACAAAAAATACGTTTTTTAAAACAATATTTCTCTGATTATATAAATAATCATAAGTGAGATTTGATAAATTAATTATTTTATAGATTACGGAATTTTATTAATTTTCGGTATACAAATTTATTTGACAAATATTTTTTTTTATTAAAAAATATTTAGCGTTATTGGAAAGTTATTCTAGTAATAGATATTTTGAAAAAAAATTATGCATCGGCTTTTTTTAGAAAATTTCTTTGTAATACATTATCGAAAAAATGTTCTCCAAACAAATTTTGACAAAAAATACGTTTTTTAAAACAATATTTCTCTGATTATATAAATAATCATAAGTGAGATTTGATAAATTAATTATTTTATAGATTACGGAATTTTATTAATTTTCG
This sequence comes from Tanypteryx hageni, assembly GCA_028673005.1. Taxonomy (NCBI): domain Eukaryota; kingdom Metazoa; phylum Arthropoda; class Insecta; order Odonata; family Petaluridae; genus Tanypteryx; species Tanypteryx hageni. The sequence goes on from CM054112.1 coordinate 59,054,379, forward strand.
TTATACTCAAATTTATTTGGCAAATATTTTTTTTTGTTAAAAAATATTTAGCTTTTGTGGAAAGTTATTTTGGTAATAGATATTTTGAAAGAAAATTAATCATTGGCTTTTTTAGAAAATTTTTTCGTAATACATGATCGAAATATGTTCCCCCAAACGAATTTTGACAAAAAATACGATTTTAAAAACAATATTTCTCTGATGATATAAATAATCATAAGCGAGATTTGATAAATTAATTATTTTATAGATTACGGAATTTTATTAATTTTCGTTATACTCAAATTTATTTGGCAAATATTTTTTTTGGTTAAAAAATATTTAGCGTTTGTGGAAAGTTATTCTAGTAATAGATATTTTGAAAAAAAATTATGCATCGGCTTTTTTTTAGAAAATTTCTTCGTAATACATGATCGAAAAAATGTTTTCCAAACAAATTTGGACAAAAAATACGTTTTTTAAAACAATATTTCTCTGATTATATAAATAATCATAAGTGAGATTTGATAAATTAATTATTTTATAGATTACGGAATTTTATTAATTTTTGGTATACAAATTTATTTGACAAATATTTTTTTTTATTAAAAAATATTTAGCGTTATTGGAAAGTTATTCTAGTAATAGATATTTTGAAAAAAAATTATGCATCGGCTTTTTTTAGAAAATTTCTTCGTAATGCTTGATCGAAAAAATGTTTTCCCAAACTAATTTTGAGAAAAATACGTTTTTAAAACAATATTTCTTTAAGTTCCTCAATACAAAAATATTTATTTAAAGATCGCCTCCAAAGACGTCTTCCCAGCACATCCTAGTGGCAAAACATACGAAGGTCTGCGAGAGGTGGCGGGTGGGGGTGGAGGCACGTGCGACGCGACACAGCCCAACAGATCTGGTTACGAGGATTGCGCGGCCGGATGTAGATAGCGTCTTAAAAATGCAAGGTGGCATTCTTTCAGAGAGCGAGTGCAGGCTTTTCCTTCTTAGTTCCCAGCGGAAAAGAAAGATAAACATATGCGTGGAGACATTCTATTTAAATCTCGCGATGATTTAATACGTACTTTCTTAAATCCAATTGGGATACGGGAATTCTTTCATTTCAACGACAACGTTGGATAGAATAGACAACTCTCCCCTTAGAAGATTCGGATAAAAGAAAATAATGATATCGTATCATGTTAAAGTGAATATTTTATTACCCGTATTATAATTTTTGGATATAATATCGATTATAAACGGAATTTAAACATTTTAAATAAAGTTAAAACAGATTTCATAGATGGTAAATACAAAATTTTAACAAAAATAATTTTATTGGAAAACAGTGGATAACTTAAAATTTGCATCTCAGTACAAGCTATAACTTTTTGTTTGAACCATTTGGATATAAATAATACCTTACGCAATATATAAAAGATTTTTCAGTTATTTTTTCGAAATAGTCTCTCTACAAATATTTATTCAAAGATCGCCTTCAAAGGCTTCTTCCCAGTTTTTCTTTCGTAATACTTGATCGAAAAAATGTTCTCCCAAACGAAATTTGAAAAAATTACGTTTTTTTAAAACAATATTTCTATGATTATATAAATAAACAAATGAGATTTGATAAATTGATTATTTTTATAGATTACTGAATTTTATTATTTTTCGGTATATTCAAATTTATTTGGCATATTTTTTTGGTTAAAAATATTTAGCGTTTGTGGAAAGTTATTCTAGTAATTGATATTTTGAAAAAAGTCGAATCCATTACTGAAAGGAAATGAAAATCAAACCGATAATTATTTCACCTAATAATTTAAAATCAAAATTATATCCTATGAAGACAAAACTCGCATTTCGAAATGGATGTAGTTTATTAATATTATTTATTGCTAACATATGAATGCTGTTGATATCCACGAGCGTAATGAATAACGAAGAGATGCACAATTTCGACTTTCTTAATATAACAACAGCGAGATTCTCTAAGGTGAGATGTTATGATGTCGCGATCTGGTTACGACGATTACGCGGCCGGATGTAGATGGCGTCTTCAAAGAGCAAGGTGGCATTCTTTCAGAGAGCGAGTGCCTCTACCCCCACCCGCCACCTATCGCAGACCTTCGCATTTTTTTCCCTCTTAGTTCCCCAGCGGAAAAGAAACGAGTGGAGACTTTCTATTTAAATCTCGCGATGATTTAATACGTACTTCACTTATGATTATTTATATAATCAGAGAAATATTGTTTTAAAAAACGTATTTTTTGTCAAAATTTGTTTGGAAAACATTTTTTCGATAATGTATTACAAAGAAATTTTCTAAAAAAATCCGATGCATAATTTTTTTTTTCAAAATATCTATTACTAGAATAACTTTCCACAAACGCTAAATATTTTTTAACCAAAAAAAATATTTGCCAAATAAATTTGAGTATAACGAAAATTAATAAAATTCAGTAATCTATAAAATAATTAATTTATCAAATCTCACTTATGATTATTTATATAATCAGAGAAATATTGTTTTAAAAAACGTATTTTTTGTCAAAATTTGTTTGGAAAACATTTTTTCGATAATGTATTACAAAGAAATTTTCTAAAAAAAGCCGATGCATAATTTTTTTTTTCAAAATATCTATTACTAGAATAACTTTCCACAAACGCTAAATATTTTTTAACAAAAAAAAAATATTTGCCAAATAAATTTGACTCCAAGTTGAACAGTTGTATAAAACTCCTTAAGCCAAAAAGAAATTGTAGGGTAAGCCCTATGCATTTCGCCCACTAAGTGGGCATCTTCAGGGGAGAACCTGCCTTGGCAGTGAACAAGGTTCAAATGCGACAAAGTTTTATAAATTTGAGTATAACGAAAATTAATAAAATTCCGTAATCTATAAAATAATTAATTTATCAAATCTCACTTATGATTATTTATATAATCAGAGAAATATTGTTTTAAAAAACGTATTTTTTGTCCAAATTTGTTTGGAAAACATTTTTTCGATCATGTATTACGAAGAAATTTTCTAAAAAAAAGCCGATGCATAATTTTTTTTCAAAATATCTATTACTAGAATAACTTTCCACAAACGCTAAATATTTTTTAACCAAAAAAAATATTTGCCAAATAAATTTGAGTATAACGAAAATTAATAAAATTCCGTAATCTATAAAATAATTAATTTATCAAATCTCGCTTATGATTATTTATATAATCAGAGAAATATTGTTTTTAAAATCGTATTTTTTGTCCAAATTTGTTTGGAAAACATTTTTTCGATAATGTATTACAAAGAAATTTTCTAAAAAAAGCCGATGCATAATTTTTTTTTTCAAAATATCTATTACTAGAATAACTTTCCACAAACGCTAAATATTTTTTAACCAAAAAAAATATTTGCCAAATAAATTTGAGTATAACGAAAATTAATAAAATTCAGTAATCTATAAAATAATTAATTTATCAAATCTCACTTATGATTATTTATATAATCAGAGAAATATTTTTTTAAAAAACGTATTTTTTGTCCAAATTTGTTTGGAAAACATTTTTTCGATAATGTATTACAAAGAAATTTTCTAAAAAAAGCCGATGCATAATTTTTTTTTTCAAAATATCTATTACTAGAATAACTTTCCACAAACGCTAAATATTTTTTAACCAAAAAAAATATTTGCCAAATAAATTTGAGTATAACGAAAATTAATAAAATTCAGTAATCTATAAAATAATTAATTTATCAAATCTCACTTATGATTATTTATATAATCAGAGAAATATTGTTTTAAAAAACGTATTTTTTTGTCAAAATTTGTTTGGAGAACATTTTTTCGATAATGTATTACAAAGAAATTTTCTAAAAAAAGCCGATGCATAATTTTTTTTTTCAAAATATCTATTACTAGAATAACTTTCCACAAACGCTAAATATTTTTTAACCAAAAAAAAATATTTGCCAAATAAATTTGAGTATAACGAAAATTAATAAAATTCAGTAATCTATAAAATAATTAATTTATCAAATCTCACTTATGATTATTTATATAATCAGAGAAATATTGTTTTAAAAAACGTATTTTTTTGTCAAAATTTGTTTGGAGAACATTTTTTCGATAATGTATTACAAAGAAATTTTCTAAAAAAAGCCGATGCATAATTTTTTTTTTTCAAAATATCTATTACTAGAATAACTTTCCACAAACGCTAAACATTTTTTTTAACAAAAAAAAAATATTTGCCAAATAAATTTGAGTATAACGAAAATTAATAAAATTCCGTAATCTATAAAATAATTAATTTATCAAATCTAACTTATGATTATTTATATAATCAGAGAAATATTGTTTTCAAAATGGTATTTTTTGGTAAAATTTGTTTGGGGAAACATTTTTTCGATCATATATTACGAAGAAATTTTCTAAAAAAAAGCCGATGCTTAATTTTTTTCAAAATATCTATTACTAGAATAACTTTCCACAAAACCCGAACATTTTTAACCAAAAAATAATCATAAATGAGATTTGGCATGGAGTTTTTCCTGCAGATCATTTACTTCATCAGCCAAAACCTGGAATTTACACGATAAACTTTGATCCATCTAATAAACCTGGAAGTCATTGGGTTGCAGTTCACGTGATAGACAATTATTACGCCGAATATTTCGACTCATACGGTTATCCACCTTTAATTTACGAAATCATCTCTTTCCTCCAACCGTTTTCCTACACCGAAAATTCATTTCGACTCCAAAGTTATCACTCTGACCTTTGTGGAGAGTTTTGCTGTCTTTACACTCTCTGCAAATCAATCGGGAAAACCTTAACCTATTTCATTTCCCAATTTACCCACCCCATCTCAACGACTGTCAAGTCGCAAAGCTCTTTTTCTTCGAATTTTGGAAAGCGAGACAAAGAAGACGTTGTGATCTTCAATCACAAAGCTGCTGCTCGAAGATAAATCAACTCCAACGCATGATGCAATCTAGGACAAGCAACCAATCGCCGAGGATTTAAGACTTCTGAGGCTCCCCTTCCACTTTCACACCTTCCCCTTTACCCCCACCACCCCTCCATCAATTATAGTAGGTTATATTGAAATATATAAACTCCACACAGTCTTTCGCTATGGAGAGTTCGAGCAGTTCAGGAGTTCTACCGAAACGGAGGAGAAGTGTTCCAAGACGGGAGTTATCCAATCTGCAATCATCACCACCATCGTCATCGCCACCACCGCCATCCAGTCTGCAAGCAGATCCCGCATCACCCCCAAAGTCATCGCGGAAGAAGATTATTTGTGAAATCAATCAACTCTTATTGGAAACTGTGTACTATCTGAATAATAAGAAAGTGAAAAGTGTTAGTGTTGGGTTTAATCATTGTGAAACTTTTGAATTGTGTGTGCAATTTACTCAAATCGGTAAAGGGGCAGTCATTCTGAGTAATGATCGATGGCTTAATTTATTCGAACAAAAAGATATAATTTCTAACTATTTTAATTCTGATAGCAAACCAATCATTGAAAAGCTGCCATTACGATTTGTAAAGTATTTCGGAGTTAAACATTTAATAATCAAAGGTGACCGTCAATCGGTCACCTTGAATGAGGAGGAGTGGAATAAGCTATTGGTGCAATCTAAACCTTTGAATTTAACATTAAATACTTTAATTAAAGAATCTTCAAACGTAAAAGAGTATTACGAAAGTTTCATGAATGTTGGCTGCGTAATCGGTCTGCATAACGTTACCGATATAGCTAAACCAACAGGTAGCAAAATCGATTTTGAAAGATTAAATTTGGAAATTCCTATACATTGCTCAATCGGAGAATTTTTATTACAGCATATGTGAAAAGACTGCAGTCACTGGCGCGGAATTAAAACTCCCGTAAACTGCTATTCTGCGAGTGTGTGAATAATGGAGTCGGTCCCTGGCGATGGAGCTAATACTTCCGTAAACCAAACGCCATTAGAGATTTTTCAATTGAGAAAATGTATAGTGGATTTTCAAGCCTTTCGCAATCAAAAGAATGAATTAGTAGTCAAAGAATTGGCTATTTGCGATATTGACAATGATTATAGCCAATCATGGATTTTTTCATCACCACGTGAATTAATTTTTAAAAGAGAAACTTCATGGCTTACCAAATACTTCCACGGAATGGAGGTAGAAGAAGGTGACATCACCAATGAAAATTTCGAAAATGTACTCTTGAAATATGCATTAGGTTATCATCTTTTTTTCGTAAAAGGTTTAGAAAAATGTAAATTCTTATCCAATATAATAGGACATAAAGTCATCGATTTACTCGTTTTTGACTGCCCTCCGATTTCACAATTACCCTCATCGGGTAAAAGGTGTATGCTGCATAAACATAGAAATGATGGAAATTTAATGTGTGCTGTGGATAATTGTCGCAAAATTAAGAACTGGTTTCGGCAAAATGTTGACCTAAAAATGAATCTGATAGACTTATATCATTCAATTGCTTTCCTAAAAATCAATTTATTTTCGATGTATATAAAATGGCTTCTGTTGGATTTATTTATTCTGGATATATGGACATGACAATTTGTAGTAAATGCGGTGTAAATGTATACGAGTGGGAAAAAGGAGATGATCCTAAAAAGGAGCATGATCGATTTGTGATAACCTGTCCTTTAATAAAAAGAAATATATTACATTAAGACATTTTAAAATGGAAATAAAGGAATATTGATTATTAAAAAACTATTTTTATTTCATCTCATCCTTCCATTCGACAAGTTACGACTTGTTAAATCATATAAGTAAGACGAGTTACGACCAAAATATTTGTTTCATTTTGACGTATTTAAAATCACCGCCGAGCACCAAATTTTAACTCGATTCAAATACACCGCAAGTTGGGAAAGTGTTGACGTGATACTTTTGCGTTAACCCCCACTCTCCAGATCACATCCGGTGTATGCACGAACTCGGCACTTTGCAGTGATCACGTCCGGTTCGCTGACTCAAAATCGCTACGCAGAGTCTCGCGGCCGTGCAGTCTCAGCATTTTTGCAATCTTGCACATAGAAGGTTTCATTCGGTTTTGAGACTCGGCAGAGGACGGACGCGTGCATAAGTGAGTTTCTCGAAGAAAGACGCATCCAGAATACTCCACGCATAAGATCGCTCACCAAAGGTAATTTAATTTATATTTAAAATTATTATTATATTATAAATCTAAGCAATCATTGATTTGAAAATAATTAACTTTCAGTTATGGACTTAAAACAACTCGCAATTATACATAAAGTTGGGTCGGCCATGAACGTGGTTGGAAGACGATGAAATTAGAGGATCTGAAATTTATACCTATTGATTACATTGAACTGTATCATCCACGTGACATCCATCAGATAGCCGCCACATTTCCCGAATTACAAGAATTAGAAGATTGGAATAAGACGGAACGATATCAACCATGCCTGGAACACTGCAATAAAGGAGAAATTCATATCGATGGACCACCTCCTTTGAAAAAAGATTGTTATTTTTGTTGTGTGTATTTATAAAGTAATAATGATTGTCTTTTATTGGAAATAAAAAAACTTCATCAACCTGCTCAATATTTCGCTTCATTTTAACGTACTCAAATCCGCCGCCATCCAAAATACCAACCCAGAAAGTTTAATTCGATTCGAATCCGCCGCCATCCAAAATACCAACAGCAAAATTTTAACTCGATTCAAATTTACCGCCTTCCAAGATACCATCTGCAAAATTTTAACTAGATTCAAATTTACCACCTTCCAAGATACCAACAGCAAAATTTTAACTCGATTCAAATTTACCGCCTTCCAAGATACCATCTGCAAAATTTTAACTAGATTCAAATTTACCACCTTCCAAGATACCAACAGCAAAATTTTAACTCGATTCAAATTTACCGCCTTCCAAGATACCAACCTAACATTGCGCATTACGATCGTCTTTTGTTATGACGTCATTACGTTTATCTTTTGTTTATCTATAGCTTACAGTTTCTACCGGCAGGCGGCGTCACTATCGCTGCGCTGAAACTGTCTTTTCTATTCTACTTGTGATTACTACCGATTACTTTATCACGGGCTCAAATACCGCGTAATACCTAGTTTTTTCGTTTTAACCAACATCATTATATTAATTTGTAGTATTATTATTTATTTTTTAACACTATTATATAATTATTTATTTTTTATTATATTAGGATATATTGACTTCATTAAAAACGACAAACAAAACCCTATTGGAAGCTGATTTGATGTGAATTGCCGTCCAAAAGAACATAATTGTTAAATTCGTGCTATTCCTCACTTGAAGGGGAAGTCTGTATACACGTTTTTGGATGTTAACTGTCGAAAAACCAAAAAAAGGATTCATAAATCTTTACAGCAGCAAATAAAAGTAAAACCAAAGGAGAACGAACCAAAAATTCAATCACTAGCAAGAACTAACCTACATCCAAAGGCAGAGTATATCGGCAAAAAAAGAACCACCAATGAAAACAACGGTTGAAACCAGCAAAGAAATGTAGAACCAAAGGAACCAGAAAATCAAACACTAGCAATAACAAACCGATACCCAAAGGTAGATTATATTGGCAAATAAAAGAACAAACCCCAAAAAAGGAGCTTAAAACCAGCAAATAGAGGTAAAACAAAAAAAGGACCAACCAAAACATCAAACTCTAGACACAACTAACCGACATCAAAAGGTAGATTATATCGGTAAATAAAAGAACGAACACCAATAATAAAGACGCTTAAACCCAGCTAATGAAAGTAAAACCAAACGAGAATGAAGAAAAAATTGCAACAGTAGCGAAAACTATCCGACATACAAAGGTAGATGATATCGGCACAAACAACCATCAATAAATACGACGGTTGAGACCAGCATAGAAAAGTAAAACCAAAAAAGGACGAACAGGAAAATGAAACACTAGCTACACCTAAGCGACATCCAATGGTATAAGTTATCGGCAAATAAAAGAGCAAACGCCAATAAAATAGGTTGTTGAAACCAGCCAATAGAAGCATAAGAAAAGGAGAAAGGACAAAAACATCAAGCACCAGCAACAACTAACCGACATCCAAAGGTAGATGAAATCAGCAAAAAAATTAATAAAAACGACGAATGAAACACTCAAAGAAAAGTATAACCATATGTGAACGAACCAGAAAATCAAACACCAGCAACAACTAAGGGACATCAAAATGTAGAAGGTATCGGAACTGAAAGAACAAATACCAATAAAAAAGGCGGTAAAAACCAGCAAATAAAGTAAAACCAAAGGATAACAAACCAAAATCTGCCTAAATAGCAACAATAAACGATCACAAAAGGTAGAATATTTCGGCTAATAAAAGACCAAACACCAATAAAAAAGGCTCTTGAAACCAGCAAACTGAGGTATAACCAAAGGAGAACGAACCAAAATATCAAAAATTAGTAACAGAACAACCGACATTACAAAGTAGAATATATCTGCAAATCAAAGTACAAACACCAATAAGAAGGCGATTGGAACCAGCACATAGAAGTACAACCAAAGCAGAAAGGACCAAAAAATCAAACAGTAGCAACAGCTAACCGATATCCAAATGGATATGGTATCTGAATAAAAACCGTCCATTATAACGATGGTTGTAAACAGCAAAGAAAATAAAACCAATGGAAAACGAACCAGAAAATCAAACACTAGCTACAACTAACCGACATCCAAAGTAGGAACATATCGGCGAATAAAAGAACCAACAACAATAAGAAAGGCAGATGAAACCAGAAATAAATGTAAAACCAAAGATGAGCAAACCAAAAAATGCCACAAGAGACAAAACTAACCGACACCCCAAGGGCAAATATTTCGGCAAATAAAAGAACAAACACCAATAAAAAAGGCAGTTTTAACAAGAAAATAAAAGTAAAACCAAAGGAGAACGAACCAAAAAATCAAACATTAGCATCAACTAATCGACATCCAAAAGTAAAAGCTATTGGCCTATAAAAAAACAGCCATTAATAAGAACGACGGTTGTGACTAGCAAAGAAAAGTAAAACAAAAGATGAACGAACCAAAATATCAAACTCTGACAACAACTAACCGGCATTCAAAGTTTGAATATATCGACAAATAAAAGAACAAACACCATTAAAAGAAACAGTTGAAACCAGAAAATACATTAAAACCAAAGGAGAACAAACCAAAAAATGCCACGATAGCATCAACTAACCGAAATCAAAAGGTAGATGCCAGGGCAAAAATAATCAGCGTAGAATAGTAGAACCAAAGATGAACGAACCAAAAAATCAAACACAGCTAACCGACATCCAAAGGTAGAAGACATCGGTAAATAAAAGATCAACTACCAATAAAAACTGCGGGTGAAACCAGAGAAGAGTAAACCCAAAGGAGCACAAACCAAAAAATCAAACACTAGCTACAACTAACCATCATCCAAATTTAGAAGTTATCGCAAAATAAAAAAACACATATATAAACCAGTATAAAAAAGTAAAACCAAAGGAGAACGAACCAGAAAATCAAACACTTACAACAAACAGCTTACCAATATCTAAAGGTAGATCATATCAGCAAATAAAAGATCAACCATAAAAAAACGGCGGTTGAAACAAGCACAGTACACTTCAAGGAGAACTAACCAAAAATCATATACTAGCAACAACTAGCCAACATCCAAATGTAGAAGTAATCGGAAAATAAAAAAACAACCACCAGTAAAAATGGCGGTTGAAACCAGTAAAAAAAAGTAAAACCAAAGTAGAACGAAGCAAAAGATCAAACAATAGAATTTACTAACCGAATGCCAAAGTTGAGGATATCGCCAAATAAAAGAACCTACCAACAATAAAAACGACGGTTGTAACCAGCGAAGTAAAGTAAAACAAAAAGAGAACGAAGTAAAAATCAAACACTGCCAATAACAAACCGACATCCTAAGGTAAAAGTTATCAGGAAATAAAAGAACGAACACCAATAAAAAAGGCAGTTGACCCCAGCAAATAAAATAAAACCAAGGGAGAACAAACAATAAATGCCACTATAGCAACAACTAACCGACATCCAAAGATAGAACATATCGGCAATAAAAGAATCAACACCAATAAAAAAGGCAGTTGAAACCAGAAATAAATGTAAAACCAAACAAGAACAAACCAAAAAATGCCATAATAGACACAACTAAATGACATCCCAAGGGAAAATATATCGGCAAAAAAAGAACAAACACCAATAAAAAGGCATTTGAATCAAAAAAATAAAAGCAAAACCAAAGGAGAACGAACCAAACAATAAAATTTTAGCATCAACTAACCGACATAAAATGGTAGTAGATATCGGCAAATAAAAGTATAACCATCAATAAAAAAGACGGTTGTGACTAGCAAATAAAATAAAACAAAAGAAGAACGAACCAAAATATCAAACACTAGCAACAACTAACCGACATCCAAAGTTAGAACATATCGGCGATTAAAAGAACCAACACCAATAAAAAAGGCAGATGAAACCAGAAATAAATGTCAAACCAAAGATGAGTAAACCAAAAAATGCCACAAGAGACAAAACTAACTGACACCCCAAGGGCAAATATTTCGGCAAATAAAAGAACAAACACCAATAAAAAAAGCAGTTTTAACAAGAAAATAAAAGTAAAACCAAAGGAGAACGAACCAAAAAATCAAACATTAGCATCAACTAATCGACATCCAAAAGTAAAAGCTATTGGCTTATAAAAAAACAGCCATTAATAAGAACGACGGTTGTGACTAGCAAAGAAAAGTAAAACAAATGATGAACGAACCAAAATATCAAACCCTGACAACAACTAACCGACATCCAAAGTTAGAATATATCGACAAATAAAAGAACAAACACCAATAAAAGTGGCAGTTGAAAATAGAAAATAAATGCAAAACCAATGAAGAACAAACCAAAAAATGCCACAATAGACATCCCTAAGGTAGAGTATATCGGAAAATAAAATAACAAACAGCAACAAAATAACGCTTGAGACCAGCAAAAATAAAACCATTAGAGAACTAACAAAAATATCAAACCCTAAAAACAACCAAACTATATCCAATGTGGAAAATATCGTAGAAATGCAAATAAAGTGTGAAGTCACAAGCTATCGAGAAACCACGTCTTCTAAATAGAGCAGAAGAAATTTTTCAACTAAATACCGACGCTAAGCATTCAGTTGTCAAGCAAACAATCAATAAACAAAATTGTTCTCTATTGTCAAGGGAGACATATAGTTACAGCGCACACTCTTGAAAAGATATTTTTTGTTTAACATATATTCGCAAATTCCATTTTAAAATTATATTTTTATATTGTCTTATAAATCAACTGTATTTCTTGACGTCGCCATTTTTTGTGAAATATTTTGTTCCGTGAATTTTTATTTATTATTTATTTATTACCTCTATTAATTTATTATTTATTTATTTAGTATATTATGATTTATTTACTTCATTAATATCGATGCAAATAGGATCTCGGTAGCTATTTTGATGTAAATTGCCGTCCGAAAGAACATAACTGTTAAATTCGTGCAATTGGTCGCTTGAAGTAGAAGAGTGTATACAAGTTTTGGATGATAATTGTCAACAAACAAGTAAAGCATTCACAAGGCTTCACAAATATTTAAAAAAAACTGAATAAATTCCGTTATCATTTTACCAGATTTGGAGAACGTACAACTTATGTACTCACATCTAATTTGATAAATATTATGGCGTAGTGACGATCATAGTTGAGTTTTAAGAGAAAGACGTTTCGTGTTTTTGCAAACCGTAGTTTGTAACTTTTCGCTTTCGAATTCGGATTCCTTCCGTGAATGCTATTAGCCACGCACGAGAGGAAATGTTTCAGTATGTGTTAGTCATTCCAAGAAATTCTCATACCATAAATACGACTTGTAGCTCTTAGTTTATCTATGATAGCTGAAAATTGTAAAACAAATCAATAGAGCATTATCAGTATCAAGAATAAGGTCAGGCTCAACCGTGTGGAATTCTGATTTGTGCCACGCTATTCATTGGCTGGAATGGTCAACTTTTGATGACAGTGTCAGACAACGTGTAAGTGAGATAGTGACCACAAGTTCCACCAACCAATTTAACCAATTGTGTTTCTATTTTGAACGAGTTTAACTTAGGCCTGAAATTCGCCCCTAGCCTCCATTTATCTACACGTGTGTTGAAGAATCTAGTCGTCCATTGTGATTTGGCACTACAAAAAGAATCTCATTCGTTTAAGCACGTTTTTGCTTGTAAAATTTCTTCCTTCCTCAATGTTCTTCGACCCAGACCACTATCTCGCTCTCACTCTCCCGCCTTACTTTCAAGTTTTAAAATAATTTTATTGTCCAAAAGGCTGATCTGTAATAAAAGAACGAACCCCAATTAAAACGGCGGGTAAAACCAGCTAAGAAAACTAAAAGCAAAGGAAAACGAACCAAAACATCGAATACTATAACAACTAACCGAAATTAAAAGGCAGAAAATATCGGCATCTAAAAGAACAAACACAAATAAAAAGGCGGTTGAAAGCAGCAAATAATGTAAAACCAAAGGAGAACGAACCACAAATTCAAACACTAGCAATAACTAACCGACATCTAAAAGTAGATTATATCGGCAAATTAAAGAACAAAACCCAATAAAAAAGACGCTTGAAGCAGGCAAATAGAAGCAGGTAAAACCAAATGAGAAAGTACGAACAAATTAAACATTAGCAACAACAAACCGACATCCAAAATTAGAATATATCTACAAATAAAAGAGAAACACTAATAATAGAGACGGGTGAAACCAGCAATGGAAATAAAAACCTAAGAAAACGAACAATAAAGTGCCACAATAGCATCAACTAACCGCCAACTAAAGGTAGAAGATATCGGTACATGAAAGAACGGTCACCAATAAAAAAGGCGTTTGAAAACAGCAAATAAAAGTAAAACAAAGGAGACCGAAACAAAAAATCAAAAACTAGGGACAACTAACCGATATCCAATGGTAGATGATATCGGAAAAAAACCACCAATAAAAACAAAGGTTGAAAGCAGCAAACAAATGTAAAACCAAAGGAGAACAAAAAAATACCACTATAGCAACACCTAACCGACATCCAAATGTAGTTATTATCGAAAAAAAGAACAACCAACAAAAACGAAGGTTGAAAGCAGCAAAGAAAAGTAAAACCAAAAGAGACGTACCAAAAAATCAAACACTAGAAGAACTAACCGACATCCAAAGGTAGAATATATCAACAACTAAAAGAACGAATACCAAAAAAGGGCGGTTGAATCCAACAAATACAAGTAAAACCAAAGGAGAAACAACTAAAAATCAAGCAAATGTGGACGATATCGTCAATAAGACAAACCATTACTAAAAATAGCGGTTCTATCCAACAAAGTAAAAACCAAAAAGAACTAAAAAAATATCAAACATTATCAACAACCAAACGACATACAAAATGTGGAAGATATCGTCTAAATGCAGATAAAGAGTGAAGTCACAAGAAATCGAGAAACCTCGGCGACTGAATAGAGCATAAGAAATTCTTCAATTAACACTGACGCTAGGCATTCAGTTCTTAAGCAAACAATTAATAAACAAAATTGTTTTCTAAAGTCAAGGGTGACATATTTTTACAAAGTAATCTATTGAAAAGGTCATTTTTTTAACATATATTCGCAAATTCCATTTTAAGATAATATTTTTATTTTGTCTAATAAGATAACAGTGTTTCTTAATGTCGCCAGTTTTTATTAAATATGTTTTTCCATGAATTATCTGATAGGTGGAGTCCCTGTAGACTGCTATTTTACGAATAAATTAAAATTTCTCCGAAATTACAGGTTTTACGAAAATTTGTTTTGTACAAAAGTGGTAGAGGATATTATCCTCTACAACATTGCTGTTTAAGAATATTGCTTATAATGATGTCAAAGTAAATATTTGAAAAAACTCGAATAAATCATAACATTTTCCAAACGTTGCGTTCTAGGAAAAAGGTTTCAAACGTACATTGTACAAAAAAACTTTATCCACAATTTTTAAATAAAATGTTATTGTACATCATGAAGTTTAAATGGAGAAAATTAATAAAACGAAAAAGTGACCTGGAGACTTCGGGTTTACCGATTTGTGCCAATAACTAATCATTTCATTGGGCTTTAACAACGATGTAAATATAAAATTTCGCATCGCTGATATCAATAGTCTTTTAGTTAGAGTGCCTATAAGATCCCAATCACATATAAGCAACAAAATAGTCAAAACGTGTTCAGAGGACCTCAAAACGTTTATTACCGTTCAAATCTTGAAATCGATTTTTTTCATGAAAACAATACTTTCCACAATAGTATAGTGAAATTAATAAAAATCTATGTTGGTTGGTTGTTCCTTGTCATCCTCCTTAAACGCGAACGGCTCGATCAAATATGTACATATGAACATGAAATTTTCCGGAGTTAATCTCCTCGGATAATAACATGCTCATAGGAAGGAGAAATTCCGAAAAGCATCCAGGGTTAAACTCCGGACAATGATTTGCTATCTCCAAAAGATAACACGTCAAAATCTACAGTTTAACGTGCAGGCATATTTTTATGAGATTCAAATTACCAAGAACAGATTAAATGTGGCTGGAAAAATGCAGTAGCAGGGAGACAATGTCGAGCAGGTGGGTGTGATTACTACCGATTACTTTATCACGGGCTCAAATACCGCGTAATACCTAGTTTTTTCGTTTTAACCAACATCATTATATTAATTTGTAGTATTATTATTTATTTTTTAACACTATTATATAATTATTTATTTTTTATTATATTAGGATATATTGACTTCATTAAAAACGACAAACAAAACCCTATTGGAAGCTGATTTGATGTGAATTGCCGTCCAAAAGAACATAATTGTTAAATTCGTGCTATTCCTCACTTGAAGGGGAAGTCTGTATACACGTTATTGGATGTTAACTTTCAAAAAACCAAAAAAGGATTCATAAATCTTCACAGCAGCAAATAAAAGTAAAACCAAAGGAGAACGAATCAAAAATTCAATCACTAGCAAGAACTAACCTACATCCAAAGGCAGAGTATATCGGCAAAAAAAGAACCACCAATGAAACCAAAGGTTGAAACCAGCAAAGAAATGTAGAACCAAACGAACCAGAAAATCAAACACTAGCAATAACAAACCGACACCCAAAGGTAGATTATATTGGCAAATAAAAGAACAAACACCAAAAAAGGAGCTTAAAACCAGCAAATAGAGGTAAAACAAAAAAAGGACCAACCTAAACATCAAACTCTAGACACAACTAACCGACATCAAAAGGTAGATTATATCGGCAAATAAAAGAACGAACACCAATAATAAAGACGCTTGAACACAGCTAATGAAAGTAAAACCAAACGAGAATGAAGAAAAAATTGCAACAGTAGCGAAAACTATCCGACATACAAAGGTAGATGATATCGGCACAAACAACCATCAATAAATACGACGGTTGAGACCAGCATAGAAAAGTAAAACCATAAAAGAACGAACAGGAAAATGAAACACTAGCAACACCTAAGCGACATCCAATGGTAGAAGTTATCGGCAAATAAAAGAGCAAACGCCAATAAAAAAGGTTGTTGAAACCAGCCAATAGAAGCATAAGAAAAGGAGAAAGAACAAAAACATCAAGCACCAGCAACAACTAACCGACATCCAAAGGTAGATGAAATCCGCAAAAAAATTAATAAAAACGACGATTGAAACCCTCAAAGAAAAGTATAACCATATGTGAACGAACCAGAAAATCAAACACCAGCAACAACTAAGGGACATCAAAATGTAGAAGGTATCGGAACTGAAAGAACAAATTCCAATAAAAAAGGCGGTAAAAACCAGCAAATAAAGTAAAACCAAAGGATAACAAACCACAATCTGCCTAAATAGCAACAATAAACGATCACAAAAGGTAGAATATTTCGGCTAATAAAAGACCAAACACCAATAAAAAAGGCTCTTGAAACCAGCAAACTGAGGTATAACCAAAGGAGAACGAACCAAAATATCAAACATTAGTAACAGAACAACCGACATTACAAAGTAGAATATATCTGCAAATCAAAGTACAAACACCAATAAGAAGGCGATTGGAACCAGCATATAGAACTACAACCAAAGCAGAAAGAACCAAAAAATCAAACAGTAGCAACAGCTAACCGATATCCAAAGGGATATGGTATCTGAATAAAAACCGTCCATTATAACGATGGTTGTAAACAGCAAAGAAAATAAAACCAATGGAAAACGAACCAGAAAATCAAACACTAGCTACAACTAACCGACATCCAAAGTAGGAACATATCGGCGAATAAAAGAACCAACAACAATAAAAAAGGCAGATGAAACCAGAAATAAATGTAAAACCAAAGATGAGCAAACCAAAAAATGCCACAATAGACACAACTAAATGACATCCCAAGGGAAAATATATCTGCAAAAAAAGAACAAACACCAATAAAAAGGCAGTTTTAACAAGAAAATAAAAGTAAAACCAAAGGAGAACGAACCAAATAATCAAACATTAGCATCAACTAATCGACATCCTAAAGTAAATGCTATTGGCTTATAAAAAAACAGCCATTAATAAGAACGACGGTTGTGACTAGCACAGAAAAGTAAAACAAAAGATGAACGAACCAAAATATCAAACTCTGACAACAACTAACCGACATCCAAAGTTAGAATATATCGACAAATAAAAGAACAAACACCAATAAAAGAGGCAGTTGAAAATAGAAAATAAATGCAAAACCAATTAAGAACAAACCAAAAAATGCCACAATAGACATCCCTAAGGTAGAGTATATCGGAAAATAAATTAACAAACAGCAACAAAAAACGCTTGAAACCAGCAAAAATAAAACCAATAGAGAACTAACAAAAATATCAAACCCTAAAAACAACCCAACTATATCCAATGTGGAAAATATCGTAGAAATGCAAATAAAGTGTGAAGTCACAAGCTATCGAGAAACCACGTCGGCAAATTATAGCAGAAGAAATTTTTCAACTAAACTCCGACGCTAAGCTTTCAGTTGTCAAGCAAACAATCAATAAACAAAATTGTTCTCAATTGTCAAGGGAGACATATAGTTGCAGAGCAAACTCTTGAAAAGATATTTTTTGTTTAACATATATTCGCAAATTCCATTTTAAAATTATATTTTTATATTGTCTTATAAATAAACTGTATTTCTTGACGTCGCCATTGTTTCTGATATATGTTGTTCCTTGAATTTTTAATTATTATTTATTTATTACCTCTATTAATTTATTATTTATTTATTTAGTATATTATGATTTATTTACTTCAGTAATATCGATGCACAAAGGCTCTCGGTATCTATTTTGATGTAAATTGCCGTCCGAAAGAACATAACTGTTAAATTCGTGCAATTGGTCGCTTGAAGTAGAAGTGTGTATACAAGTTTTGGATGATAATTGTCAACAAACAAGTAAAGCATTCACAAGGCTTCACAAATATTAAAAAAAAACTGAATAAATTCCGTTATCATTTTACCAGATTTGGAGAACGTACAACTTATGTACTCACATCTAATTTGATAAATATTATGGCGTAGTGACGATCATAGTTGAGTTTTAAGAGAAAGACGTTTCGTGTTTTTGCAAACCGTAGTTTGTAACTTTTCGCTTTCGAATTCGGATTCCTTCCGTGAATGCTATTAGCCACGCTCGAGAGGAAGTTAAGGTGAACGCCAGCGATGTATGATGATAGGTTGCCCCTAACGCCCAATGGATGTAATCAAAAGAGAACGTACCAAAAAATCAAACAATAGCAACAACTCAACGATATTCATAGGTAGAAGTTGTCGGCAAAAAATAAAAAAACAACCTATAAACACGGCAGTGAAATTGTTGAATATTTCATAATTTAGTGACCTAACTGAAATGACAAAAATAATAAATTGTTCTTTTCCTAACATCAAATCAACCGCCCATATAGAACCACTGTATAAGCATAGTTAGCTGAAGAATTGCTAAACTACAACGCGACACTTTAAAATTTTTTATTTAAATATGTTCAAATTAAAATCCTTTAAAACAGTATTACCTATCTTAAATAGTGAAAAAAAGGAATATGATATTTAATGTGAGGGCTTTTAGAATAATGTAGGAACAACTGATCTTAAAGGTCTATAATTATAAAAGATTTCATCTAAAGTAAAAATAGAGGCAAGTGAACAGTACTAAAGAATTAAATTATCTAAAGTAGTTTTCGAATGAATTTTCAATGTAAACTATTCCGAGAAGATCGCTTTAATGATTATTAATAGCAAAGCAATACGAATGTGGTTAAAATTTAACAATAATAAAATACATGTATCGTATAAGGCAATATTATAAGAGGAACGATAAGAATTTAATAATAATAATAAAAAATGTAAGCGAAGGAAATTCTCCAAAGCCAGTCAATCTGATAAAACCCGGTTAAAAGGCAGGATAAAAACCGGATAAAAACCCAATACGTAGTTCGGCTACAAAGTAACCATCATCAGGGGTTAAAAAAGGGGGGAAGGGGGACTTGAGAGAGGGCCACTGAAACCAAGACCAGTGGCACGCTCTCAAGTGGATATCCAGGGCTGTGTCTGTGTATTTATACCTGGTAGGTGGACAGGGGAGGAAGAAAAAGTGGGGGGACCTAGATGACCTAGGTGATGGGAGAAAAAGGGGGGGAGGTCAGTTTAAAAAGAACGCTGTTTATTACACCTAACTCGTTATTCATCAGGGTGTGTCTGTATTTATGAATGTGTAAGCTTTCTGTTGCGTCGAGTTTGGTATTTGGGACTTGTTGAAGCAGTTTGAGGTTATTTGTGTCTAATGGGTGGTTATATTCCAAAATGTGTTTCGCGACGGCCGATTTTTCAAAGCGTCCATGTCTGTAGTGCGCTAAATGTTCTTTAAATCTGATGGAGATATTTCTTTTCGTTTGGCCAATGTAAGACACGTCGCATGTGGGGCACAACACTTGATATATGCCGGATTTTTCTAATGTGGGTATTTTGTCTTTAGGGTTCCCTAATAAATTTTTAATGTTATTTGTATTGTGAAACGTTAATGTATAATTTGCGTTAAAAATTTTTGTTAGCCCTTTGTTTAGGGTTGGATGGAATGGGAGTGAAATAAATTTTTTCTTCCTGTCGTCACTTATGTTTTGGATTGCTTGTTAATAATGTTGTCTATCAATTCGTGTGTGTACCCGTTTTCCAGGGCCGCGTTTTTAATATATTTGACTTCTTTGTCGAAACGTTTTTTATTTAGCGGTGTCGTCAATAGTCTATGTACCATATGGTTGAAAGCCGCGATCTTTTGTTTGTAAGGGTGATTGGAGTCTTTCTTAATATAATTGTTGGTATGGGTCGGTTTCCTGTACACGTCAAATTCTAGTCGTCCATTATTATTAATGATCAAAATGTCAAGAAAAGGTAAAGACTTATTTTCTTCGATTTCGAAGGTGAAGTTGATAGAGTTGTGAAATGAGTTGAGTTCTTGGACGAAGGTGTTAATGTTATAGAGTTTTGTGTCAAAAATGGAAAAAATGTCATCAACGTACCTGCACCATGTGTTGGGGAAATAGTTTAACGTATTTTTACAGCGTTGCTCAAAAGAATAAAGAAAAATATTTTCTATAAGTGGTGAGAGAGGATTGCCCATTGATGTTCCATTAATTTTTTTATAGAACTTATTGTTAAAAACGAAGTAATTTTGTTCCATGCATAAGTTTGTCAATGTGAGAATTTCTAGAATTTTGTATTCCTCAACTTGTTTACTTAGTAGGCAGTCCTGGAGGTTTTCGTGCGCGACGTCAATGGGAACGCTGGGGAAGAGTTGTTCTACGTCAAATGACACCAGTTTTTCATCTTTGTGTATTTTTTGTTTCTAATATGTTCCAAGAAATTTTGGGTGTTTTTAACGCCGTATGTTTCTTCAATGCCTATACATTTTAATTCCTTAGTGAGGCATTTGGCGATTTTATAAGAGGGTGAGTTGATGGCCGAAACTATAGGTCTCATTTTGTTTCCTGGTTTATGTATTTTGGGAAGGCAGTCAAGTCTTGGAATGGTGGGATTCGCTATTTTCAGAGCGAACGCTAGTTTTTTGACAAATGTGTGTTTGCAACGGTTAACAGTTTCTTTGACTTGTGTCGCGAGTTTTTTAATGGGATTTTTGGAGATCTGGATGTAGGGGCCTGTTTCAATAGTATTTAATGTTCTTTCAAGGTAGTCCGCTTTGTTTAGAATGACTGTGGTGTTGCCCTTATCAGATTTGGTGTAGACGCAGTCTTTCTTCTTTAAGTTTTGAATGATTTTATAGTCTGTCTTATTTATCTGAAGGTTCTTATTTGGCAAATTGTTCATGTTCCGCTCAATGGCGATTTTACTAGCGGTTCTTATATACTGATTGGTCGTGTCGTTACTATCCTTTATACCACATTCTATATCAATAATCAGGTCGTCAATTGGTGGTTTTTTGGCATGTAATTTTTTGAGTTCTTTCGGCTGGAGAGCAATCTGATCTCGTCATGGGTGAAGTGAACGTTGGAAATATTTTTAACGAAATTAATCTTATCTGGAGACCCGGTAGGACTAAGCTTCTGAAGAGATTTAATTTTCGAATTTATGCCTCTGAGTTTGGTTTGAATTTTATGTTGGTTAACCTCTTTCAACTTTTGAAAGTATTCATTAAAGAAATGATACTCAATGTTATTAAAAATTTTTGTGATAGCGAGGTGTAGGTTGCATGCTTGAAATTCTAGTTGACTACGTTTAGCGTATTTGGCACGAATTTCTAAATTGAGCCAATGTTGACGTGCTGATTCTATTGCTTTAGAAGCGTGAGGGTTATTAGGGGGACCGTTAATTTTGATAAATTTGGGGAATAAATGCAAAGATTTGCACTTTTTAAGAAAGTGTATGTCAATAGATAAAGAGATGGTTCTAAATTTTAAGGCATGTAATTTGTTGAGTTCTTCCGGCTGGAGAGCCATAATTAGTTAAGTAAAAGAGCTACAATGGAAAACATAAAATGTAAGCGAAGGAAATTCTCCAAAGCCAGTCAAACTGATAAAACCCGGTTAAAAGCCCGGATAAAAACAGATGAACCCGGATAAAAAACGGATAAAAACCCAATACGTATTTTGGCTACAAATTAACCATCATCAGGGGTTAAAAAAGGGAGGAAGGGGAACTTGAGGGAGGGCGACTTTTAACCGGGTTTTATGGTGAGGTGTGTGCGTATATATAATATATATATATATATATATATATATATATATATATATATATACACATGAGAGTGAATGAAAACGTTTCCGGAATGTTTCAGTAACATATTTCCTGAATTCGAAATAATAACAGCAAATTTTTGCCTAAAACAAGCAATATTTTAGCCATAACAATTCAATATTTCGTAACAATTTATTCATTTGTAATAATATAAAAGCAGTTTTTCAAACCAATTAATTCATGAGTATGGGTAATTTAAAGTTTGAGATTCGAGTAAATATAATGTTTATGACAAAACTTAGTTGGAAATCGAATGCTATTATTCAGGCTTTGCAGAAAGTTCACGGGGATGATGAATCTAAGAAAACTGCAGTTTAGAATGAATTAAATGGTTTAAGCTTGGACGAGAAGACATTAAAAATGATTATTGTATTTTAAGACCATCAACGTCGATCAACGAAGAAACCGTGGTCGCCGCCCAATCAATTGTGGAAGAAGATAGACGAGTTTCAGTGCAAATGATAGCCAAATGTTTAGACTTCTCATATGGCTCAGCTCATTCAATACTCAAAGATAGTTTAGGATTAAGCATGCTTTATGCTAGATGGGTACCGAAAGCCTTGCGCCCTGAACACAAGTCTCAGAGAGTTGACCATGCAGTTGAGTTCCTCAACCGATTTGATGCAGGCCCAGAAGATTTCTTTCGCCGAATAGAGACTGGTGATTAAACATGGATCTACCAGTACGATCCGGAAAGCAAAATTAAATCTAAACAATGGTTACCAAGGGGGTCAAGTGGACCAAAAAATTTCAAAGGCAAACAATCAATCAAGAAGGTTATGGCAATTGTTTTTTGGGATAATGAAGGTGTAATTTACACATATTAATTTTGTCCTCGACACGAATAAAATTTTAATCTATACCTTACAGATCAGATAAGAGCGATTTAGCCTTTTCAACATGCTGTTAACGTCACATTTGCACTTAGTGCGTTGTAACATAGTAACATGCCTTCCGCCCCTCGCACAACCTCTCTAGGTGCATGCGCCTTTCCCCTACAACCTCCCCTTCATCTCACCCCCCTCTCTTCCTCCCCATCTCCACGACGGCTTTCCACATTGGAATAGTTCTGCGCGAAATTTACATCCCACGAATCCTTGTGGGAGGGTTTATGTGTTGTATTTGAAAGTTCTTAAATTATTTTATAACAATGTTGAAAAAAGTTTTTGTATTATATACTGTTGCATTGTTCTTTGTTGTGTTGTTAATTGAAAATTCGCAAATGTTTAAACAAACGTTTAATGTTTATGTACATCTGAATGTGCAACAAATCTGACGTTGGTAATAGTAGAAATCTAAAAATAACCGAATTTATCTTTCGCAGGATATGTCCTCAAAGACCTTAAAAAATTCAGCAATTTTAATTTCCACATATGACATCATGAAATGAATATCAATAGTAATTGAATATTTGTTTAGTTTTGTTACCGTCGTTCAAACAGCGTCGAAAATTCTTGAACATAATCAGAACCAACTAGCGGAAGAAAGCTCTACTAATGAGCATTACATCTGATTCTATCGGACGTCAAGTTCGCGGAAACTAGTACAAGCATACTAGTAGAAGCATATCTTCGCGCCTTGAAAAAACATTCATTTTTCAGACAGATATTTCATCATTGCAAATGTTTTCTTAAGTAAAAACATTCCACATCCGCAGCGATTTTTGTTTTTCCCTTATGTCAAAATAATGGGTTAAAACAATCCCCATACTTTGAAATTTTAAGAATTTTATACTTTCTCCATTATGGGGTACTAATGGTTCACAATTCTGCCAATTTTTGAAGTTTGATCACTTTTAGAAGTGAAATAATATTTTTCTAATTGTTTAAATTTAAATAATTTTTAACGGCCGCAGGAAGAACTTCATGAATACACTGAAATATTTAATCGGTTACATAGACTAAAATCTAAGTAGTTTTAAAATTTCAGCCCTCTAACTTGCCCCGTAGTGTCTAAACATTTACCTATTTTTTAAATTTTAAGAATTTTTAACTTCCAAAGAAATAAAAATATCAAAATTTTTATAATTGCTATTTCTTTTTTTTATAAAACCTACCTCTAAAAAATTTTCTGCTCCGTAGCACATTCGGATGTACATCAACCTTGAAAATTTGTTTAAATAATTGCCTCCTATATGTTATATATATATATATATATATATATATATATATATATATGTTACATGCATGTTACATCCTCCTCTGTAGGAAACGTCGACATATAATGATGGACAAATGATTCAAACAAAGTTGTAGTAAATTATATTTCCTACAGCTTTAATTCCAGTATATTTTTCCATTTATCAAATATTAAAGCAAATATTTCAAAATAACGGATAAGTGACGAGAGTAAACACCCAGTTTCGAGTGACCGATTTTTACTAAGAACTAATCAGATCTTGCGACTTTTAAAATCATGCTAAACATAAAATTTGGCATTAACCTGATTATTGGTTTTTGAGTTAGAGCACCCATAAAATAACTGTTAAATACTCGTGTCAAAGTCAATTTTTTTTTATTTTCTGATAAGCCATACATATTTCATTTCCATACCCTTTACATTTCAATTGGTTTACACATGGCCAGATCGGAAAATACCCAGTTTAGGCAAAAGGCCTCTTCAGGGAAAATTCAGGTGCAGATAGTTCAATTGTATTCGTTTAACCAGTAGTATTTCGATCTTATTGCTTTCTCTGGGGGTGGCTTTTGCCTGGTATTCGCTCGAGACGGAAGGGAAACCCGGCAAAACCTTCCGTACGCAGACGGAATGACTAGATGGTCACTATCGCATTTCCACTTGCTCACAGCACCAGTTTTTCACAAAGTTCTTAGTAAATATAACAAATACAAATAAATATATAACAAATAACATTTTGTAATGTGTAACAGTTAAATTGAATATAGCAAAAAATAACAAGGTTCAAATAGGTTTGAATTTATATAACTACTAGTGATAAATAAATATGCTTTTGTTGGACTAGCGCCGTCTATTTCTTTTTCTTCTTTGGCGGTAGCAGGGGCAATCCGTCCTGAGGGCACAGGTGGGGGGAGATAGGGACATTGGTGCTAGGAAAAGGGGAGGGGCGTCTGGGCAATAGAGCGATAGCGTCGCCTCTATTATCCTGCCGGGGTGGGGCGCATGTGTTTGGGGTGGGTTGGGAGGATAATGGGTAGGGGAGCGAGGATTTGCTGGAAGAGGTGGGGGTGGCGATCGATGGTAATACCGAGGCATTTCCCCTCTTTCTGAAGGCCGACACTTTTCCCCCAAAGGGTGACGGAAATCGGTTGCTGCGGACCTCCTTGTTCCCCCCCCCCCCCCTTCGTGAGTGAAGGTCATCAGGATCGATTTTTCTGGGATTGTCCAAAGGCGCCACTTTCTCATTCACTCCTCGAGCCGCCGGAAGTCCTTTTGTAGATAACGTGCTGCGGTGTCAGATTTGCGTGCCGTGGCCCACAGCGCCGAGTCGTCTGCGTACTGCGCGAGGGTCACCTGTGGAAGAGCGGGAGAAGACATGTCAGCGCAATACAGAATTAAAAGGAGCGTCGTTAATACCGTTCCTTGGGGCACGCCGGATTTAATGCGGAAGGGATTGGACAGGGTGCCACCTACTTTGACTCTTTCATGTCGGTCGGAGATAAAGGAGTATTGGAAGCGGGATAAGTTGGGTGGGATGTCGGGAATTAGGGAGATTTTTAGGGATAGCCCGTCATTCCAGAGTTTGTCGAATGCCCTTTCGATCTCCATGAAGATCGCGGCCGTGCACCCTCTTTTGTTGTATTCTTCTGCCGCCGTGTTGGTGAGCAGCGTCAGTGCGTCCGTGGTTGTCCTGTGCGCTCGGAATCCGTATTGATGGTCTGTGAGGATGCCGCCTGCGTCTAGGATTCTTCGTGCTGGCTATGGCTTCTTTCAGGTCGTCGTCGATGATTCCATCCTCGGTTTCCTCGCTGACATCTGTGGGGATTATGTTAAGTTTAATGTTCTGCATTACCTCTATGGATTCTCTGTGAAATTTCTCGTCGAACCTTGGATCGTCGATCGGCGTGTGTATCTCTTCCAGCACGCGTAAGAATTCCTCCGCTTTTTTTCCTCCGTGCAGAGGCATTTCCCGTCGTGAACTAGGTGGGAATCTTCTTGTCGTATATCTCCTTAGAAGCCTTTGAATCGGTCCTAGATCCTTTTCCTTTCCCTGAAATCTAGACACGTGCAAGTTTTCCGCATTAAATCGTATTTATAATCAAGTACCTTTCATTAGATGATGGCCTGGTTCCTGTTCCAAACGGTTTTTAATGCTGGGTCCTCCCTCCTTTCGAATTATCGGTAAATCCTCCAGTTTTCCTTGATGAGGGCGACGACGTACTTAAGCAGAGGCGTTTTTTTACGTCGATTTTCTTCCTTGGGGTGCATTCGTCAGCCGCCTGTTAAATAATATTGTTTAATGTATCGATTGCATTGTCTACCTCAGTGGTTGTCTTAGGTCTCTCTGCAGGGAGTAATACTTCGGCGATGATTTCTTCGAACATTGCAAAGGTTGGCTTTTGCTCAATCCTTATTGTTTATCGTCCGTCTCGGTCTATTGGCGGATTTTGGGGTAGATGAGTGGCAGGTGGTCCGACGTGATGGTATCCTCGGCATTGACGACCCCGACAAATTGGGCGTGACAGCTCGCGTGCAATCTGGCGTGCCAGATCGCGTGCAAGCTCGGGTGCCAGCTCGCGTGCCAGCATGCGTGCCAGCGTGCGTTCCAGCGTTCGTGCCAGCGTGCGTGCCAGCGTCCGTGCCAGCGTGCGTGTCAGCGTGCGTGCCAGTGTGCGTGGCAGCGTGCGTGCCAGCGTGCGTGCCGGCGTGCGTGCCAGCGTGCGTGCCAGCTTGCGTGCCAGAGTGCGTGCCAGCCTGCGTGCCAGCGTGCGTGCCAGCGTGCGTGCCAGCGTGCGTGCCAGCGTGCGTGCCAGCGTGCGTGCCAGCGTGCGTGCCAGCGTGCGTGCCAGCGTGCGTGCCAGCGTGCGTGGCAGCGTGCGTGCCAGCGTGCGTTGCAGCGTGCGTGGCAGCGTGCGTGGCAGCGTGCGTGGCAGCGTGCGTGGCATCGTGCGTGACAGCGTGCGTGGTAGCGTGCGTGGCAGCGTGCGTGGCTTCGTGCCTGGCAGCGTGCCTGCCAGCGTGCGTGCCAGCGTGCGTGCAGGCGTGCGTGCCAGCTTGCGTGCCAACTTGCGTGCCACCGTGCATGCGTAGATTGGAGCGTGAAATCATTAAACACTTGACCTACGCCAAAAAGAAAAGAAAGTTGGCGAGGGTAGTAACAACATCGTAGAGAAGGATCGAGGGGATGAGAGTAAATGGTTGTGTTCGCAAACGCATAATCTTTACGATCATAATTTTTCTATACTTTTTCGAATTATTTAGGCGCAAATATTATCAGCATATCGCTTTTTTTCGAATTACGAATTATCAAGGTTTTCGAATTATCCAGGTATGAAGTTTGCTTATTAGGTCTTAAAATAAAAGAAATTTCGAATTATACAGAAATTTTGAACTAAAGAAATTCTAATTATCTAGGTTTTACTGTACTTGTAAATTGTATGCATACGCAGATCACATAAAATCCAAATTTTATCCCCGTATTATACTGATAGAAGGGGCATTTTCCTAGACGCTTCTAACTGTTCATCTATAGATACATTTTCATCTTGGGTGTATAATTTCTGCAAATTTTCCACCCAAAAATCCCAAACAACGCGTATGGGTGCCAGTCTGTCACCTTTCCGGTGCTCTTTTCTGCCATCTCTATTGTCAAATATTAAAACTCCTGTAATTTTATAAAATCTTTCAAGAGACATGACGGCACTAAAAATCGGCCTACCATGTACTTCGTCCCGCAGACTTTTCAGTGATCCGTTATGAGATCTGTACACGCCAGCCAATACCAAAAGTCCAATATATGGCTCTATGTGAGCATAGTCCTCATCTTTCCAAGCTTTTCCATTGACACGTCTATCTTCTATATTGGCCATTGTTATAATTATGTTAGTGATAATTATCATGCCAAAAGATGATTTTTGGGTGGTTATGCGACTTGTGTGATATCTTGTTAGTCCTAGAGGAAATTCTATTACGTTATGAGACGACTTGATTTACAAATCCATGCAATCCTTTTTATCTTTTGAGATCATCAAGACGAATCGTCTAAAATAAGGCCATCCTTACTTTCAGAATATTCCGTCGAATAACCTTCATAATCCTCGTTATCTTCTAATTCTGAGACATTTTTACTTAAATCCTCATCATGAAAATATTCATTATCAGAATCACAAAATAGATCCATTGTTAAAGTCTAAAAGATGAAAGTTTTTAGGAAAACAATACTAATATTTTCACGTTTAATTATGAATTAGAAATTACAAAGCAATAAAAATAAAATATTACCTAAATTTAACTATAATTTCACAGTTTTCCTTCAAATTAGTTTTCAATCTCACAGCGAGAACTCAAAACTGATAGATTGTTATTGGAACGCTTTAATTTGTATTGTGAGTCATTATATGGCAAACGACAAACGTGTCACCACCAGAAGGAGCGTAATTCATTTATTTCCAAGAACTCCATATATTTTGTTTAACTTCCTGTTCATCGATTTAGTACTATATAGGACAAAATTCTGATATGGCCATCACATGACAATCTCCATACTTGTAATATTTCTAAACTTCCAAATAGGTTAAATGATAATAAATATTTAAGGAACTGTAAGAAAAATTCCAAGACTTAACAAAGAACCGAAATAAACTCAAATGGTAGCATTCTGATACTTGATTTTAGCCACGAATATCGAACAATTAAGATAAGAACAAGAAATCCAAACCAGGACTAATGCAGGCAAGTTTCCCAAAGTTCACGTACTGAATTGATTAATCATATATTCACAGGAAATATTTCAGTATGTGTTAGTCATTCCAAGAAATTCTCATACCATAAATACGACTTGTAGCTCATAGTTTATCTATGATAGCTGAAAATTGTAAAACAAATCAATAGAGTATTATCAGTATCAAGAATAAGGTCAGGCTCAACCGTGTGGAATTCTGAATTGTGCCACGCTCTTCATTGGCTGGAATGGTCAACTTTTGATGACAGTGTCAGACAACGTGTAAGTGAGATAGTGACCACAAGTTCCACCAACCAATTTAACCAATTGTGTTTCTATTTTGAACGAGTTTAACTTAGGCCTGAAATTCGCCCCTAGCCTCCATTTATCTACACGTGTGTTGAAGAATCTAGTCGTCCATTGTCATTTGGCACTACAAAAAGAATCTCATTTGTTTAAGCACGTTTTTGCTTGTAAAATTTCTTCCTTCCTCAATGTTCCTCGACCCAGGCCACTATCTCGCTCTCACTCTCCCGCCTTACTTTCTAGTTTTAAAACAATTTTATTGTCCAAAATGCTGATCTGTAATAAAAGTACGAACCCCAATTAAAACGGCGGGTAA
Organism: Tanypteryx hageni; assembly: GCA_028673005.1. Classification (NCBI taxonomy): domain Eukaryota; kingdom Metazoa; phylum Arthropoda; class Insecta; order Odonata; family Petaluridae; genus Tanypteryx; species Tanypteryx hageni. The sequence continues at coordinate 59,084,245 of CM054112.1, forward strand.
AACCAGCTAAGAAAACTAAAAGCAAAGGAAAACGAACCAAAACATCGAATACTATAACAACTAACCGAAATTAAAAGGCAGAAAATATCGGCATCTAAAAGAACAAACACAAATAAAAAGGCGGTTGAAAGCAGCAAATAATGTAAAACCAAAGGAGAACGAACCACAAATTCAAACACTAGCAATAACTAACCGACATCTAAAAGTAGATTATATCGGGAAATTAAAGAACAAAACCCAATAAAAAAGACGCTTGCAACAGGCAAATAGAAGCAGGTAAACCAAATGAGAAAGTACCAATAAATCAAACATTAGCAACAACATACCGACATCCAAAATTAGAATATATCTACAAATAAAAGAGAAACACTAATAATAGAGACGGGTGAAACCAGCAATGGAAATAAAAACCTAAGAAAACGAACAATAAAGTGCCACAATAGCATCAACTAACCGCCAACTAAAGGTAGAAGATATCGGTACATGAAAGAACGATCACCAATAAAAAAGGCGGTTGAAAACAGCAAATAAAAGTAAAACAAAGGAGTCCGAAACAAAAAATAAAAAACTAGGGACAAATAACCGATATCCAATGGTACATGATATCGGAAAAAACCACCAATAAAAACGAAGGTTGAAAGCAGCAAACAAATGTAAAACCAAAGGAGAACAAAAAAATACCACTATAGCAACACCTAACCGACATCCAAATGTAATTATTATCGAAAAAAAGAACAACCAACAAAAACGAAGGTTGAAAGCAGCAAAGAAAAGTAAAACTAAAAGGGACGTACCAAAAAATCAAACACTAAAAGAACTAACCGACATCCAAAGGTAGAATATATCAACAACTAAAAGAACGAATACCAAAAAAGGGCGGTTGAATCCAACAAATACAAGTAAAACCAAAGGAGAAACAACTAAAAATCAAGCAAATGTGGACGATATCGTCAATAAGACAAACCAACACTAAAAATAGCGGTTCTATCCAACAAAGTAAAAACCAAAAAGAACTAACAAAAATATCTAACATTATCAACAACCAAACGACACACAAAATGTGAAAGATATCGTCTAAATGCAGATAAAGAGTGAAGTCACAAGAAATCGAGAAACCTCGGCGACTGAATAGAGCATAAGAAATTCTTCAATTAACACTGACGCTAGGCATTCAGTTCTTAAGCAAACAATTAATAAACAAAATTGTTTTCTAAAGTCAAGGGTGACATATTTTTACAAACTAATCTATTGAAAAGGTCATTTTTTTAACATATATTCGCAAATTCCATTTTAAGATAATATTTTTATTTTGTCTAATAAGATAACAGTATTTCTTTATGTCGCCAGTTTTTATTAAATATGTTTTTCCATGAATTATCTGATAGGTGGAGTCCCTGTAGACTGCTATTTTACGAATAAATTAAAATTTCTCCGAAATTACAGGTTTTACGAAAATTTGTTTTGTACAAAAGTGGTAGAGGATATTATCCTCTACAACATTGCTGTTTAAGAATATTGCTTATAATGATGTCAAAGTAAATATTTGAAAAAACTCGAACAAATCATAACATTTTCCAAACGTTGAGTTCTAGGAAAAATGTTTCAAACGTACATTGTACAAAAAAACTTTATCCACAATTTTTAAATAAAATGTTATTGTACATCATGAAGTTTTAATGGAGAAAATTATTAAAACGAAAAAGTGACCTGGAGACTTCGGGTTTACCGATTTGTGCCAATAACTAATCATTTCATTGGGCTTTAACAACGATGTAAATATAAAATTTCGCATCGCTGATATCAATAGTCTTTTAGTTAGAGTGCCTATAAGATCCCAATCACATATAAGCAAGAAAATAGTCAAAACGTGTTCAGAGGACCTCAAAACGTTTATTACCGTTCAAATCTTGAAATCGATTTTTTTCAAGAAAACAATACTTTCCACAATAGTGTAGTGAAATTAATAAAAATCTATGCTGGTTGGTTGTTCCATGTCATCCTCTTAAAACGCGAATGGCTCGATCAAATATGTAGATATAAACATGAAATTTTCCGGAGTTAATCTCCTCGGATAATAACATGCTCATAGGAAGGAGAAATTCCGAAAAGCATCCAGGGTTAAACTCCGGACAATGATTTGCTATCTCCAAAAGATAACACGTCAAAATCTACAGTTTAACGTGCAGGCATATTTTTATGAGATTCAAATTACCAAGAACAGATTAAATGTGGCTGGAAAAATGCAGTAGCAAGGGGACACTGTCGAGCAGGTGGGTGTGATACCGTACCTGCTGCCGATTACTTTATCGCGGGCTCAAATACCGCGTAATACCTAGTTTTTTTGTTTTAACCAACATCATTATATTAATTTGTAGTATTATTATTTATTTTTTAACACTATTATATAATTATTTATTTTCTATTATATTAGGATATATTGAATTCATTAAAAACGACAAACAAAACCCTATTGGAAGCTGATTTGATGTGAATTGCCGTCCAAAAGAACATAAATGTTAAATTCGTGCTATTCCTCACTTGAAGGGGAAGTCTGTATACACGTTATTGGATGTTAACTGTCGAAAAACCAAAAAAGGATTCATAAATCTTCACAGCAGCAAATAAAAGTAAAACCAAAGGAGAACGAATCAAAAATTTAATCACTAGCAAGAACTAACCTACATCCAAAGGCAGAGTATATCGGCAAAAAAAGAACCACCAATGAAAACAACGGTTGAAACCAGCAAAGAAATGTAGAAACAAAGGAACCAGAAAATCAAACACTAGCAATAACTAACCGACACCCAAAGGTAGATTATATTGGCATATAAAAGAACAAACACCAAAAAAGGAGCTTAAAATCAGCAAATAGAGGTAAAACAAAAAAAGGACCAACCAAAACATCAAACTCTAGACACAACTAACCGACATCAATAGGTAGATTATATCGGCAAATAAAAGAACGAACACCAATAATAAAGACGCTTGAACCCAGCTAATGAAAGTAAAACCAAACGAGAATGAAGAAAAAATTGCAAGAGTAGCGAAAACTATCCGACATACAAAGGTAGATGATATCGGCATCCTGATCTCTCCTTGTCCGCGCGGCCTTCCGGTCGCGCCTCGTCCAGTCAGTCGTTCCAAGTAGGCAATTTGCCACCTTCTACGACCTTCATGTGTTGCGAGCTTGGTGTCTTTTATGCGTGTTAGTTTGGCTTTACAATATACCTAATAGGTGTGTATGGTTAAGGAAGAAGAGGAAAGAACTCGCAAGGGAGTTGCAAAAATATACATTTATGGCCCTCTTACAAACTAACTCATTCCTCGTGAGTGAACAAAAAAATCAGAAATTTGAAAAATAAATATGTACAAAGGAATTCGTAAAAATAAAATAAAACTATGAGTAAAGGGGGGTAAAAGGGAACAAAAATAGGGCAGACGCGGCAAAACATTGCCGGAGTGCTTGGGGAGAGGTAAAGGAAGGTTTTCGGTCACGCCTGGCTGCATCTTCCCCTGCCAGGTCCGCGACCCGCAATGCTCTCAGCTGTCTCTGCGCCGATCGATACTTTGCGTAATTTTTGTTTTGAAAATGAACTTTTTTATTTACTATTGGATTTTTTTAGTTCTTTTTTGTTTTGTTCCTTTTGTTTAGTTTTTAAGTTTTGCTCGTTCAGATCTTTTGTTGAACGCTTACTTTTTTTTTTTTAACTATTTCTTTCTTTTTTTTTCTTTTTTAAACAATATTTAATTTTTTCTGAAACCACAATAACAAAAATATGTTCTTTGAAGCACACTTTGCTTGCTTTGCTAAATCTAAATAAAGAAAAAAACCTTTTTTACTAAATCTATTGTTAGTGTTAAGTAACAGAAAAAGGAAAGTTTGTGCCTTCACTACTGAAGGAGTATTTCTTTTGGTCGTTTAAATTTGCATTTTTTTGTCGCGTCATATTGCCAAAGTCGGACGGTGAGTGGGTTGAACTGTAGGGACTGTTCGAAGCGCTGGGCACGCTTGCGAACGAAGTCGTGTATCGTAGGGATTTTGTGCGCGTTTCTAATCTCGTAAGCCGGAACGAGTCGGGAGCTGTTTGTGATGTAGCGCAGTGTGATGTTTTGGAATGTTTCTAATTTTCGCATGTTGGTTTTCGCCGTGTTACCGAATAGCTCGCATCCGTACAGCAGGGTTGGCCGAATATGAGATAAGTAAAGCCGAATTTTTTCGCCCCTTCGTAATTTTGAATTTTTGCTTATGAGGGGCATGAGTAATTTCCTCATACCACTCGCTTTGTTTATTGCCTGCTGTACGTGTGCACCCCATGTCAGTTTCTGATCGAGGTGTAACCCTAAGAATTTGTGTGATTTTCGCATCGGTATCTCGGTGCCTCGGAATTCGAGGCGGAGGGAGGGCGTGAATTTTTGCTTCTTGGTAAAGTTGACAAGAACGCTTTTATCGGCGTTAATCTCAACTTTCCAGTCCAGCGTCCACTTTTCTAGCAGGTTAAGATGATTTTGGATACGTCGTACAGATGCGTTGACCTGTTGCGACTGCGAAGAGATCGCAGTGTCATCCGCAAACATGTAGACTTGAGTTTGTGGAGAAGAAGGAAAGTCATTGACAAAGAGGTTGAAGAGGATCGGACTCAAGATTGCCCCCTGGGGGACGCCACAAGAAATCCTCTTGGAAGAGGAGAGCCGACCATCCACAGCGACTCGCAGGGACCTTCCGGAGAGGAAGCTCCTGCAGATCTTTTGCAGATATAATGGAAAATCCATTGCGGCGAGTTTAAGTAGCAGGCCTTCGTGCCACACCTGATCGAAGGCCTTGGCGACGTCTAGGAACAGTACTTCCGTCCGTCCTCGGGAGTTGATTCCGTCCGTTATGTTCTCCACCAAACGAAGGATTTGGTGGGGTGCGGAGGTCTTTCGTCTGAAACCCATCTGCTCAGGTCTTATTAGGTCGTTAGTCCGGATATGGTGATCGAAGAGGGAAAGGATTATCTTCTCGAATACCTTCGAGAGATTTGAGAGGAGGGATATGGGTCGGTGGCTGGCTGGGAGAGACGGATCTTTTCCCGGTTTTGGAATCATGACGACTTTGCCACGCTTCCAATTCCAGGGGAAGTGGGATGCGGTAAGGCAGGCGTTGTAGAGGTTTGTTAATGACGAAATAGCACCGGGGGTGAGATTCATGAGCATCCGGTTGCTAACTTCGTCTAGGCCTGAAGCCTTGCGGGGGTTAAGCTCCTTGATGAGCTGTCTTGTTTCGTCGTCCGTAGTGGGAACTGGGGGTGGGCAGGGGGAGAGGCTAAGCAGGATTAAATTCCTCCTCGCCTCCTCCTCCGTCTTGGTCTTTTCCCAGTCCTAGCGTAGCGTCATGGTGCCGGCGAAATGCTCCGCAAATAGCTCGGCTTTTGCCTCGGCGTCGTGGATATACTCGTCCAAGTGCCTGAGGGAGGCTTTGCTCGAACCCGAGGAAGCGATGCCAGCCTGTAGGCGCTGGACATCGCGCCCGTGATTCGGCTAACCTGCGCGTTCACGCCTTCGATCGTTGGATCGATAAGGCGCGGTAATGAGGCGAACGTCTCGTCAATTGATGATTTGTACATGCTCCAATCTGTACGGATGATGGGGGGAGGGGGAGGAGCCGAGAGATGATCCGTCATAATGTCGATCCTTATAGGATAGTGGTCCGAGGTAAGCGCTTTTATCACTCGTGGAGTACCGTGGCTGTAAAAATTTTTGGTCAGGGCGAAGTCCAGGACGTCGTCTCCCTCAGGACCGTAAGAACTGACGTGCGTCGCCGAGAACGGCGCTTCGATCGAGGCCATCGCCGTCGCTGCAAAATTACGGAGGATCAGTCCGTTAGAAATCCCATGACGACATCCGAATTGGATGCTCTTGGAATTCCAGTCGCCTACATAGATGGCCGGTTTTTCCGTGACGAGCCGCTCCAGGTCAGCCTCCAGGAGCCGTTTGGAACCGGGTTGGTAAACAGAATAGATATGAAGGTTGCCCGTCGAATGATGAATCGAGATACCGATGCTTTCTAATTGGCTAAGGGCATCCGAGTTCAGTGGGGAGTGTTTAATCGTGGATTTTACTGCGATGGCCACTCCACCATGAGGGGTTTTGCGGTCTCGCCGATATATTTTGTAATTTGGTAGCCAAAATTTTTTGGCGTGTGTGAGATGCGTCTCCTGAAGGGCGACGACATCGTAGCTGCCAGAACTGATAAAATGAATAAACTCTTTTGCCCGAGAGAGGATTCCGTTGGCATTCCATGACACCAACGTGAGAAACCGCGGTTCGCGTCTAGTAGCCATTATCCAGGATTACGCCAATCTCCCGTAGGATAAAAAGCTTCTTCTCGGCTAACGACGAGAATTTTGAAAGGTTATCTAAAACCGAAATCATCCAGGCGCCGAGTCCCTGGTTTGAAGCGGGGTGAGAGGGAGGGGAAGGGGGAGAGGGTTGCTGGGAAGGAGGCGAAGGGACCGACGGGCGAGAAGGCTGAGGGGTGGGGGCGGCCGCTGGGGTGAATTTCGCTTGCGCTGCCGCGCGGCGAGGGTCGGCGGGAGAAGGGGGGGGGGAAGGCAAAGGGACGAGGGGCTGGGCGGGGGGGAAGGTAGGGTAGGGTGAGTTGCGGCCGAGAAGATGAATGGAGAGGTGGCGGGGGGAGGGGCGGCCCGGTTGGAGAACCAAGCGTTAGTGGCGGGGATGGGGGCGGGGACAAAATTTTGCGTCGCTCGGGCTGATCCTCGCGACGTGTTTTGAATGGACCGCTGCCTGCGGCTCTCGAGGATGCCCTGGTATGCTTGGCATCCCCGATAATTGGCAGGGTGAAATAGCTTACAATTCACGCACTGCGCCGGCGCAGTGCGATCTCTCTTCGGGCAGTCACTCGTGAGATGCGCCTCGAGGCATTTCACGCAACGCGCGGTATCAGCGCAGTAGTTTTTTGTGTGGCCGAAGTTCTGGCAGCGCTGGCACTGAACGATGCCCTTAGGCTTGACATATGGCCTGACGTCTACATTAGACGAACCCATCAAAACTCTTGTGTCGAGGATCTTGGCGTGATCCTCGCACTTTTCTAGAATAATGTGAAATACCGGGGTGTTCCTCCTGGGGACGGTGTTAAGCCCAGCGGCGCGTTCTTCCCTCGACGGCTTGGTTGACATTATCTGCGTCACTGACTTGACGCCCCAACCAAGCCGTTCGAGGGCTTGTTTTACCGATGCCGCGGTAGCGTGCTCGTGAAGCGAGCGCACGGTGTATTGCGGGAGGCGGTCCTCCGGCAGCTGATAACCCGAGAAAGCTAAGTTACGGGATTTGAGTATGTCCCGCGTCTTGCGGTAGTCCGCAGCGCTTGCACACTGAATGTGCATAGCGCTGCGGCCTTTGACCTTGCAGATGGGCTGCACATGTAGGTCGTCAGATAGGGCTTGGAACGTCGCCTCCCAATTTCTCGTATCCCGCAAAATTAGCACTGGAATTTTCGAGGATTTGGCCGGAGGAACCACCTCCATCGCGGTCGCGGTGTCCCCAGGAGTTATCGGGGCGAAGCGATTCGATGTGGCTGTCAGTGACTCTTGGGATGCAATTCGCATCCGTTTGAGGCTGACAGCCTTCTTGCCTTCGACGAGGGTGAAGCCCTCGTCGGTTTGATGGGTCGCGGGTTTTGGTAGGGCGCCGAGAATTATCGGATTTTCCTGGGTTGCGGAGTATGCTCGCAACACATCAAGTGCCGCCGCGACGGCGGGAGGCAAATTTTGACTTACCGACTGGACCGGCTCGGCTGAGGTGGACTGGTGGTCCATCGGTTGTGGCGTTGAAGAAGGAGGCACGGCCTTGGCGGCGTCCGGCTGTTGCGCCGCGTCGGGAAGCGGCTTTCCCTTCCTCGCGTCTTTTTTTGCCTTGATGGCGGGTTGCTGGACCTCCAGGGGCAGCTGTTGGGGCTTGCACACGGCCGCAGCGGCCGATTTGGCAGATGCCCTCGGCATCGCGGGTTGGAAGGTCGATGGGGGGTGGAGGGAAAAGGGGACGAAGGTGAGGGGTGCGGCTTTCGCCGGGGGGGGGGGGGGGACGGTCGCTCCCGAGTCCGGGGAGACCGTCGTCGCTGTATCGCACAACACACAAGACGCAGTACGAAGTTCGGCGGGCAGACTAATGGTTTCACGAGACCTCGGAGTCAACAAGTCACTAGAAAGATCGCACTCAATCGGAGTAATCGATTAAAGAATCAATCTCTGTAGCTGATCAATGAATCAATCAATAGAATCAATCGAATCAATCAATCGAATCAATCAATAGAATCAATCAATCAATCAATCAATCAATCAGATGATATCGGCACAAACAACCATCAATAAATACGACGGTTGAGACCAGCATAGAAAAGTAAAACCAAAAAAGGACGAACAGGAAAATGAAACACTAGCAACACCTAAGCGACATCCAATGGTAGAAGTTATCGGCAAATAAAAGAGCAAACGCCAATAAAAAAGGTTGTTGAAACCAGCCAATAGAAGCATAAGAAAAGGAGAAAGAACAAAAACATCAAGCACCAGCAACAACTAACCGACATCCAAAGGTAGATGAAATCCGCAAAAAAATTAATAAAAACGACGATTGAATCCCTCAAAGAAAAGTAAAACCATATGTGAACGAACCAGAAAATCAAACACCAGCAACAACTAAGGGACATCAAAATGTAGAAGGTATCGGCAACTGAAAGAACAAACACAAATAACAAAGGCGGTAAAAACCAGCAAATAAAGTAAAACCAGAGGATAAAGAACCAAAATCTGCCTAAATAGCAACAGAAAAAGGATCACAAAAGGTAGAATATTTCGGCTAATAAAAGACCAAACACCAATAAAAAGGCTCTTGAAACCAGCAAACTGAGGTATAACCAAAGGAGAACGAACCAAAATATCAAACATTAGTAACTGAACAACCGACATTACAAAGTAGAATATTTCTGCAAATCAAAGTACAAACACCAATAAGAAGGCGATTGGAACCAGCACATAGAAGTACAACCAAAGCGGAAAGAACAAAAAATCAAACAGTAGCAACAGCTAACCGATATCCAGAGGGATATGGTATCGGAATAAAAACCGTCCATTATAACGATGGTTGAAAACAGCAAAGAAAATAAAACCAAAGGAAAACGAACCAGAAAATCAAACACTTGCTACAACTAACCGACATCCAAAGTTAGAACATATCGGCGAATAAAAGAACCAACACCAATAAAAAAGGCAGATAAAACCAGAAATAAATGTAAAACCAAAGTTGAGCAAACCAAAAAATGCCACAAGAGACAAAACTAACCGACACCCCAAGGGCAAATATTTCGGCAAATAAATGAACAAACACCAATAAAAAAGGCAGTTTTAACAAGAAAATAAAAGTAAAACCAAAGGAGAACGAGCCAAAAAATCAAACATTAGCATCAACTAATCGACATCCAAAAGTAAAAGCTATTGGCCTATAAAAAAACAGCAATTAATAAGAACGACGGTTGTGACTAGCAAAGAAAAGTAAAACAAAAGATGAACGAACCAAAATATCAAACCCTGACAACAACTAACCGGCATTCAAAGTTTGAATATATCGACAAATAAAAGAACAAACACCATTAAAAGAAACAGTTGAAACCAGAAAATACATTAAAACCAAAGTAGAACAAACCAAAAAATGCCACGATAGCATCAACTAACCGAAATCAAAACGACGGTTGTAATCAGCATAGAATAGTAGAACCAAAGGTGAACGAACCAAAAAATCAAACACAGCTAACCGACATCCAAAGGTTGAAGACATCGGTAAATAAAAGATCAACTACCAATAAAAACTGCGGGTGAAACCAGAGAAGAGTAAACCTAAAGGAGCACAAACCATAAAATCAAACACTAGCTACAACTAACCATCATCCAAATTTAGAAGTTATCGCAAAATAAAGAAACACATATATAAACCAGTATAAAAAAGTAAAACCAAAGGAGAACGAAACAGAAAATCAAACACTTACAACAAACAGCTTACCAATATCTAATGGTAGATCATATCAGCAAATAAAAGATCAACCATAAAAAAACGGCGGTTGAAACAAGCAAAGTACACTTCAAGGAGAACTAACCAAAAATCATATACTAGCCACAACTAGCCAACATCCAAATGTAGAAGTAATCGGAAAATAAAAAAAAATTACCAGTAAAAATGGCGGTTGAAACCAGTAAAAAAAGTAAAATCAAAGTAGAACGAAGCAAAAGATCAAACAATAGAATTTACTAACCGAATGCCAAAAGTAGAGGATATCGCCAAATAAAAGAACCTACCAACAATAAAAACGACGGTTGTAACCAGCGAAGTAAAGTAAAACAAAAAGAGAACGAAGTAAAAATCAAACACTGCCAATAACAAACCGACATCTTAAGGTAAAAGTTATCTGTAATAAAAGAACGAACACCAATAAAAAAGGCAGTTGACCCCAGCAAATAAAATAAAACCAAGGGAGAACAAACAATAAATGCCACTATAGCAACAACTAACCCACACCCAAAGATAGAACATATCGGCAAATAAAAGAACCAACACCAATAAAAAAGGCAGTTGAAACCAGAAATAAATGAAAAACCAAACAAGAACAAACCAAAAAATGCCACAATGGACACAACTAAATGACATCCCAAGGGAAAATATATCGTCAAAAAAAGAACAAACACCAATAAAAAGGCAATTGAATCAAAAAAATAATAGCAAAAGCAAAGGAGAACGAACCAAACAATAAAATTTTAGCATCAAATAACCGACATATAATGGTAGAAGATATCGGCAAATAAAAGTACAACCATCAATAAAAAAGACGGTTGTGACTAGCAAATAAAATAAAACAAAAGAAGAACGAACCAAAATATCAAACACTAGCAACAACTAACCGACATCCAAAGTTAAAACATATCGGCGATTAAAAGAACCAACACCAATAAAAAAGGCAGATGAAACCAGAAATAAATGTAAAACCAAAGATGAGCAAACCAAAAAATGCCACAAGAGACAAAACTAACCGACATCCCAAGGGCAAATATTTCGGCAAATAAAAGTACAAACACCAATAAAAAAGGCAGTTTTAACAAGAAAATAAAAGTAAAACCAAAGGAGAACGAACCAAAAAATCAAACATTAGCATCAACTAATCGACATCCAAAAGTAAAAGCTATTGGCCTATAAAAAAAACAGCAATTAATAAGAACGACGGTTGTGACTAGCAAAGAAAAGTAAAACAAAAGATGAACGAACCAAAATATCAAACCCTGACAACAACTAACCGACATACAAAGTTAGAACATATCGGCAAATAAAAGAACCAACACCAATAAAAAAGGCAGTTGAAACCAGAAATAAATGAAAAACCAAACAAGAACAAACCAAAAAATGCCACAATGGACACAACTAAATGACATCCCAAGGGAAAATATATCGTCAAAAAAAGAACAAACACCAATAAAAAGGCAATTGAATCAAAAAAATAATAGCAAAAGCAAAGGAGAACGAACCAAACAATAAAATTTTAGCATCAAATAACCGACATATAATGGTAGAAGATATCGGCAAATAAAAGTACAACCATCAATAAAAAAGACGGTTGTGACTAGCAAATAAAATAAAACAAAAGAAGAACGAACCAAAATATCAAACACTAGCAACAACTAACCGACATCCAAAGTTAAAACATATCGGCGATTAAAAGAACCAACACCAATAAAAAAGGCAGATGAAACCAGAAATAAATGTAAAACCAAAGATGAGCAAACCAAAAAATGCCACAAGAGACAAAACTAACCGACATCCCAAGGGCAAATATTTCGGCAAATAAAAGAACAAACACCAATAAAAAAGGCAGTTTTAACAAGAAAATAAAAGTAAAACCAAAGGAGAACGAACCAAAAAATCAAACATTAGCATCAACTAATCGACATCCAAAAGTAAAAGCTATTGGCTTATAAAAAAACAGCCATTAATACGAACGACGGTTGTGACTAGCAAAGAAAAGTAAAACAAAAAGATGAACGAACCAAAAATATCAAACCCTGACAACAACTAACCGACATACAAAGTTAGAATATATCGACAAAATAAAAGAACAAACACCAATAAAAGAGGCAGTTGAAAATTGAAAATAAATGCAAAACCAATGAAGAACAAATCAAAAAATGCCACAATAGACATCCCTAAGGTAGAGAATATCGGAAAATAAAATAACAAACAGCAACAAAAAAAACGCTTGAAACCAGCAAAAATAAAACCAATAGAGAACTAACAAAAATATCAAACCCTAAAAACAACCCAACTATATCCAATGTGGAAAATATCGTAGAAATGCAAATAAAGTGTGAAGTCACATGCTATCGAGAAACCACGTCGGCTAAATAGAGCTGAAGAAATTTTTCAACTAAACACCGACGCTAAGCATTCAGTTGTCAAGCAAACAATCAATAAACAAAATTGTTCTCTATTGTCAAGGGAGACATATAGTTGCAGCGCAAACTCTTGAAAAGATATTTTTTTGTTTAACATATATTCGCAAATTCCATTTTAAAATTATATTTTTATATTGTCTTATAAATCAACTGTATTTCTTGACGTCGCCATTTTTTCTGAAATATGTTGTTCCGTGAATTTTTATTTATTATTTATTTATTACCTCTATTAATTTATTATTTATTTATTTAGTATATTATGATTTATTTACTTCAGTAATATCGATGCAAAAAGGCCCTCGGTAGCTATTTTGATGTAAATTGCCGTCCGAAAGAACATAACTGTTAAATTCGTGCAATTGGTCGCTTGAAGTAGAAGTGTGTATACAAGTTTTGGATGATAATTGTCAACAAACAAGTAAAGCATTCACAAGGCTTCACAAATATTAAAAAAAAAACTGAATAAATTCCGTTATCATTTTACCAGATTTGGAGAACGTACAACTTATGTACTCACATCCAATTTGATAAATATTATGGCGTAGTGACGATCATAGTTGACTTTTAAGAGAAAGACGTTTCGTGTTTTTGCAAACCGTAGTTTGTAACTTTTAGCTTTCGAATTCGGATTCCTTCCGTGAATGCTATTAGCCACGCTCGAGAGGAAGTTAAGGTGAACGCCAGCGATGTATGATGATAGGCTGCCCCTAACGCCCAATGGTTGTAATCAAAAGAGAACGTACCAAAAAATCAAACAATAGCAACAACTCAACGATATTCATAGGTAGAAGTTGTCGGCAAAAAATAAAAAAACAACCTATAAACACGGCAGTGAAATTGTTGAATATTTCATAATTTAGTGACCTAACTGAAATGACAAAAATAATAAATTGTTCTTTTCCTAACATCAAATCAACCGCCCATATAGAACCACTGTATAAGCATAGTTAGCTGAAGAATTGCTAAACTACAACGCGACACTTTAAAATTTTTTATTTAAATATGTTCAAATTAAAATCCTTTAAAACAGTATTACCTATCTTAAATAGTGAAAAAAAAGGAATATGATATTTAATGCGAGGGCTTTTAGAATATTATAAGAGGAACGATAAGAATTTAATAATAATAATAAAAAATAAAAGCGAAGGAAATTCTCCAAAGGCAGTCAAACTGATAAAACACGGTTAAAAGGCCGGATAAAAACAGATGAGCCCGGATAAAAACCGGATAAAAACCCAATACGTATTTCGGCTACAAAGTAACCATCATCAGGGGTTAAAAAAGGGGGGAAGGGGGACTTGAGAGAGGGCGACTGAAACCAAGACCAGTGGCACGCTCTAAAGTGGATGTCCAGGGCTGTGTCTGTGTATTTATACCTGTTAGGTGGGCAGGGGAGGAAGAAAAAGGGGGGGGACCTAGATGACCTAGGTGATGGGAGAAAAAGGGGGGAGGTCAGTTTAAAAAGAACGCTGTTTATTACACCTAACTCGTTATTCATCAGGGTGTGTCTGTATTTATGAACGTGTAAGCTTTCTGTTGCGTCGAGTTTGGTATTTGGGACTTGTTTAAGCAGTTTGAGGTTATTTGTGTCTAATGGGTGGTTATATTCCAAAATGTGTTTCGCGACGGCCGATTTTTCAAAGCGTCCATGTCTGTAGTGCGCTAAATGTTCTTTAAATCCGATGGAGATATTTCTTTTCGTTTGGCCAATGTAAGACACGTCGCATGTGGGGCACAACACTTGATATATGCCGGATTTTTCTAATGTGGGTATTTTGTCTTTAGGGCTCCCTAATAAAATTTTAATGTTATTTGTATTGTGAAACGTTAATGTATAATTTCCGTTATGAAAAATTTTTGTTAGCCCTTTGTTTAGGGTTGGATGGAAGGGGAGTGAAATAAATTTTTTCTTCCTATCGTCACTTGGAGCAAGCGTAGTACTTGTCTTCTTGTCGAATGTTTTGGATTGCTTGTAAAAAATGTTGTCTATCAATTCGTGTGTGTACCCGTTTTCCAGGGCCGAGTTTTTAATATATTTGACTTCTTTGTCGAAACGTTTTTTATTTAGCGGTGTCGTCAATAGTCTATGTACCATATGGTTGAAAGCCGCGATCTTTTGTTTGTAAGGTTGATTGGAGTCTTTCTTAATATAATTGTTGGTATGGGTCGGTTTCCTGTACACGTCAAATTCTAGTCGTCCATTATTATTAATGATTAAAATGTCAAGAAAAGGTAAAGACTTATTTTCTTCGATTTCGAAGGTGAAGTTGATAGAGTTGTGAAATGAGTTGAGTTCTTGGACGAAGGTGTTAATGATAGAGTTTTGTGTCAAAAATGGAAAAAATGTCATCAACGTACCTGCACCATGTGTTGGGGAAATAGTTTAACGTATTTTTACAGCGTTGCTCAAAAGAATAAAGAAAAATATTTGCTATAAGTGGTGAGAGAGGATTGCCCATTGATGTTCCATTAATTTTTTTATAGAACTTATTGTTAAAAACGAAGTAATTTTGTTCCATGCATAAGTTTGTCAATGTGAGAATTTCTAGAATTTAGTTTTCCTCAACTTGTTTACTTAGTAGGCAGTCCTGGAGGTTTTCGAGCGCGACGTCAATGGGAACACTGGGGAAGAGTTGTTCTACGTCAAATGACACCAGTATTTCATCTTTGTGTATTTTTTTGTTTCTAATATGTTCCAAGAAATTTTGGGTGTTTTTAACGCCGTATGTTTCTTCAATGCCTATACATTTTAATTCCTTAGTGAGGCATTTGGCGATTTTATAAGAGGGTGAGTTGATGGCCGAAACTATAGGTCTCATTTTGTTTCCTGGTTTATGTATTTTGGGAAGGCAGTAAAGTCTTGGAATGGTGGGATTCGCAATTTTCAGAGCGAACGCTAGTTTTTTGACAAATGTGTGTTTGCAACGGTTAACAGTTTCTTTGACTTGTGTCGCGAGTTTTTTAATGGGATTTTTGGAGATCTGGATGTAGGGGCCTGTTTCAATAGTATTTAATGTTATTTCAAGATAGTCCGCTTTGTTTAGAATGACTGTGGTGTTGCCCTTATAAGATTTGGTGTAGACGCAGTCTTTCTTCTTTAAGTTTTGAATGATTTTATAGTCTGTCTTATTTATCTGAAGATTCTTATTTGGCAAATTGTTCATGTTCCGCTCAATGGCGATTTTACTAGCGGTTCTTATATACTGTTTGGTCGTGTCGTTACTATCCTTTATACCACATTCTATATCAATAATCAGGTCGTCAATTGGTGGTTTTTTGGCATGTAATTTTTTGAGTTCTTTCGGCTGGAGAGGAATCTGATCTCGTCATGGGTGAAGTGAACGTTGGAAATATTTTTAACGAAATTAATCTTATCTGGAGACCCGGTAGGACTAAGCTTCTGAAGAGATTTAATTTTCGAATTTATGCCTCTGAGTTTGGTTTGAATTTTATGTTGGTTAACCTCTTTCAACTTTTGAAAGTATTCATTAAAGAAATGATACTCAATGTTATTAAAACTTTTTGTGATAGCGAGGTGTAGGTTGTATGCTTGAAATTCTAGTTGACTACGTATAGCGTATTTGGCACGAATTTCTAAATTGAGCCAATGTTGACGTGCTGATTCTATTGCTTTAGAAGCGTGAGGGTTATTAGGGGGACCGTTAATTTTGATAAATTTGGGGAATAAATGCAAAGATTTGCACTTTTTAAGAAAGTGTTTGTCAATAGATAAAGAGATGATTTTAAATTTTAAGGCATGTAATTTGTTGAGTTCTTCCGGCTGGAGAGCCATAATTAGTTAAGTAAAAGAGAGCGAGCTACAATGGAAAACATAAAATGTAAGCGAAGGAAATTCTCCAAAGCCAGTAAAACTGATAAAACACGGTTAAAAGCCCGGATAAAAACAGATGAACCCGGATAAAAAACGGATAAAAACCCAATACGTATTTTGGCTACAAATTAACCATCATCAGGGGTTAAAAAAGGGAGGAAGGGGGGACTTGAGGGAGGGCGACTTTTAACCGGGTTTTATGGTGAGGTGTGTGCGTATATATAATATATATATATATACACACACAAGAGGATGAATGAAAACGTTTCCGGAATGTTTCAGTAACATATTTCCTGAATTCCAAATAATAACAACAAATTTTTGCCTAAAACAAGCAATATTATAGCCATAACAATTCGATATTTCGTAACAATTTATTCATTTGTAATAATATAAAAGCAGTTTTCAAACCAATTAATTCATGAGTATGGGTAATTTAAAGTTTGAGATTCGAGTAAATATAATGTTTATGACAAAACTTAGTTGGAAATCGAATGCTATTATTCAGGCTTTGCAGAAAGTTCACGGGGATGATGAATCTAAGAAAACTGCAGTTTAGAATGAATTAAATGGTTTAAGCTTGGACGAGAAGACATTAAAGATGATTATCGTATTTTAAGACCATCAACGTCGATCAACGAAGAAACCGTGGTCGCCGCCCAATCAATTGTGGAAGAAGATAGACGAGTTTCAGTGCAAAATTCAATCTAAACAATGGTTACCAAGGGGGTCAAGTGGACCAAAAAATTTCAAAGGCAAACAATCAATCAAGAAGGTTATGGCAATTGTTTTTTGGGATAATGAAGGTGTAATTTACACATATTAATTTTGTCCTCGACACGAATAAAATTTTAATCTATACCTTACAGATCAGATAAGAGCGATTTAGCCTTTTCAACATGCTGTTAACGTCACATTTGCACTTAGTGCGTTGTAACCTAGTAACATGCCTTCCGCCCCTCGCACAACCTCTCTAGGTGCATGCGCCTTTCCCCTACAACCTCCCCTTCATCTCACCCCCCTCTCTTCCTCCCCATCTCCACGACGGCTTTCCACATTGGAATAGTTCTGCGCGAAATTTACATCCCACGAATCCTTGTGGGAGGGTTTATATGTTGTATTTGAAAGTTCTTAAATTATTTTATAACAATGTTAAAAAAAGTTTTTGTATTATATACTGTTGCATTGTTCTTTGTTGTGTTGTTAATTGAAAATTCGCAAATGTTTAAACAAACGTTTAATGTTTATGTACATCTGAATGTGCAACAAATCTAACGTAGGTAATAGTAGAAATCTAAAAATAACCGAATTTATCTTTCGCAGGATATGTCCTCAAAGACCTTAAAAAATTCAGCAATTTTAATTTCCACATATGACATCATGAAATGAATATCAATAGTAATTGAATATTTGTTTAGTTTTGTTACCGTCGTTCAAACAGCGTCGAAAATTCTTGAACATAATCAGAACCAACTAGCGGAAGAAAGCTCTACTAATGAGCATTACATCTGATTCTATCGGACGTCAAGTTCGCGGAAACTAGTACAAGCATACTAGTAGAAGCATATCTTCGCGCCTTGAAAAAACATTCATTTTTCAGACAGATATTTCATCATTGCAAATTTTTTCTTAAGTAAAAACATTCCACATCCGCAGCGATTTTTGTTTTTCCCTTATGTCAAAATAATGGGTTAAAACAATCCCCATACTTTGAAATTTTAAGAATTTTATACTTTCTCCATTATGGGGTACTAATGGTTCACAATTCTGCCAATTTTTGAAGTTTGATCACTTTTAGAAGTGAAATAATATTTTTCTAATTGTTTAAATTTAAATAATTTTTAACGGCCGCAGAAAGAACTTCATGAATACACTGAAATATTTAATCGGTTACATAGACTAAAATCTAAGTAGTTTTAAAATTTCAGCCCTCTAACTTGCCCCGTAGTGTCTAAACATTGACCTATTTTTAAAATTTTAAGAATTTTTAACTGCCAAAGAAATATAAATATCAAAATTTTTTTAATTGCTATTTCTTTTTTTTATAAATCCTACCTCTAAAAAATTTTCTACTCCGTAGCACATTCGGATGTACATAAACCTTGAAAATTTGTTTACATAATTGCCTCCTATATGTTATATATATATGTGATATGCATGTTACATCCTCCTCTGTAGGAAACGTCGATATATAATGATGGACAAATGATTCAAACAAAGTTGTAGTAAATTATATTTCCTACAGCTTTAATTCCAGTATATTTTTCCATTTATCAAATATTAAAGCAAATATTTCAAAATAACGGATAAGTGACGAGAGTAAACACCCACTTTCGAGTGACCGATTTTTACTAAGAACTAATCAGATCTTGCGACTTTCAAAATCATGCTAAATATAAAATTTGGCGTTAACCTGATTATTGGTTTTTGAGTTAGAGCACCCACAAAATAACTGTGACATACTCGTGTCAAAGTCAATTTGTTTTTATTTTCTGATAAGCCATACATATTTCATCTCCATACCCTTTACATTTCAATTGATTTACACATGGCCAGATCGGAAAATACCCTGTTTAGGCAAAAGGCCTCTTCAGGGAAAATTCAGGTGCAGATAGTTCAATTGTATTCGTTTAACCAGTAGTATTTCGATCTTATTGCTTTCTCTGGGGGTGGCTTTTGCCTGGCATTCGCTCGAGACGGAAGGGAAACCCGGCAAAACCTTCCGTACGCAGACGGAATGACTAGATGGTCACTATCGCATTTCCACATGCTCACAGCACCAGTTTTTCACAAAGTTCTTAGTAAATATAACAAATACAAATAAATATATAACAAATAACATTTTGTAATGTGTAACAGTTAAATTGAATATAGCAAAAAATAACAAGGTTCAAATAGGTTTGAATTTATATAACTACTAGTGATAAATAAATATGCTTTTGTTGGACTAGCGCCGTCTATTTCTTTTTCTTCTTTGGCGGCAGCAGGGGCAATCCGTCCTGAGGGCACAGGTGGGGGGAGATAGGGACATTGGTGCTGGGTTAGAGGGGAGGGGCGTCTGGGCAATAGAGCGATAGCGTCGGCTCTATTATCCTGCCGGGGTGGGGCGCATGTGTTTGGGGTGGGTTGGGAGGATAATGGGTAGGGGAGCGAGGATTTGCTGGAAGAGGTGGGGGATGTGTGCCCTCATTCTTTCGGCCGCTCTGCAGCGAAGTCTCGCCATTCGGTGTAGGACCGGTTCTATTTCGGCCCGCGCGCGTACCTCGGCTGTGGGTGTGCGGATCGGAGCCCTCATGATGTTGCGGAGGATGACTCTCTCGATGGCTGCCAGCCTCGAGATGTTATCTTTTGCGAGCGGCGTGATGGCAGGGGTTTCATACTCGATGACGGGTATGATGAATGATTTGTAAAATTGTATGGCCGTCTCCTCGGAGACGCCTTTTCCTCCCGCTCGTACGGCTCGGATAAGGTTGCTGCGCCTGGTTATGGTGGATATCAAGTTTCTCAGATGGGTGGAAAACGTCAGGTGGCGATCGAGGGTAACACCGAGGCATTTCCTCTCTTTCTGAAGGCCGACACTTTTCCCCCAAAGGGTGACGGAAATTGGTTGCTGCGGATCTCCTTGTCCCCCCCCCCCCCTTCGTGAGTGAAGGTCATCATGCTCGATTTTACTGGGATTGGCCGAAGGCGCCACTTTCTCATTCATTCCTCGAGCCGCCGGAAGTCCTTTTGTAGATAACCTTCTGCGGTGTCAGATTTGCGTGCCGTGGCCCACAGCGCCGAGTCGTCTGCGTATTGCGCGAGGGTCACCTGTGGAAGAGCGGGTGAAGACATGTCAGCGCAATACAGAATTAAAAGGAGCGTCGTTAATACCGTTCCTTGGGGCACGCCGGATTTAATGCGGAAGGGATTGGACAGGGTGCCACCTACTTTGACTCTTTCATGTCGGTCGGAGATAAAGGAGTATTGGAAGCGGGATAAGTTGGGTGGGATGTCGGGAATTAGGGAGATTTTTAGGGATAGCCCGTCATTCCGGAGTTTGTCGAATGCCCTTTCGATCTCCATGAAGATCGCGGCCGTGCACCCTCTTTTGTTGTTTTCATCTGCCGCCGTGTTGGTGAGCAGCGTCAGTGCGTCCGTTGTTGTCCTGTGCGCTCGGAATCCGTATTGATGGTCTGGGAGGATGACGCCTGCGTCTAGGATTCTTCGTGCTGGCTATGGCTTCTTTCAGGTCGTCGTCGATGATTCCTTCCTCGGTTTCCTCGCTGATATCTGTGGGGATTAAGTTAAGTATAATGTTCTGCATTACCTCTATGGATTCTCTGTGAAATTTCTCGTCGAACTTTGGTTCGTCGGTCGGCGTGTGTATTTCTTCCAGCACGCGTAAGAATTCCTCCGCTTTTTTTCCTCCGTGCCGAGGCTTTTCCCGTCGTGAACTAGGTGGGAATCTTCTTGTCGTATATCTCCCGAGAAGCCTATGAATCGGTCCTAGATCCTTTTCCTTTCCCTGAAATCTAGACACATGCAAGTTTTCTGGAATAAATCGTATTTTTAATTAAGTACCTTTCATTAGATGATGGCCTGGATCTTGTTCCAAACGGTTTTTAATGCTGGGTCCTTCCTCTTTTCGAATTATCGGTAAATCCTCCAGTTTTCTTGATGAGGGCGACGACGTACTTAAGCAGAGGCGTTTTTACGTCGATTTTCTTCCTTGGGGTGCATTCGTCAGCAGCCTGTTAAATAATATTGTTTAATGTATCGATTGCATTGTCTACCTCAGTGGTTGTCTTAGGTCTCTCTGCAGGGAGTAATCCTTCGGCGATGATTTCTTCGAACATTGTAAAGGTTGGTTTTTGCTCAATCCTTATTGTTTATCGTCCGTCTCGGTCTTTTGGCGGATCCTCCGGTGGCGATGGGGTAGATGAGTGGCAGGTGGTCCGACGTGATGGTATCCTCGGCTTTGACGACCCCGACAAATTGGGCGTGCCAGCTCGCGTGCAATCTGGCGTGCCAGCTCGCGTGCCAGCTCGCATGCCTGTTCGTGAGCCTGCTCGCGTCCCGGCTTGCGTGCCAGGTCGCATACAAGCTCGCGTGCCAGCTCGCGTGCAAGCTCGCGTGCCAGCTCGCGTGCAAGCTCGCGTGCCAGCTCGCGTGCCAGCTCGCGTGCAAGCTCGCGTGCCAGCTCGCGTGCCAGCTCGCGTGCAAGCTCGCGTGCCAGCTCGCGTGCAAGCATGCGTGCCAGCGTGCGTGCCAGCGTGCGTGCCAGCGTGCGTGCCAGCGTTCGTGCCCGCGTGCGTGTCAACGTGCGTGCCAGTGTGCGTGGCAGCGGGCGTGCCAGCGTGCGTGGCAGCGTGCGTGCCAGCGTGTGTGGCAGCGTGCGTTGCAGCGTGCGTGGCAGCGTGCGTGGCAGCGTGCGTGGCAGGGTGCGTGGCAGCGTGCGTGGCAGCGTGCGTGTCAGCGTGTGTGCCAGCGTGCGTGCCGGCGTGCGTCTTAGCGTGCGTGCCAGTTTGCGTGCCACCGTGCATGCGTAGATTGGAGCGTTAAATCATTCAACACTTGACCTACGCCAAAAAGAAAAGAAAGTTGGCGAGTGTAGTAACAACATCGTAGAGAAGGATCGAGGGGATGAGAGTAAATGGTTGTGTTCGCAAACGCATAATCTTTACGATCATAATTTTTCTATTCTTTTTCGAATTATTTAGGCGCAAATATTATCAGCATATCGCTTTTTTTCGAATTACGAATTATCAAGGTTTTCGAATTATCCAGGTATGAAGTTTGCTTATTGGGTTTTAAAATAAAAGAAATTTCGAATTATACAGAAATTTTGAACTAAAGAAATTCTAATTATCTAGGTTTTACTGTACTTGTAAATTGTATGCATACGCAGATGCACCATCACATAAAATCCAAATTTTTATCCCCGTATTATACTGATAGAAGGGGCATTTTCCTAGACGCTTCTAACTGTTCGTCTATAGATACATTTTCATCTTGGGTGTATAATTTCTGCAAATTTTCCACCCAAAAATCCCAAACAACGCGTATGGGTGCCAGTCTGTCACCTTTCCGGTGCTCTTTTCTGCCATCTCTATTGTCAAATATTAAAACTCCTGTAATTTTATAAAATCCTTCAAGAGACATGACGGCACTAAAAATCGGCCTACCATGTACTTCGTCCCGCAAACTTTTCAGTGATCCGTTATGAGATCTGTAAACGCCAGCCAATACCAAAATCCAATATATGGCTCTATGTGAGCATAGTCCTCATCTTTCCAAGCTTTTTCATTGACACGCCTATCTTCCATATTGGCCATTGTTATAATTTCGTTAGTGATAATTATCATGCCAAAAGATGATTTTTGGGTGGTTATGCGACTTGTGTGATATCTTGTTAGTCCTAGAGAAAATTCTATTACGTTATGAGACGACTTGATTTACAAATCCATGCAATCCTTTTTATCTTTTGAGATCATCAAGACGAATCTTCTAAAATAAGGCCATCCTTACTTTCAGAATATTCCGTCGAATATCCTTCATATTCCTCGTTATCTTCTAATTCTGAGACATTTTTACTTAAATCCTCATCATGAAAATATTCATCATTAGAATCACAAAATATATCCATTGTTAGGGTCTGAAAGATGAAAGTTTTTAGGAAAAGAATAATAATATTTTCACGTTTAATTAGGAATTAGAAATTACAAAGCAATAAAAATAAAATATTACCTAAATTTAGCTATAATTTCACAGTTTTCCTTCAAATAAGTTTTCAATCTCACAGCGAGAATTCAAAACTGATAGATTGTTATTGAAACGCTTTAATTTGTATTGTGAGTCATTATATGGCAAACGACAAACGTGTCACCACCAGAAGGAGCGTAATTCATTTATTTCCAAGAAATCCATATATTTTGTTTAACTTCCTGTTCATCGATTTAGTACTATATACGACAAAATTCAGATATGGCCATCACATGACAATCTCCATACTTGTAATACTTCTAAACTTCCAAATAGGTTAAATTATAATAAATATTTAAGGAACTGCAAGAAAAATTCCAAGACTTAACAAAGAACCGAAATAAACTCAAATGGTAGCATTCTGATACTTGATTTTAGCCACGAATATCCAACAATTAAGATAAGAACAAGAAATCCAAACCAAGACTAATGCAGGTAAGTTTCCCAAAGTTCACGTACTGAATTGATTAATCATATATTCACAGGAAATGTTTCAGTATGTGTTAGTCATTCCAAGAAATTCTCATACCATAAATACGACTTGTAGCTCTTAGTTTATCTATGATAGCTGAAAATTGTAAAACAAATCAATAGAGCATTATCAGTATCAAGAATAAGGTCAGGCTCAACCGTGTGGAATTCTGAATTGTGCCACGCTCTTCATTGGCTGGAATGGTCAACTTTTGATGACAGTGTCAGACAACGTGTAAGTGAGATAGTGACCACAAGTTCCACCAACCAATTTAACCAATTGTGTTTCTATTTTGAACGAGTTTAACTTAGGCCTGAAATTCGCCCCTAGCCTCCATTTATCTACACGTGTGTTGAAGAATCTAGTCGTCCATTGTGATTTGGCACTACAAAAAGAATCTCATTCGTTTAAGCACGTTTTTGCTTGTAAAATTTCTTCCTTCCTCAATGTTCCTCGACCCAGACCACTATCTCGCTCTCACTCTCCCGCCTTACTTTCAAGTTTTAAAACAATTTTATTGTCCAAAAGGCTGATCTGTAATAAAAGTACGAACCCCAATTAAAACGGCGGGTAAAACCAGCTAAGAAAACTAAAAGCAAAGGAAAACGAACCAAAACATCGAATACTATAACAACTAACCGAAATTAAAAGGCAGAAAATATCGGCATCTAAAAGAACAAACACAAATAAAAAGGCGGTTGAAAGCAGCAAATAATGTAAAACCAAAGGAGAACGAACCACAAATTCAAACACTAGCAATAACTAACCGACATCTAAAAGTAGATTATATCGGGAAATTAAAGAACAAAACCCAATAAAAAAGACGCTTGAAACAGGCAAATAGAAGCAGGTAAAACCAAATGAGAAAGTACGAACAAATTAAACATTAGCAACAACAAACCGACATCCAAAATTAGAATATATCTACAAATAAAAGAGAAACACTAATAATAGAGACGGGTGAAACCAGCAATGGAAATAAAAATTTAAGAAAACGAACAATAAAATGCCACAATAGCATCAACTAACCGCCAACTAAAGGTAGAAGATATCGGTACATGAAAGAACGATCACCAATAAAAAAGGCGGTTGAAAACAGCAAATAAAAGTAAAACAAAGGAGACCGAAACAAAAAATCAAAAACTAGGGACAACTAACCGATATCCAATGGTAGATGATATCGGAAAAAACCACCAATAAAAACAAAGGTTGAAAGCAGCAAACAAATGTAAAACCAAAGGAGAATAAAAAAATACCACTATAGCAACACCTAACCGACATCCAAATGTAGTTATTATCGAAAAAAAGAACAACCAACAAAAACGAAGGTTGAAAGCAGCAAAGAAAAGTAAAACCAAAAGAGACGTACCAAAAAATCAAACACTAGAAGAACTAACCGACATCCAAAGGTAGAATATACCAACAACTAAAAGAACGAATACCAAAAAAGGGCGGTTGAATCCAACAAATACAAGTAAAACCAAAGGAGAAACAACTAAAAATCAAGCAAATGTGGACGATATCGTCAATAAGACAAACCACCACTAAAAATAGCGGTTCTATCCAACAAAGTAAAAACCAAAAAGAACTAACAAAAATATCAAACATTATCAACAACCAAACGACATACAAAATCGTCTAAATGCAGATAAAGAGTGAAGTCACAAGAAATCGAGAAACCTCGGCGACTGAATAGAGCATAAGAAATTCTTCAATTAACACTGACGCTAGGCATTCAGTTCTTAAGCTAACAATTAATAAACAAAATTGTTTTCTAAAGTCAAGGGTGACATATTTTTACAAAGTAATCTATTGAAAAGGTCATTTTTTTAACATATATTCGCAAATTCCATTTTAAGATAATATTTTTATTTTGTCTAATAAGATAACTGTATTTCTTTATGTCGCCAGTTTTTATTAAATATGTTTTTCGATGAATTATCTGATAGGTGGAGTCCCTGTAGACTGCTATTTTACGAATAAATTAAAATTTCTCCGAAATTACAGGTTTTACGAAAATTTGTTTTGTACAAAAGTGGTAGAGGATATTATCCTCTACAACATTGCTGTTTAAGAATATTGCTTATAATGATGTCAAAGTAAATATTTGAAAAAACTCGAATAAATCATAACATTTTCCAAACGTTGCGTTCTAGGAAAAAGGTTTCAAACGTACATTGTACAAAAAAACTTTATCCAAAATTTTTAAATAAATTGTTATTGTACATCATGAAGTTTAAATGGAGAAAATTAATAAAACGAAAAAGTGACCTGGAGACTTCGGGTTTACCGATTTGTGCCAATAACTAATCATTTCATTGGCCTTTAACAATGATGTAAATAAAAAATTTCGCATCGCTGATATCAATAGTCTTTTAGTTAGAGTGCCTATAAGATCCCAATCACATATAAGCAAGAAAATAGTCAAAACGTATTCAGAGGACCTCAAAACGTTTATTACCGTTCAAATCTTGAAATCGATTTTTTTCAAGAAAACAATACTTTCCACAATAGTATAGTGAAATTAATAAAAATCTATGTTGGTTGGTTGTTCCATGTCATCCTCTTAAAACGCGAATGGCTCGATCAAATATGTAGACATAAACATGAAATTTTCCGGAGTTAATCTCCTCGGATAATAACATGCTCATAGGAAGGAGAATTTCCGAAAAGCACCCAGAGTTAAACTCCGGACAATGATTTGCTATCTCCAAAAGATAACACGTCAAAATCTACAGTTTAACGTGCAGGCATATTTTTATGAGATTCAAATTACCAAGAACAGATTAAATGTGGCTGGAAAAATGCAGTAGCAGGGGGACAATGTCGAGCAGGTGGGTGTGATACCGTACCTGCTGCCGATTACTTTATCGCGGGCTCAAATACCGCGTAATACCTAGTTTTTTTCGTTTTAACCAACATCATTATATTAATTTGTAGTATTATTATTTATTTTTTAACACTATTATATAATTATTTATTTTCTATTATATTAGGATATATTGACTTCATTAAAAACGACAAACAAAACCCTATTGGAAGCTGATTTGATGTGAATTGCCGTCCAAAAGAACATAATTGTTAAATTCGTGCTATTCCTCACTTGAAGGGGAAGTCTGTATACACGTTATTGGATGTTAACTGTCGAAAAACCAAAAAAGGATTCATAAATCTTCACAGCAGCAAATAAAAGCAAAACCAAAGGAGAACGAATCAAAAATTCAATCACTAGCAAGAACTAACCTACATCCAAAGGCAGAGTATATCGGCTAAAAAAGAACCACCAATGAAAACAAAGGTTGAAACCAGCAAAGAAATGTAGAACCAAAGGAACCAGAAAATCAAACACTAGCAATAACAAACCGACACCCAAAGGTAGATTATATTGGCAAATAAAAGAACAAACACCAAAAAAGGAGCTTAAAACCAGCAAATAGAGGTAAAACAAAAAAAGGACCAACCAAAACATCAAACTCTAGACACAAATAACCGACATCAAAAGGTAGATTATATCGCCAAATAAAAGAACGAACACCAATAATAAAGACGCTTGAACCAGGCTAATGAAAGTAAAACCAAACGAGAATGAAGAAAAAATTGCAACAGTAGCGAAAACTATCCGACATACAAAGGTAGATGATATCGGCACAAACAACCATCAATAAATACGACGGTTGAGACCAGCATAGAAAAGTAAAACCAAAAAAGGACGAACAGGAAAATGAAACACTAGCAACACCTAAGCGACATCCAATGGTAGAAGTTATCGGCAAATATAAGAGCAAACGCCAATAAAATAGGTTGTTGAAACCAGCCAATAGAAGCATAAGAAAAGGAGAAAGAACAAAAACATCAAGCACCAGCAACAACTAACAGACATCCAAAGGTAGATGAAATCCGCAAAAAAATTAATAAAAACGACGTTTGAAACCCTCAAAGGAATGTAAAACCATATGTGAACGAACCAGAAAATCAAACACCAGCAACAACTAAGGGACATCAAAATGTAGAAGGTATCGGCACCTGAAAGAACAAACACAAATAACAAAGGCGGTAAAAACCAGCAAATAAAGTAAAACCAAAGGATAACGAACCAAAATCTGCCTAAATAGCAACAATAAACGATCACAAAAGGTAGAATATTTCGGCTAATAAAAGACCAAACACCAATAAAAAAGGCTTTTGAAACCAGCAAACTGAAGTATAACCATAGGAGAACGAACCAAGATATCAAACATTAGTAACTGAACAACCGACATTACAAAGTAGAATATATCTGCAAATCAAAGTACAAACACCAATAAGAAGGCGATTGGAACCAGCACATAGAGGTACAACCAAAGCAGAAAGAACCAAAAAATCAAACAGTAGCAACAGCTAACCGATATCCAGAGGGATATGGTATCGGAATAAAAACCGTCCATTATAACGATGGTTGAAAACTGTAAAGAAAATAAAACCAAAGGAAAACGAACCAGAAAATCAAACACTTGCTACAACTAACCGACATCCAAAGTTAGAACATATCGGCGAATAAAAGAACAACACCAATAAAAAAGGCAGATGAAACCAGAAATAAATCAAAAACCAAACAAGAACAAACCAAAAAATGCCACAATGGACACAACTAACCGACATCCAAAGGTAGAATATATCGACAAATAAAAGAACAAACACTAATAAAAGAGGCAGTTGAAAATAGAAAATAAATGCAAAACCAATGAAGAACAAACCAAAAAATGCCACAATAGACATCCCTAAGGTAGAGAATATCGGAAAATAAAATAACAAACAAACCAGCAAAAATAAAACCAATAGAGAACTAACAAAAATATCAAACCCTAAAAACAACCCAACTATATCCAATGTGGAAAATATCATAGAAATGCAAATAAAGTGTGAAGTCACATGCTATCGAGAAACCACGTCGGCTAAATAGAGCAGAAGAAATTTTTCAACTAAACACCGACGCTAAGCATTCAGTTGTCAAGCAAACAATCAATAAACAAAATTGTTCTCAATTGTCAAGGGAGACATATTGTAACAACGCAAACTCTTGAAAAGATATTTTTTGTTTAACATATATTCGCAAATTCCATTTTAAAATTATATTTTTATATTGTCTTATAAATCAACTGTATTTCTTGACGTCGCCATTTTTTCTGATATATGTTGTCCCGTGAATTTTTATTTATTATTTATTTATTACCTCTATTAATTTATTATTTATTTATTTAGTATATTATGATTTATTTACTTCAGTAATATCGATGCACAATGGCTCTCGGTAGCTATTTTGATGTAAATTGCCGTCCGAAAGAACATAACTGTTAAATTCGTGCAATTGGTCGCTTGAAGTAGAAGTGTGTATACAAGTTTTGGATGATAATTGGCAACAAACAAGAAAAGCATTCACAAGGCTTCACAAATATTTTAAAAAAACTGAATAAATTCCGTTATCACTTTACCAGATTTGGAGAACGTACAACTTATGTACTCACATCCAATTTGATAAATATTATGGCGTAGTGACGATCATAGTTGAGTTTAGGGAGAAAGACGTTTCGTGTTTTTGCAAACTGTAGTTTGTAACTTTTAGCTTTCGAATTCGGATTCCTTCCGTGAATGCTATTAGCCACGCTCGAGAGGAAGTTAAGGTGAACGCCAGCGATGTGTGATGATAGGCTGCCCCTAACGCCCAATGGATGTAATCAAAAGAGAACGTACCAAAAAATCAAACAATAGCAACAACTCAACGAAATTCAAAGGTAGAAGTAGTCGGCAAAAAATAAAAAAACAACTTATAAACACGGCAGTGAAATTATTGAATATTTCATAATTTAGTGACCTAACTGAAATGACAAAAATAATAAATTGTTCTTTTCCTAACATCAAATCAACCGCCCATATAGAACCACTGTATAAGCATAGTTAGCTGAAGAATTGCTAAACTACAACGCGACACTTTAAAATTTTTTATTTAAATATGTTCAAATTAAAATCCTTTAAAACAGTATTACCTATCTTAAATAGTGAAAAAAAGGAATATGATATTTAATGTGAGGGCTTTTAGAATAATGTAGGAACAACTGATCTTAAAGGTCTATAATTATAAAAGATTTCATCTAAAGTAAAAATAGAGGGAAGTGAACTGTTCCAAAGAATTAAATTATCTAAAGTAGTTTTCGAATGAATTTTCAATGTAAACTATTCCGAGAAGATCGCTTTAATGATTATTAATAGCAAAGCAATACGAATGTGATTATAATTTAACAATAATAAAATACATGTCAATGTGAGAATTTCTAGAATTTTGTTTTCCTCAACTCGTTTACTTAGTATGCAGTCCTGGAGGTTTTCGAGCGCGACGTCAATGGGAACGCTGGGGAAGAGTTGTTCTACGTCAAATGACACCAGTTTTTCATCTTTGTGTATTTTTTTGTTTCTAATATGCTCCAAGAAATTTTGGGTGTTTTTAACGCCGTATGTTTCTTCAATGCCTATACATTTTAATTCCTTAGTGAGGCATTTGGCGATTTTATAAGAGGGTGAGTTGATGGCCGAAACTATAGGTCTCATTTTGTTTCCTGGTTTATGTATTTTGGGAAGGCAGTAATGTCTTGGAATGGTGGGATTCGCTATTTTCAGAGCGAACGCTAGTTTTTTGTCAAATGTGTGTTTGCAACGGTTAACAGTTTCTTTGACTTGTGTCGCGAGTTTTTTAATGGGATTTTTGGAGATCTGGATGTAGGGGCCTGTTTCAATAGTATTTAATGTTCTTTCAAGGTAGTCCGCTTTGTTTAGAATGACTGTGGTGTTGCCCTTATAAGATTTGGTGTAGACGCAGTCTTTCTTCTTTAAGTTTTGAATGATTTTATAGTCTTCTTCTTATTTGGCAAATTGTTCATGTTCCGCTCAATGGCGATTTTACTAGCGGTTCTTATATACTGTTTGGTCGTGTCGTTACTATCCTTTATACCACATTCTATATCAATAATCAGGTCGTCAATTGGTGGTTTTTTGGCATGTTATTTTTTGAGTTCTTTCGGCTGGAGAGGAATCTGATCTCGTCATGGGTGAAGTGAACGTTGGAAATATTTTTAACGAAATTAATCTTATCTGGAGACCCGGTAGGACTAAGCTTCTGAAGAGATTTAATTTTCGAATTTATGCCTCTGAGTTTGGTTTGAATTTTATGTTGGTTAACCTCTTTCAACTTTTGAAAGTATTCATTAAAGAAATGATACTCAATGTTATTACAATTTTTTGTGATAGCGAGGTGTAGGTTGCATGCTTGAAATTCTAGTTGACTACGTTTAGCGTATTTGGCACGAATTTCTAAATTGAGCCAATGTTGACGTGCTGTTTCTATTGCTTTAGAAGCGTGAGGGTTATTAGGGGGACCGTTAATTTTGATAAATTTGGGGAATAAATGCAAAGATTTGCACTTTTTAAGAAAGTGTATGTCAACAGATAAAGAGATGATTTTAAATTTTAAGGCATGTAATTTGTTGAGTTCTCCGGCTGGAGAGCCATAATTAGTTAAGTAAAAGAGAGCGAGCTACACTGGAAAATATATAAAATGTAAGCGAAGGAAATTCTCCAAAGCCAGTCAAACTGATAAAACACGGTTAAAAGGCCGGATAAGAACAGATCAACCCGGATAAAAAACGGATAAAAACCCAATACGTATTTTGGCTACAAATTAACCATCATCAGGGGTTAAAAAAGGGAAGAAGGGGGACTTGAGGGAGGGCGACTTTTAACCGGGTTTTATGGTGAGGTGTGTGCGTATATATAAAATATATATTTTTATATACACACATGAGGGTGAATGAAAACGTTTCCGGAATGTTTCAGTAACATATTTCCTGAATTCGAAATAATAACAGCAAATTTTTGCCTAAAACAAGCAATATTTTAGCCATAACAATTCAATATTTCGTAACAATTTATTCATTTGTAATAATATAAAAGCAGTTTTCAAACCAATTAATTCATGAGTATGGGTAATTTAAAGTTTGAGATTCGAGTAAATATAATGTTTATGACAAAACTTAGTTGGAAATCGAATGCCATTATTCAGGCTTTGCAGAAAGTTCACGGGGATGATGAATCTAAGTTTATGAATGAATTAAATGGTTTAAGCTTGGACGAGAAGACATTAAAGATGATTATCGAAGTGGAAGACCATCAACGTCGATCAACGAAGAAACCGTGGTCGCCGCCCAATCAATTGTGGAAGAAGATAGACGAGTTTCAGTGCAAATGATAGCCAAATGTTTAGCCTTCTCATATGGCTCAGCTCATTCAATACTCAAAGATAGTTTAGGATTAAGCATGCTTTCTGCTAGATGGGTACCGAAAGCGTTGCGCCCTGAACACAAGACTCAGAGAGTTGACCATGCAGTTGAGTTCCTCAACCGATTTGATGCAGGCCCAGAAGATTTTGTTTCGCCGAATAGAGACTGGTGATTAAACATGGATCTACCAGTACGATCCGGAAAGCAAAATTCAATCTAAACAATGGTTACCAAGGGGGTCAAGTGGACCAAAAAATTTCAAAGGCAAACAATCAATCAAGAAGGTTATGGCAATTGTTTTTTGGGATAATGAAGGTGTAATTTACACATATTAATTTTGTCCTCGACACGAATAAAATTTTAATCTATACCTTACAGATCAGATAAGAGCGATTTAGCCTTTTCAACATGCTGTTAACGTCACATTTGCACTTAGTGCGTTGTAACATAGTAACATGCCTTCCGCCCCTCGCACAACCTCTGTAGGTGCATGCGCCTTTCCCCTACAACCTCCCCTTCATCTCTCCCCCTCTCTTCCTCCCCATCTCCACGACGGCTTTCCACATTGGAATAGTTCTGCGCGAAATTTACATCCCACGAATCCTTGTGGGAGGGTTTATGTGTTGTATTTGAAAGTTCTTAAATTATTTTATAACAATGTTAAAAAAAGTTTTTGTATTATATACTGTTGCATTGTTCTTTGTTGTGTTGTTAATAGAAAATTCGCAAATGTTTAAACAAACATTTAATGTTTATGTACTTCTCAATGTGCAACAAATCTGACGTTGGTAATAGTAGAAATCTAAAAATAACCGAATTTGTCTTTCGCAGGATATGTCCTCAAAGACCTTAAAAAATTCAGCAATTTTAATTTCCACATATGACATCATGAAATGAATATGAATAGTAATTGAATATTTGTTTAGTTTTGTTACCGTCGTTCAAACAGCGTCGAAAATTCTTGAACATAATCAGAACCAACTAGCGGAAGAAAGCTCTAGTAATGAGCATTACATCTGATTCTATCGGACGTCAAGTTCGCGGAAACTAGTACAAGCATACTAGTAGAAGCATATCTTCGCGCCTTGAAAAAACATTCATTTTTCAGACAGATATTTCATCATTGCAAATATTTTCTTAAGTAAAAACATTCCACATCCGCAGCGATTTTAGTTTTTCCCTTGTGTCAGAATAATGGGTTAAAACAATCCCCATACTTTGAAATTTTAAGAATTTTATACTTTCTCCATTATGGGGTACTAATGGTTCACAATTCTGCCAATTTTTGAAGTTTGATCACTTTCGAGTAAACGATTTTTACTAAGAACTAATCAGATCTTGCGACTTTCAAAATCATGCTAAATATAAAATTTGGCGTTAACCTGATTATTGGTTTTTGAGTTAGAGCACCCACAAAATAACTGTCACATACTCGTGTCAAAGTCAATTTGTTTTTATTTTCTGATAAGCCATACATATTTCATTTACATACCCTTTACATTTCAATTGATTTAAACATGGCCAGATCGGAAAATACCCTGTTTAGGCAAAAGACCTCTTCAGGGTAAATTCAGGTGCAGATAGTTCAATTGTATTCGTTTAACCAGTAGTATTTCGATCTTATTGCTTTCTCTGGGGGTGGCTTTTGCCTGGCATTCGCCCGAGACGGATGGGAAACCCGGCAAAACCTTCCGTACGCACACGGAATGACTAGATGGTCACTATAGCATTTCCACTTGCTCACAGCACCAGTTTTTCACAAAGATCTTAGAAAATATAACAAATACAAATAAATATATAACAAATAACATTTTGTAATGTGTAACAGTTAAATTGAATATAGCAAAAAATAACATGGTTCAAAAAGGATTGAATTTATATAAATACTAGTGATAAATAAATATGCTTTTGTTGGACTAGCGCCGTCTATTGCTTTTTCTTCTTTGGCGGCAGCAGGGGCAATCCTTCCTGAGGGCACAGGTGAAGGGAGATAGGGACTTTGGTGCTGGGGTAGAGGGGAGGGGCAATAGAGCGATAGCGTCGCCTCTATTATCCTGCCGGGGTGGGGCGCATGTGTTTGAGGTGGGTTGGGAGGATAATGGGTAGGGGAGCGAGGATTTGCTGGAAGAGGTGGGGGATGTGTGCCCTCATTCTTTCGACCGCTCTGCAGCGGAGTTTTGCCATTCGGTGTAGGACCGGTTCTATTTCGGCACGCGCGCGTACCTCGGCTCTGGGTGTGCGGATCGGAGCCCTCATGATGTTGCGGAGGATGACTCTTTAGATGGCTGCCAGCCTCGAGATGTTTTCTTTTGCGAGCGGCGAGATGGCAGAGGCGCCATACTCGATGACCGGTCTGATGAATGATTTGTACAATTGTATGGCCATCTCCTCGGAGACGCCTTTTCCTCCCGCTCGTACGGCTCGGATAAGGTTGCTGCGCCTGGTTATGGTGGATATCAAGTTTCTCAGATGGGTGGCGAACGTCAGGTGGCGATCGAGGGTAACACCGAGGCATTTCCCCTCTTTCTGAAGGCCCACACTTTTCACCCAAAGGGTGAGGGAAATCGGTTGCTGCGGACCTCCTTGTTCCCCCCCCCCCCTTCGTGAGTGAAGGTTATCAGAATCGATTTTTCTGGGATTGGCCGAAGGCGCCACTTTCTCATTCACTCCTCGAGCCGCCGGAAGTCCTTTTGTAGATAACGTGCTGCGGTGTCAGATTTGCGTGCCGTGGCCCACAGCGCCGAGTCGTCTGCGTACTGCGCGAGGGTCACCTGTGGAAGAGCGGGAGAAGACATGTCAGCGCAATACAGAATTAAAAGGAGCGTCGTTAATACCGTTCCTTGGGGCACGCCGGATTTAATGCGGAAGGGATTGGACAGGGTGCCACCTACTTTGACTTTTTCATGTCGGTCGGAGATAAAGGAGTATTGGAAGAGGGATAAGTTGGGTGGGATATCGGGAATTAGGGAGATTTTTAGGGATAGCCCGTCATTCCAGAGTTTGTCGAATGCCCTTTCGATCTCCATGAAGATCGCGGCCGTGCACCCTCTTTTGTTGTTTTCTTCTGCCGCCGTGTTGGTGAGCAGCGTCAGTGCGTCCGTGGTTGTCCTGTGCGCTCGGAATCCGTATTGATGATCTGGGAGGATGCCGCCTGCGTCTAGGATTCTTCGTGCTGTCCATGGCTTCTTTCAGGTCGTCGTCGATGATTCCATCCTCGGTTTCCTCGCTGATATCTGTGGGGATTAAGTTAAGTATAATATTCTGCATTACCTATATGGATTCTCTGTGAAATTTCTCGTCGAACCTTGGATCGTCGGTCGACGTGTGTATCTCTTCCAGCACGCGTAAGAATTCCTCCGCTTTTTTTTCCTCCGTGCAGAGGCATTTCCCGTCGTAAACTAGGGCGGAATCTTTTTGTCGTATATCTCCTTAGAAGCCTTTGAATCGGTCCTAGATCGTTTTCCTTTCCCTGAAATCTAGACACATGCAAGTTTTCTGCAATAAATCGTATTTATAATCAAGTACCTTTCATTAGATGATGGCCTGGATCCTGTTCCAAACGGTTTTTAATGCTGGGTCCTTCCTCTTTTCGAATTATCGGTAAATCCTCCAGTTTTCTTGATGAGGGCGACGACGTACTTAAGCAGAGGCGTTTTTACGTCGATTTTCTTCCTTGGGGTGCATTCGTCAGCAGCCTGTCAAATAATATTGTTTAATGTATCGATTGCATTGTCTACCTCAGTGGTTGTCTTAGGTCTCTCTGCAGGAAGTAATCCTTCGGCCATGATTTCTTCGAACATTGTAAAGGTTGGTATTTGCTCAATCCGTATTGTTTATCGTCCGTCTCGGTCTTTTAACGGATCCTCCGGTGGCGATGGGGTAGATGAGTGGCAGGTGGTCCGACGTGATGGTATCCTCGGCTTTGACGACCCCGACAAATTGGGCGTGACAGCTCGCGTGCAATCTGGCGTGCCAGCTCGCGTGCCAGCTCGCATGCCAGTTCGTGAGACTGCTCGCGTCCCGGCTTGCGTGCCAGGTAGCATACAAGCTCGCGTGCTAGCTCGCGTGCAAGCTCGCGTGCCAGCTCGCGTGCCAGCATGCGTGCTAGCGTGCGTGCCAGCGTGCGTACCAGCGTTCGTGCCAGCGTGCGTTCCAGCGTGCGTGCTAGCGTGCGTGCCAGCGTGCGTGCCAGCGTGCGTGCCAGTGTGCGTGGCAGCGTGCGTGCCTGCGTGCGTGCCAGCGTGCGTGCCAGCGTGCGTGCCAGCGTGCGTGTCAGCGTGCGTGGCAGCGTGCGTGCCAGCGTGCGTGCCAGCGTGCGTGACAGCGTGCGCGGCAGCGTGCGTGGCAGCGTGCGTGGCATCGTGCGTGGCAGCGTGCGTGGCAGCGTGCGGGGCTGCGTGCCTGGCAGCGTGCGTGGCTTCGTGCCTGGCAGCGTGCCTGCCAGCGTGCGTGCCGGCGTTCGTGTTAGCGTGCGTGCCAGCTTGCCTGTCACCGTGCATGCGTAGATTGGAGCGTGAAATCATTCAACACCTGACCTACGCCAAAAAGAAAAGAAAGTTGGCGAGCGTAGTAACAACATCGTGGAGAAGTATCGAGGGGATGAGAGTAAATGGTTGTGTTCGCAAACGCATAATCTTTATCATCATAATTTTTCTATACTTTTTCGAATTATTTAGGCGCAAATATAATGAGCATATCGCTTTTTTTCGAATTAGGAATTATCAAGGTTTTCGAATTACCCAGGTATGAAGTCTGCTTATTGGGTCTTAAAATTAAAGAAATTTCGAATTATACAGAAATTTTGAACTAAAGAAATTCTAATTATCTAGGTTTTACTGTACTTGTAAATTGTATGCATACGCAGATCACATAAAATCCAAATTTTATCCCCGTATTAAACTGATAGAAGGGGCATTTTCCTAGACGCTTCTAACTGTTCATCTATAGATACATTTTCATCTTGGGTGTATAATTTCTGCAAATTTTCCACCCAAAAATCCCAAACAACGCGTATGGGAGCCAGTCTGTCACCTTTCCGGTGCTCTTTTCTGCCATCTCTATTGTCAAATATTAAAACTCCTGTAATTTTATAAAATCTTTCAAGAGACATGACGGCACTAAAAATCGGCCTACCATGTACTTCGTCCCGCAGACTTTTCAGTGATCCGTTATGAGATCTGTACACGCCAGCCAATACCAAAAGTCCAATATATGGCTCTATGTGAGCATAGTCCTCATCTTTCCAAGCTTTTCCATTGTCACGCCTATCTTCCATATTGGCCATTGTTATAATTTTGTTAGTGATAATTATCATGCCAAAAGATGATTTTTGGGTGGTTATGCGACTTGTGTGATATCTTGTTAGTCCTAGAGAAAATTCTATTACGTTATGAGACGACCTGATTTACAAATCCATGCAATCCTTTTTATCTTTTGAGATCATCAAGACGAATCGTCTAAAATAAGGCCATCCTTACTTTCAGAATATTCCGTCGAATATCCTTCATATTCCTCGTTATCTTCTAATTCTGAGACATTTTTACTTAAATCCTCATCATGAAAATATTCATCATTAGAATCACAAAATATATCCATTGTTAGGGTCTGAAAGATGAAAGTTTTTAGGAAAAGAATAATAATATTTTCACGTTTAATTAGGAATTAGAAATTACAAAGCAATAAAAATAAAATATTACCTAAATTTAGCTATAATTTCACAGTTTTCCTTCAAATAAGTTTTCAATCTCACAGCGAGAATTCAAAACTGATAGATTGTTATTGAAACGCTTTAATTTGTATTGTGAGTCATTATATGGCAAACGACAAACGTGTCACCACCAGAAGGAGCGTAATTCATTTATTTCCAAGAAATCCATATATTTTGTTTAACTTCCTGTTCATCGATTTAGTACTATATACGACAAAATTCTGATATGGCCATCACATGACAATCTCCATACTTGTAATATTTCTAAACTTCCAAATAGGTTAAATGATAATAAATATTTAAGGAACTGCAAGAAAAATTCCAAGACTTAACAAAGAACCGAAATAAACTCAAATGGTAGCATTCTGATACTTGATTTTAGCCACGAATATCCAACAATTAAGATAAGAACAAGAAATCCAAACCAAGACTAATGCAGGCAAGTTTCCCAAAGTTCACGTACTGAATTGATTAATCATATATTCACAGGAAATGTTTCAGTATGTGTTAGTCATTCCAAGAAATTCTCATACCATAAATACGACTTGTAGCTCTTAGTTTATCTATGATAGCTGAAAATTGTAAAACAAATCAATAGAGCATTATCAGTATCAAGAATAAGGTCAGGCTCAACCGTGTGGAATTCTGAATTGTGCCACGCTCTTCATTGGTTGGAATGGTCAACTTTTGATGACAGTGTCAGACAACGTGTAAGTGAGATAGTGACCACAAGTTCCACCAACCAATTTAACCAATTGTGTTTCTATTTTGAACGAGTTTAACTTAGGCCTGAAATTCGCCCCTAGCCTCCATTTATCTACACGTGTGTTGAAGAATCTAGTCGTCCATTGTGATTTGGCACTACAAAAAGAATCTCATTCGTTTAAGCACGTTTTTGCTTGTAAAATTTCTTCCTTCCTCAATGTTCCTCGACCCAGACCACTATCTCGCTCTCACTCTCCCGCCTTACTTTCAAGTTTTAAAACAATTTTATTGTCCAAAAGGCTGATCTGTAATAAAAGTACGAACCCCAATTAAAACGGCGGGTAAAACCAGCTAAGAAAACTAAAAGCAAAGGAAAACGAACCAAAACATCGAATACTATAACAACTAACCGAAATTAAAAGGCAGAAAATATCGGCATCTAAAAGAACAAACACAAATAAAAAGGCGGTTGAAAGCAGCAAATAATGTAAAACCAAAGGAGAACGAACCACAAATTCAAACACTAGCAATAAATAACCGACATCTAAAAGTAGATTATATCGGGAAATTAAAGAACAAAACCCAATAAAAAAGACGCTTGAAACAGGCAAATAGAAGCAGGTAAAACCAAATGAGAAAGTACGAACAAATTAAACATTAGCAACAACAAACCGACATCCAAAATTAGAATATATCTACAAATAAAAGAGAAACACTAATAATAGAGACGGGTGAAACCAGCAATGGAAATAAAAATTTAAGAAAACGAACAATAAAGTGCCACAATAGCATCAACTAACCGCCAACTAAAGGTAGAAGATATCGGTACATGAAAGAACGATCACCAATAAAAAAGGCGGTTGAAAACAGCAAATAAAAGTAAAACAAAGGAGACCGAAACAAAAAATCAAAAACTAGGGACAACTAACCGATATCCAATGGTAGATGATATCGGAAAAAACCACCAATAAAAACGAAGGTTGAAAGCAGCAAACAAATGTAAAACCAAAGGAGAACAAAAAAATACCACTATAGCAACACCTAACCGACATCCAAATGTAGTTATTATCGAAAAAAAGAACAACCAACAAAAACGAAGGTTGAAAGCAGCAAAGAAAAGTAAAACCAAAAGAGACGTACCAAAAAATCAAACACTAGAAGAACTAACCGACATCCAAAGGTAGAATATACCAACAACTAAAAGAACGAATACCAAAAAAGGGCGGTTGAATCCAACAAATACAAGTAAAACCAAAGGAGAAACAACTAAAAATCAAGCAAATGTGGACGATATCGTCAATAAGACAAACCACCACTAAAAATAGCGGTTCTATCCAACAAAGTAAAAACCAAAAAGAACTAACAAAAATATCAAACATTATCAACAACCAAACGACATAAAAAAAATCGTCTAAATGCAGATAAAGTGTGAAGTCACAAGAAATCGAGAAACCTCGGCGACTGAATAGAGCATAAGAAATTCTTCAATTAACACTGACGCTAGGCATTCAGTTCTTAAGCAAACAATTAATAAACAAAATTGTTTTCTAAAGTCAAGGGTGACATATTTTTACAAAGTAATCTATTGAAAAGGTCATTTTTTTAACATATATTCGCAAATTCCATTTTAAGATAATATTTTTATTTTGTCTAATAAGATAACAGTATTTCTTTATGTCGCCAGTTTTTATTAAATATGTTTTTCCATGAATTATCTGATAGGTGGAGTCCCTGTAGACTGCTATTTTACGAATAAATTAAAATTTCTCCGAAATTACAGGTTTTACAAAAATTTGTTTTGTACAAAAGTGGTAGAGGATATTATCCTCTACAACATTGCTGTTTAAGAATATTGCTTATAATGATGTCAAAGTAAACATTTGAAAGAACTCGAATAAATCATAACATTTTCCAAACGTTGCGTTCTAGGAAAAAGGTTTCAAACGTACATTGTACAAAAAAACTTTATCCACAATTTTT
This sequence comes from Tanypteryx hageni, assembly GCA_028673005.1. NCBI lineage: Eukaryota > Metazoa > Arthropoda > Insecta > Odonata > Petaluridae > Tanypteryx > Tanypteryx hageni. The sequence continues at coordinate 59,124,470 of CM054112.1, forward strand.
AAATAAAATGTTATTGTACATCATGAAGTTTTAATGGAGAAAATTAATAAAACGAAAAAGTGACCTGGAGACTTTGGGTTTACCGATTTGTGCCAATAACTAATCATTTCATTGGGCTTTAACAACGATGTAAATATAAAATTTCGCATCGCTGATATCAATAGTCTTTTAGTTAGAGTGCCTATAAGATCCCAATCACATATAAGCAAGAAAATAGTCAAAACGTGTTCAGAGGACCTCAAAACGTTTATTACCGTTCAAATCTTGAAATCGATTTTTTTCAAGAAAACAATACTTTCCACAATAGTATAGTGAAATTAATAAAAATCTATGTTGGTTGGTTGTTCCATGTCATCCTCTTAAAACGCGAATGGCTCGATCAAATATGTAGACATAAACATGAAATTTTCCGGAGTTAATCTCCTCGGATAATAACATGCTCATAGGAAGGAGAATTTCCGAAAAGCACCCAGAGTTAAACTCCGGACAATGATTTGCTATCTCCAAAAGATAACACGTCAAAATCTACAGTTTAACGTGCAGGCATATTTTTATGAGATTCAAATTACCAAGAACAGATTAAATGTGGCTGGAAAAATGCAGTAGCAGGGGGACAATGTCGAGCAGGTGGGTGTGATACCGTACCTGCTGCCGATTACTTTATCGCGGGCTCAAATACCGCGTAATACCTAGTTTTTTTCGTTTTAACCAACATCATTATATTAATTTGTAGTATTATTATTTATTTTTTAACACTATTATATAATTATTTATTTTATATTATATTAGGATATATTGACTTCATTAAAAACGACAAACAAAACCCTATTGGAAGCTGATTTGATGTGAATTACCGTCCAAAAGAACATAATTGTTAAATTCGTGCTATTCCTCACTTGAAGGGGAAGTCTGTATACACGTTATTGGATGTTAACTGTCGAAAAACCAAAAAAGGATTCATAAATCTTCACAGCAGCAAATAAAAGTAAAACCAAAGGAGAACGAATCAAAAATTCAATCACTAGCAAGAACTAACCTACATCCAAAGGCAGAGTATATCGGCAAAAAAAGAACCACCAATGAAAACAAAGGTTGAAACCAGCAAAGAAATGTAGAACCAAAGGAACCAGAAAATCAAACACTAGCAATAACAAACCGACACCCAAAGGTAGATTATGTTGGCAAATAAAAGAACAAACACCAAAAAAGGAGCTTAAAACCAGCAAATAGAGGTAAAACAAAAAAAGGACCAACCAAAACATCAAACTCTAGACACAACTAACCGACATCAAAAGGTAGATTATATCGCCAAATAAAAGAACGAACACCAATAATAAAGACGCTTGAACCCAGCTAATGAAAGTAAAACCAAACGAGAATGAAGAAAAAATTGCAACAGTAGCGAAAACTATCCTACATACAAAGGTAGATGATATCGGCACAAACAACCATCAATAAATACGACGGTTGAGACCAGCATAGAAAAGTAAAACCAAAAAAGAACGAACAGGAAAATGAAACACTAGCAACACCTAAGCGACATCCAATGGTAGAAGTTATCGGCAAATGAAAGAGCAAACGCCAATAAAATAGGTTGTTGAAACCAGCCAATAGAAGCATAAGAAAAGGAGAAAGAACAAAAACATCAAGCACCAGCAACAACTAACCGACATCCAAAGGTAGATGAAATCCGCAAAAAAATTAATAAAAACTACGTTTGAAACCCTCAAAGAAAAGTATGACCATATGTGAACGAACCAGAAAATCAAACACCAGCAACAACTAAGGGACATCAAAATGTAGAAGGCATCGGACTCTGAAAGAACAAACACAAATAACAAAGGCGGTAAAAACCAGCAAATAAAGTAAAACCAAAGGATAACGAACCAGAATCTGCCTAAATAGCAACAATAAACGATCACCAAATGTAGAATATTTCGGCTAATAAAAGACCAAACACCAATAAAAAAGGCTCTTGAAACGAGCAAACTGAAGTATAACCAAAGGAGAACGAACCAAAAAATCAAACATTAGCATCAACTAATCGACATCCAAAAGTAAAAGCTATTGGCTTATAAAAAAACAGCCATTAATAAGAACGACGGTTGTGACTAGCAAAGAAAAGTAAAACAAAAGATGAACGAACCAAAATATCAAACCCTGACAACAACTAACCGACATCCAAAGTTAGAATATATCGACAAATAAAAGAACAAACACCAATAAAAGAGGCAGTTGAAAATAGAAAATAAATGCAAAACCAATGAAGAACAAACCAAAAAATGCCACAATAGACATCCCTAAGGTAGAGTATATCGGAAAATAAATTAACAAACAGCAACAAAAAACGCTTGAAACCAGCAAAAATAAAACCAATAGAGAACTAACAAAAATATCAAACCCTAAAAACAACCCAACTATATCCAATGTGGAAAATATCGTAGAAATGCAAATAAAGTGTGAAGTCACATGCTATCGAGAAACCACGTCGGCTAAATAGAGCAGAAGAAATTTTTCAACTAAACACCGACGCTAAGCATTCAGTTGTCAAGCAAACAATCAATAAACGAAATTGTTCTCAATTGTCAAGGGAGACATATTGTAACAACGCAAACTCTTGAAAAGATATTTTTTGTTTAACATATATTCGCAAATTCCATTTTAAAATTATATTTTTATATTGTCTTATAAATCAACTGTATTTCAGACGTCGCCATTTTTTCTGATATATGTTGTCCCGTGAATTTTTATTTATTATTTATTTATTACCTCTATTAATTTATTATTTATTTATTTAGTATATTATGATTTATTTACTTCAGTAAGATCGATGCACAATGGCTCTCGGTAGCTATTTTGATGTAAATTGCCGTCCGAAAGAACATAACTGTTAAATTCGTGCAATTGGTCGCTTGAAGTAGAAGTGTGAATACAAGTTTTGGATGATAATTGGCAACAAACAAGAAAAGCATTCACAAGGCTTCACAAATATTTTAAAAAAACTGAATAAATTCCGTTATCACTTTACCAGATTTGGAGAACGTACAACTTATGTACTCACATCCAATTTGATAAATATTATGGCGTAGTGACGATCATAGTTGAGTTTAGGGAGAAAGACGTTTCGTGTTTTTGCAAACTGTAGTTTGTAACTTTTAGCTTTCGAATTCGGATTCCTTCCGTGAATGCTATTAGCCACGCTCGAGAGGAAGTTAAGGTGAACGCCAGCGATGTATGATGATAGGCTGCCCCTAACGCCCAATGGATGTAATCAAAAGAGAACGTACCAAAAAATCAAACAATAGCAACAACTCAACGATATTCAAAGGTAGAAGTTGTCGGCAAAAAATAAAAAAACAACTTATAAACACGGCAGTGAAATTGTTGAATATTTCATAATTTAGTGACCTAACTGAAATGACGAAAATAATAAATTGTTCTTTTCCTAACATCAAATCAACCGTCTTATTTATCTGAAGGTTCTTATTTGGCAAATTGTTCATGTTCCGCTCAATGGCGATTTTACTAGCGGTTCTTATATACTGTTTGGTCGTGTCGTTACTATCCTTTATACCACATACTATATCAATAATCAGGTCGTCAATTGGTGGTTTTTTGGCATGTAATTTTTTGAGTTCTTTCGGCTGGAGAGCAATCTGATCTCGTCATGGGTGAAGTGAACGTTGGAAATATTTTTAACGAAATTAATCTTATCTGGAGACCCGGTAGGACTAAGCTTCTGAAGAGATTTAATTTTCGAATTTATGCCTCTGAGTTTGGTTTGAATTTTATGTTGGTTAACCTCTTTCAACTTTTAAAAGTATTCATTAAAGAAATGATACTCAATGTTATTAAAATTTTTTGTGATAGCGAGGTGTAGGTTGCATGCTTGAAATTCTAGTTGACTACGTTTAGCGTATTTGGCACGAATTTCTAAATTGAGCCAATGTTGACGTGCTGTTTCTATTGCTTTAGAAGCGTGAGGGTTATTAGGGGGACCGTTAATTTTGATAAATTTGGGGAATAAATGCAAAGATTTGCACTTTTTAAGAAAGTGTATGTCAACAGATAAAGAGATGATTTTAAATTTTAAGGCATGTAATTTGTTGAGATCTTCCGGCTGGAGAGCCATAATTAGTTAAGTAAAAGAGAGCGAGCTACACTGGAAAACATAAAATGTAAGCGAAGGAAATTCTCCAAATCCAGTCAAACTGATAAAACCTGGTTAAAAGGCCGGATAAAAACAGATGAACCCGGATAAAAAACGGATAAAAACCCAATACGTATTTTGGCTACAAATTAACCATCATCAGGGGTTAAAAAAGGGAGGCACTTGAGGGAGGGCGACTTTTAACCGGGTTTTATAGTGAGGTGTGTGCGTATATATAATATATATATATATATACACACATGAGGGTGAATGAAAACGTTTCCGGAATGTTTCAGTAACATATTTCCTGAATTCCAAATAATAACAACAAATTTTTGCCTAAAACAAGCAATATTTTAGTCATAACAATTCAATATTTCGTAACAATTTATTCATTTGTAATAATATAAAAGCAGTCTTCAAACCAATTAATTCATGAGTATGGGTAATTTAAAGTTTGAGATTCGAGTAAATATAATGTTTATGACAAAACTTAGTTGGAAATCGAATGCCATTATTCAGGCTTTGCAGAAAGTTCACGGGGATGATGAATCTAAGAAAACAGCAGTTTATGAATGAATTATATGGTTTAAGCTTGGACGAGAAGACATTAAAGATGATTATCGAAGTGGAAGACCATCAACGTCGATCAACGAAGAAACCGTGGTCGCCGCCCAATCAATTGTGGAAGAAGATAGACGAGTTTCAGTGCAAATGATAGCCAAATGTTTAGACTTCTCATATGGCTCAGCTCATTCAATACTCAAAGATAGTTTAGGATTAAGCATGCTTTCTGCTAGATGGGTACCGAAAGCGTTGCGCCCTGAACACAAGACTCAGAGAGTTGACCATGCAGTTGTGTTCCTCAACCGATTTGATGCAGGCCCAGAAGATTTCTTTCGCCGAATAGAGACTGGTGATTAAACATGGATCTACCAGTACGATCCGGAAAGCAAAATTCAATCTAAACAATGGTTACCAAGGGGGTCAAGTGGACCAAAAAATTTCAAAGGCAAACAATCAATCAAGAAGGTTATGGCAATTGTTTTTTGGGATAATGAAGGTGTAATTTACACACATTAATTTTGTCCTCGACACGAATAAAATTTTAATCTATACCTTACAGATCAGATAAGAGCGATTTAGCCTTTTCAACATGCTGTTAACGTCACATTTGCACTTAGTGCGTTGTAACACAGTAACATGCCTTCCGCCCCTCGCCCAACCTCTCTAGGTGCATGCGCCTTTCCCCTACAACTTCCCCTTCATCTCTCCCCCTCTCTTCCTCCCCATCTCCACGACGGCTTTCCACATTGGAATAGTTCTGCGCGAAATTTACATCCCACGAATCCTCGTGGGAGGGTTTATGAGTTGTATTTGAAAGTTCTTAAATTATTTTATAACAATGTTAAAAAAAGTTTTTGTATTATATACTGTTGCATTGTACTTTGTTGTGTTGTTAATAGAAAATTCGCAAATGTTTAAACAAACATTTAATGTTTATGTACTTTTGAATGTGCAACAAATCTGACGTTGGTAATAGTAGAAATCTAAAAATAACCGAATTTATCATTCGCAGGATATGTCCTCAAAGACCTTAAAAAATTCAGCAATTTTAATTTCCACATATGACATCATGAAATGAATATCAATAGTAATTGAATATTTGTTTAGTTTTGTTACCGTCGTTCAAACAGCGTCGAAAATTCTTGAACATAATCAGTACCAACTAGCGGAAGAAAGATCTACTAATGAGCATTACATCTGATTCTATCGGACGTCAAGTTCGCGGAAACTAGTACAAGCATACTAGTAGAAGCATATCTTCGCGCCTTGAAAAAACATTCATTTTTCAGACAGATATTTCATCATTGCAAATATTTTCTTAAGTAAAAACATTCCACATCCGCAGCGATTTTTGTTTTTCCCATATGTCAAAATAATGGGTTAAAACAATCCCCATACTTTGAAATTTTAAGAATTTTATACTTTCTCCATTATGGGGTACTAATGGTTCACAATTCTGCCAATTTTTGAAGTTTGATCACTTTTAGAAGTGAAATAATATTTTTCTAATTGTTTAAATTTAAATAATTTTTAACGGCCGCAGAAAGAACTTCATGAATACACTGAAATATATAATCGGTTACATAGACTAAAATCTAAGTAGTTTTAAAATTTCAGCCCTCTAACTTGCCCCGTAGTGTCTAAACATTTACCTATTTTTTAAATTTTAAGAATTTTTAACTGCCAAAGAAATAAAAATATCAAAATTTTTATAATTGCTATTTCTTTTTTTTATAAATCCTACCTCTAAAAAATTTTCTACTCCGTAGCACATTCGGATGTACATAAACCTTGAAAATTTGTTTAAATAATTGCCTCCTATATGTTATATATATATATATATATATATATATATATATATATATATATATATATATATATATATATATGTGATATGCATGTTACATCCTCCTCTGTAGGAAACGTCGATATATAATGATGGACATATGATTCAAACAAAGTTGTAGTAAATTATATTTCCTACAGCTTTAATTCCAGTATATTTTTCCATTTATCAAATATTAAAGCAAATATCTCAAAATAACGGATAAGTGACGAGAGTAAACACCCAGTTTCGAGTGACCGATTTTTACTAAGAACTAATCAGATCTTGCGACTTTCAAAAACATGCTAAATATAAAATTTGGCGTTAACCTGATTATTGGTTTTTGAGTTAGAGCACCCACAAAATAACTGTCACATACTCGTGTCAAAGTCAATTTGTTTTTATTTTCTGATAAGCCATACATATTTCATTTCCATACCTTTTACATTTCAATTGATTTACACATGGCCAGATCGGAAAATACCCTGTTTAGGCAAAAGGCCTCTTCAGGGTAAATTCAGGTGCAGATAGTTCAATTGTATTCGTTTAACCAGTAGTATTTCGATCTTATTGTTTTCTCTGGGGGTGGCTTTTGCCTGGCATTCGCCCGAGACGGAAGGGAAACCCGGCAAAACCTTCCGTACGCAGACGGAATGACTAGATGGTCACTATCGCATTTCCACTTGCTCACAGCACCAGTTTTTCACAAAGTTCTTAGTAAATATAACAAATACAAATAAATATATAACAAATAACATTTAGTAATGTGTAACAGTTAAATTGAATATAGAAAAAATAACATGGTTCAAAAAGGATTGAATTTATATAAATACTAGTGATAAATAAATATGTTTTTGTTGGACTAGCGCCGTCTATTGCTTTTTCTTCTTTGGCGGCAGCAGGGGCAATCCGTCCTGAGGGCACAGGTGAAGGGGTATAGGGACTTTGGTGCTGGGGTAGAGGGGAGGGGCAATAGAGCGATAGCGTCGCCTCTATTATCCTCGAGATGTTTTCTTTTGCGAGCGGCGAGATGGCAGGGGCGCCATACTCGATGACCGGTCTGATGAATGATTTGTACAATTGTATGGCCGTCTCCTCGGAGACGCCTTTTCCTCCCGCTCGTACGGCTCGGATAAGGTTGCTGCGCCTGGTTATGGTGGATATCAAGTTTCTCAGATGGGTGGCGAACGTCAGGTGGCGATCGAGGGTAACACCGAGGCATTTCCCCTCTTTCTGAAGGCCCACACTTTTCACCCAAAGGGTGAGGGAAATCGGTTGCTGCGGACCTCCTTGTTCCCCCCCCCCCCCCTTCGTGAGTGAAGGTTATCAGAATCGATTTTTCTGGGATTGGCCGAAGGCGCCACTTTCTCATTCACTCCTCGAGCCGCCGGAAGTCCTTTTGTAGATAACGTGCTGCGGTGTCAGATTTGCGTGCCGTGGCCCACAGCGCCGAGTCGTCTGCGTACTGCGCGAGGGTCACCTGTGGAAGAGCGGGAGAAGACATGTCAGCGCAATACAGAATTAAAAGGAGCGTCGTTAATACCGTTCCTTGGGGCACGCCGGATTTAATGCGGAAGGGATTGGACAGGGTGCCACCTACTTTGACTTTTTCATGTCGGTCGGAGATAAAGGAGTATTGGAAGCGGGATAAGTTGGGTGGGATATCGGGAATTAGGGAGATTTTTAGGGATAGCCCGTCATTCCAGAGTTTGTCGAATGCCCTTTCGATCTCCATGAAGATCGCGGCCGTGCACCCTCTTTTGTTGTTTTCTTCTGCCGCCGTGTTGGTGAGCAGCGTCAGTGCGTCCGTGGTTGTCCTGTGCGCTCGGAATCCGTATTGATGATCTGGGAGGATGCCGCCTGCGTCTAGGATTCTTCGTGCTGTCCATGGCTTCTTTCAGGTCGTCGTCGATGATTCCATCCTCGGTTTCCTCGCTGATATCTGTGGGGATTAAGTTAAGTATAATGTTCTGCATTACCTCTATGGATTCTCTGTGAAATTTCTCGTCGAACCTTGGATCGTCGGTCGGCGTGTGTATCTCTTCCAGCACGCGTAAGAATTCCTCCGCTTTTTTTTCCTCCGTGCAGAGGCATTTCCCGTCGTAAACTAGGGCGGAATCTTCTTGTCGTATATCTCCTTAGAAGCCTTTGAATCGGTCCTAGATCGTTTTCCTTTCCCTGAAATCTAGACACATGCAAGTTTTCTGCAATAAATCGTATTTACAACAGGGGGAGGGAACTCCCATGTTAAAATCGTGGTCTTAGCTGGCTAGTACAAAAAGTTGGTGAAGGCACTGGCTAGCTGGCGCTGCTGTTGCGTTGACGTATGACGTCATTTTTACAGCCAATCGAAGCGGAGAACAGGCAGCTAGCAGACGAATTTCAGCAGCCAATGGCAGCTTCGTACAGACGGCGAGCGCAATTTTCAAAAATCACACACCAATTTAGTTTTATTCATTATTTTTCAATAAATGACGCTAATTTTTTTATTTAGCAAATCAAACCTTTTTAACGTAACCAGAGGAGTAATGGGTGAGAATAGAAAGAATAACAATTTAAATTTAAATATCTTTATTGCAGAAGAAATATTGTACATATTTACATATAACAGATATTAGATGGAATTGAACCACATAGATCAATTATTGTTAAATAAATATAGGAAACATGCACACATTGAAAAAATAATACAGTAGAATGTTTGTAACAGACGAAAGAATAATTAACATATGAAAGCTGCAGAAGCCAGCCACCAGACAAACATCATAACAATAATAAAGAAACAAGTCATGACAAAGTATGAACAGAAATGACTTTTGCCAGTCTCAATGAATCAATAAGCATAGGAATCAAAGCAAATGTTGATTGAAATAGCAATGAAACATTCAAGTTAGTCACCAACCATTAAGTATATGAAGTATATTACCACTAACGCACACCTGATAAAGTACATATGGACCAGCATGAAATAAGCCAGTCAGCCTCAATTAAGGGATAGGCAAATAAAGCGGGGTTCCCTGCCCTTGCAACCCATTCTCGGCACATGGAATGATAACATTACAGAATTATTAACACTTCAACATATGCATCAAATACAACTTTGCTCCTAAAGAGCCTAAAGTGAAGATATGCATCACATGAAAACAAGACATAGTGAAGTATCTCGTTAAATGGTTACTATTATTAAAGTTGAAAATGCTGAGATACATATCTAACTACAGTAATAACTCGATATGCGAATAATCTGTACACTAAATAAGTGACCTTTTTACTACAGGTAGTCCACGATATACTCGCCGTATCTCGAAACGAGAGGTTTCAAGTTAAAAATTGCAATCCCATAACAATAATAATTGTTATTCATCCCAGGACATATACATATATGTATAGGATGTCAAATTGGCTGTACTTATTATGCAATAGATATAAGGCCACAGCCTTTCTTAGGAATAAACAAACACATCCGAGAGAAGGTTCTCAGTCACTTATTAAAGGATCAAAAATAACAACTAAGCTGAGTTGGGCGGTAGAACAAGGTTCGTGTGTTCCAAATTGCAATCTGGATATAATTTCACATACGTAAACACAACCATAGTAAGATTAATCTCAAAAAGAAACGTAACTCATTCTTTATTTTTCTCGGTACGTAATATTATTACACAATATGTAGTACTGTAGGTAATAAAATACAGAAGTACATTAATTAATCGATATATTGTTTCAATACTCGAAAGCAACTCACGGAGCGCTTCTACTTCGTATATCGAGGTATTACTGCATATAATTCTGTCGACTTACAAAAATATTTTTACAAATATAGCTAATAGTACTTACGTAGATTCCGTGCGAGGAAACGAATGTAATTTCAACTTTAGATCTCCGGTCGTTCCCCTCGTATGCTTGCAGTTTAGTGCGTAGCACTTACGTGAACGCACCATCTTCTCTGGTTGATTCATTTATGCAAGCTAGTGGAAACGTTGCAACGTACAGAAAATAACTTAATTAACACACACAGAGAGTCACATGTATCACCAGCATATATGAAGTTGTTAACCATTCATTCATATACTCCTCTATAGTCAAAACATCCTTACCTGTACTAAAAAATAACACTTTCCCAAGATTTCCCGTAATGGCGGATAAACTTTCAGTTACGCAGTTACCTAGTTCAACAGTCACAACTTCTCAACATGATCACTTCAAATTCGGCTTGGCGCTCACTCATTGGCTGTCTTACCATTCAAATTAGAGCGACGACAGCGCTCAACCTTTCGCTTTCACGGTGCCTTCACCAACTTGATGTATCTGACGAGAACCAAATCGCCCCATAAGAGTTCCCTCCCCCTGTTTACAATCAAGTACCTTTCATTAGATGATGGCCTGGATCCTGTTCCAAACGGTTTTTAATGCTGGGTCCTTCCTCTTTTCGAATTATCGGTAAATCCTCCAGTTTTCTTGATAAGGGCGACGACGTACTTAAGCAGAGGCGTTTTTTTACGTCGATTTTCTTCCTTGGGGTGCATTCGTCAGCCGCCTGTTAAATAATATTGTTTAATGTATCGATTGCATTGTCTACCTCAGTGGTTGTCTTAGGTCTCTCTGCAGGGAGTAATCCTTCGGCCATGATTTCTTCGAACATTGTAAAGGTTGGAATTTGCTCAATCCGTATTGTTTATCGTCCGTCTCGGTCTTTTAACGGATCCTCCGGTGGCGATGGGGTAGATGAGTGGCAGGTGGTCCGACGTGATGGTATCCTCGGCTTTGACGACCCCGACAAATTGGGCGTGACAGCTCGCGTGCAATCTGGCGTGCCAGCTCGCGTGCCAGCTCGCATGCCAGTTCGTGAGCCTGCTCGCGTCCCGGCTTGCGTGCCAGGTCGAATACAAGCTCGCGTGCCAGCTCGCGTGCCAGCATGCGTGCTAGAGTGCGTGCCAATGTGCGTACCAGCGTTCGTACCAGCGTGCGTTCCAGCGTGCGTGCTAGCGTGCGTGCCAGCGTGTGTGCCAGTGTGCGTGCCAGCGTGCGTGCCAGCGTGCGTGCCAGCGTGCGTGCCAGCGTGCGTGCCAGCGTGCGTGTCAGCGTGCGTGGCAGCGTGCGTGCCAGCGTGCGTGCCAGCGTGCGTGCCAGCGTGCGTGCCAACGTGCGTGGCAGCGTGCGTGGCAGCGTGCGTGGCATCGTGCGTGGCAGCGTGCGTGGCAGCGTGCGGGGCAGCGTGCGTGGCAGCGTGCGTGGCTTCGTGCCTGGCAGCGTGCCTGCCAGCGTGCGTGCCGGCGTGCGTGTTAGCGTGCGTGAAAGCTTGCCTGTCACCGTGCATGCGTAGATTGGAGCGTGAAATCATTCAACACCTGACCTACGCCAAAAAGAAAAGAAAGTTGGCGAGCGTAGTAACAACATCGTAGGGAAGGATCGAGGGGATGAGAGTAAATGGTTGTGTTCGCAAACGCATAATCTTTACCATCATAATTTTTCTATACTTTTTCGAATTATTTAGGCGCAAATATAATGAGCATATCGCTTTTCTTCGAATTACGAATTATCAAGGTTTTCGAATTATCCAGGTATGAAGTTTGCTTATTGGGTCTTAAAATTAAAGAAATTTCGAATTATACAGAAATTTTGAACTAAAGAAATTCTAATTATCTAGGTTTTACTGTACTTGTAAATTGTATGCATAAGCAGATCACATAAAATCCAAATTTTATCCTCGTATTATACTGATAGAAGGGGCATTTTCCTAGACGCTTCTAACTGTTCGTCTATAGATACATTTTCATCTTGGGTGTATAATTTCTGCAAATTTTCCACCCAAAAATCCCAAACAACGCGTATGGGTGCCAGTCTGTCACCTTTCCGGTGCTCTTTTCTGCCATCTCTATTGTCAAATATTAAAACTCCTGTAATTTTATAAAATCCTTCAAGAGACATGACGGCACTAAAAATCGGCCTACCATGTACTTCGTCCCGCAAACTTTTCAGTGATCCGTTATGAGATCTGTAAACGCCAGCCAATACCAAAATCCAATATATGGCTCTATGTGAGCATAGTCCTCATCTTTCCAAGCTTTTCCATTGACACGCCTATCTTCTATATTGGCCATTGTTATAATTTTGTTAGTGATAATTATCATACCAAAAGATGATTTTTGGGTGGTTATGCGACTTGTGTGATATCTTGTTAGTCCTAGAGAAAATTCTATTACGTTATGAGACGACTTGATTTACAAATCCATGCAATCCTTTTTATCTTTTGAGATCATCAAGACGAATCGTCTAAAATAAGGCCATCCTTACTTTGAGAATATTCCGTCGAATATCCTTCATAATCCTCATTATCTTCTAATTCTGAGACATTTTTACTTAAATCCTCATCATGAAAATATTCATTATCAGAATCACAAAATAGATCCATTGTTAGGGTCTAAAAGATGAAAGTTTTTAGGAAAACAATAATAATATTTTCACGTTTAATTAGGAATTAGAAATTACAAAGCAATATAAATAAAATATTACCTAAATTTAACTAAAATTTCACAGTTCTCCTTCAAATAAATTTTCAATCTCACAGCGAAAATTCAAAACTGATAGATTGTTATTGGAACGCTTTAATTTGTATTGTGAGTCATTATATGGCAAACGACAAACGTGTCACCACCAGAAGGAGCGTAATTCATTTATTTCCAAGAAATCCATATATTTTGTTTAACTTCCTGTTCATCGATTTAGTACTATATACGACAAAATTCTGATATGGCCATCACATGACTTTCTCCATACTTGTAATATTTCTAAAATATCAAATAGGTTAAATGATAATAAATATTTAAGGAATTGCAAGAAAAATTCCAAGACTTAACAAAGAACCGAAATAAACTCAAATGCTAGCATTCTGATACTTGATTTTAGCCACGAATATCCAACAATTAAGATAAGAACAAGAAATCCAAACCAGGACTAATGCAGGCAAGTTTCCCAAAGTTCACGTACTGAATTGATTAATCATATATTCACAGGAAATGTTTCAGTATGTGTTAGTCATTCCAAGAAATTCTCATACCATAAATACGACTTGTAGCTCTTAGTTTATCTATGATAGCTGAAAATTGTAAAACAAATCAATAGAGCATTATCAGTATCAAGAATAAGGTCAGGCTCAACCGTGTGGAATTCTGAATTGTGCCACGCTCTTCATTGGTTGGAATGGTCAACTTTTGATGACAGTGTCAGACAACGTGTAAGTGAGATAGTGACCACAAGTTCCACCAACCAATTTAACCAATTGTGTTTCTATTTTGAACGAGTTTAACTTAGGCCTGAAATTCGCCCCTAGCCTCCATTTATCTACACGTGTGTTGAAGAATCTAGTCGTCCATTGTGATTTGGCACTACAAAAAGAATCTCATTCGTTTAAGCACGTTTTTGCTTGTAAAATTTCTTCCTTCCTCAATGTTCCTCGACCCAGACCACTATCTCGCTCTCACTCTCCCGCCTTACTTTCAAGTTTTAAAACAATTTTATTGTCCAAAAGGCTGATCTGTAATAAAAGAACGAACCCCAATTAAAACGGCGGGTAAAACCAGCTAAGAAAACTAAAAGCAAAGGAAAACGAACCAAAACATCGAATACTATAACAACTAACCGAAATTAAAAGGCAGAAAATATCGGCATCTAGAAGAACAAACACAAATAAAAAGGCGGTTGAAAGCAGCAAATAATGTAAAACCAAAGGAGAACGAACCACAAATTCAAACACTAGCAATAACTAACCGACATCTAAAAGTAGATTATATCAACAACTAAAAGAACGAATACCAAATAAGGGCGGTTGAATCCAACAAATACAAGTAAAACCAAAGGAGAAACAACTAAAAATCAAGCAAATGTGGACGATATCGTCAATAAGACAAACCATTACTAAAAATAGCGGTTCTATCCAACAAAGTAAAAACCAAAAAGAACTAACAAAAATATCAAACATTATCAACAACCAAACGACATACAAAATCGTCTAAATGCAGATAAAGAGTGAAGTCACAAGAAATCGAGAAACCTCGGCGACTGAATAGAGCATAAGAAATTCTTCAATTAACACTGACGCTAGGCATTCAGTTCTTAAGCAAACAATTAATAAACAAAATTGTTTTCTAAAGTCAAGGGTGACATATTTTTACAAACTAATCAATTGAAAAGGTCATTTTTTAACATATATTCGCAAATTCCATTTTAAGATAATATTTTTATTTTGTCTAATAAGATAACAGTATTTCTTTTGTCGCCAGTTTTTATTAAATATGTCTTTCCATGAATTATCTGATAGGTGGAGTCCCTGTAGACTGCTATTTTACGAATAAAGTCAAATTTCTCCGAAATTACAGGTTTTACGAAAATTTGTTTTGTACAAAAGTGGTAGAGGATATTATCCTCTACAACATTGCTGTTTAAGAATATTGCTTATAATGATGTCAAAGTAAATATTTGAAAAAACTCGAATAAATCATAACATTTTCCAAACGTTGCGTTCTAGGAAAAAGGTTTCAAACGTACATTGTACAAAAAAACTTGATCCACAATTTTTAAATTAATTGTTATTGTACATCATGAAGTTCAAATGGAGAAAATTAATAAAACGATAAAGTGACCTGGAGACTTCGGGTTTACCGATTTCTGCCAATAACTAATCATTTCATTGGGCTTTAACAATGATGTAAATATAAAATTTCGCATCGCTGATATCAATAGTCTTTTAGTTAGAGTGCCTATAAGATCCCAATCACATACACGCAAGAAAATAGTCAAAACGTGTTCAGAGGACCTCAAAACGTTTATTACCGTTCAAATCTTGAAATCGATTTTTTTCAAGAAAACAATACTTTCCACAATAGTATAGTGAAATTAATAAAAATCTATGTTGGTTGGTTGTTCCATGTCATCCTCTTAAAACGCGAATGGCTCGATCAAATATGTAGATATGAACATGAAATTTTCCGGAGTTAATCTCCTCGGATAATAACATGCTCATAGGAAGGAGAATTTCCGAAAAGCATCCAAGGTTAAACTCCGGACAATGATTTGCTATCTCCAAAAGATAACACGTCAAAATCTACAGTTTAACGTGCAGGCATATTTTTATGAGATTCAAATTACCAAGAACAGATTAAATGTGGCTGGAAAAATGCAGTAGCAGGGGGACAATGTCGAGCAGGTGGGTGTGATACCGTACCTGCTGCCGATTACTTTATCGCGGGCTCAAATACCGCGTAATACCTAGTTTTTTTCGTTTAAACCAACATCATTATATTAATTTGTAGTATTATTATTTATTTTTTAACACTATTATATAATTATTTATTTTCTATTATATTAGGATATATTGACTTCATTAAAAACGACAAACAAAACCCTATTGGAAGCTGATTTGATGTGAATTGCCGTCCAAAAGAACATAACTGTTAAATTCGTGCTATTCCTCACTTGAAGGGGAAGTCTGTATACACGTTATTGGATGTTAACTGTCGAAAAACCAAAAAAGGATTCATAAATCTTCATAGCAGCAAATAAAAGTAAAACCAAAGGAGAACGAATCAAGAATTCAATCACTAGCAAGCACTAACCTACATCCAAAGGCAGAGTATATCGGCAAAAAAAGAACCACTAATGAAAACAAAGGTTGAAACCAGCAAAGAAATGTAGAACCAAAGGAACCAGAAAATCAAACACTAGCAATAACAAACCGACACCCAAAGGTAGATTATATTGGCAAATAAAAGAACAAACACCAAAAAAGGAGCTTAAAACCAGCAAATAGAGGTAAAACAAAAAAAGGACCAACCAAAACATCAAACTCTAGACACAACTAACCGACATCAAAAGGTAGAATATATCGCCAAATAAAAGAACGAACACCAATAATAAAGACGCTTGAACCCAGCTAATGAAAGTAAAACCAAACGAGAATGAAGAAAAAATTGCAACAGTACCGAAAACTATCCGACATACAAAGGTAGATGATATCGGCACAAACAACCATCAATAAATACGACGGTTGAGACCAGCATAGAAAAGTAAAACCAAAAAAGAACGAACAGGAAAATGAAACACTAGCAACACCTAAGCGACATCCAATGGTAGAAGTTATCGGCAAATAAAAGAGCAAACGCCAATAAAATAGGTTGTTGAAACCAGCCAATAGAAGCATAAGAAAAGGAGAAAGAACAAAAACATCAAGCACCAGCAACAACTAACCGACATCCAAAGGTAGATGAAATCCGCAAAAAAATTAATAAAAACTACGTTTGAAACCCTCAAAGAAAAGTATGACCATATGTGAACGAACCAGAAAATCAAACACCAGCAACAACTAAGGGACATCAAAATGTAGAAGGCATCGGCAACTGAAAGAACAAACACAAAAAACAAAGGCGGTAAAAACCAGCAAATAAAGTAAAACCAAAGGATAACGAACCAAAATCTGCCTAAATAGCAACAATAAACGATCACAAAAGGTAGAATATTTCGGCTAATAAAAGACCAAACACCAATAAAAAGGCTCTTGAAACCAGCAAACTGAGGTATAACCAAAGGAGAACGAACCAAAATATCAAACATTAGTAACAGAACAACCGACATTACAAAGTAGAATATATCTGCAAATCAAAGTACAAACACCAATAAGAAGGCGATTGGAACCAACACATAGAAGTACAACCAAAGCAGAAAGAACCAAAAAATCAAACAGTAGCAACAGCTAACCGATATCCAGAGGGATATGGTATCGGAATAAAAACCGTCCTTTATAACGATGTTTGAAAACAGCAAAGAAAATAAAACCAAAGGAAAACGAACCAGAAAATCAAACACTTGCTACAACTAACCGACATCCAAAGTTAGAACATATCGGCGAATAAAAGAACCAACACCAATAAAAAAGGCAGATGAAACCAGAAATAAATGTAAAACCAAAGATGAGCAAACCAAAAAATGCCACAAGAGACAAAACTAACCGACACCCCAAGGGCAAATATTTCGGCAAATAAAAGAACAAACACCAATAAAAAAGGCAGTTTTAACAAGAAAATAAAAGTAAAACCAAAGGAGAACGAACCAAAAAATCAAACATTAGCATCAACTAATCGACATCCAAAAGTAAAAGCTATTGGCCTATAAAAAAACAGCAATTAATAAGAACGACGGTTGTGACTAGCAAAGAAAAGTAAAACAAAAGATGAACGAACCAAAATATCAAACCCTGACAACAACTAACCGGCATTCAAAGTTTGAATATATCGACAAATAAAAGAACGAACACCATTAAAAGAAACAGTTGAAACCAGAAAATACATTAAAACCAAAGTAGAACAAACCAAAAAATGCCACGATAGCATCAACTAACCGAAATCAAAACGACGGTTGTAACCAGCATAGAATAGTAGAACCAAAGGTGAACGAACCAAAAAATCAAACACAGCTAACCGACATCCAAAGGTAGAAGACATCGGTAAATAAAAGATCAACTACCAATAAAAACTGCGGGTGAAACCAGAGAAGAGTAAACCCAAAGGAGCACAAACCAAAAAATCAAACACTAGCTACAACTAACCATCATCCAAATTTCGAAGTTATCGCAAAATAAAAAAACACATATATAAACCAGTATAAAAAAGTAAAACCAAAGGAGAACGAACCAGAAAATCAAACACTTACAACAAACAGCTTACCAATATCTAAAGGTAGATCATATCAGCAAATAAAAGATCAACCATAAAAAACGGCGGTTGAAACAAGCAAAGTACACTTCAAGGAGAACTAACCAAAAATCATATACTAGCAACAACTAGCCAACATCCAAATGTAGAAGTAATCGGAAAATAAAAAAACATCCACCAGTAAAATTGGCGGTTGAAACCAGTAAAAAAAAGTAAAACCAAAGTAGAACGAAGCAAAAGATCAAACAATAGAATTTACTAACCGAATGCCAAAAGTAGAGGATATCGCCAAATAAAAGAACCTACCAACAATAAAAACGACGGTTGTAACCAGCGAAGTAAAGTAAAACAAAAAGAGAACGAAGTAAAAATCAAACACTGCCAATAACAAACCGACATCCTAAGGTAAAAGTTATCAGGAAATAAAAGAACGAACACCAATAAAAAAGGCAGTTGACCCCAGCAAATAAAATAAAACCAAGGGAGAACAAACAATAAATGCCACTATAGCAACAACTAACCGACATCCAAAGATAGAACATATCGGCAATAAAAGAATCAACAACAATAAAAAAGGCAGTTGAAACCAGAAATAAATGTAAAACCAAACAAGAACAAACCAAAAAATGCCACAATAGACACAACTAAATGACATCCCAAGGGAAAATATATCGGCAAAAAAAGAACAAACACCAATAAAAAGGCAGTTGAATCAAAAAAATAAAAGCAAAACCAAAGGAGAACGAACCAAACAATAAAATTTTAGCATCAACTAACCGACATAAAACGGTAGAAGATATCGGCAAATAAAAGTATAACCATCAATAAAAAAGACGGTTGTCTCTAGCAAATAAAATAAAACAAAAGAAGAACGAACCAAAATATCAAACACTAGCAACAACTAACCGACATCCAAAGTTAGAACATATCGGCGATTAAAAGAACCAACACCAATAAAAAAGGCAGATGAAACCAGAAATAAATGTCAATGTCAAATTCAATCACTAGCAAGAACTAACCTATATCCAAAGGCAGAGTATATCGGCAAAAAAAGAACCACCAATGAAAACAAAGGTTGAAACCAGCAAAGAAATGTAGAACCAAAGGAACCAGAAAATCAAACACTAGCAATAACAAACCGACACCCAAAGGTAGATTATATTGGCAAATAAAAGAACAAACCCCAAAAAAGGAGCTTAAAACCAGCAAATAGAGGTAAAACAAAAAAAGGACCAACCAAAACATCAAACTCTAGACACAACTAACCGACATCAAAAGGTAGATTATATAGCCAAATAAAAGAACGAACACCAATAATAAAGACGCTTGAACCCAGCTAATGAAAGTAAAACCAAACGAGAATGAAGAAAAAATTGCAACAGTAGCTAAAACTTTCCGACATACAAAGGTAGATGATATCGGCACAAACAACCATCAATAAATACGACGGTTGAGACCAGCATAGAAAAGTAAAACCAAAAAAGAACGAACAGGAAAATGAAACACTAGCAACACCTAAGCGACATCCAATGGTAGAAGTTATCGGTAAATAAAAGAGCAAACGCCAATAAAAAAGGTTGTTGAAACCAGCCAATAGAAGCATAAGAAAAGGAGAAAGAACAAAAACATCAAGCACCAGCAACAACTAACCGACATCCAAAGGTAGATGAAATCCGCAAAAAAATTAATAAAAACTACGTTTGAAACCCTCAAAGAAAAGTATGACCATATGTGAACAAACCAGAAAATCAAACACCAGCAACAACTAAGGGACATCAAAATGTAGAAGGCATCGGCAACTGAAAGAACAAACACAAATAACAAAGGCGGTAAAAACCAGCAAATAAAGTAAAACCAAAGGATAACGAACCAAAATCTGCCTAAATAGCAACAATAAACGATCACAAAAGGTAGAATATTTAGGCTAATAAAAGACCAAACACCAATAAAAAAGGCTCTTGAAACGAGCAAACTGAAGTATAACCAAAGGAGAACGAACCAAAATATCAAACATTAGTAACAGAACAACCGACATTACAAAGTAGAATATATCTGCAAATCAAAGTACAAACACCAATAAGAAGGCGATTGGAACCAGCACATAGAAGTACAACCAAAGCAGAAAGAACCAAAAAATCAAACAGTAGCAACAGCTAACCGATATCCAGAGGGATATGGTATCGGAATAAAAACCGTCCTTTATAACGATGGTTGAAAACAGCAAAGAAAATAAAACCAAAGGAAAACGAACCAGAAAATCAAACACTTGCTACAACTAACCGACATCCAAAGTTAGAACATATCGGCGAATAAAAGAACCAACACCAATAAAAAAGGCAGATGAAACCAGAAATAAATGTAAAACCAAAGATGAGCAAACCAAAAAATGCCACAAGAGACAAAACTAACCGACAACCCAAGGGCAAATATTTCGGCAAATAAAAGAACAAACACCAATAAAAAAGGCAGTTTTAACAAGAAAATAAAAGTAAAACCAAAGGAGAACGAACCAAAAAATCAAACATTAGCATCAACTAATCGACATCCAAAAGTAAAAGCTATTGGCTTATAAAAAAACAGCCATTAATAAGAACGACGGTTGTGACTAGCAAAGAAAAGTAAAACAAATGATGAACGAACCAAAATATCAAACCCTGACAACAACTAACCGACATCCAAAGTTAGAATATATCGACAAATAAAAGATCAAACACCAATTAAAGAGGCAGTTGAAAATAGAAAATAAATGCAAAACCAATGAAGAACAAACCAAAAAATGCCACAATAGACATCCCTAAGGTAGAGTATATCGGAAAATAAAATAACAAACAGCAACAAAAAAACGCTTGAAACCAGCAAAAATAAAACCATTAGAAAACTAACAAAAATATCAAACCCCTAAAAACAACCCAACTATATCCAATGTGGAAAATATCGTAGAAATGCAAATAAAGTGTGAAGTCACAAGCTATCGAGAAACCACGTCTTCTAAATAGAGCAGAAGAAATTTTTCAACTAAACACCGACGCTAAGCATTCAGTTGTCAAGCAAACAATCAATAAACAAAATTGTTCTCTATTGTCAAGGGAGACATATAGTTACAGCGCAAACTCTTGAAAAGATATTTTTTGTTTAACATATATTCGCAAATTCCATTTTAAAATTATATTTTTATATTGTCTTATAAATCAACTGTATTTCTTGACGTCGCCATTTTTTGTGAAATATGTTGTTCCGTGAATTTTTATTTATTACCTCTATTAATTTATTATTTATTTATTTAGTATATTATGATTTATTTACTTCATTATTATCGATGCAAAAAGGCTCTCGGTAGCTATTTTGATGTAAATTGCCGTCCGAAAGAACATAACTGTTAAATTCGTGCAATTGGTCGCTTGAAGTAGAAGTGTGTATACAAGTTTTGGATGATAATTGTCAACAAACAAGTAAAGCATTCACAAGGCTTCACAAATATTTAAAAAAAACTGAATAAATTCCGTTATCATTTTACCAGATTTGGAGAACGTACAACTTATGTACTCATATCCAATTTGATAAATATTATGGCGTAGTGACGATCATAGTTGAGTTTTAAGAGAAAGACGTTTCGTGTTTTTGCAAACCGTAGTTTGTAACTTTTCGCTTTCGAATTCGGATTCCTTCCGTGAATGCTATTAGCCACGCACGAGAGGAAATGTTTCAGTATGTGTTAGTCATTCCAAGAAATTCTCATACCATAAATACGACTTGTAGCTCTTAGTTTATCTATGATAGCTGAAAATTGTAAAACAAATCAATAGAGCATTATCAGTATCAAGAATAAGGTCAGGCTCAACCGTGTGGAATTCTGAATTGTGCCACGCTCTTCATTGGTTGGAATGGTCAACTTTTGATGACAGTGTCAGACAACGTGTAAGTGAGATAGTGACCACAAGTTCCACCAACCAATTTAACCAATTGTGTTTCTATTTTGAACGAGTTTAACTTAGGCCTGAAATTCGCCCCTAGCCTCCATTTATCTACACGTGTGTTGAAGAATCTAGTCGTCCATTGTGATTTGGCACTACAAAAAGAATCTCATTCGTTTAAGCACGTTTTTGCTTGTAAAATTTCTTCCTTCCTCAATGTTCCTCGACCCAGACCACTATCTCGCTCTCACTCTCCCGCCTTACTTTCAAGTTTTAAAACAATTTTATTGTCCAAAAGGCTGATCTGTAATAAAAGAACGAACCCCAATTAAAACGGCGGGTAAAACCAGCTAAGAAAACTAAAAGCAAAGGAAAACGAACCAAAACATCGAATACTATAACAACTAACCGAAATTAAAAGGCAGAAAATATCGGCATCTAAAAGAACAAACACAAATAAAAAGGCGGTTGAAAGCAGCAAATAATGTAAAACCAAAGGAGAACGAACCACAAATTCAAACACTAGCAATAACTAACCGACATCTAAAAGTAGATTATATCGGGAAATTAAAGAACAAAACCCAATAAAAAAGACGCTTGAAACAGGCAAATAGAAGCAGGTAAAACCAAATGAGAAAGTACGAACAAATTAAACATTAGCAACAACAAACCGACATCCAAAATTAGAATATATCTACAAATAAAAGAGAAACACTAATAATAGAGACGGGTGAAACCAGCAATGGAAATAAAAACCTAAGAAAACGAACAATAAAGTGCCACAATAGCATCAACTAACCGCCAACTAAAGGTAGAAGATATCGGTACATGAAAGAACGATCACCAATAAAAAAGGCGGTTGAAAACAGCAAATAAAAGTAAAACAAAGGAGACCGAAACAAAAAATCAAAAACTAGGGACAACTAACCGATATCCAATGGTAGATGATATCGGAAAAAACCACCAATAAAAACGAAGGTTGAAAGCAGCAAACAAATGTAAAACCAAAGGAGAACAAAAAAATACCACTATAGCAACACCTAACCGACATCCAAATGTAGTTATTATCGAAAAAAAGAACAACCAACAAAAACGAAGGTTGAAAGCAGCAAAGAAAAGTAAAACCAAAAGAGACGTACCAAAAAATCAAACACTAGAAGAACTAACCGACATCCAAAGGTAGAATATACCAACAACTAAAAGAACGAATACCAAAAAAGGGCGGTTGAATCCAACAAATACAAGTAAAACCAAAGGAGAAACAACTAAAAATCAAGCAAATGTGGACGATATCGTCAATAAGACAAACCACCACTAAAAATAGCGGTTCTATCCAACAAAGTAAAAACCAAAAAGAACTAACAAAAATATCAAACATTATCAACAACCAAACGACATAAAAAAAAATCGTCTAAATGCAGATAAAGTGTGAAGTCACAAGAAATCGAGAAACCTCGGCGACTGAATAGAGCATAAGAAATTCTTCAATTAACACTGACGCTAGGCATTCAGTTCTTAAGCAAACAATTAATAAACAAAATTGTTTTCTAAAGTCAAGGGTGACATATTTTTACAAAGTAATCTATTGAAAAGGTCATTTTTTTAACATATATTCGCAAATTCCATTTTAAGATAATATTTTTATTTTGTCTAATAAGATAACAGTATTTCTTTATGTCGCCAGTTTTTATTAAATATGTCTTTCCGTGAATTATGTGATAGGTGGAGTCCCTGTAGACTGCTATTTTACGAATAAAGTCAAATTTCTCCGAAATTACAGGTTTTACGAAAATTTGTTTTGTACAAAAGTGGTAGAGGATATTATCCTCTACAACATTGCTGTTTAAGAATATTGCTTATAATGATGTCAAAGTAAATATTTGAAAAAACTCGAATAAATCATAACATTTTCCAAACGTTGCGTTCTAGGAAAAAGGTTTCAAACGTACATTGTACAAAAAAACTTGATCCACAATTTTTAAATTAATTGTTATTGTACATCATGAAGTTCAAATGGAGAAAATTAATAAAACGATAAAGTGACCTAGAGACTTCGGGTTTACCGATTTCTGCCAATAACTAATCATTTCATTGGGCTTTAACAATGATGTAAATATAAAATTTCGCATCGCTGATATCAATAGTCTTTTAGTTAGAGTGCCTATAAGATCCCAATCACATACACGCAAGAAAATAGTCAAAACGTGTTCATAGGACCTCAAAACGTTTATTACCGTTCAAATCTTGAAATCGATTTTTTTCAAGAAAACAATACTTTCCACAATAGTATAGTGAAATTAATAAAAATCTATGTTGGTTGGTTGTTCCATGTCATCCTCTTAAAACGCGAATGGCTCGATCAAATATGTAGATATGAACATGAAATTTTCCGGAGTTAATCTCCTCGGATAATAACATGCTCATAGGAAGGAGAATTTCCGAAAAGCATCCAAGGTTAAACTCCGGACAATGATTTGCTATCTCCAAAAGATAACACGTCAAAATCTACAGTTTAACGTGCAGGCATATTTTTATGAGATTCAAATTACCAAGAACAGATTAAATGTGGCTGGAAAAATGCAGTAGCAGGGGGACAATGTCGAGCAGGTGGGTGTGATACCGTACCTGCTGCCGATTACTTTATCGCGGGCTCAAATACCGCGTAATACCTAGTTTTTTTCGTTTAAACCAACATCATTATATTAATTTGTAGTATTATTATTTATTTTTTAACACTATTATATAATTATTTATTTTCTATTATATTAGGATATATTGACTTCATTAAAAACGACAAACAAAACCCTATTGGAAGCTGATTTGATGTGAATTGCCGTCCAAAAGAACATAACTGTTAAATTCGTGCTATTCCTCACTTGAAGGGGAAGTCTGTATACACGTTATTGGATGTTAACTGTCGAAAAACCAAAAAAGGATTCATAAATCTTCATAGCAGCAAATAAAAGTAAAACCAAAGGAGAACGAATCAAGAATTCAATCACTAGCAAGCACTAACCTACATCCAAAGGCAGAGTATATCGGCAAAAAAAGAACCACTAATGAAAACAAAGGTTGAAACCAGCAAAGAAATGTAGAACCAAAGGAACCAGAAAATCAAACACTAGCAATAACAAACCGACACCCAAAGGTAGATTATATTGGCAAATAAAAGAACAAACACCAAAAAAGGAGCTTAAAACCAGCAAATAGAGGTAAAACAAAAAAAGGACCAACCAAAACATCAAACTCTAGACACAACTAACCGACATCAAAAGGTAGAATATATCGCCAAATAAAAGAACGAACACCAATAATAAAGACGCTTGAACCCAGCTAATGAAAGTAAAACCAAACGAGAATGAAGAAAAAATTGCAACAGTACCGAAAACTATCCGACATACAAAGGTAGATGATATCGGCACAAACAACCATCAATAAATACGACGGTTGAGACCAGCATAGAAAAGTAAAACCAAAAAAGAACGAACAGGAAAATGAAACACTAGCAACACCTAAGCGACATCCAATGGTAGAAGTTATCGGCAAATAAAAGAGCAAACGCCAATAAAATAGGTTGTTGAAACCAGCCAATAGAAGCATAAGAAAAGGAGAAAGAACAAAAACATCAAGCACCAGCAACAACTAACCGACATCCAAAGGTAGATGAAATCCGCAAAAAAATTAATAAAAACTACGTTTGAAACCCTCAAAGAAAAGTATGACCATATGTGAACGAACCAGAAAATCAAACACCAGCAACAACTAAGGGACATCAAAATGTAGAAGGCATCGGCAACTGAAAGAACAAACACAAAAAACAAAGGCGGTAAAAACCAGCAAATAAAGTAAAACCAAAGGATAACGAACCAAAATCTGCCTAAATAGCAACAATAAACGATCACAAAAGGTAGAATATTTCGGCTAATAAAAGACCAAACACCAATAAAAAGGCTCTTGAAACCAGCAAACTGAGGTATAACCAAAGGAGAACGAACCAAAATATCAAACATTAGTAACAGAACAACCGACATTACAAAGTAGAATATATCTGCAAATCAAAGTACAAACACCAATAAGAAGGCGATTGGAACCAACACATAGAAGTACAACCAAAGCAGAAAGAACCAAAAAATCAAACAGTAGCAACAGCTAACCGATATCCAGAGGGATATGGTATCGGAATAAAAACCGTCCTTTATAACGATGTTTGAAAACAGCAAAGAAAATAAAACCAAAGGAAAACGAACCAGAAAATCAAACACTTGCTACAACTAACCGACATCCAAAGTTAGAACATATCGGCGAATAAAAGAACCAACACCAATAAAAAAGGCAGATGAAACCAGAAATAAATGTAAAACCAAAGATGAGCAAACCAAAAAATGCCACAAGAGACAAAACTAACCGACACCCCAAGGGCAAATATTTCGGCAAATAAAAGAACAAACACCAATAAAAAAGGCAGTTTTAACAAGAAAATAAAAGTAAAACCAAAGGAGAACGAACCAAAAAATCAAACATTAGCATCAACTAATCGACATCCAAAAGTAAAAGCTATTGGCCTATAAAAAAACAGCAATTAATAAGAACGACGGTTGTGACTAGCAAAGAAAAGTAAAACAAAAGATGAACGAACCAAAATATCAAACCCTGACAACAACTAACCGGCATTCAAAGTTTGAATATATCGACAAATAAAAGAACGAACACCATTAAAAGAAACAGTTGAAACCAGAAAATACATTAAAACCAAAGTAGAACAAACCAAAAAATGCCACGATAGCATCAACTAACCGAAATCAAAACGACGGTTGTAACCAGCATAGAATAGTAGAACCAAAGGTGAACGAACCAAAAAATCAAACACAGCTAACCGACATCCAAAGGTAGAAGACATCGGTAAATAAAAGATCAACTACCAATAAAAACTGCGGGTGAAACCAGAGAAGAGTAAACCCAAAGGAGCACAAACCAAAAAATCAAACACTAGCTACAACTAACCATCATCCAAATTTCGAAGTTATCGCAAAATAAAAAAACACATATATAAACCAGTATAAAAAAGTAAAACCAAAGGAGAACGAACCAGAAAATCAAACACTTACAACAAACAGCTTACCAATATCTAAAGGTAGATCATATCAGCAAATAAAAGATCAACCATAAAAAACGGCGGTTGAAACAAGCAAAGTACACTTCAAGGAGAACTAACCAAAAATCATATACTAGCAACAACTAGCCAACATCCAAATGTAGAAGTAATCGGAAAATAAAAAAACATCCACCAGTAAAATTGGCGGTTGAAACCAGTAAAAAAAAGTAAAACCAAAGTAGAACGAAGCAAAAGATCAAACAATAGAATTTACTAACCGAATGCCAAAAGTAGAGGATATCGCCAAATAAAAGAACCTACCAACAATAAAAACGACGGTTGTAACCAGCGAAGTAAAGTAAAACAAAAAGAGAACGAAGTAAAAATCAAACACTGCCAATAACAAACCGACATCCTAAGGTAAAAGTTATCAGGAAATAAAAGAACGAACACCAATAAAAAAGGCAGTTGACCCCAGCAAATAAAATAAAACCAAGGGAGAACAAACAATAAATGCCACTATAGCAACAACTAACCGACATCCAAAGATAGAACATATCGGCAATAAAAGAATCAACAACAATAAAAAAGGCAGTTGAAACCAGAAATAAATGTAAAACCAAACAAGAACAAACCAAAAAATGCCACAATAGACACAACTAAATGACATCCCAAGGGAAAATATATCGGCAAAAAAAGAACAAACACCAATAAAAAGGCAGTTGAATCAAAAAAATAAAAGCAAAACCAAAGGAGAACGAACCAAACAATAAAATTTTAGCATCAACTAACCGACATAAAACGGTAGAAGATATCGGCAAATAAAAGTATAACCATCAATAAAAAAGACGGTTGTGACTAGCAAATAAAATAAAACAAAAGAAGAACGAACCAAAATATCAAACACTAGCAACAACTAACCGACATCCAAAGTTAGAACATATCGGCGATTAAAAGAACCAACACCAATAAAAAAGGCAGATGAAACCAGAAATAAATGTCAATGTCAAATTCAATCACTAGCAAGAACTAACCTATATCCAAAGGCATAACCTACATCCAAAGGCAGAGTATATCGGCAAAAAAAGAACCACTAATGAAAACAAAGGTTGAAACCAAAGGAACCAGAAAATCAAACACTAGCAATAACAAACCGACACCCAAAGGTAGATTATATTGGCAAATAAAAGAACAAACACCAAAAAAGGAGCTTAAAACCAGCAAATAGAGGTAAAACAAAAAAAGGACCAACCAAAACATCAAACTCTAGACACAACTAACCGACATCAAAAGGTAGATTATATCGCCAAATAAAAGAACGAACACCAATAATAAAGACGCTTGAACCCAGCTAATGAAAGTAAAACCAAACGAGAATGAAGAAAAAATTGCAACAGTAGCGAAAACTATCCGACATACAAAGGTAGATGATATCGGCACAAACAACCATCAATAAATACGACGGTTGAGACCAGCATAGAAAAGTAAAACCAAAAAAGAACGAACAGGAAAATGAAACACTAGCAACACCTAAGCGACATCCAATGGTAGAAGTTATCGGCAAATAAAAGAGCAAACGCCAATAAAATAGGTTGTTGAAACCAGCCAATAGAAGCATAAGAAAAGGAGAAAGAACAAAAACATCAAGCACCAGCAACAACTAACCGACATCCAAAGGTAGATGAAATCCGCAAAAAAATTAATAAAAACTACGTTTGAAACCCTCAAAGAAAAGTATGACCATATGTGAACGAACCAGAAAATCAAACACCAGCAACAACTAAGGGACATCAAAATGTAGAAGGCATCGGCAACTGAAAGAACAAACACAAAAAACAAAGGCGCTAAAAACCAGCAAATAAAGTTTAACCAAAGGATAACGAACCAAAATCTGCCTAAATAGCAACAATAAACGATCACAAAAGGTAGAATATTTCGGCTAATAAAAGACCAAACACCAATAAAAAAGGCTCTTGAAACGAGCAAACTGAAGTATAACCAAAGGAGAACGAACCAAAATATCAAACATTAGTAACAGAACAACCGACATTACAAAGTAGAATATATCTGCAAATCAAAGTACAAACACCAATAAGAAGGCGATTGGAACCAGCACATAGAAGTACAACCAAAGCAGAAAGAACCAAAAAATCAAACAGTAGCAACAGCTAACCGATATCCAGAGGGATATGGTATCGGAATAAAAACCGTCCTTTATAACGATGGTTGAAAACAGCAAAGAAAATAAAACCAAAGGAAAACGAACCAGAAAATCAAACACTTGCTACAACTAACCGACATCCAAAGTTAGAACATATCGGCGAATAAAAGAACCAACACCAATAAAAAAGGCAGATGAAACCAGAAATAAATGTAAAACCAAAGATGAGCAAACAAAAAAATGCCACAAGAGACAAAACTAACCGACAACCCAAGGGCAAATATTTCGGCAAATAAAAGTACAAACACCAATAAAAGAGGCAGTTTTAACAAGAAAATAAAAGTAAAACCAAAGGAGAACGAACCAAAAAATCAAACATTAGCATCAACTAATCGACATCCAAAAGTAAAAGCTATTGGCTTATAAAAAAACAGCCATTAATAAGAACGACGGTTGTGACTAGCAAAGAAAAGTAAAACAAATGATGAACGAACCAAAATATCAAACCCTGACAACAACTAACCGACATCCAAAGTTAGAATATATCGACAAATAAAAGATCAAACACCAATAAAAGAGGCAGTTGAAAATAGAAAATAAATGCAAAACCAATGAAGAACAAACCAAAAAATGCCACAATAGACATCCCTAAGGTAGAGTATATCGGAAAATAAAATAACAAACAGCAACAAAAAAACGCTTGAAACCAGCAAAAATAAAACCATTAGAAAACTAACAAAAATATCAAACCCCTAAAAACAACCCAACTATATCCAATGTGGAAAATATCGTAGAAATGCAAATAAAGTGTGAAGTCACAAGCTATCGAGAAACCACGTCTTCTAAATAGAGCAGAAGAAATTTTTCAACTAAACACCGACGCTAAGCATTCAGTTGTCAAGCAAACAATCAATAAACAAAATTGATCTCTATTGTCAAGGGAGACATATAGTTACAGCGCAAACTCTTGAAAAGATATTTTTTGTTTAACATATATTCGCAAATTCCATTTTAAAATTATATTTTTATATTGTCTTATAAATCAACTGTATTTCTTGACGTCGCCATTTTTTGTGAAATATGTTGTTCCGTGAATTTTTATTTATTACCTCTATTAATTTATTATTTATTTATTTAGTATATTATGATTTATTTACTTCATTAATATCGATGCAAAAAGGCTCTCGGTAGCTATTTTGATGTAAATTGCCGTCCGAAAGAACATAACTGTTAAATTCGTGCAATTGGTCGCTTGAAGTAGAAGTGTGTATACAAGTTTTGGATGATAATTGTCAACAAACAAGTAAAGCATTCACAAGGCTTCACAAATATTTAAAAAAAAAACTGAATAATTTCCGTTATCATTTTACCAGATTTGGAGAACGTACAACTTATGTACTCACATCCAATTTGATAAATATTATGGCGTAGTGACGATCATAGTTGAGTTTTAAGAGAAAGACGTTTCGTGTTTTTGCAAACCGTAGTTTGTAACTTTTCGCTTTCGAATTCGGATTCCTTCCGTGAATGCTATTAGCCACGCACGAGAGGAAATGTTTCAGTATGTGTTAGTCATTCCAAGAAATTCTCATACCATAAATACGACTTGTAGCTCTTAGTTTATCTATGATAGCTGAAAATTGTAAAACAAATCAATAGAGCATTATCAGTATCAAGAATAAGGTCAGGCTCAACCGTGTGGAATTCTGAATTGTGCCACGCTCTTCATTGGTTGGAATGGTCAACTTTTGATGACAGTGTCAGACAACGTGTAAGTGAGATAGTGACCACAAGTTCCACCAACCAATTTAACCAATTGTGTTTCTATTTTGAACGAGTTTAACTTAGGCCTGAAATTCGCCCCTAGCCTCCATTTATCTACACGTGTGTTGAAGAATCTAGTCGTCCATTGTGATTTGGCACTACAAAAAGAATCTCATTCGTTTAAGCACGTTTTTGCTTGTAAAATTTCTTCCTTCCTCAATGTTCCTCGACCCAGACCACTATCTCGCTCTCACTCTCCCGCCTTACTTTCAAGTTTTAAAACAATTTTATTGTCCAAAAGGCTGATCTGTAATAAAAGAACGAACCCCAATTAAAACGGCGGGTAAAACCAGCTAAGAAAACTAAAAGCAAAGGAAAACGAACCAAAACATCGAATACTATAACAACTAACCGAAATTAAAAGGCAGAAAATATCGGCATCTAAAAGAACAAACACAAATAAAAAGGCGGTTGAAAGCAGCAAATAATGTAAAACCAAAGGAGAACGAACCACAAATTCAAACACTAGCAATAACTAACCGACATCTAAAAGTAGATTATATCGGGAAATTAAAGAACAAAACCCAATAAAAAAGACGCTTGAAACAGGCAAATAGAAGCAGGTAAAACCAAATGAGAAAGTACGAACAAATTAAACATTAGCAACAACAAACCGACATCCAAAATTAGAATATATCTACAAATAAAAGAGAAACACTAATAATAGAGACGGGTGAAACCAGCAATGGAAATAAAAACCTAATAAAACGAACAATAAAGTGCCACAATAGCATCAACTAACCGCCAACTAAAGGTAGAAGATATCGGTACATGAAAGAACGATCACCAATAAAAAAGGCGGTTGAAAACAGCAAATAAAAGTAAAACAAAGGAGACCGAAACAAAAAATCAAAAACTAGGGACAACTAACCGATATCCAATGGTAGATGATATCGGAAAAAACCACCAATAAAAACAAAGGTTGAAAGCAGCAAACAAATGTAAAACCAAAGGAGAACAAAAAAATACCACTATAGCAACACCTAACCGACATCCAAATGTAGTTATTATCGAAAAAAAGAACAACCAACAAAAACGAAGGTTGAAAGCAGCAAAGAAAAGTAAAACCAAAAGAGACGTACCAAAAAATCAAACACTAGAAGAACTAACCGACATCCAAAGGTAGAATATATCAACAACTAAAAGAACGAATACCAAAAAAGGGCGGTTGAATCCAACAAATACAAGTAAAACCAAAGGAGAAACAACTAATAATCAAGCAAATGTGGACGATATCGTCAATAAGACAAACCATTACTAAAAATAGCGGTTCTATCCAACAAAGTAAAAACCAAAAAGAACTAACAAAAATATCAAACATTATCAACAACCAAACGACATAAAAAAAATCGTCTAAATGCAGATAAAGAGTGAAGTCACAAGAAATCGAGAAACCTCGGCGACTGAATAGAGCATAAGAAATTCTTCAATTAACACTGACGCTAGGCATTCAGTTCTTAAGCAAACAATTAATAAACAAAATTGTTTTCTAAAGTCAAGGGTGACATATTTTTACAAACTAATCTATTGAAAAGGTCATTTTTTTAACATATATTCGCAAATTCCATTTTAAGATAATATTTTTATTTTGTCTAATAAGATAACAGTATTTCTTTATGTCGCCAGTTTTTATTAAATATGTCTTTCCATGAATTAACTGATAGGTGGAGTCCCTGTAGACTGCTATTTTACGAATAAATTAAAATTTCTCCGAAATTACAGGTTTTACGAAAATTTGTTTTGTACAAAAGTGGTAGAGGATATTATCCTCTACAACATTGCTGTTTAAGAATATTGCTTATAATGATGTCAAAGTAAATATTTGAAAAAACTCGAATAAATCATAACATTTTCCAAACGCTGCGTTCTAGGAAAAAGGTTTCAAACGTACATTGTACAAAAAAACTTTATCCACAATTTTTAAAGAAAATGTTATTGTACATCATGAAGTTTAAATGGAGAAAATTAATAAAACGAAAAAGTGACCTATGAGACATCGGGTTTACCGATTTGTGCCAATAACTAATCATTTCATTGGGCTTTAACAACGATGTAAATATAACATTTCGCATCGCTGATATCAATAGTCTTTAGTTAGAGCGCCTATAAGATCCCAATCACATACACGCAAGAAAATAGTCAAAACGTGTTCAGAGGACCTCATAACGTTTATTACCGTTCTGATCTTGAAATCGATTTTTATCATGAAAACAATACTTTCCGCAATAGTATAGTGAAATTAATAAAAATCTATGTTGGTTGGTTGTTCCATGTCATCCTCTTAAAACGCGAACGGCTCGATCAAATATGTAGATATAAACATGAAATTTTCCGGAGTTAATCTCCTCGGATAATAACATGCTCATAGGAAGGAGAATTTCCGAAAAGCATCCAGGGTTAAACTCCGGACAATGATTTGCTATCTCCAAAAGATAACACGTCAAAATCTACAGTTTAACGTGCAGGCATATTTTTATGAGATTCAAATTACCAAGAACAGATTAAATTTGGCTGGAAAAATGCAGTAGCAAGGGGACAATGTCGTGCAGGTGGGTGTGATACCGTACCTGCTGCCGATTACTTTATCGCGGGCTCAAATACCGCGTAATACCTAGTTTTTTCGTTTTAACCAACATCATTATATTAATTTGTAGTATTATCATTTATTTTTTAACACTATTATATAATTATTTATTTTTTATTATATTAGAATATATTGACTTCATTAAAAACGACAAACAAAACCCTATTGGAAGCTGATTTGATGTGAATTGCCGTCCAAAAGAACATAACTGTTAAATTCGTGCTATTCCTCACTTGAAGGGGAAGTCTGTATACACGTTATTGGATGTTAACTGTCGAAAAACCAAAAAAGGATTCATAAATCTTCACAGCAGCAAATAAAAGTAAAACCAAAGGAGAACGAATCAAAAATTCAATCACTAGCAAGAACTAACCTACATCCAAAGGCAGTGTATATCGGCAAAAAAAGAACCACCAATGAAAACAAAGGTTGAAACCAGCAAAGAAATGTAGAACCAAAGGAACCAGAAAATCAAACACTAGCAATAACAAACCGACACCCAAAGGTAGATTATATTGGCAAATAAAAGAACAAACACCAAAAAAGGAGCTTAAAACCAGCAAATAGAGGTAAAACAAAAAAAGGACCAACCAAAACATCAAACTCTAGACACAACTAACCGACATCAAAAGGTAGATTATATCGCCAAATAAAAGAACGAACACCAATAATAAAGACGCTTGAACCCAGCTAATGAAAGTAAAACCAAACGAGAATGAAGAAAAAATTGCAACAGTAGCG
This sequence comes from Tanypteryx hageni, assembly GCA_028673005.1. Lineage (NCBI taxonomy): Eukaryota > Metazoa > Arthropoda > Insecta > Odonata > Petaluridae > Tanypteryx > Tanypteryx hageni. The sequence goes on from CM054112.1 coordinate 59,159,024, forward strand.
AAAACTATCCGACATACAAAGGTAGATGATATCGGCACAAACAACCATCAATAAATACGACGGTTGAGACCAGCATAGAAAAGTAAAACCAAAAAAGAACGAACAGGAAAATGAAACACTAGCAACACCTAAGCGACATCCAATGGTAGAAGTTATCGGCAAATAAAAGAGCAAACGCCAATAAAAAAGGTTGTTGAAACCAGCCAATAGAAGCATAGGAAAAAGAGAAAGAACAAAAACATCAAGCACCAGCAACAACCAACCGACATCCAAAGGTAGATGAAATCCGCAAAAAAAATTAATAAAAACTACGTTTGAAACCCTCAAAGAAAAGTATGACCATATGTGAACGAACCAGAAAATCAAACACCAGCAACAACTAAGGGACATCAAAATGTAGAAGGCATCGGCAACTGAAAGAACAAACACAAATAACAAAGGCGGTAAAAACCAGCAAATAAAGTAAAACCAAAGGATAACGAACCAAAATCTGCCTAAATAGCAACAATAAACGATCACAAAAGGTAGAATATTTCGGCTAATAAAAGACCAAACACCAATAAAAAGGCTCTTGAAACCAGCAAACTGAGGTATAACCAAAGGAGAACGAACCAAAATATCAAACATTAGTAACAGAACAACCGACATTACAAAGTAGAATATATCTGCAAATCAAAGTACAAACACCAATAAGAAGGCGATTGGAACCAGCACATAGAAGTACAACCAAAGCAGAAAGAACCAAAAAATCAAACAGTAGCAACAGCTAACCGATATCCAGAGGGATATGTTATCGGAATAAAAACCGTCCATTATAACGATGGTTGAAAACAGCAAAGAAAATAAAACCAAAGGAAAACGAACCAGAAAATCAAACACTTGCTACAACTAACCGACATCCAAAGTTAGAACATATCGGCGAATAAAAGAACCAACACCAATAAAAAAGGCAGATGAAACCAGAAATAAATGTAAAACCAAAGATGAGCAAACCAAAAAATGCCACAAGAGACAAAACTAACCGACACCCCAAGGGCAAATATTTCGGCAAATAAAAGAACAAACACCAATAAAAAAGGCAGTTTTAACAAGAAAATAAAAGTAAAACCAAAGGAGAACGAACCAAAAAATCAAACATTAGCATCAACTAATCGACATCCAAAAGTAAAAGCTATTGGCCTATAAAAAAACAGCAATTAATAAGAACGACGGTTGTGACTAGCAAAGAAAAGTAAAACAAAAGATGAACGAACCAAAATATCAAACCCTGACAACAACTAACCGGCATTCAAAGTTTGAATATATCGACAAATAAAAGAACAAACACCATTAAAAGAAACAGTTGAAACCAGAATATACATTAAAACCAAAGTAGAACAAACCAAAAAATGCCACGATAGCATCAACTAACCGAAATCAAAACGACGGTTGTAACCAGCATAGAATAGTAGAACCAAAGGTGAACGAACCAAAAAATCAAACACAGCTAACCGACATCCAAAGGTTGAAGACATCGGTAAATAAAAGATCAACTACCAATAAAAACTGCGGGTGAAACCAGAGAAGAGTAAACCCAAAGGAGCACAAACCAAAAAATCAAACACTAGCTACAACTAACCATCATCCAAATTTCGAAGTTATCGCAAAATAAAAAAACACATATATAAACCAGTATAAAAAGGTAAAACCAAAGGAGAACGAACCAGAAAATCAAACACTTACAACAAACAGCTTACCAATATCTAAAGGTAGATCATATCAGCAAATAAAAGATCAACCATAAAAAACGGCGGTTGAAACAAGCAAAGTACACTTCAAGGAGAACTAACCAAAAATCATATACTAGCAACAACTAGCCAAAATCCAAATGTAGAAGTAATCGGAAAATAAAAAAACAACCACCAGTAAAATTGGCGGTTGAAACCAGTAAAAAAAAGTAAAACCAAAGTAGAACGAAGCAAAAGATCAAACAATAGAATTTACTAACCGAATGCCAAAAGTAGAGGATATCGCCAAATAAAAGAACCTACCAACAATAAAAACGACGGTTGTAACCAGCGAAGTAAAGTAAAACAAAAAGAGAACGAAGTAAAAATCAAACACTGCCAATAACAAACCGACATCCTAAGGTAAAAGTTATCAGGAAATAAAAGAACTAACACCAATAAAAAAGGCAGTTGACCCCAGCAAATAAAATAAAACCAAGGGAGAACAAACAATAAATGCCACTATAGCAACAACTAACCGACATCCAAAGATAGAACATATCGGCAATAAAAGAATCAACAACAATAAAAAAGGCAGTTGAAACCAGAAATAAATGTAAAACCAAACAAGAACAAACCAAAAAATGCCACAATAGACACAACTAAATGACATCCCAAGGGAAAATATATCGGCAAAAAAAGAACAAACACCAATAAAAAGGCAGTTGAATCAAAAAATTAAAAGCAAAACCAAAGGAGAACGAACCAAACAATAAAATTTTAGCATCAACTAACCGACATAAAATGGTAGAAGATATCGGCAAATAAAAGTATAACCATCAATAAAAAAGACGGTTGTGACTAGCAAATAAAATAAAACAAAAGAAGAACGAACCAAAATATCAAACACTGGCAACAACTAACCGACATCCAAAGTTCGAACATATCGGCGATTAAAAGAACCAACACCAATAAAAAAGGCAGATGAAACCAGAAATAAATGTCAAACCAAAGATGAGTAAACAAAAAAATGCCGCAAGAGACAAAACTAACTGACACCCCAAGGGCAAATATTTCGGCAAATAAAAGTACAAACACCAATAAAAAAGGCAGTTTTAACAAGAAAATAAAAGTAAAACCAAAGGAGAACGAACCAAAAAATCAAACATTAGCATCAACTAATCGACATCCAAAAGTAAAAGCTATTGGCTTATAAAAAAACAGCCATTAATAAGAACGACGGTTGTGACTAGCAAAGAAAAGTAAAACAAATGATGAACGAACCAAAATATCAAACCCTGACAACAACTAACCGACATCCAATGTTAGAATATATCGACAAATAAAAGAACAAACACCAATAAAAGAGGCAGTTGAAATTAGAAAATAAATGCAAAACCAATGAAGAACAAACCAAAAAATGCCACAATAGACATCCCTAAGGTAGAGTATATCGGAAAATAAAATAACAAACAGCAACAAAAAAACGCTTGAAACCAGCAAAAATAAAACCATTAGAGAACTAACAAAAATATCAAACCCCTAAAAACAACCCAACTATATCCAATGTGGAAAATATCGTAGAAATGCAAATAAAGTGTGAAGTCACAAGCTATCGAGAAACCACGTCTTCTAAATATAGCAGAAGAAATTTTTCAACTAAACACCGACGCTAAGCATTCAGTTGTCAAGCAAACAATCAATAAACAAAATTGTTCTCTATTGTCAAGGGAGACATATAGTTACAGCGCAAACTCTTGAAAAGATATTTTTTGTTTAACATATATTCGCAAATTCCATTTTAAAATTATATTTTTATATTGTCTTATAAATCAACTGTATTTCTTGACGTCGCCATTTTTTCTGAAATATGTTGTTCCGTGAATTTTTATTTATTATTTATTTATTACCTCTATTAATTTATTATTTATTTATTTAGTATATTATGATTTATTTACTTCATTAATATCGATGCAAAAAGGCTCTCGGTAGCTATTTTGATGTAAATTGCCGTCCGAAAGAACATAACTGTTAAATTCGTGCAATTGGTCGCTTGAAGTAGAAGTGTGTATACAAGTTTTGGATGATAATTGTCAACAAACAAGTAAAGCATTCACAAGGCTTCACAAATACTTTTAAAAAACTGAATAAATTCCGTTATCATTTTACCAGATTTGGAGAACGTACAACTTATGTACTCACATCCAATTTGATAAATATTATGGCGTAGTGACGATCATAGTTGAGTTTTAAGAGAAAGACGTTTCGTGTTTTTGCAAACCGTAGTTTGTAACTTTTCGCTTTCGAATTCGGATTCCTTCCGTGAATGCTATTAGCCACGCTCGAGAGGAAGTTAAGGTGAACGCCAGCGATGTATGATGATAGGCTGCCCCTAACGCCCAATGGATGTAATCAAAAGAGAACGTACCAAAAAATCAAACAATAGCAACAACTCAACGATATTCATGGTAGAAGTTGTCGGCAAAAAATAAAAAAACAACCTATACACACGGAAGTGAAATTGTTGAATATTTCATAATTTAGTGACCTAACTGAAATGACAAAAATAATAAATTGTTCTTTTCCTAACATCAAATCAACCGCCCATATATAACCACTGTATGAGCATAGTTAGCTGAAGAATTGCTAAACTACAACGCGACACTTTAAAATTTTTTATTTAAATATGTTCAAATTAAAATCCTTTAAACAGTATTACCTATCTTAAATAGTGAAAAAAAGGAATATGATATTTAATGTGAGGGCTTTTAGAATAATGTAGGAACAACTGATCTTAAAGGTCTATAATTATAAAAGATTTCATCTAAAGTAAAAATAGAGGCTAGTGAACATTTCCAAAGAATTAAATTATCTAAAGTAGTTTTCGAATGAATTTTCAATTTAATCTATTCCGAGAAGATCGCTTTAATGATTATTAATAGCAAAGCAATACGAATGTGATTATAATTTAACAATAATAAAATACATGTATCGTATAAGGCAATATTATAAGAGGAACGATAAGAATTTAATAATAATAATAAAAAATGTATGCGAAGGAAATTCTCCAAAGCCAGTCAAACTGATAAAACCCGGTTAAAAGGCCGGATAAAAACAGATGAACCCGGATAAAAACCGGATAAAAACCCGATACGAATTTCGGCTACAAAGTAACCATCATCAGGGGTTAAAAAAGGGGGGAAGGGGGACTTGAGAGAGGGCGACTGAAACCAAGACCAGTGGCACGCTCTCAAGTGGATGTCCAGGGCTCTGTCTGTGTATTTATACCAGGTAGGTGGGCAGGGGGGAAGAAAAAGGGGGGGGGACCTATGTGACCTAGGTGATGGGAGAAAAAGGGGGAGAGGTCAGTTTAAAAAGAACGCTGTTTATTACACCTAACTCGTTATTCATCAGGTTGTGTCTGTATTTATGAATGTGTAAGCTTTCTGTTGCGTCGAGTTTGGTATTTGGGACTTGTTTAAGCAGTTGGAGGTTATTTGTGTCTAATGGGTGGTTATATTCCAAAATGTGTTTCGCGACGGCCGATTTTTCAAAGCGTCCGTGTCTGTAGTGCTCTAAATGTTCTTGAAATCTTATGGAGATATTTCTTTTCGTTTGGCCAATGTAAGACATGTCGCATGTGGGGCACAACACTTGATATATGCCGGATTTTTCTAATGTGGGTATTTTGTCTTTAGTGTTCCCTAATAAATTTTTAATGTTATTTGTATTGTGAAACGTTAATGTATAATTTGCGTTATGAAAAATTTTTGTTAGCCCTTTGTTTAGGGTTGGATGGAAGGGGAGTGAAATAAATTTTTTCTTCCTATCGTCACTTATGTTTTGGATTGCTTGTTAATAATGTTGTCTATCAATTCGTGTATGTACCCGTTTTCCAGGGACGCGTTTTTAATATATTTGACTTCTTTGTCGAAACGTTTTTTATTTAGCGGTGTCGTCAATAGTCTATGTACCATATGGTTGAAAGCCGCGATCTTTTGTTTGTAAGGGTGATTGGAGTCTTTCTTAATATAATTATTGGTATGGGTTGGTTTCCTGTACACGTCAAATTCTAGTCGTCCATTATTATTAATTATCAAAATGTCAAGAAAAGGTAAAGACTTATTTTCTTCGATTTCGAAGGTGAAGTTGATAGAGTTGTGAAATGAGTTGAGTTCTTGGACGAAGGTGTTAATGTTATAGAGTTTTGTGTCTAAAATGGCAAAAATGTCATCAACGTACCAGCACCATGTGTTGGGGAAATAGTTTAACGTATTTTTACAGCGTTGCTCAAAAGAATAAAGAAAAATATTTTCTATAAGTGGTGAGAGAGGATTGCCCATAGATGTTCCATTAATTTGTTTATAGAACTTATTGTTAAAAACGAAGTAATTTTGTTCCATGCATAAGTTTGTCAATGTGAGAATTTCTAGAATTTTGTTTTCCTCAACTTGTTTACTTAGTAGGCAGTCCTGGAGGTTTTCGACCGCGACGTCAATGGGAACGCTGGGGAAGAGTTGTTCTACGTCAAATGACACCAGTTTTTCATCTTTGTGTATTTTTTTGTTTCTAATATGTTCCAAGAAATTATGTATGTTTCTTCAATGCCTATACATTTTAATTCCTTCGCATTTGGCGATTTTATAAGAGGGTGAGTTGATGGCCGAAACTATAGGTCTCATTTTGTTTCATGGTTTATGTATTTTGGGAAGGCAGTAAAGTCTTGGAATGGTGGGATTCGCTATTTTCAGAGCGAACGCTAGTTTTTTGTCAAATGTGTGTTTGCAACGGTTAACAGTTTCTTTGACTTGTGTCGCGAGTTTTTTAATGGGATTTTTGGAGATCTGGATGTAGGGGCCTGTTTCAATAGTATTTAATGTTCTTTCAAGGTAGTCCGCTTTGTTTAGAATGACTGTGGTGTTGCCCTTATCAGATTTGGTGTAGACGCAGTCTTTCTTCTTTAAGTTTTGAATGATTTTATAGTCTGTCTTATTAACTGAAGGTTCTTATTTGGCAAATTGTTCATGTTCCGCTCAATGGCGATTTTACTAGCGGTTCTTATATACTGTTTGGTCGTGTCGTTACTATCCTTTATACCACATTCTATATCAATAATCAGGTCGTCAATTGGTGGTTTTTTGGCATGTAATTTTTTGAGTTCTTTCGGCTGGAGAGCAATCTGATCTGAATCTGATTGATCTGAACGTTGGAAATATTTTTAACGAAATTAATCTTATCTGGAGACCCGGTAGGACTAAGCTTCTGAAGAGATTTAATTTTCGAATTTATGCCTCTGAGTTTGGTTTGAATTTTATGTTGGTTAACCTCGTTCAACTTTTGAAAGTATTCATTAAAGAAATGATACTCAATGTTATTAAAAATTTTTGTGATAGCGAGGTGTAGGTTGTATGCTTGAAATTCTAGTTGACTACATTTAGCGTATTTGGCACGAATTTCTAAATTGAGCCAATGTTGACGTGCTGTTTCTATTGCTTTAGATGCGTGAGGGTTATTAGGGGGACCGTTAATTTTGATAAATTTGGGGAATAAATGCAAAGATTTGCACTTTTTAAGAAAGTGTATGTCAACAGATAAAGAGATGATTTTAAATTTTAAGGCATGTAATTTGTTGAGTTCTTCCGGCTGGAGAGCCATAATTAGTTAAGTAAAAGAGAGCGAGCTACACTGGAAAATATATAAAATGTAAGCGAAGGAAATTCTCCAAAGCCAGTCAAACTGATAAAACCCGGTTAAAAGGCCGGATAAAAACAGATGAACCCGGATAAAAAACGGATAAAAACCCAATACGTATTTTGGCTACAAATTAACCATCATCAGGGGTTAAAAAAGGGAGGAAGGGGGACTTGAGGGAGGGCGACGTTTAACCGGGTTTTATGGTGAGGTGTGTGCGTATATATATAATATATATATATATATATATATATATATATATATATATATATATATATATATATATATACACACATGAGGGTGAATGAAAACGTTTCCGGATTGTTTCAGTAACATATTTCCTGAATTCCAAATAATAACAACAAATTTTTGCCTAAAACAAGCAATATTTTAGCCATAACAATTCAATATTTCGTAACAATTTATTCATTTGTAATAATATAAAAGCAGTTTTCAAACCAATTAATTCATGAGTATGGGTAATTTAAAGTTTGAGATTCGAGTAAATATAATGTTTATGACAAAACTTAGTTGGAAATCGAATGCCATTATTCAGGCTTTGCAGAATGTTCACAGGGATGATGAATCTAAGAAAACTGCAGTTTATGAATGAATTAAATGGTTTAAGCTTGGACGAGAAGACATTAAAGATGATTATCGAAGTGGAAGACCATCAACGTCGATCAACGAAGAAACCGTGGTCGCCGCCCAATCAATTGTGGAAGAAGATAGACGAGTTTCAGTGCAAATGATAGCCAAATGTTTAGACTTCTCATATGGCTCAGCTCATTCAATACTCAAAGATAGTTTAGGATTAAGCATGCTTTCTGCTAGATGGGTACCGAAAGCCTTGCGCCCTGAACACAAGACTCAGAGAGTTGACCATGCAGTTGAGTTCCTCAACCGATTTGATGCAGGCCCAGAAGATTTCTTTCGCCGAATAGAGACTGGTGATTAAAGATGGATCTACCAGTACGATCCGGAAAGCAAAATTCAATCTAAACAATGGTTACCAAGGGGGTCAAGTGGACCAAAAAATTTCAAAGGCAAACAATCAATCAACAAGGTTATGGTATTGTTTTTTGGGATAATGAAGGTGTAATTTACGCATATTAATTTTGTCCTCGACACGAATAAAATTTTAATCTATACCTTACAGATCAGATAAGAGCGATTTAGCCTTTTCAACATGCTGTTAACGTCACATTTGCACTTAGTGCGTTGTAACATAGTAACATGCCTTCCGCCCCTCGCACAACCTCTGTAGGTGCATGCGCCTTTCCCCTACAACCTCCCCTTCATCTCTCCCCCTCTCTTCCTCCCCATCTCCACGACGGCTTTCCACATTGGAATAGTTCTGCGCAAAATTTACATCCCACGAATCCTCGTGGGAGGGTTTATGTGTTGTATTTGAAAGTTCTTAAATTATTTTATAACAATGTTAAAAAGTTTATGTATTATATACTGTTGCATTGTTCTTTGTTGTGTTGTTATTAGAAAATTCGCAAATGTTTAAACAAACATTTTATGTTTATGTACATCTGAATGTGCAACAAATCTGACGTTGGTAATATATAATAATAAATAATATTTTTCTAATTGTTTAAATTTAAATAATTTTTAACGGCCGCAGAAAGAACTTCATGAATACACTGAAATATTTAATCGGTTACATAGACTAAAATCTAAGTAGTTTTAAAATTTCAGCCCTCTAACTTGCACCGTAGCGTCTAAACATTTACCTATCTTTTTAATTTTAAGAATTTTTAACTGCCAAAGAAATAAAAATATCAAAATTTTTATAATTGCTATTTCTTTTTTTTATAAATCCTACCTCTAAAAAATTTTCTGCTCCGTAGCACATTCGGATGTACATAAACCTTGAAAATTTGTTTAAATAATTGTCTCCTATATGTTATATATATATGTGTGATATGCATGTTACATCCTCCTCTGTAGGAAACGTCGATATAAAATGATGGACAAATGATTCAAACAAAGTTGTAGTAAATTATATTTCCTACAGCTTTTATTACAGCATTTTTTTCCATTTATCAAATATTAAAGCAAATATTTCAAAATAACGGATAAGTGACGACAGTAAACACACCCACTTTCGAGTGACCGATTTTTACTATGAACTAATCAGATCTTGCGACTTTCAAAATCATGCTAAATATAAAATTTGGCGTTAACCTGATTATTGGTTTTTGAGTTAGAGCACCCACAAAATAACTGTCACATACTCGTGTCAAAGTCAATTTGTTTTTATTTTCTGATAAGCCATACATATTTCATTTACATACCCTTTACATTTCAATTGATTTAAACATGGCCAGATCGGAAAATACCCTGTTTAGGCCAAAGGCCTCTTCAGGGTAAATTCAGGTGCAGATAGTTCAATTGTATTCGTTTAACCAGTAGTATTTCGATCTTATTGCTTTCTCTGGGGGTGGCTTTTGCCTGGCATTCGCCCGAGACGGAAGGGAAACCCGGCAAAACCTTCCGTACGCAGACGGATTGACTAGATGGTCACTATAGCATTTCCACTTGCTCACAGCACCAGTTTTTCACAAAGATCTTAGTAAATATAACAAATACAAATAAATATATAACAAATAACATTTTGTAATGTGTAACAGTTAAATTGAATATAGCAAAAAATAACAAGGTTCAAAAACGATTGAATTTATATAAATACTAGTGATAAATAAATATGCTTTTGTTGGACTAGCGCCGTCTATTTCTTTTTCTTCTTTGGCGGCAGCAGGGGCAATCCGTCCTGAGGGCACAGGTGGGGGGAGATAGGGACTTTGGTGCTGGGGTAGAGGGGATGGGCAATAGAGCGATAGCGTCGCCTCTATTATCCTGCCGGGGTGGAGCGCTTGTGTTTGGGGTGGGTTGGGAGGATAATGGGTAGGGGAGCGAGGATTTGATGGAAGAGGTGGGGGATGTGTGCCCTCATTCTTTCGGCCGCTCTGCAGCGGAGTCTCGCCATTCGGTGTAGGACCGGTTCTATTTCGGCCCGCGCGCGTACCTCGGCTGTGGGTGTGCGGATCGGAGCAATCATGATGTTGCGGAGGATGACTCTCTCGATGGCTGCCAGCCTCGAGATGTTTTCTTTTGCGAGCAGCGTGATGGCAAGGGCGCCATACTCGATGACGGGTCTGATGAATGATTTGTACAATTGTATGGCCGTCTCCTCGGAGACGCCTATTCCTCCCGCTCGTACGGCTCGGATAAGGTTGCTGCGCCTGGTTATGGTGGATATCAAATTTCTCAGATGGGTGGCGAACGTCAGGTGGCGATCGAGGGTAACACCGAGGCATTTCCCCTCTTTCTGAAGGCCGACACTTTTCCCCCAAAGGGTGACGGAAATCGGTTGCTGCGGATCTCCTTGTTCCCCCCTTCGTGAGTGAAGGTCATCAGGATCGATTTTTCTGGGATTGGCCGAAGGCGCCACTTTCTCATTCACTCCTCGAGCCGCCGGAAGTCCTTTTGTAGATAACGTGCTGCGGTGTCAGATTTGCGTGCCGTGACCCACAGCGCCGAGTCGTCTGCGTACTGCGCGAGGGTCACCTGTGGAAGAGCGGGAGAAGGCATGTCAGCGCAATACAGAATAAAAAGGAGCGACGATAATACCGTTCCTTGGGGCACGCCGGATTTAATGCGGAAGGGATTGGACAGGGTGCCACCTACTTTGACTCTTTCATGTCGGTCGGAGATAAAGGAGTATTGGAAGCGGGATAAGTTGGGTGGGATGTCGGGAATTAGGGAGATTTTTAGGGATAGCCCGTCATTCCAGAGTTTGTCGAATGCCCTTTCGATCTCCATGAAGATCGCGGCCGTGCAATCTCTTTTGTTGTTTTCTTCTGCCGCCGTGTTGGTGAGCAGCGTCAGTGCGTCCGTGGTTGTCCTGTGCGCTCGGAATCCGTATTGATGGTCTGGGAGGATGCTGCCTGCGTCTAGGATTCTTCGTGCTGGCTATGGCTTCTTTCAGGTCGTCGTCGATGATTCCATCCTCGGTTTCCTCGCTGACATCTGTGGTGATTAAGTTAAGTATAATGTTCTGCATTACCTCTATGGATTCTCTGTGAAATTTCTCGTCGAACCTTGGATCGTCGGTCGGCGTGTGTATTTCTTCCAGCACGCGTAAGAATTCCTCCGCTTTTTTTCCTCCGTGCCGAGGCTTTTCCCGTCGTGAACTAGGTGGGAATCTTCTTGTCGTATATCTCCCGAGAAGCCTTAGAATCGGTCCTAGATCGTTTTCCTTTCCCTGAAATCTAGACACATGCAAGTTTTCTGCAATACATCGTATTTATAATCAAGTACCTTTCATTAGATGATGGCCTGGTTCCTGTTCCAAACGGTTTTTAATGCTGGGTCCTTCCTCTTTTCGAATTATCGGTAAATCCTCCAGTTTTCTTGATGAGGGCGACGACGTACTTAAGCAGAGGCGTTTTTACGTCGATTTTCTTCCTTGGGGTGCATTCGTCAGCAGCCCGTTAAATAATATTGTTTAATGTATCGATTGCATTGTCTACCTCAGTGGTTGTCTTAGGTCTCTCTGCAGGGAGTAATCCTTCGGCGATGATTTCTTCGAACATTGCAAAGGTTGGTTTTTGCTCAATCCGTATTGTTTATCGTCCGTCTCGGTCTATTTAGGGATTTTGGGGTAGATGAGTGGCAGGTGGTCCGACGTGATGGTATCCTCGGCTTTGACGACCCCGAAAATGGGCGTGACAGCTCGCGTGCAATCTGGCGAGCCAGCTCGCGTGCCAGCTCGCATGCCAGTTCGTGAGCCTGCTCGCGACCCGGCTTGCGTGCCAGGTAGCATACAAGCTCGCGTGCCAGCTCGCGTTCAAGCTCGCGTGCCAGCTCACGTGCAAGCTCGCGTGCTAGCTCGCGTGCCAGCTCGCGTGCCAGCTCGCGTGCCAGCTCGCGTGCAAGCTCGCGTGCCAGCTCGCGTGCCAGCATGCGTGCCAGCGTGCGTGCCAGCGTGCGTACCAGCGTTCGTGCCAGCGTGCGTTCAAGCGTGCGTGCCAGCGTGCGTGCCAGCGTGCGTGCCAGTGTGCGTGGCAGCGTACGTGCCAGCGTGCGTGCCAGCGTGCGTGCCAGCGTGCGTGCCAGCGTGCGTGCCAGCGTGCGTGCCAGCGTGCGTGCCAGCGTGCGTGCCAGCGTGCGTGCCAGCGTGCGTGCCAGCGTGCGTGGCAGCGTGCGTGGCAGCGTGCGTGGCAGCTTGCGTGGCAGCGTGCGTGGCAGCGTGCGTGCCGGCGTGCGTGTTAGCGTGCGTGCCAGCTTGCCTGCCACCGTGCATGCGTAGATTGGAGCGTGAAATCATTCAACACTTGACCTACGCCAGAAAAGAAAGTTGGCGAGCGTAGTAACAACATCGTAGAGAAGGATCGAGGGGATGAGAGTAAATGGTTGTGTTCGCAAAACGCATAATCTTTACGATCATATTTTTTCTATACTTTTTCGAATTATTTAGGCGCAAATATTATGAGCATATCTCTTTTTTTCAAATTACGAATTATCAAGGTTTTCGATTTATCCAGGTATGAAGTTTGCTTATTGTGTCTTAAAATAAAAGAAATTTCGAATTATACAGAAATTTTGAACTAAAGAAATTCAAATTATCTAGGTTTTACTGTACTTGTAAATTGTATGCATACGCAGATGCACCATCACATAAAATCCAAATTTTTATCACCGTATTAAACTGATAGAAGGGGCATTTTCCTAGACGCTTCTAACTGTTCATCTATAGATACATTTTCATCTTGGGTGTATAATTTCTGCAAATTGTCCACCCAAAAATCCCAAACAACGAGTATGGGTGCCAGTCTGTCACCTTTCCGGTGCTATTGTCTGCCATCTCTATTGTCAAATATTAAAACTCCTGTAATTTTATAAAATTCTTCAAGAGACATGACGGCACTAAAAATCGGCCTACCATGTACTTCGTCCCGCAAACTTTTCAGGGATCCGTTATGAGATCTGTAAACGCCAGCCAATACCAAAATCCAATATATGGCTCTATGTGAGCATAGTCATCATCTTTCCATGCTTTTCCATTGACACGCCTATCTTCTATATTGGCCATTGTTATAATTTTGTTAGTGATAATTATCATGCCAAAAGATGATTTTTGGGTGGTTATGCGACTTGTGTGATATCTTGTTAGTCCTAGAGAAATTCTATTACGTTATAAGAAGACTTGATTTACAAATCCATGCAATCCTTTTTATCTTTTGAGATCATCAAGACGAATCGTCTAAAATAAGGCCATCCTTACTTTCAGAATATTCCGTTAAATATCCTTCATAATCCTCGTTATCTTCTAATTCTGAGACATTTTTACTTAAATCCTCATCATGAAAATATTCATCATTAGAATCACAAAATATATCCATTGTTAGGGTCTGAAAGATGAAAGTTTTTAGGAAAAGAATAATAATATTTTCACGTTTAATTAGGAATTAGAAATTACCAAGCAATAAAAATAAAATATTACCTAAATTTAACTATAATTTCGCAGTTTTCCTTCAAATAACTTTTCAATCTCACAGCGAGAATTCAAAACTGATAGATTGTTATTGGAACGCTTTAATTTGTATTGTGACTCATTATATGGCAAACGACAAACGTGTCACCACCAGAAGGAGCGTAATTCATTTATTTCCAAGAAATCCATATATTTTGTTTAACTTCCTGTTCATCGATTTAGTACTATATACGACAAAATTCTGATATGGCCATCACATGACTTTCTCCATGCTTGTAATATTTCTAAAACTTCCAAATAGATTAAATGATAATAAATATTTAAGGAACTGCAAGAAAAATTCCAAGACTTAACAAAGAACCGAAATAAACTCAAATGGTAGCATTCTGATACTTGATTTTAGCCACGTATATCCAACAATTAAGATAAGAACAAGAAATCCAAACCAGGACTAATGCAGGCAAGTTTCCCAAAGTTCACGTACTGAATTGATTAATCATATATTCACAGGAAATGTTTCAGTATGTGTTAGTCATTCCAAGAAATTCTCATGCCATAAATACGACTTGTAGCTCATAGTTTATCTATGATAGCTGACAATTGTAAAACAAATCAATAGAGCATAATCAGTATCAAGAATAAGGTCAGGCTCAACCGTGTGGAATTCTGAATTGTGCCACGCTCTTCATTGGCTGGAATGGTCAACTTTTGATGACAGTGTCAGACAACGTGTAAGTGAGATAGTGACCACAAGTTCCACCAACCAATTTAACCAATTGTGTTTCTATTTTGAACGAGTTTAACTTAGGCCTGAAATTCGCACCTAGCCTCCATTTATCTACACGTGTGTTGAAGAATCTAGTCGTCCATTGTGATTTGGCACTACAAAAAAAAATCTCATTCGTTTAAGCACGTTTTTGCTTGTAAAATTTCTTCCTTCCTCAATGTTCCTCGACCCAGGCCACTATCTCGCTCTCACTCTCCCGCCTTACTTTCTAGTTTTAAAATAATTTTATTGTCCAAAAGGCTGATCTGTAATAAAAGTACGAACCCCAATTAAAACGGCGGGTAAAACCATCTAAGAAAACTAATAGCAAAGGAAAACGAACCAAGACATCAAATACAATAACAACTAACCGAAATTAAAAGGCAGAAAATATCGGCATCTAAAAGAACAAACACAAATAAAAAGGCGGTTGAAAGCAGCAAATAATGTAAAACCAAAGGAGAACGAACCACAAATTCAAACACTAGCAATAACTAACCGACATCTAAAAGTAGATTATATCGGGAAATTAAAGAACAAAACCCAATAAAAAAGACGCTTGCAACAGGCAAATAGAAGCAGGTAAAGCCAAATGAGAAAGTACCAACAAATCAAACATTAGCAACAACAAACCGACATCCAAAATTAGAATATATCTACAAATAAAAGAGAAACACTAATAATAGAGACGGGTGAAACCAGCAATGGAAATAAAAACCTAAGAAAACGAACAATAAAGTGCCACAATAGCATCAACTAACCGCCAACTAAAGGTAGAAGATATCGGTACATGAAAGAACGATCACCAATAAAAAAGGCGGTTGAAAACAGCAAATAAAAGTAAAACAAAGGAGACCGAAACAAAAAATCAAAAACTAGGGACAACTAACCGATATCCAATGGTAGATGATATCGGAAAAAACCACCAATAAAAACAAAGGTTGAAAGCAGCAAACAAATGTAAAACCAAAGGAGAACAAAAAAATACCACTATAGCAACACCTAACCGACATCCAAATGTAGTTATTATCGAAAAAAAGAACAACCAACAAAAACGAAGGTTGAAAGCAGCAAAGAAAAGTGAAACCAAAAGAGACGTACCAAAAAATCAAACACTAGCAGAACTAACCGACATCCAAAGATAGAATATACCAACAACTAAAAGAACGAATACCAAAAAAGGGCGGTTGAATCCAACAAATACAAGTAAAACCAAAGGAGAAACAACTAAAAATCAAGCAAATGTGGACGATATCGTCAATAAGACAAACCACCACTAAAAATAGCGGTTCTATCCAACAAAGTAAAAACCAAAAAGAACTAACAAAAATATCAAACATTATCAACAACCAAACGACATACAAAATCGTCTAAATGCAGATAAAGAGTGAAGTCACAAGAAATCGAGAAACCTCGGCGACTGAATAGAGCATAAGAAATTCTTCAATTAACACTGACGCTAGGCATTCAGTTCTTAAGCAAACAATTAATAAACAAAATTGTTTTCTAAAGTCAAGGGTGACATATTTTTACAAAGTAATCTATTGAAAAGGTCATTTTTTTAACATATATTCGCAAATTCCATTTTAAGATAATATTTTTATTTTGTCTAATAAGATAACTGTATTTCTTTATGTCGCCAGTTTTTATTAAATATGTTTTTCCATGAATTATCTGATAGGTGGAGTCCCTGTAGACTGCTATTTTACGAATAAATTAAAATTTCTCCGAAATTACAGGTTTTACGAAAATTTGTTTTGAACAAAAGTGGTAGATCCTCTACAACATTGCTGTTTAAGAATATTGCTTATAATGATGTCAAAGTAAATATTTGAAAAAACTCGAATAAATCATAACATTTTCCAAACGTTGCGTTCTAGGAAAAAGGTTTCAAACGTACATTGTACAAAAAAACTTTATCCACAATTTTTAAAGAAAATGTTATTGTACGTCATGAAGTTTAAATGGAGAAAATTAATAACACGAAAAAGTGACCTGGAGACATCGGGTTTACCGATTTGTGCCAATTACTAATCATTTCATTGGCCTTTAACAACGATGTAAATATAACATTTCGCATCGCTGATATACATAGTCTTTTAGTTAGAGTGCCTATAAGATCCCAATCACATATAAACAAGAAAATAGTCAAAACGTGTTCAGAGGACCTCAAAACGTTTATTAACGTTCAAATCTTGAAATCGATTTTTTTCAAGAAAACAATACTTTCCACAATAGTATAGTGAAATTAATAAAAATCTATGTTGGTTGGTTGTTCCATGTCATCC
Source organism: Tanypteryx hageni (assembly GCA_028673005.1). Taxonomy (NCBI): domain Eukaryota; kingdom Metazoa; phylum Arthropoda; class Insecta; order Odonata; family Petaluridae; genus Tanypteryx; species Tanypteryx hageni. Next base: position 59,175,983 of record CM054112.1, read on the forward strand.
TCTTAAAACGCGAACGGCTCGATCAAATATGTAGATATGAACATGAAATTTTCCGGAGTTAATCTCCTCGGATAATAACATGCTCATAGGAAGGAGAATTTCCGAAAAGCATCCAGGGTTAAACTCCGGACAATGATTTGCTATCTCCAAAAGATAACACGTCAAAATCTACAGTTTAACGTGCAGGCATATTTTTATGAGATTCAAATTACCAAGAACAGATTAAATGTGGCTGGAAAAATGCAGTAGCAGGGGGACAATGTCGAGCAGGTGGGTGTGATTACTGCCGATTACTTTATCACGGGCTCAAATACCGCGTAATACCTAGTTTTTTCGTTTTACCCAACATCATTATATTAATTTGTAGTATTATTATTTATTTTTTAACACTATTATATAATTATTTATTTTTTATTATATTAGGATATATTGACTTCATTAAAAACGACAAACAAAACCCTATTGGAAGCTGATTTGATGTGAATTGCCGTCCAAAAGAACATAACTGTTAAATTCGTGCTATTCCTCACTTGAAGGGGAAGTCTGTATACACGTTATTGGATGTTAACTGTCGAAAAACCAAAAAAGTATTCATAAATCTTCACAGCAGCAAATAAAAGTAAAACCAAAGGAGAACGAATCAAAAATTCAATCACTAGCAAGAACTAACCTACATCCAAAGGCAGAGTATATCGGCAAAAAAAGAACCACCAATGAAAACAACGGTTGAAACCATCAAAGAAATGTAGAACCAAAGGAACCAGAAAATCAAACACTAGCAATAACAAACCGACACCCAAAGGTAGATTATATTGGCAAATAAAAGAACAACCACCAAAAAAGGAGCTTAAAACCAGCAAATAGAGGTAAAACAAAAAAAGGACCAACCAAAACATCAAACTCTAGACACAACTAACCGACATCAATAGGTAGATTATATCGCCAAATAAAAGAACGAACACCAATAATAAAGACGCTTGAACCCAGCTAATGAAAGTAAAACCAAACGAGAATGAAGAAAAAATTGCAACAGTAGCGAAAACTATCCGACATACAAAGGTAGATGATATCGGCACAAACAACCATCAATAAATACGACGGTTGAGACCAGCATAGAAAAGTAAAACCAAAAAAGAACGAACAGAAAAATGAAACACTAGCAACACCTAAGCGACATCCAATCCGATTGGAACGAGCACATAGAAATACAACCAAAGCAGAAAGAACCAAAAAATCAAACAGTAGCAACTGCTAACCGATATCCAGAGGGATATGGTATCGGAATAAAAACCGTCCATTATAACGATGGTTGAAAACAGCAAAGAAAATAAAACCAAAGGAAAACGAACCAGAAAATCAAACACTAGCTACAACTAACCGACATCCAAAGTTAGAACATATCGGCGAATAAAAGAACCAACACCAATAAAAAAGGCAGATGAAACCAGAAATAAATGTAAAACCAAAGATGAGCAAACCAAAAAATGCCACAAGAGACAAAACTAACCGACACCCCAAGGGCAAATATTTCGGCAAATAAAAGAACAAACACCAATAAAAAAATGCAGTTTTACAAGAAAATAAAAGTAAAACCAAAGGAGAACGAACCAAAAAATCAAACATTAGCATCAACTAATCGACATCCAAAAGTAAGAGCTATTGGCCTATAAAAAAACAGCCATTAATAAGAACGACGGTTGTGACTAGCAAAGAAAAGTAAAACAAATGATGAACGAACCAAAATATCAAACCCTGACAACAACTAACCGGCATTCAAAGTTTGAATATATCGACAAATAAAAGAACAAACACCATTAAAAGAAACAGTTGAAACCAGAAAATACATTAAAACCAAAGCAGAACAAACCAAAAAATGCCACGATAGCATAAACTAACCGAAATCAAAAGGTAAATGCCAGGGCAAAAATAATCAACCCTCAATCAAAACGACGGTTGAAACCAGCATAGAATATTAGAACCAAAGGTGAACGAACCAAAAAATCAAACACAGCTAACCGACATCCATAGGTAGAAGACATCGGTAAATAAAAGTTCAACTACCAATAAAAACTGCGGGTGAAACCAGAGAAGATTAAACCCAAAGGAGCACAAACCAAAAAATCAAACACTAGCTACAACTAACCATCATCCAAATTTAGAAGTTATCGCAAAATAAAGAAACACATATATAAACCAGTATAAAAAAGTAAAACCAAAGGAGAACGAACCAGAAAATCAAACACTTACAACAAACAGCTTACCAATATCTAAAGGTAGATCATATCAGCAAATAAAAGATCAACCATAAAAAAAACGGCGGTAGAAACAAGCAAAGTACACTTCAAGGAGAACTAACCAAAAATCATATACTAGCAACAACTAGCCAACATCCAAATGTAGAAGTAATCGGAAAATAAAAAAACAACCACCAGTAAAAATGTCGGTTGAAACCAGTAAAAAAAAGTAAAATCAAAGTAGAACGAAGCAAAAGATCAAACAATAGAATTTATTAACAGAATGCCAAAAGTAGAGGATATCGCCAAATAAAAGAACCTACCAACAATAAAAACGACGGTTGTAACCAGCGAAGTAAAGTAAAACAAAAAGAGAACGAAGTAAAAATCAAACACTGCCAATAACAAACCGACATCCTAAGGTAAAAGTTATCAGGAAATAAAAGAACGAACACCAATAAAAAAGGCAGTTGACCCCAGCAAATAAAATAAAACCAAGGGAGAACAAACAATAAATGCCACTATAGCAACAACTAACCGACATCCAAAGATAGAACATATCGGCAATAAAAGAATCAACACCAATAAAAAAGGCAGTTGAAACCAGAAATAAATGTAAAACCAAACAAGAACAAACCAAAAAATTCCACAATAGACACAACTAAATGACATCCCAAGGGAAAATATATCGGCAAAAAAAGAACAAACACCAATAAAAAGGCAGTTGAATCAAAAATATAAAAGCAAAACCTAAGGAGAACAAACCAAACAATAAAATTTTAGCATCAACTAACCGACATAAAATGGTAGAAGATATCGGCAAATAAAAGTACAACCATCAATAAAAAAGACGGTTGTGACTAGCAAATAAAATAAAACAAAAGAAGAACGAACCAAAATATCAAACCCTGACAACAACTAACCGACATCCAAAGTTAGAATATATCGACAAATAAAAGAACAAACACCAATAAAAGAGGCAGTTGAAAATAGAAAATAAATGCAAAACCAATGAAGAACAGACCAAAAAATGCCACAATAGACACCCCTAAGGTAGAGAATATCGGAAAATAAAATAACAAACAGCAACAAAAAACGCTTGAAACCAGCCAAAATAAAACCAATAGAGAACTAACAAAAATATCAAACCCTAAAAACAACCCAACTATATCCAATGTGGAAAATATTGTAGAAATGCAAATAAAGTGTGAAGTCACAAGCTATCGAGAAACCACGTCTTCTAAATAGAGCAGAAGAAATTTTTCAACTAAACACCGACGCTAAGCATTCAGTTGTCAAGCAAACAATCAATAAACAAAATTGTTCTCAATTGTCAAGAGAGACATATAGTTACAGCGCAAACTCTTGAAAAGATATTTTTTGTTTAACATATATTCGCAAATTCCATTTTAAAATTATACTTTTATATTGTCTTATAAATCAACTGTATTTCTTGACGTCGCCATTTTTTCTGAATATGTTGTTCCGTGAATTTTTATTTATTATTTATTTATTACCTATATTAATTTATCATTTATTTATTTAGTACATTATGATTTATTTACTTCAGTAATATCGATGCAAAAAGGCTCTCGGTAGCTATTTTGATGTAAATTGCCGTCCGAAAGAACATAACTGTTAAATTCGTGCAATTGGTCGCTTGAAGTAGAAGTGTGTATACATGTTTTGGATGATAATTGTCAACAAACAAGTAAAGCATTCACAAGGCTTCACAAATACTTTTAAAAAACTGAATAAATTCCGTTATTATTTTACAAGATTTGGAGAACGTACAACTTATGTACTCACATCCAATTTGATAAATATTATGGCGTAGTGACGATCACAGTTGAGTTTTAAGAGAAAGACGTTTCGTGTTTTTGCAAACCGTAGTTTGTAACTTTTAGCTTTCGAATTCGGATTCCTTCCGTGAATGCTATTAGCCACGCTCGAGAGGAAGTTAAGGTGAACGCCAGCGATGTATGATGATAGGCTGCCCCTAACGCCCAATGGATGTAATCAAAAGAGAACGTACCAAAAAATCAAACAATAGCAACAACTCAACGATATTCAAAGGTAGAAGTTGTCGGCAAAAAATAAAAAAACAACCTATAAACACGGCAGTGAAATTGTTGAATATTTCATAATTTAGTGACCTAACTGAAATGACAAAAATAATAAATTGTTCTTTTCCTAACATCAAATCAACCGCCCATATAGAACCACTGTATAAGCATAGTTAGCTGAAGAATTGCTAAACTACAACGCGACACTTTAAAATTTTTTATTTAAATATGTTCAAATTAAAATCATTTAAAACAGTATTACCTATCTTAAATAGTGAAAAAAAGGAATATGATATTTAATGTGAGGGCTTTTAGAATAATGTAGGAACAACTGATCTTAAAGGTCTATAATTATAAAAGATTTCATCTAAAGTAAAAATAGAGGCAAGTGAACAGTTCCAAAGAATTAAATTATCTAAAGTAGTTTTCGAATGAATTTTCAATGTAAACTATTCCGAGAAGATCGCTTTAATGATTATTAATAGCAAAGCAATACGAATGTGATTATATTTTAACAATAATAAAATACATGTATCGTATAAGGCAATATTATAAGAGGAACGATGAAAATTTAATAATAATAATAAGAAATGTAAGCGAAGGAAATTCTCCAAAGCCAGTCAAACTGATAAAACACGGTTAAAAGGCCGGATAAAAACAGATGAACCCGGATAAAAACCGGATAAAAACCCAATACGTATTTCGGCTACAAAGTAACCATCATCAGGGGTTAAAAAAGGGGGGAAGGGGGACTTGAGAGAGGGCGACTGAAACCAAGACCAGTGGCACGCTCTCAAGTGGATGTCCAGGGCTGTGTCTGTGTATTTATACCTGGTAGGTGGGTAGGGGAGGAAGAAAAAGGGGGGGGACCTAGATGACCTAGGGGATGGGAGAAAAAGGGGGGGAGGTCTTTAAAAAGAACGCTGTTTATTACACCTAACTCGTTATTCATCAGGGTGTGTCTGTATTTATGAATGTGTAAGCTTTCTGTTGCGTCGAGTTTGGTATTTGGGACTTGTTTAAGCAGTTTGAGGTTATTTGTGTCTAATGGGTGGTTATATTCCAAAATGTGTTTCGCGACGGCCGATTTTTCAAAGCGTCCATGTCTGTAGTGCGCTAAATGTTCTTTAAATCTGATGGAGATATTTCTTTTCGTTTGGCCAATGTAAGACATGTCGCATGTGGGGCACAACACTTGATATATGCCGGATTTTTCTAGTGTGGGTATTTTGTCTTTAGGGTTCCCTAATAAATTTTTAATGTTATTTGTATTGTGAAACGTTAATGTATACTTTGCGTTATGAAAAATTTTTGTTAGCCCTTTGTTTAGGGTTGGATAGAAGGGGACTGAAATAAATTTTTTCTTCCTATCGTCACTTATGTTTTGGATTGCTTGTTAATAATGTTGTCTATCAATTCGTGTGTGTACCCGTTTTCCAGGGCCGCGTTTATAATATATTTGACTTCTTTGTCGAAACTTTTTTTATTTAGCGGTGTCGTCAATAGTCTATGTACCATATGGTTGAAAGCCGCGATCTTTTGTTTGTAAGACTTATTTTCTTCGATTTCGAAGGTGAAGTTGATAGAGTTTTGAAATGAGTTGAGTTCATGGACGAAGGTGTTAATGTTATAGAGTTTTGTGTGAAAAATGCCAAAAATGTCATCAACGTACCTGCACCATGTGTTGGGGAAATAGTTTAACGTATTTTTACAGCGTTGCTCAAAAGAATAAAGAAAAATATTTTCTATAAGTGGTGAGAGAGGATTGCCCATTGATGTTCCATTAATTTGTTTATAGAACTTATTGTTAAAAACGAAGTAATTTTGTTCCATGCATAAGTTTGTCAATGTGAGAATTTCTAGAATTTTGTTTTCCTCAACTTGTTTACTTAGTAGGCAGTCCTGGAGGTTTTCGAACGCGACGTCAATGGGAACACTGGGTAAGAGTTGTTCTACGTCAAATGACACCAGTTTTTCATCTTTGTGTATTTTTTTGTTTCTAATATGTTCCAAGAAATTTTGGGTGTTTTAACGCCGTATGTTCCTTCAATGCCTATACATTTTAATTCCTTAGTGAGGCATTTGGCGATTTTATAAGAGGGTGAGTTGATAGCCGAAACTATAGGTCTCATTTTGTTTCCTGGCTTATGTATTTTGGGAAGGCAGTAAAGTCTTGGAATGGTGGGATTCGCTATTTTCAGAGCGAACGCTAGTTTTTTGTCAAATGTGTGTTTGCAACGGTTAACAGTTTCTTTGACTTGTGTCGCGAGTTTTTTAATGGGATTTTTGGAGATCTGGATGTAGGGGCCTGTTTCAATAGTATTTAATGTTCTTTCAAGGTAGTCCGCTTTGATTATAATGACTGTGGTGTTGCCCTTATCAGATTTGGTGTAGACGCAGTCTTTCTTCTTTAAGTTTTGAATGATTTTATAGTCTGACTTATTTATCTGAAGGTTCTTATTTGGCAAATTGTTCATGTTCCGCTCAATGGCGATTTTACTAGCGGTTCTTATATACTGTTTGGTCGTGTCGTTACTATCCTTTATACCACATTCTATATCAATAATCAGGTCGTCAACTGGTGGTTTTTTGGCATGTAATTTTTTGAGTTCTTTCCGCTGGAGAGCAATCTGATCTCGTCATGGGTGAATTGAACGTTGGAAATATTTTTAACGAAATTAATCTTATCTGGAGACCCGGTAGGACTAAGCTTCTGAAGAGATTTAATTTTCGAATTTATGCCTCTGAGTTTGGTTTGAATTTTATGTTGGTTAACCTCTTTCAACTTTTGAAAGTATTCATTAAAGAAATGATACTCAATGTTATTAAAATTTTATGTGATAGCGAGGTGTAGGTTGTATGCTTGAAATTCTAGTTGACTACGTATAGCGTATTTGGCACGAATTTCTAAATTGAGCCAATGTTGACGTGCTGTTTCTATTGCTTTAGAAGCGTGAGGGTTATTAGGGGGACCGTTAATTTTGATAAATTTGGAGAATAAATGCAAAGATTTGCACTTTTTAAGAAAGTGTATGTCAATAGATAAAGAGATGATTTTAAATTTTAAGGCATGTAATTTGTTGAGTTCTTCCGGCTGGAGAGCCATAATTAGTTAAGTAAAAGAGAGCGAGCTACACTGGAAAATATATAAAATGTAAGCGAAGGAAATTCTCCAAAGCCAGTCAAACTGATAAAACCCGGTTAAAAGGCCGGATAAAAACAGATGAACCCGAATAAAAAACGGATAAAAACCCAATACGTATTTTGGCTACAAATTAACCATCATCAGGGGTTAAAAAAGGGAGGAAGGGGGACTTGAGGGAGGGCGACGTTTAACCGGGTTTTATGGTGAGGTGTGTGCGTATATATATAATATATATATATATATTATATATATATATATATATATATATATATACACACACATGAGGGTGAATGAAAACGTTTCCGGATTGTTTCAGTAACATATTTCCTGAATTCCAAATAATAACAACAAATTTTTGCCTAAAACAAGCAATATTTTAGCCATAACAATTCAATATTTCGTAACAATTTATTCATTTGTAATAATATAAAAGCAGTTTTCAAACCAATTAATTCATGAGTATGGGTAATTTAAAGTTTGAGATTCGAGTAAATATAATGTTTATGACAAAACTTAGTTGGAAATCGAATGCCATTATTCAGGCTTTGCAGAATGTTCACGGGGATGATGAATCTAAGAAAACTGCAGTTTATGAATGAATTAAATGGTTTAAGCTTGGACGAGAAGACATTAAAGATGATTATCGAAGTGGAAGACCATCAGCGTCGATCAACGAAGAAACCGTGGTCGCCGCCCAATCAATTGTGGAAGAAGATAGACGAGTTTCAGTGCAAATGATAGCCAAATGTTTAGACTTCTCATATGGCTCAGCTCATTCAATACTCAAAGATAGTTTAGGATTAAGCATGCTTTCTGCTAGATGGGTACCGAAAGCCTTGCGCCCTGAACACAAGACTCAGAGAGTTGACCATGCAGTTGAGTTCCTCAACCGATTTGATGCAGGCCCAGAAGATTTCTTTCGCCGAATAGAGACTGGTGATTAAAGATGGATCTACCAGTACGATCCGGAAAGCAAAATTCAATCTAAACAATGGTTACCAAGGGGGTCAAGTGGACCAAAAAATTTCAAAGGCAAACAATCAATCAACAAGGTTATGGTATTGTTTTTTGGGATAATGAAGGTGTAATTTACGCATATTAATTTTGTCCTCGACACGAATAAAATTTTAATCTATACCTTACAGATCAGATAAGAGCGATTTAGCCTTTTCAACATGCTGTTAACGTCACATTTGCACTTAGTGCGTTGTAACATAGTAACATGCCTTCCGCCCCTCGCACAACCTCTGTAGGTGCATGCGCCTTTCCCCTACAACCTCCCCTTCATCTCTCCCCCTCTCTTCCTCCCCATCTCCACGACGGCTTTCCACATTGGAATAGTTCTGCGCAAAATTTACATCCCACGAATCCTCGTGGGAGGGTTTATGTGTTGTATTTGAAAGTTCTTAAATTATTTTATAACAATGTTAAAAAGTTTATGTATTATATACTGTTGCATTGTTCTTTGTTGTGTTGTTATTAGAAAATTCGCAAATGTTTAAACAAACATTTTATGTTTATGTACATCTGAATGTGCAACAAATCTGACGTTGGTAATATATAATAATAAATAATATTTTTCTAATTGTTTAAATTTAAATAATTTTTAACGGCCGCAGAAAGAACTTCATGAATACACTGAAATATTTAATCGGTTACATAGACTAAAATCTAAGTAGTTTTAAAATTTCAGCCCTCTAACTTGCACCGTAGCGTCTTAACATTTACCTATTTTTTAAATTTTAAGAATTTTTAACTGCCAAAGAAATAAATATATCAAAATTTTTATAATTGCTATTTCTTTTTTTTATAAATCCTACCTCTAAAAAATTTTCTGCTCCGTAGCACATTCGGATGTACATAAACCTTGAAAATTTGTTTAAATAATTGTCTCCTATATGTTATATATATATGTGTGATATGCATGTTACATCCTCCTCTGTAGGAAACGTCGATATAAAATGATGGACAAATGATTCAAACAAAGTTGTAGTAAATTATATTTCCTACAGCTTTTATTACAGCATTTTTTTCCATTTATCAAATATTAAAGCAAATATTTCAAAATAACGGATAAGTGACGACAGTAAACACACCCACTTTCGAGTGACCGATTTTTACTAAGAACTAATCAGATCTTGCGACTTTCAAAATCATGCTAAATATAAAATTTGGCGTTAACCTGATTATTGGTTTTTGAGTTAGAGCACCCACAAAATAACTGTCACATACTCGTGTCAAAGTCAATTTGTTTTTATTTTCTGATAAGCCATACATATTTCATTTACATACCCTTTACATTTCAATTGATTTAAACATGGCCAGATCGGAAAATACCCTGTTTAGGCAAAAGGCCTCTTCAGGGTAAATTCAGGTGCAGATAGTTCAATTGTATTCGTTTAACCAGTAGTATTTCGATCTTATTGCTTTCTCTGGGGGTGGCTTTTGCCTGGCATTCGCCCGAGACGGATGGGAAACCCGGCAAAACCTTCCGTACGCACACGGAATGACTAGATGGTCACTATAGCATTTCCACTTGCTCACAGCACCAGTTTTTCACAAAGATCTTAGAAAATATAACAAATACAAATAAATATATAACAAATAACATTTTGTAATGTGAAAAATTTAAATTGAATACAGCAAAAAATAACAAGGTTCAAATAGGTTAGAATTTATATAACTACTAGTGATAAATAAATATGCTTTTGTTGGACTAGCGCCGTCTATTTCTTTTTCTTCTTTGGCGGCAGCAGGGGCAATCCGCCCTGAGGGCAAAGGTGGGGGGAGATAGGGACTTTGGTGCTGGGGTAGAGGGGAGGGGCAATAGAGCGATAGCGTCGCCTCTATTATCCTGCCGGGGTGGAGCGCTTGTGTTTGGGGTGGGTTGGGAGGATAATGGGTAGGGGAGCGAGGATTTGCTGGAAGAGGTGGGGGATGTGTGCCCTCATTCTTTCGGCCGCTCTGCAGCGGAGTCTCGCCATTCGGTGTAGGACCGGTTCTATTTCGGCCCGCGCGCGTACCTCGTCTGTGGGTGTGCGGATCGGAGCCCTCATGATGTTGCGGAGGATGACTCTCTCGATGGCTGCCAGCCTCGAGATGTTTTCTTTTGCGAGCGCCGTGATGGCAGGGGCGCCATACTCGATGATGGGTCTGATGAATGATTTGTACAATTGTATGGCCGTCTCCTCAGAGACACCTTTTCCTCCCGCTCGTACGGCTCGGAAAAGGTTGCTGCGCCTGGTTATGGTGGATATAAAGTTTCTCAGATGGGTGGCGAACGTCAGGTGGCGATCGAGGGTAACACCGAGGCATTTCCCCTCTTTCTGAAGGCCTACACTTTTCCCCCTAAGGGTGACGGAAATCGGTTGCTGCGGATCTCCTTGTTCCCCCCCTTCGTGAGTGAAGGTCATCAGGATCGATTTTTCTGGGATTGGCCGAAGGCGCCACTTTCTCATTCACTCCTCGAGCCGCCGGAAGTCCTTTTGTAGATAACGTGCTGCGGTGTCACATTTGCGTGCCGTGGCCCACAGCGCCGAGTCGTCTGCGTACTGCGCGAGGGTCACCTGTTGAAGAGCGGGAGAAGACATGTCAGCGCAATACAGAATTAAAAGGAGCGTCGTTAATACCGTTCCTTGGGGCACGCCGGATTTAATGCGGAAGGGATTGGACAGGGTGCCACCTACTTTGACTCTTTCATGTCGGTCGGAAATAAAGGAGTATTGGAAGCGGGATAAGTTGGGTGGGATGTCGGGAATTAGGGAGATTTTTAGGGATAGCCCGTCATTCAGAGTTTGTCGAATGCCCTTTCGATCTCCATGAAGATCGCGGCCGTGCACCCTCTTTTGTTGTTTTCTTCTGCCGCCGTGTTGGTGAACAGCGTCAGTGCGTCCGTGGTTGTCCTGTGCGCTCGGAATCCGTATTGATGGTCTGGGAGGATGCCGCCTGCGTCTAGGATTCTTCGTGCTGGCTATGGCTTCTTTCAGGCCGTCGTCGATGATTCCTTCCTCGGTTTCCTCGCTGATATCTGTGGGGATTAAGTTAAGTATAATGTTCTGCATTACCTCTATGGATTCTATGTGAAATTTCTCGTCGAACCTTGGATCGTCGGTCGGCGTGTGTATTTCGTCCAGCACGAGTAAGAATTCCTCCGCTTTTTTTCCTCCGTGCCGAGGCTTTTCCCGTCGTGAACTAGGTGGGAATCTTCTTGTCGTATATCTCCCGATAAGCCTTTGAATCGGTCCTAGATCCTTTTCCTTTCCCTGAAATCTAGACACATGCAAGTTTTCTGCCATAAATCGTATTTACAATCAAGTATTTTTCATTAGATGATGGCCTGGATCCTGTTCCAAACAGTTTTTAATGCTGGGTCCTTTTCGAATTATCGGTAAATCCTCCAGTTTTCTTGATGAGGGCGACGACGTACTTAAGCAGAGGCGTTTTTACGTCGATTTTCTTCCTTGGGGTGCATTCGTCAGCAGCCTGTTAAATAATATTGTTTAATGTATCGATTGCATTGTCTACCTCAGTGGTTGTCTTAGGTCTCTCTGCTGGGAGTAATCCTTCGGCGATGATTTCTTCGAACATTGTAAAGGTTGGTTTTTGCTCAATCCTTATTGTTTATCGTCCAACTCGGTCTTTTGGCGGATCCTCCGGTGGAGATGGGGTAGATGAGTGGCAGGTGGTCCGACGTGATGGTATCCTCGGCTTTGACGACCCCGACAAATTGGGCGTGACAGCTCATGTGCCAGCTCGCATGCCAGATCGTGAGCCTGCTCACGTCCCAGCTAGCGTGCCAGGTCTCATTCAAGCTCGCGAGCCAGCTCGCGTGCAAGCTCGCGTGCCAGCTCGCGTGCCAGCTCGCGTGCCAGCTCGCGTGCCAGCTCGCGTGCCAACTCGCATGCCAGTTCGTGACCTGCTCACGTCCCAGCTTGCGTGCCAGGTCGCATACAAGCTCGCGTGCCAGCTCGCGTGCAAGCTCGCGTGCAAGCTCGCGTTCCAGCATGCGTGCCAGCGTTCCTGCCAGCGTGCGTGCCAGTGTGCGTGCCAGCGTGCGTGCCAGCGTGCGTGCCAGTGTGCGTGGCAGCGTGCGTGGCAGCGTGCGTGGCAGCGTGCTTGGCAGCGTGCGTGGCAGCGTGCGTGGCAGCGTGCGTGGCAGCGTGCGTGGCAGCGTGCGTGGCAGCGTGCGGGGCAGGGTTCGTAGTAGCGTGCGTGGCTGCGTGCGTGGCAGCGTGCGTGGCAGCGTCTGTGGTAGAGTGCGGGGACGCGTGCGTGGCAGCTTGCGTGGCAGCGTGCGTGGCAGCGTCTGTGGCAGCGTGCGTGGTAGCGTGCGTGGCAGCGTTCGTACCAGCGTGCGTGGCTTTGTGCGTGGTAGCGTGCCTGCATGCGTAGATTGGAGCGTGAAATCATTCAACTCTTGACCTACGCCAAAAAGAAAAGAAAGTTGGCGAGTGTAGTAACAACATAGTAGTGAAGGATCGAGGGGATGAGAGTAAATGGTTGTGTTCGGAAACGCATAATCTTTACGATTATGCGTTTTTCTATACTTTTTCGAATTATTTAGGCGGAAATATTATGAGCATATCGCTTTTTTTCGAATTACAAATTATCAAGGTTTTCGAATTATCCAGGTATGAAGTTTGCTTATTGAGTCTTAAAATAAAAGAAATTTCGAATTATACAGAAATTTTGAACTAAAGAAATTCTATATATCTAGGTTTTACTGTACTTGTAAATTGTATGCATACGCAGATGCACCATCACATAAAATCCAAATTTTTATCCCCGTATTATACTGATAGAAGGGGCATTTTCCTAGACGCTTCTAACTGTTCATCTATAGATACATTTACATCTTGGGTTTATAATTTCTGCAAATTTTCCACCCAAAAATCCCAAACAACGCGTATGGGTGCCAGTCTGTCACCTTTCCGGTGCTCTTTTCTGCCATCTCTATTGTCAAATATTAAAACTCCTGTAATTTTATAAAATCTTTCAAGAGACATGACGGCACTAAAAATCGGCCTACCATGTACTTCGTCCCGCAAACTTTTCAGTGATCCGTTATGAGATCTGTATACGCCAGCCAATACCAAAAGTCCAATATATGGCTCTATGTGAGCATAGTCCTCATCTTTCCAAGCTTTTCCATTGACACGCCTATCTTCTATATTGGCCATTGTTATAATTTTGTTAGTGATAATTATCATGCCAAAAGATGATTTTTGGTTGGTCATGCGACTTGTGTGATATCTTGTTAGTCCTAGAGAAATTCTATTACGTTATGAGACGACTTGATTTACAAATCCATGCAATCCTTTTTATCTTTTGAGATCATCAAGACGAATCGTCTAAAATAAGGCCATCCTTACTTTCAGAATAATCCGTCGAATATCCTTCATAATCCTCGTTATCTTCTAATTCTGAGACATTTTCACTTAAATCCTCATCATGAAAATATTCATTATTAGAATCACAAAATAGATCCATTGTTAGGGTCTAAAAGATGAAAGTTTTTAGGAAAACAATAATAATATTTTCACGTTTAATTAGGAATTAGAAATTACAAAGCAATATAAATAAAATATTACCTAAATTTAACTATAATTTCACAGTTTTCCTTCATATAAGTTTTCAATCTCACAGCGAGAATTCAAAACTGATAGATTGTTATTGGAACGCTTTATTTGTATTGTGAGTCATTATATGCAAACGACAAACGTGTCACCAACAGAAGGAGCGTAATTCATTTATTTCCAAGAAATCCATATATTTTGTTTAACTTCCTGTTCATCGATTTAGTACTATATACGACAAAATTCTGATATGGCCATCACATGACTTTCTCCATACTTGTAATATTTCTAAAACTTCCAAATAGATTAAATGATAATAAATATTTAAGAAACTGCAAGAAAAATTCCAAGACTTAACAAAGAACCGAAATAAACTCAAATGGTAGAATTCTGATACTTGATTTTAGCCACGAATATCCAACAATTAAGATAAGAACAAGAAATCCAAACCAGGACTAATGCAGGCAAGTTTCCCAAAGTTCACGTACTGAATTGATTAATCATATATTCACAGGAAATGTTTCAGTATGTGTTAGGTATTCCAAGAAATTCTCATACCATAAATACGACTTGTAGCTCTTAGTTTATCTATGATAGCTGAAAATTGTAGATAGTGACCACAAGTTCCACCAACCAATTTAACCAATTGTGTTTCTATTTTGAACGAGTTTAACTTAGGCCTGAAATTCGCCCCTAGCCTCGATTTATCTACACGTGTGTTGAAGAATCTAGTCGTCCATTGTGATTTGGCGCTACAAAAAGAATCTCATTCGTTTAAGCACGTTTTTGCTTGTAAAATTTCTTCCTTCCTCAATGTTCCTCGACCCAGACCACTATCTCGCTCTCACTCTCCCGCCTTACTTTCAAGTTTTAAAACAATTTTATTGTCCAAAAGGCTGATCTGTAATAAAAGATCGAACCCCAATTAAAACGGCGGGTAAAACCAGCTAAGAAAACTAAAGGCAAAGGAAAACGAACCAAAACATCGAATACTATAACAACTAACCGAAATTAAAAGGCAGAAAATATCGGCATCTAAAAGAACAAACACAAATAAAAAGGCGGTTGAAAGCAGCAAATAATGTAAAACCAAAGGAGAACGAACCACAAATTCAAACACTAGCAATAACTAACCGACATCTAAAAGTAGATTATATCGGGAAATTAAAGAACAAAACCCAATAAAAAAGACGCTTGCAACAGGCAAATAGAAGCAGGTAAACCAAATGAGAAAGTACCAATAAATCAAACATTAGCAACAACATACCGACATCCAAAATTAGAATATATCTACAAATAAAAGAGAAACACTAATAATAGAGACGGGTGAAACCAGCAATGGAAATAAAAACCTAAGAAAACGAACAATAAAGTGCCACAATAGCATCAACTAACCGCCAACTAAAGGTAGAAGATATCGGTACATGAAAGAACGATCACCAATAAAAAAGGCGGTTGAAAACAGCAAATAAAAGTAAAACAAAGGAGACCGAAACAAAAAATCAAAAACTAGGGACAACTAACCGATAACCAATGGTAGATGATATCGGAAAAAAACCACCAATAAAAACGAAGGTTGAAAGCAGCAAACAAATGTAAAACCAAAGGAGAACAAAAAAATACCACTATAGCAACACCTAACCGACATCCAAATGTAGTTATTATCGAAAAAAAGTACAACCAACAAAAACAAAGGTTGAAAGCAGCAAAGAAAAGTAAAACCAAAAGAGACGTACCAAAAAATCAAACACTAGAAGAACTAACCGACATCCAAAGGTAGAATATATCAACAACTAAAAGAACGAATACCAAAAAAGGGCGGTTGAATCCAACAAATACAAGTAAAACCAAAGGAGAAACAACTAAAAATCAAGCAAATGTGGACGATATCGTCAATAAGACAAACCACCACTAAAAATAGCGGTTCTATCCAACAAAGTAAAAACCAAAAAGAACTAACAAAAATATCAAACATTATCAACAACCAAACGACATACAAAATCGTCTAAATGCAGATAAAGAGTGAAGTCACAAGAAATCGAGAAACCTCGGCGACTGAATAGAGCATAAGAAATTCTTCAATTATCACTGACGCTAGGCATTCAGTTCTTAAGCAAACAATTAATAAACAAAATTGTTTTCTAAAGTCAAGGGTGACATATTTTTACAAAGTAATCTATTGAAAAGGTCATTTTTTTAACATATATTCGCAAATTCCATTTTAAGATAATATTTTTATTTTGTCTAATAAGATAACAGTATTTCTTTATGTCGCCAGTTTTTATTAAATATGTCTTTCCATGAATTATCTGATAGGTGGAGTCCCTGTAGACTGCTATTTTACGAATAAAGTCAAATTTCTCCGAAATTACAGGTTTTACGAAAATTTGTTTTGTACAAAAGTGGTAGAGGATATTATCCTCTACAACATTGCTGTTTAAGAATATTGCTTATAATGGTGTCAAAGTAAATATTTGAAAAAACTCGAAAATAAAAAGAGAATAAATAAATAAATAAAAGAGCAAACGCCAATAAAAAAGGTTGTTGAAACCAGCCAATAGAAGCATAAGAAAAGGAGAAAGAACAAAAACATCAAGCACCAGTAACAACAAACCGACCTCCAAAGATAGATGAAATCTGCAAAAAAATTAATAAAAACGACGTTTGAAACCCTCAAAGAAAAGTAAAACCATATGTGAACGAACCAGAAAATCAAACACCAGCAACAACTAAGGGACATCAAAATGTAGAAGGTATCGGCAACTGAAAGAACAAACACAAATAACAAAGGCGGTAAAAACCAGCAAATAAAGTAAAACCAAAGGATAACGAACCAAAATCTGCCTATATAGCAACAATAAACGATCACAAAAGGTAGAATATTTCGGCTAATAAAAGACCAAACACCAATAAAAAAGGCTCTTGAAACCAGCAAACTGAGGTATACCAAAGGAGAACGAACCAAAATATCAAACACTGACAACAACTAACCGGCATTCAAAGTTTGAATATATCGACAAATAAAAGAACAAACACCATTAAAAGAAACAGTTGAAACCAGAAAATACATTAAAACCAAAGCAGAACAAACCAAAAAATGCCACGATAGCATCAACTAACCGAAATCAAAACGACGGTTGTAACCAGCATAGAATAGTAGAACCAAAGGTGAACGAACCAGAAAATCAAACACAGCTAACCGACAACCAAAGGTAGAAGACATCGGTAAATAAAAGATCAACTACCAATAAAAACTGCGGGTGAAACCAGAGAAGAGTAAACCCAAAGGAGCACAAACCATAAAATCAAACACTAGCTACAACTAACCATCATCCAAATTTCGAAGTTATCGCAAAATAAAAAAACAAAGGCGGGAGAGTGAGAGCGGGATAGTGGCCTGGGTCGAGGAACATTGAGGAAGGAAGAAATTTTACAAGCAAAAACGTGCTCAAACGAATGAGATTCTTCTGGTAGTGCCAAATCACCATGGACGACTAGATTCTTCAACACACGTGTAGATAAATGGAGGCTAGTGGCGAATTTCAGGCCTAAGTTAAACTCGTTCAAAATAGAAACACAATTGGTTAAATTGGTGAATGGAACTTGTGGTCACTGAGTTTAGAAGGACTGGAATCACTACACTGCACTTATTTTGAGGAAAGAGCAGCCAGTTTTTTCCTAAGGGTAGAGAGCTTGGCAAAACCAATCTCACTTACACGTTGTCTGACACTGTCATAAAAAATTGACCATTCCAGCCAATGAAGAGCGTGGCACAATTCAGAATTCCACACGGTTGAGCCTGAACTCATTCTTGATACTGATAATGCTCTATTGATTTGTTTTACAATTTTAAGCTATAATAGATAAACTATGAGCTACAAGTCGTATTTATGGTATGAGAATTTCTTGGAATACCTAACACATACTGAAACATTTCCTGTGAATATATGATTAATCAATTCAGTACGTGAACTTTGGGAAACTTGCCTGCATTAGTCCTGGTTTGGATTTCTTGTTCTTATCTTAATTGTTGGATATTCGTGGCTAAAATCAAGTATCAGAATTCTACCATTTGAGTTTATTTCGGTTCTTTGTTAAGTCTTGGAATTTTTCTTGCAGTTTCTTAAATATTTATTATCATTTAATCTATTTGGAAGTTTTAGAAATATTACAAGTATGGAGAAAGTCATGTGATGGCCATATCAGAATTTTGTCGTATATAGTACTAAATCGATGAACAGGAAGTTAAACAAAATATATGGATTTCTTGGAAATAAATGAATTACGCTCCTTCTGTTGGTGACACGTTTGTCGTTTGCATATAATGACTCACAATACAAATAAAGCGTTCCAATAACAATCTATCAGTTTTGAATTCTCGCTGTGAGATTGAAAACTTATATGAAGGAAAACTGTGAAATTATAGTTAAATTTAGGTAATATTTTATTTATATTGCTTTGTAATTTCTAATTCCTAATTAAACGTGAAAATATTATTATTGTTTTCCTAAAAACTTTCATCTTTTAGACCCTAACAATGGATCTATTTTGTGATTCTGATAATGAATATTTTCATGATGAGTATTTAAGTAAATATGTCTCAGAATTAGAAGATAACGAGGATTATGAAGGATATTCGACGGAATATTCTGAAAGTAAGCATGGCCTTATTTTAGACGATTCGTCTTGATGATCTCAAAAGATAAAAAGGATTGCATGGATTTGTAAATCAAGTCGTCTCATAACGTAATAGAATTTTCTCTAGGATTAACAAGATATCACACAAGTCGCATAACCACCCAAAAATCATCTTTTGGCATATTAATTATCACTAACAAAATTATAACAATGGCCAATATAGAAGATAGGCGTGTCAATGGAAAAGCTTGGAAAGATGAGGACTATGCTCACATAGAGCCATATATTGGAGTTTTGGTATTGGCTGGCGTTTACAGATCTCATAACGGATCACTGAAAAGTTTGCGGGACGAAGTACATGGTAGGCCGATTTTTAGTGCCGTCATGTCTCTTGAAAGATTTTATAAAATTACAGGAGTTTTAATATTTGACAATAGAGATGGCAGAAAAGAGCACCGGAAATGTGACAGACTGGCACCCATACGCGTTGTTTGGGATTTTTGGGTGGAAAATTTGCAGAAATTATACATCCAAGATGAAAATGTATCTATAGATGAACAGTTAGAAGCGTCTAGGAAAATGCCCCTTCTATCAGTATAATACGGGGATAAAAATTTGGATTTTATGTGATGGTGCATCTGCATATGCATACAATTTACAAGTACAGTAAAACCTAGATAATTAGAATTTCTTTAGTTCAAAATTTCTGTATAATTCGAAATTTCTTTTATATTAAGACCCAATAAACAAACTTCATATCTGGATAATTCGAAAACCTTTATAATTCGTAATTCGAAAAAAAGCGATATGCTCATAATATTTGCGGCTAAATAATTCGAAAAAGTTTAGAAAAATTATGATCGTAAAGATTATGCGTTTCCGAACACAACCATTTACTCTCATTCCCTCGATCCTTCTCTACGATGTTGTTACTACCCTCGCCAACTTTCTTTTCTTTTTGGCGTAGGTCAAGTGTTGAATGATTTCACGCTCCAATCTACGCATGCACGGTGGCACGCAAGCTGGCACGCACGCTGGCACGCACGCCGTCACGCACGCTTGCACGCACGCTGGCAGGCAAGCTGCCAGGCACGAAGCCACGCACGCTGCCACGCACGCTGGCACGCACGCTGCCACGCACGCTGCCACGCACGCTGCCACGCACGCCGTCACGCACGCTTGCACGCACGCTGGCACGCACGCTGCCACGCACACTGGCACGCACGCTGGCACGCACGCTGGCACGCACGCTGGGACGGACGCTGGCTCGCACGCTGGCACGAACGCTGGCACGCACGCTGGCACGCATGCTGGCACGCGAGCTGGCACGCGAGCTTGCACGCGAACTTGCACGCGAGCTGGCACGCGAGCTGGTACGCGAGCTGGCACGCGAGCTTGGACGCGAGCTGGCACGCGAGCTTCCACGCGAGCTGGTACGCGAGCTTTTATGCGACCTGGCACGCAAGCCGGGACGCGAGCAGGCTCACGAACTGGCATGCGAGCTGGCACGCGAGCTGGCACGCCAGATTGCACGCGAGCTGTCACGCCCAATTTGTCGGGGTCGTCAAAGACGAGGATACCATCATGTCGGACCACCTGCCACTCATCTACCCCATCGCCACCGGAGGATCCGCCAAAAGACCGAGACGGACGATAAACAATAAGGATTGAGCAAAAACCAACCTTTACAATGTTCGAAGAAATCATCGCCGAAGGATTACTCCCTGCAGAGAGACCTAAGACAACCACTGAGGTAGACAATGCAATCGATACATTAAACAATATTATTTAACGGGCTGCTGACGAATGCACCCCAAGGAAGAAAATCGACGTAAAAACGCCTCTGCTTAAGTACGTCGTCGCCCTCATCAAGAAAACTGGAGGATTTACCGATAATTCGAAAAGAGGAAGGACCCAGCATTAAAAACCGTTTGGAACAGGAACCAGGCCATCATCTAATGAAAGGTACTTGATTATAAATACGATGTATTGCAGAAAACTTGCATGTGTCTAGATTTCAGGGAAAGGAAAACGATCTAGGACCGATTCTAAGGCTTCTCGGGAGATATACGACAAGAAGATTCCCACCTAGTTCACGACGGGAAAAGCCTCGGCACGGAGGAAAAAAAGCGGAGGAATTCTTACGCGTGCTGGAAGAAATACACACGCCGACCGACGATCCAAGGTTCGACGAGAAATTTCACAGAGAATCCATATAGATAATGCAGAACATTATACTTAACTTAATCCCCACAGATATCAGCGAGGAAACCGAGGAAGGAATCATCGACGACGACCTAAAAGAAGCTATACAGCACAAAGAATCCTAGGCGCAGGCGGCATCCTCCCAGATCATCAATACGGATTCTGAGCGCACAGGACAACCACGGACGCACTGACGCTGCTCACCAACACGGCGGCAGAAGAAAACAACAAAAGAGGGTGCACGGCCGCGATCTTCATGGAGATCGAAAGGGCATTCGACAAACTCTGGAATGACGGGCTATCCCTAAAAATCTCCCTAATTCCCGACATCCCACCCAACTTATCCCGCTTCCAATACTCCTTTATCTCCGACCGACATAAAAGAGTCAAAGAAGGTGGCACCCTGTCCAATCCCTTGCGCATTAAATCCGGCGTGCCCCAAGGAACGGTTTTAACGACGCTCCTTTTAATTCTGTATTGCGCTGACATGTCTTCTCCCGCTCTTCCACAGGTGACCCTCGCGCAGTACGCAGACGACTCGGCGCTGTGGGCCACGGCACGCAAATCTGACACCGCAGCACGTTATCTACAAAACGACTTCCGGCGGCTCGAGGAGCGAATGAGAAAGTGGCGCCTTCGGCCAATCCCAGAAAAATCGATCCTGATGACCTTCACTCACGAAGGGGGGGAACAAGGAGATCCGCAGCAACCGATTTCCGTCACCCTTTGGGGGAAAAGTGTCGGCCTGTAGAAAGAGGGGAAATGCCTCGGTGTTACCCTCGATCGCCACCTGACGTTCGCCACCCATCTGAGAAATTTGATATCCACCATAGCCAGGCGCAGCAACCTTATCCGAGCCGTACGAGCGGGAGAAAAAGGCGGTTCCGGGGAGACGGCCATACACCTGTACAAATCATTCATCAGACACGTCATCGAGTGTGGCTCCCCTGCCATCACGCTGCTCGCAAAAGAAAACATCTCGAGGCTGGCAACCATCGAGAGAGTCATCCTCCGCAACATCATGAGGGCTCCGATCCGCACACCCACAGCCGAGGTACGCGCGCGGGCCGAAATAGAACCGGTCCTACACCGAATGGCGAGACTCCGCTGCAGAGCGGCCGAAAGAATGAGGGCACACATCCCCCACCTCTTCCAGCAAATCCTCGCTCCCCTACCCATTATCCTCCCAACCCACCCCAAACACCAGCGCCCCACCCCGGCAGGATAATAGAGGCGACGCTATCGCTCTATTGCCCAGACGCCCCTCCCCTCTACCTAGCACCAATGTCCCTATCTCCCCCCACCTGTGCCCTCAGGACGGATTGCCCCTGCTGCCGCCAAAGAAGAAAAAGAAATAGACGGCGCTATTCCAACAAAAGCATATTTATTTATCACTAGTAGTTATATAAATTCAAACCTATTTGAACCTTGTTATTTTTTGCTATATTCAATTTAACTGTTACACATTACAAAATGTATTGCATAGGGAGGTAGGATGGTCCGAGAAGGACGGTCGGCCAGATTCTCGGTTGTCGAGACGTACCGCCAGGTCACATTGCGTGACAAATCCTTTATTAACAACAGATACAACTCCGTTAACATAGAACAGGTAAATATAAGGCCACTACCTTTATTTAAAGCGGCCAACACTGCCATATTGTCAGAATAAACAATAACTGTACAAAATCTTGGAGAATTATAAAACAAATAAACAGCTGCCATTAAGGCGGCAAGTGCCTCTGCGTAATAAATTGGTCGTTCATCAGGTAGTGGAAACACTTCACATATTTGAAGTTCTCGACAAACTTAAGCAATTTGCCAGGGCGTAGCGTCTGCATATACAGAGTACACAGTTGACCAATTCGCAAAATGTCGCACTTTTGCAAATAGGCCCTCATCCCACAGCCGCTGCAACCAGGTTGTGCACCGTAAAAACACATGCTTTACTAAAAACATGGGAAGTTTAATAATATAGCAAAGCCAGGAAATAAACCCGGCAATCTTTGCCAAATCCACTACGCGCACACGCGGGAGGATTGTTAACACATAATGCACCCTCACCAGAGTCATATTAGTTAACCATAAAGTTTGAGAGGCGGTGTCAATATTAACTCCTAAGTATTTTAGCTTCTTAACAAAACTTAAGGCACTTTTTGTTCTATTAATCGTAATACACAAGTCTACTTCTAAAAACTGCAAAATACTTTCTAGGTTAACATTATCTTTCTTTTCAAATAAAAGCAACCAGTCATCAAGGTAGGTAATCATATTAACATGAAAGCGAACACGTATCTCCTGGGCCACTGCCCTGGCCCAACGCTGCATAATAGCAGGTGCTAAACAGTGCCCCATGGGCACGCGCTGAAACGTAAAATACTGTCCACCAACCAATATACCATAAAACTTCCTATGACTGGGTAATATTGGAATCTGGAAAAATGCCTGTGATAGGTCAATTTTAATGAGCCAGGTGTTACGAGGGATTGCAGTTAGCGCCTTTGCGCTATCCCACAGCGAAAATTTTGGTTTACGGTAGAACTCTAACCAGGGGGAAAGGTCGTGAATCAACCGAACCCCTCCCGAGGCTTTAGGCAACAGTGATGCCCGAAAGGCGCATTTAGGTTTTTCTCGCGACAAAATGCCTTGAATCACTAGATTCTCCAGGTAATTAAGTAAATTTGCACTTGGGGTAGATGGGTAAAAGCACCACGGCGCCTCCGCGGGTTTTGGCAAATTTGCACCGATTAAAAAGGTTTCTAGCGTAGAACTGCACAAATATGGGAAGGGTGCGGCGGCAGGCAGCACGTTCAACTCACGATTAATGTGTACAGGCTTTATCGGTGGGGCAGCAACGTGCAGCGGTACTTCAGGGCCTGCCGCCGGCAGGGTGAAGAGGTCCGAAGGTTGATCTGCGTCGCTCTCGGCATGATCCTCCTGGCTGGAGGGCAGCTCTTGGTCAGGCACACCGGAATCTGTAGAGGAGGACATGGATGCGGTGTCGCTGCCGATGTCGTCGTCTATCCTTGAGACGGCGTCCGCTGGATCTCCCGAAGACGTGAACAGTAAAAGGTCGTTTAACACGGAATCCGGGGATGGTGATAATAAAGCTGGAATGCCCTCAATGAGCTCGTCAAGAGAAGAGTCATTGTCGTCTGGCGGGGGCAGAGGGGCGTCCCGCTCTGCGTCCGCGGCTTCGATTGGGCTGGTACCGACCGCGGGGAACTCCTGAAGAGGTGGATGGTTTCTCGTACGCCGTGGGGGCGGGTGCCATCTGCTGGATTATAATTGGTGGCGGTGCTGTGGCGAGAAACTCCGCTGGGAGGTTCAAAACATCCAAGGATGGTGCAGAAAGACGCATGGCGGTCGTCCACCCATGGGCAGCAACTACTCCTAATAGCCTAAGTCTATTATAGAGAACATGACGTGCCCTGGCGGGCAATAAGACCCAGTCGGCAGCCATGTCGAGAAGGGTAGACACTTCGTGTAGGTCTCGTTTTGAAATCCTTCGATTCTCCGTTAGGCCCCGCATATGGGCGCATAGGCGTAAGACCTCTTCATCTGCTGGGACCGGAACCGCTCCGGCTGGGGGATCCTGTCGCAGGGATTCAAAGGTCACGGATGGCACCGTTGGTGGAAGACCGGGATTAGCTGCTGCTGGATTAGCTGTATTTGTAGAGGCGAGTTGAGACTGCATCTCTAGCATTTGTTGCCGTAGTGATAGCACCCAAGCGGGCTGGGTGTCCTCGTCATCTGTGCCTGAAAAATGTTCAGGTGGGTCCTCTGAGGCCTCGCCTGTAGCCCCGGCGTGGGCCCTGGTAGAGCGTGGCATACTCCTGTTAGACGAATTACTCCTAATTTAGACGGAATACTTCTGAGCGAACGCCGAGCGATAAGGTTTTAATTAAAGGCTTAGCGCGGTGGACGTAAAAACGCGAAAGAGAGAGCTGGCGGCACGCCCGACATCCGAACACTGAACTGAACTGAATTATAAAAATTTTGATATTTTTATTTCTTTGGCAGTTCAAAATTCTTAAAATTTAAAAAATAGGTAAATGTTTAGACACTACGGGGCAAGTTAGAGGGCTGAAATTTTAAAACTACTTAGATTTTAGTCTATGTAACCGATTAAATATTTCAGTGTATTCATGAAGTTCTTTCTGCGGCCGTTAAATATTATTTAAATTTAAACAATTAGAAAAATATTATTTCACTTCTAAAAGTGATCAAACTTCAAAAATTGGCAGAATTGTGAACCATTAGTACCCCATAATGGAGAAAGTATAAAATTCTTAAAATTTCAAAGTATGGGGATTGTTTTAACCCATTATTTTTTCATAAGGGAAAAACAAAAATCGCTGCGGATGTGGAATGTTTTTACTTAAGAAAATATTTGCAATGATGAAATATCTGTCTGAAAAATGAATGTTTTTTCAAGGCGCGAAGATATGCTTCTACTAGTATGCTTGTACTAGTTTCCGCGAACTTGACGTCCGATAGAATCAGATGTAATGCTCATTACTAGAGCTTTCTTCCGCTAGTTGGTTCTGATTATGTTCAAGAATTTTCGACGCTGTTTGAACGACGGTAACAAAACTAAACAAATATTCAATTACTATTGATATTCATTTCATGATGTCATATGTGGAAATTAAAATTCCTGAATTTTTTAAGGTCTTTGAGGACATATCCTGCGAAAGATAAATTCGGTTATTTTTAGATTTCTACTATTACCAACGTCAGATTTGTTGCACATTCAGAAGTACATAAACATTAAATGTTTGTTTAAACATTTGCGAATTTTCTATTAACAACACAACAAAGAACAATGCAACAGTATATAATACAAAAACTTTTTTAACATTGTTATAAAATAATTTAAGAACTTTCAAATACAACACATAAACCCTCCCACAAGGATTCGTGGGATGTAAATTTCGCGCAGAACTATTCCAATGTGGAAAGCCGTCGTGGAGATGGGGAGGAAGAGAGGGGGAGAGATGAAGGGGAGGTTGTAGGGGAAAGGCGCATGCACCTACAGAGGTTGTGCGAGGGGCGGAAGGCATGTTACTATGTTACAACGCACTAAGTGCAAATGTGACGTTAACAGCATGTTGAAAAGGCTAAATCGCTCTTATCTGATCTGTAAGGTATAGATTAAAATTTTATTCGTGTCGAGGACAAAATTAATATGTGTAAATTACACCTTCATTATCCCAAAGAACAATTGCCATAACCTTCTTGATTGATTGTTTGCCTTTGAAATTTTTTGGTCCACTTGATCCCCTTGGTAACCATTGTTTAGATTGAATTTTGCTTTCCGGATCGTACGGATAGATCCATGTTTAATCACCAGTCTCTATTCGGCGAAAGAAATCTTCTGGGCCTGCATCAAATCGGTTGAGGAACTCAACTGCATGGTCAACTCTCTGAGTCTTGTGTTCAGGGCGCAACGCTTTCGGTAACCATCTAGCAGAAAGCATGCTTAATCCTAAACTATCTTTGAGTATTGAATGAGCTGAGCCATATGAGAAGTCTAAACATTTGGCTATCATTTGCACTGAAACTCGTCTATCTTCTTCCACAATTGATTGGGCGGCGACCACGGTTTCTTCGTTGATCGACGCTGATGGTCTTCCACTTCGATAATCATCTTTAATGTCTTCTCGTCCAAGCTTAAACCATTTAATTCATTCATAAACTGCAGTTTTCTTAGATTCATCATCCCCGTGAACATTCTGCAAAGCCTGAATAATGGCATTCGATTTCCAACTAAGTTTTGTCATAAACATTATATTTACTCGAATCTCAAACTTTAAATTACCCATACTCATGAATTAATTGGTTTCAAAAACTGCTTTTATATTATTACAAATGAATAAATTGTTACGAAATATTGAATTGTTATGGCTAAAATATTGCTTGTTTTAGGCAAAAATTTGTTGTTATTATTTGGAATTCAGGAAATATGTTACTGAAACATTCCGGAAACGTTTTCATTCACACTCATGTGTGTATATAAATATATATATATTATATATACGCACACATCTCACCATAAAACCCGGTTAAAAGTCACCCTCCCTCAAGTCCCCCTTCCCCCCTTTTTTATCCCCTGATGATGGTTACTTTGTAGCCGAAATACGTATTGGGTTTTTATCCGGTTTTATACTGCCTTTTAACCGGGTTTTATCAGTTTGACTGGCTTTGGAGAATTTCCTTCGCTTACATTTTTTATTATTATTATTAAATTCTTATCGTTCCTCTTATAATATTGCCTTATACGATACATGTATTTTATTATTGTTAAATTATAATCACATTCGTATTGCTTTGCTATTAATAATCATTAAAGCGATCTTCTCGGAATAGTTTACATTGAAAATACATTCGAAAACTACTTTAGATAAATAAATTCTTTGGAACTGTTCACTTCCCTCTATTTTTACTTTAGATGAAATCTTTTATAATTATAGACCTTTAAGATCAGTTGTTCCTACATTATTCTAAAAGCCCTCACATTAAATATCATATTCCTTTTTTTCACTATTTAAGATAGGTAATACAGTTTTAAAGGATTTTAATTTTAACATATTTAAATAAAAAATTTTAAAGTGTCGCGTTGTAGTTTAGCAATTCTTCAGCTAACTATGCTTATACAGTGGTTCTATATGGGCGGTTGATTTGATGTTAGGAAAAGAACAATTTATTATTTTTGTCATTTCAGTTAGGTCACTAAATTATGAAATATTCAACAATTTCACTGCCGTGTTTATAGGTTGTTTTTTTATTTTTTGCCGACAACTTCTACCTTTGAATATCGTTGAGTTGTTGCTATTGTTTGATTTTTTGGTACGTTCTCTTTTGATTACATCCATTGGGCGTTAGGGGCAGCCTATCATCATGCATCGCTGGCGTTCACCTTAACTTCCTCTCGAGCGTGGCTAATAGCATTCACGGAAGGAATCTGAATTCGAAAGCGAGAAGTTACAAACTACGGTTTGCAAAAACACGAAACGTCTTTCTCTTAAAACTCAACTATGATCGTCACTACGCCATAATATTTATCAAATTGGATGTGAGTACATAAGTTGTACGTTCTCCAAATCTGGTAAAATGATAACGGAATTTATTCAGTTTTTTTAAAGTATTTGTGAAGCCTTGTGAATGCTTTACTTGTTTGTTGACAATTATCATCCAAAACTTGTATACACACTTCTACTTCAAGCGACCAATTGCACGAATTTAACAGTTTTGTTCTTTCGGACGGCAATTTACATCAAAATAGCTACCGAGAGCCTTTTTGCATCGATATTACTGAAGTAAATAAATCATAATGTACTAAATAAATAAATGATAAAATAATAGAGGTAATAAATAAATAATAAATAAAAATTCACGGAACAACATATTTCAGAAAAAATGGCGACGTCAAGAAATACAGTTGATTTATAAGACAATATAAAAGTATAATTTTAAAATGGAATTTGCGAATATATGTTAAACAAAAAATATCTTTTCAAGAGTTTGCGCTGTAACTATATCTCTCCCTTGACAATTGAGAACAATTTTGTTTATTGATTGTTTGCTTGACAACTGAATGCTTAGCGTCGGTGTTTAGTTGAAAAATTTCTTCTGCTCTATTTAGAAGACGTGGTTTCTCGATAGCTTGTGACTTCACACTTTATTTGCATTTCTACGATATTTTCCACATTGGATATAGTTGGGTTGTTTTTAGGGGTTTGATATTTTTGTTAGTTCTCTATTGGTTTTATTTTGGCTGGTTTCAAGCGTTTTTTTGTTGCTGTTTGTTATTTTATTTTCCGATATACTCTACCTTAGGGATGTCTATTGTGGCATTTTTTGGTTTGTTCTTCATTGGTTTTGCATTTATTTTCTAATTTCAACTGCCTCTTTTAATGGTGTTTGTTCTTTCATTTGTCGATATATTATAACTTTGGATGTCGGTTAGTTGTTGTCAGGGTTTGATATTTTGGTTCGTTCATCTTTTGTTTTACTTTTCTTTGCTAGTCACAACCGTCGTTCTTATTAATGGCTGTTTTTTTATAGGCCAATAGCTTTTACTTTTGGATGTCGATTAGTTGATGCTAATGTTTGATTTTTTGGTTCGTTCTCCTTTGGTTTTACTTTTATTTTCTTGTTAAAACTGCCTTTTTTATTGGTGTTTGTTCTTTTATTTGCCGAAATATTTGCCCTTGGGGTGTCGGTTAGTTTAGTCTCTTGTGGCATTTTTTGGTTTGCTCATCTTTGGTTTTACATTTATTTCTGGTTTCATCTGCCTTTTTTATTGGTGTTGGTTCTTTTATTCGCCGATATGTTCCTACTTTGGATGTCGGTTAGTTGTAGCTAGTGTTTGATTTTCTGGTTCGTTTTCCTTTGGTTTTATTTTCTTTGCTGTTTACAACCATCGTTATAATGAACGGTTTTTTTTCCGATACCATATCCCTTTGGATATCGGTTAACTGTTGCTACTGTTTGATTTTTTGGTTCTTTCTGATTTGGTTGTACTTCTATGTGCTGGTTCCAATCGCCTTCTTATTGGTGTTTGTACTTTGATTTGCAGATATATTCTACTTTGTAATGTCGGTTGTTCTGTTACTAATGTTTGATATTTTGGTTCGTTCTCCATTGGTTATACCTCAGTTTGCTGGTTTCAAGAGCCTTTTTTATTGGTGTTTGATCTTTTATTAGCCGAAATATTCTACCTTTTGTGATCGTTTATTTGTTGCTATTTACCCAGATTTTGGTTCGTTATCCTTTGGTTTTACTTTATTTGCTGGTTTTTACCGCCTTTTTTATTGGTGTTTGTTCTTTCAGTTGCCGATACCTTCTACATTTTGATGTCCCTTAGTTGTTGCTGGTGTTTGATTTTCTGGATCGTTCACATAAGGTTTTACTTTTCTTTGAGGGTTTCAAACGTCGTTTTTATTAATTTTTTTGCTGATTTCATCTACCTTTGGGTGTCGGTTAGTTATTGCTAGTGTTTGATTTTCTGGTTCCTTTGGTTCTACATTTCTTTGCTGGTTTCAACCGTTGTTTTCATTGGTGGTTCTTTTTTTGCCGATATACTCTGACTTTGGTCGTAGGTTAGTTCTTGCTAGTGATTGAATTTTTTATTCGTTCTCCTTTGGTTTTACTTTTATTTGCTGCTGTGAATATTTATGAATCCTTTTTTGGTTTTTCGACAGTTAACATCCAAAAACGTGTATACAGACTTCCCCTTCAAGTGAGGAATAGCACGAATTTAACATTTATGTTCTTTTGGACGGCAATTCACATCAAATCAGCTTCCAATAGGGTGTTGTTTGTCGTTTTTAATGAAGTCAATATATCCTAATATAATAGAAAATAAATAATTATGTGATAGTGTTAAAAAATATATAATAATACTACAAATTATTATAATGATGTTGGTTAAAACGAAAAAACTAGGTATTACGCGGTATTTGAGCCCGCGATAATGTAATCGGCAGCAAGTATGGTATCACACCCACCTGCTCGACATTGTCCCCCTGCTACTGCATTTTTCCAGCCACATTTAATCTGTTCTTGGTAATTTGAATCTCATAAAAATATGCCTGCACGTTTACCTGTAGATTTTGACGTGTTATCTTTTGGAGATAGCAAATCATTGTCCGGAGTTTAACCCTGGATGCTTTTCGGAAATTCTCCTTCCTATGAGCATGTTATTATCCGAGGAGATTAACTCCGGAAAATTTCATGTTTATATCTACATATTTGATTGAGCCGTTCGCGTTTTAAGAGGATGACATGTAACAACCAACCAACATAGATTTTTATTAATTTCACTACACTATTGCGGAAGGTATTGTTTTCATGAAAAAAATCGATTTCAAGATTTGAACGGTAATAAACGTTTTGAGGTCCTCTGAACACGTTTTGACTATTTTGTTGCTTATATGTGATTGGGATCTTATAGGCGCTCTAACTAAAAGACTATTGATATAAGCGATGCGAAATTTTATATTTACATCATTGTTAAAGGCCAATGAAATGATTAGTAATTGGCAAAAATCGGTAAACCCGAAGTCTCCAGGTCACTTTTTCGTTTTATTAATTTTCTCCATTAAAACTTCATGATGTACAATAACATTTTATTTAAAAATTGTGGATAAAGTTTTTTTGTACAATGTACGTTTGAAACCTTTTTCCTAGAACTCAACGTTTGGAAAATGTTATGATTTATTCGAGTTTTTTCAAATATTTACTTTGACATCATTATAAGTAATATTCTTAAACAGCAATGTTGTAGACGATAATATACTCTACCACTTTTGTACAAAACAAATTTTCGTAAAACCAGTAATTTCGGAGAAATTTTAATTTATTCGTAAAATAGCAGTCTACAGGGACTCCATTTACCATTGGATATCGGTTAGTTGTCCCTAGTATTTGATTTTTTGTTTCGGTCTCCTTTGTTTTACTTTTATTTGCTGTTTTCAACCGCCTTTTTTATTGGTGATCGTTCTTTCATGTACCGATATCTTCTACCTTTAGTTGGCGGTTAGTTTATGCTATTGTGGCACTTTATTGTTCGTTTTCTTAGGTTTTTATTTCCATTGCTGGTTTCACCCGTCTCTATTATAAGTGTTTCTCTTTTATTTGTAGATATATTCTAATTTTGGATGTCGGTTTGTTGTTGCTAATGTTTAATTTGTTCGTACTTTCTCATTTGGTTTTACCTGCTTCTATTTGCCTGTTTCAAGCGTCTTTTTTATTGGGTTTTGTTCTTTAATTTGCCGATATAATCTACTTTTAGATGTCGGTTAGTTATTGCTAGTGTTTGAATTTGTGGTTCGTTCTCCTTTGGTTTTACATTATTTGCTGCTTTCAACCGCCTTTTTATTTGTGTTTGTTCTTTTAGATGCCGATATTTTCTGCCTTTTAATTTCGGTTAGTTGTTATAGTATTCGAAGTTTTGGTTCGTTTTTCTTTCCTTTTAGTTTTCTTAGCTGTTTTTACCCGCCGTTTTAATTGGGGTTCGTACTTTTATTACAGATCAGCTTTTTGGACAATAAAATTGTTTTAAAACTAGAAAGTAAGGCGGGAGAGAGAGAGCGATATAGTGGCCTGGGTCGAGGAACATTGAGGAAGGAAGAAATTTTACAAGCAAAAACGTGCTTAAACGAATGAGATTCTTCTGGTAGTGCCAAATCACAATGGACGACTAGAATCTTCAACACACGTGTAGATAAATGGAGGCTAAGGGCGACTTTCAGGCCTAAGTTAAACTCGTTCAAAATAGAAACACAATTGGTTAAATTGGTGGGTGGAACTTGTGATCACTGAGTTTTGAAGGACTGGAATCACTACACTGCACTGATTTTGTGGAAGGGTAGAGAGCTTGGCAAAACCAATCTCATTAACACGTTGTCTGACACTGTCATAAAAAATTGACCATTCCAGCCAATGAAGAGCGTGGCACAATTCTGAATTCCCCACGGTTGAGAGAAAGTCATGTAATGGCCATATCAGAATTTTGTCGTATATAGTACTAAATCGATGAACAGGAAGTTAAACAAAATACATGGATTTCTTGGAAATAAATGAATTACGCTCCTTCTGTTGGTAACACGTTTGTCGTTTGCCATAAAATGACTCACAATACAAATATAAGCGTTCCAATAACAATCTATCAGTTTTAAATTCTCGCTGTGAGATTGAAAACTTATTTGAAGGAAAACTGTGAAATTATAGCTAAATTTAGGTAATATTATATTTATATTGCTTTGTAATTTCTAATTCCTATTTACACGTGAAAATATTTTTATTGTTTTCCTAAAAACTTTCATCTTTTAGACCCTAACAATGGATCTATTTTGTGATTCCAATAATGAATATTTTCATGATGAGTATTTAAAATAAAATGTCTCAGAATTAGAAGATAACGAGGATTATGAAGGATATTCGACGGAATATTCTGAAAGTAAGGATGGCCTTTTTTTAGACGATTCGTCTTGATGATCTCAAAAGATAAAAAGGATTGCATGGATTTGTAAATCAAGTCGTATCATATCGTATTAGAATTTTCTCTAGGACTAACAAGATATCACACAAGTCGCATAACCACCCAAAAATCATCTTTTGGCATGATAATTATCACTAACAGAATTATAACAATGGCCAATATAGAATATAGGCGTGTCAATGGAAAAGCTTGGAAAGATGAGGACTATGCTCACATAGAGCCTTATATTGGACTTTTGGTATTGGCAGGCGTTTACAGATCACATAACGGATCACTGAAATGTTTGCGGGACGAAGTACATGGTAGGCCGATTTTTAGTGCCGTCATGTCTCTTGAAAGATTTTATAAAATTACAGGAGTTTTAATATTTGACAATAGAGATGGAAGAAAAGAGCACCGGAAAGGTGACAGACTGGCACCCATACGCGTTGTTTGGGATTTTTGGGTGGAAAATTTGCAGAAATTATACACCCAAGATGAAAATGTATCTATAGACGAACAGTTAGAAGCGTCTAGGAAAATGCCCCTTCTATCAGTATAATACGGGGATAAAAATTTGGATTTTATGTGATGGTGCATCTGCGTATGCATACAATTTACAAGTTCAGTAAAACCTAGATATATAGAATTTCTTTAGTTCAAAATTTCTGTATAATTCGAAATTTCTTTTATTTTAAGACTCAATAAGCAAACTTCATACCTGGATAATTCGAAAACCTTGATAATTTGTAATTCGAAAAAAATCGATATGCTCATAATATTTGTGACTAAATTATTCGAAAAAGTTTAGAAAAATTATGATCGTAAAGATTATGCGTTTCCGAACACAACCATTTCCTCTCATCCCCTCGATCCTTCTCTACGATGTTGTTACTACCCTCGCCAAATTTCTTTTTTTTGGCGTAGGTCAAGAGTTGAATGATTTCACGCTCCAATCTACGCATGCAGGCACGCTGCCACGCACGAAGCCACGCACGCTGGCACGCACGCTGCCACGCTCGCTGCCACGCACGCTGCCACAGACGCTGCCACGCACGCTACCACGCAAGTTGCCACGCACGCTGCCACGCACGCAGCAACGCACGCGTTCCCGCACTCTGCCACATACGCTGCCACGCACGCTGTCACGCACGCTGGCACGCACGCAGCAACGCACGCTGCCACGCACGCTGCCACGCACGCTGCAACGCACGCTGCCACGCACGCTGTCACGCACGCTGTCACGCACGCTGCCACGCACTCTGCCACGCACGCTGCCACGCACGCTGCAACGCACGCTGCCACGCACGCTGCCAAGCACGCTGCCACGCACGCTGCCACGCACGATGCCACGCACGCTGCCACGCACTATGGCATGCACGCTGCCACGCACGCTGGCACGCAAGCTGGCACGCACGCTGGCACGCACGCTGGCACGCACGCTGGCACGCACGCTGGCACGCACGCTGGCACGCACGCTGGCACGGACGCTGGCACGGACGCTGGCACGCACGCTGGCACGCACGCTGGCACGCACGTTGTCACGCACGCTGGCACGCACGCTTCCTCGCGAGCTGGCACGCGAGCTTGCAGGCGAGTTGGCACGCGAACTGGCACGCGAACTGGCACGCCCAATTTGTCGGGGTCCTCAAAGCCGAGGATACCATCACGTCGGACCACCTGCCACTCATCTACCCCATCGCCACCGGAGGATCCGCCAAAAGACCGAGACGGACGATAAACAATAAGGATTGAGCAAAAGCCAACCTTTGCAATGTTCGAAGAGAGACCTAAGACAACCACTGATGTAGACAATGCAATCGATACATTAAACAATATTATTTAACAGGCTGCTGACGAATGCACCCCAAGGAAGAAAATCGACGTAAAAATCGCCTCTGCTTAAGTACGTCGTCGCCCTCATCAAGGAAAACTGGAGGATTTACCGATAATTCGAAAAGAGGAAGGACCCAGCATTAAAAACCGTTTGGAACAGGATCCAGGCCATCATCTAATGAAAGGTACTTGATTATAAATACGATTTATTGCAGAAAACTTGCATGTGTCTAGATTTCAGGGAAAGGAAAACGATCTAGGACCGATTCAAAGGCTTCTCGGGAAATATACGACAAGAAGATTCCCACCTAGTTCATGACGGGAAAAGCCTCGGCACGGAGGAAAAAAAGCGGAGGAATTCTTACGCGTGCTGGAAGAGATACATACGCCGACCGACGATCCAAGGTTCGACGAGAAATTTCACAGAGAATCCATAGAGGTAATGCAGAACATTATACTTAACTTAATCCCCATAGATATCAGCGAGGAAACCGAGGAAGGAATCATCGACGACGACCTGAAAGAAGCCATAGCCAGCACGAAGAATCCTAGACGCAGGCGGCATCCTCCCAGACCATCAATACGGATTCCGAGCGCACAGGACAACCACGGACGCACTGACGCTGCTCACCAACACGGCGGCAGAAGAAAACAACAAAAGAGGGTGCACGGCCGCGATCTTCATGGAGATCGAAAGGGCATTCGACAAACTCTGAATGACGGGCTATCCCTAAAAATCTCCCTAATTCCCGACATCCCACCCAACTTATCCCGCTTCCAATACTCCTTTATCACCGACAGACTTGAAAGAGTCAAAGTAGGTGGCACCCTGTCCAATCCCTTCCGCATTAAATCCGGCGTGCACCAAGGAACGGTATTAACGACGCTCCTTTTAATTCTGACGCTCATCCACAGGTGACCATCGCGCAGTACGCAGACGACTCGGCGCTGTGGGCCACGGCACGCAAATTTGACACCGCAGCACGTTATCTACAAAAGGACTTCCGGCGGCTCGAGGAGTGATTGAGAAAGTGGCGCCTTCGGCCAATCCCAGAAAAAACGATCCTGATGACCTTCACTCACGTAGGGGGGGAACAAGGAGATCCGCAGCAACCGATTTCCGTCACCCTTTGGGGGAAAAGTGTCGGCCTTCAGAAAGAGGGGAAATGCCTCGGTGTTACCCTCGATCGCCACTTGACGTTCGCCACCCATCTGAGAAACTTGATATCCACCATAACCAGGCGCAGCAACCTTTTCCGAGCCGTACGAGCGGGAGGAAAAGGCGTCTCTGAGGAGACGGCCATACAATTGTACAAATCATTCATCAGACCCATCATCGAGTATGGCGCCCCTGCCATCACGCCGCTCGCAAAAGAAAACATCTCGAGGCTGGCAGCCATCGAGAGAGTCATCCTCCGCAACATCATGAGGGCTCCGATCCGCACACCCACAGCCGAGGTACGCGCGCGGGCCGAAATAGAACCGGTCCTACACCGAATGGCGAGACTCCGCTGCAGAGCGGCCGAAAGAATGAGGGCACACATCCCCCACCTCTTCCAGCAAATCCTCGCTCCCCTACCCATTATCCTCCCAACCCACCCCAAACACCAGCGCCCCACCCCGGCAGGATAATAGAGGCGACGCTATCGCTCTATTGCCCCTCCCCTCTACCCAGCACCAATGTCCCTATCTCCCCCCACCTGTGCTCTCAGGACGGATTGCACCTGCTGCCGCCAAAGAAGAAAAAGAAATAGACGGCGCTAGTCCAACAAAAGCATATTTATTTATCACTAGTAGTTATATAAATTCAAACCTATTAGAACCTTGTTATTTTTTGCTATATTCAATTTAACTGTTACACATTACAAAATGTTATTTGTTATATATTTATTTGTATTTGTTATATTTACTAAGAACTTTGTGAAAAACTGGTGCTGTGAGCAAGTTGAAATGCGATAATGACCATCTAGTCATTCCGTCTGCGTACGGAAGGTTTTGCCGGGTTTCCCTTCCGTCACGGGCGAATGCCAGGCAAAAGCCACCCCCAGAGAAAGCAATAAGATCGAAATACTACTGGTTAAACGAATACAATTGAACTATCTGCACCTGAATTTACCCTGAAGAGGCCTTTTGCCTAAACAGGGTATTTTCCGATCTGGCCATGTGTAAATCAATTGAAATGTAAAGGGTATGGAAATGAAATATGTATGGCTTATCAGAAAATAAAAACAAATTGACTTTGACACGAGTATGTGACAGTTATTTTGTGGGTGCTCTAACTCAAAAACCAATAATCAGGTTAACGCCAAATTTTATATTTAGCATGATTTTGAAAGTCGCAAGATCTGATTAGTTCTTAGTAAAAATCGGTCACTCGAAAGTGGGTGTTTACTCTCGTCACTTATCCGTTATTTTGAAATATTTGCTTTAATATTTGATAAATGGAAAAATATACTGGAATAAAAGCTGTAGGAAATATAATTTACTACAACTTTGTTTGAATCATTTGTCCATTATTATATATCGACGTTTCCTACAGAGGAGGATGTAACATGCATATCACATATATATATATATATATATATATATATATATATATAACATATTGGAGGCAATTATTTAAACAAATTTTCAAGGTTTATGTACATCCGAATGTGCTACGGCGCAGAAAATTTTTTAGAGGTAGGATTTATTAAAAAAAAATTAATAGCAATTATAAAAATTTTGATATTTTTATTTATTTGGCAGTTAAAAATTCTTAAAATTTAAAAAATAGGTAAATGTTTAGACACTACGGGGCAAGTTAGAGGGCTGAAATTTTAAAACTTCTTAGATTTTAGTCTATGTAACCGATTAAATATTTCAGTGTATTCGTGAAGTTCCTTCTGCGGCCGTTAAAAATTATTTAAATTTAAATAATTAGAAAAATATTATTTCACTTCTAAAAGTGATCAAACTTCAAAAATTGGCAGAATTGTGAACCATTAGTACCTTATAATGGAGAAAGTATAAAATTCTTAAAATTTCAAAGTATGGGGATTGTTTTAACCCATTATTCTGACATAAGGGAAAAGTAAAAATCGCTGCGGATGTGGAATGTTTTTACTTAAGAAAATATTTGCAATGATGAAATATCTGTCTGAAAAATGAATGTTTTTTCAAGGCGCGAAGATATGCTTCTACTAGTATACTTGTACTAGTTTCCGCGAACTTGACGTCCGATAGAATCAGATGTAATGCTCATTAGTAGAGCTTTCTTCCGCTAGTTGGTTCTGATTATGTTCAAGAATTTTCGACGCTGTTTGAACGACGGTAACAAAACTAAACAAATATTCAATTACTATTGATATTCATTTCATGATGTCATATGTGGAAATTAAAATTGCCGAATTTTTTAAGGTCTTTGAGGACATATCCTGCGAAAGATAAATTCGGTTATTTTTAGATTTCTAATATTACCAACGTCAGCTTTGTTGCACATTCAGAAGTACATAAACATTAAATGTTTGTTTAAACATTTGCGAATTTTCTATTAACAACACAACAAAGAACAATGCAACAGTATATAATACAAAAACTTTTTAACATTGTTATAAAATAATTTAAGAACTTTCAAATACAACATATAAACCCTCCCACGAGGATTCGTGGGATGTAAATTTTGCGCAGAACTATTCCAATGTGGAAAGCCGTCGTGGAGATGGGGAGGAAGAGAGGGGGAGAGATGAAGGGGAGGTTGTAGGGGAAAGGCGCATGCACCTAGAGAGGTTGTGCGAGGGGCGGAAGGCATGTTACTATGTTACAACGCACTAAGTGCAAATTTGACGTTAACAGCATGTTGAAAAGGCTAAATCGCTCTTATCTGATCTGTAAGGTATAGATTAAAATTTTATTCGTGTCGAGGACAAAATTAATAGGTGTGAATTACACCTTCATTATCCCAAAAAACAATACCATAACCTTCTTGATTGATTGTTTGCCTTTGAAATTTTTTGGTCCACTTGACCCCCTTGGTAACCATTGTTTAGATTGAATTTTGCTTTCCGGATCGTACTGGTAGATCCATGTTTAATCACCAGTCTCTATTCGGCGAAAGAAATCTTCTGGGCCTGCATCAAATCGGTTGAGGAACTCAACTGCATGGTCAACTCTCTGAGTCCTGTGTTCAGGGCGCAACGCTTTCGGTACCCGTCTAGCAGAAAGCATGCTTAATCCTAAACTATCTTTGAGTATTGAATGAACTGAGCCATATGAGAAGTCTAAACATTTGGCTATCATTTGCACTGAAACTCGTCTATCTTCTTCCACAGTTGATTGGGCGGCGACCACGGTTTCTTCGTTGATCGACGTTGATGGTCTTCCACTTCGATAATCATCTTTAATGTCTTCTCGTCCAAGCTTAAACCATTTAATTCATTCATAAACTGCAGTTTTCTTAGATTCATCATCCCCGTGAACTTCCTGCAAAGCCTGAATAATGGCATTCGATTTCCAACTAAGTTTTGTCATAAACATTATATTTACTCGAATCTCAAACTTTAAATTACCCATACTTATGAATTAATTGGTTTGAAAAACTGCTTTTATATTATTACAAATGAATAAATTTTTAAGAAATATTGAATTGTTATGGCTAAAATATTGTTTGTTTTAGGCAAAAATTTGTTGTTATTATTTGGAATTCAGGAAATATGTTACTGAAACATTCCGGAAACGTTTTCATTCACCCTCATGTGTGTGTATATATATATATATATATATATATATATATATATATATATATATTATAATTATACGCACACACCTCACCATAAAACGCGGTTAAAAGTCGCCCTCCCTCAAGTCCCACTTCCTCCCTTTTTTAACCCCTGATGATGGTTAATTTGTAGCCAAAATACGTATTGGGTTTTTATCCGTTTTTTATCCGGGTTCATCTGTTTTTATCCGGCCTTTTAACCGGGTTTTATCAGTTTGACTGGCTTTGTAGAATTTCCTTCGCTTACATTTTATATATTTTCCAGTGTAGCTCGCTCTCTTTTACTTAACTAATTATGGCTCTCCAGCCGGAAGAACTCAACAAATTACATGCCTTAAAATTTAAAATCATCTCTTTATCTATTGACATACACTTTCTTAAAAAGTGCAAATCTTTGCATTTATTCCCCAAATTTATCAAAATTAACGGTCCCCCTAATAACCCTCACGCTTCTAAAGCAATAGAAACAGCACGTCAACATTGGCTCAATTTAGAAATTCGTGCCAAATACGCTATACGTAGTCAACTAGAATTTCAAGCATACAACCTACACCTCGCTATCACAAAAATTTTTAGTAAAATTGAGTATCAATTCTTTAATGAATACTTACAAAAGTTGAAAGAGGTTAACCAACATAAAATTCAAACCAAACTCAGAGGCATAAATTCGAAAATTAAATCTCTTCAGAAGCTTAGTCCTACCGGGTCTCCAGATAAGATTAATTTCGTTAAAAATATTTCCAACGTTCACTTCACCCATGACGAGATCAGATTGCTCTCCAGCCGAAAGAACTCAAAAATTTGCATGCCAAAAAACCACCAATTGACGACCTGATTATTGATATAGAATGTGGTATAAAGGATAGTAACGACACGACCAAACAGTATATAAGAACCGCTAGTAAAATCGCCATTGAGCGGAACATGAACAATTTGCCAAATAAGAACCTTCAGTTAATAAGACAGACTATAAAATCATTCAAAACTTAAAGAAGAAAGACTGCGTCTACACCAAATCTGATAAGGGCAACACCACAGTCATTCTAAACAAAGCGGACTACCTTGAAAGAACATTAAATACTATTGAAACAGGCCCCTACATCCAGATCTCCAAAAATCCCATTAAAAAACTCGCGACACAAGTCAAAGAAACTGTTAACCGTTGCAAACACACATTTGACAAAAAACTAGCGTTCGCTCTGAAAATAGCGAATCCCACCATTCCAAGACTTTACTGCCTTCCCAAAATACATAAACCAGGAAACAAAATGAGACCTATAGTTTCGGCCATCAACTCACCCTCTTATAAAATCGCCAAATGCCTCACTAAGGAATTTAAATGTATAGGCATTGAAGAAACATACGGCGTTAAAAACACCCAAAATTTCTTGGAACATATTAGAAACAAAAAAATACACAAAGATGAAATACTGGTGTCATTTGACGTAGAACAACTCTTCCCCAGTGTTCCCATTGACGTCGCGCTCGAAAACCTCCAGGACTGCCTACTAAGTAAACAAGTTGAGGAAAACAAAATTCTAGAAATTCTCACATTGACAAACTTATGCATGGAACAAAATTACTTCGTTTTTAACAATAAGTTCTATAAACAAATTAATGGAACATCAATGGGCAATCCTCTCTCACCACTTATAGAAAATATTTTTCTTTATTCTTTTGAGCAACGCTGTAAAAATACGTTAAACTATTTCCCCAACACATGGTGCAGGTACGTTGATGACATTTTTGCCATTTTTGACACAAAACTCTATAACATTAACACCTTCGTCGAAGAACTCAACTCATTTCACAACTCTATCAACTTCACCTTCGAAATCGAAGAAAATAAGTCTTTACCTTTTCTTGACATTTTGATCATTAATAATAATGGACGACTAGAATTTGACGTGTACAGGAAACCGACCCATACCAACAATTATATTAAGAAAGACTCCAATAACCCTTACAAACAAAAGATCGCGGCTTTCAACCATATGGTACATAGACTATTGACGACACCGCTAAATAAAAAACGTTTCGACAAAGAAGTCAAATATATTAAAAACGCGGCCCTGGAAAACGGGTACACACACGAATTGATAGACAACATTATTAACAAGCAATCCAAAACATTAGACAAGAAGACAAGTACTACGCTTGCTCTAAGTGACGATAGGAAGAAAAAATTTATTTCACTCCCCTTCCATCCAACCCTATCAAAAAATTTTCATAACGCAAATTATACACTAACGT
The DNA here is from genome assembly GCA_028673005.1 of Tanypteryx hageni. Classification (NCBI taxonomy): domain Eukaryota; kingdom Metazoa; phylum Arthropoda; class Insecta; order Odonata; family Petaluridae; genus Tanypteryx; species Tanypteryx hageni. The sequence continues at coordinate 59,217,677 of CM054112.1, forward strand.
TTCACAATACAAATAACATTAAAAATTTATTAGGGAACCCTAAAGACAAAATACCCACATTAGAAAAATCCGGCATATATCAAGTGTTGTGCCCCACATGCGACATGTCTTACATTGGCCAAACGAAAAGAAATATCTCCATCAGAATTAAAGAACATTTAGCGCACTACAGACATGGACGCTTTGAAAAATCGGCCGTCGCGAAACACATTTTGGAATATAACCACCCATTAGACACAAATAACCTCAAACTGCTTAAACAAGTCCCAAATACCAAACTCGACGCAACAGAAAGCTTACACATTCATAAATACAGACACACCCTGATGAATAACGAGTTAGGTGTAATAAACAGCGTTCTTTTTAAAGACCTCCCCCCCTTTTTCTCCCATCCCCTAGGTCATCTAGGTCCCCCCCCTTTTTCTTCCTCCCCTACCCACCTACCAGGTATAAATACACAGACACAGTCCTGGACATCCACTTGAGAGCGTGCCACTGGTCTTGGTTTCAGTCGCCCTCTCTCAAGTCCCCCTTCCCCCCTTTTTTAACCCCTGATGATGGTTACTTTGTAGCCGAAATACGTATTGGGTTTTTATCCGGTTTTTATCCGGGTTCATCTGTTTTTATCCGGCCTTTTAACCGTGTTTTATCAGTTTGACTGGCTTTGGAGAATTTCCTTCGCTTACATTTCTTATTATTATTATTAAATTTTCATCGTTCCTCATATAATATTGCCTTATACGATAAATGTATTTTATTATTGTTAAATTACAATCACATTCGTATTGCTGTTCTATTAATAATCATTAAAGCGCTCTTCTCGGAGTAGTTTACATTGAAAATTCATTCGAAAACTACTTTAGATAATTTAATTCTTTGGAACTGTTCACTTGCCTCTATTTTTACTTTAGATGAAATCTTTTATAATTATAGACCTTTAAGATCAGTTGTTCCTACATTATTCTAAAAGCCCTCACATTAAATATCATATTCCTTTGTTTTCACTATTTAAGATAGGTAATACTGTTTTAAATGATTTAAATTTGAACATATTTAAATAAAAAATTTTAAAGTGTCGCGTTGTAGTTTAGCAATTCTTCAGCTAACTATGCTTATACAGTGGTTCTATATGGGCGGTTGATTTGATGTTAGGAAAAGAACAATTTATTATTTTTGTCATTTCAGTTAGGTCACGAAATTATGAAATATTCAACAATTTCACTGCCGTGTTTATAGGTTGTTTTTTTATTTTTTGCGACAACTTCTATCTTTGAATATCGTTGAGTTGTTGCTATTGTTTGATTTTTTGGTACGATCTCTTTTGATTACATCCATTGGGCGTTAGGGGCAGCCTATCATCATACATCGCTGGCGTTCACCTTAACTTCCTCTCGAGCGTGGCTAATAGCATTCACGGAAAGAATCCGAATTCGAAAGCGAAAAGTTACAAACTACGGTTTGCAAAAACACGAAACTTCAAGCGACCAATTGCACGAATTTAACAGTAATGTTCTTTCGGACGGCAATTTACATCAAAATAGCTACCGAGAGCCTTTGTGCATCGATATTACTGAGTAAATAAATCATAATATACTAAATAAATAAATAATAAATTAATAGAGGTCATAAATAAATAATAAATAAAAATTCACGGAACAACATATTTCACAAAAAATGGCGACGTCAAGAAATACAGTTGATTTATAAGACAATATAAAAATATAATTTTAAAATGGAATTTGCGAATATATGTTAAACAAAAAATATCTTTTCAAGAGTTTGCGCTGTAACTATATGTCTCCCTTGACAATTGAGAACAATTTTGTTTATTGATTGTTTGCTTGACAACTGAATGCTTAGCGTTGGTGTTTAGTTGAAAAATTTCTTCTGCTCTATTTAGATGACGTGGTTTCTCGAGAGCTTGTGACTTCACACTTTATTTGCATTTCTACGATATTTTCCACATTGGATACAGTTGGGTTGTTTTTAGGGTTTGATATTTTTGTTAGTTCTCTATTGGTTTTATTTTTGCTGGTTTCAAGCGTTTTTTTGTTGCTGTTTGTTATTTTATTTTCCAATATACTCTACCTTAGGGATGTCTATTGTGGCATTTTTTGGTTTGTTCTTCATTGGTTTTGCATTTATTTTCTAATTTCAACTGCCTCTTTTATTGGTGTTTGTTCTTTTATTTGTCGATATATTCTAACTTTGGATGTCGGTTAGTTGTTGTCAGGGTTTGATATTTTGGTTCGTTCATCTTTTGTTTAACTTTTCTTTGCTAGTCACAACCGTCGTTCTTATTAATGGCTGTTTTTTTATAGGCCAATAGCTTTTACTTTTGGATGTCGATTAGTTGATGCTAATGTTTGATTTTTTGGTTCGTTCTCCTTTGGTTTTACTTATATTTTCTTGTTAAAACTGCCTTTTTTATTGGTGTTTGTACTTTTATTTGCCGAAATAATTGCCCTTGGGGTGTCAGTTAGTTTAGTCTCTTGTGGCATTTTTTGGTTTGCTCATCTTTGGTTTGACATTTATTTCTGGTTTCATCTGCCTTTTTTATTGGTGTTGGTTCTTTTAATCGCCGATATGTTCTAACTTTGGATGTCGGTTAGTTGTTGCTAGTGTTTGATATTTTGGTTCGTTCTTCTTTTGTTTTATTTTATTTGCTAGTCACAACCGTCTTTTTTATTGATGGTTGTACTTTTATTTGCCGATATCTTCTACCATTTTATGTCGGTTAGTTGATGCTAAAATTTTATTGTTTGGTTCGTTCTCCTTTGGTTTTGCTTTTATTTTTTTGATTCAACTGCCTTTTTATTGGTGTTTGTTCTTTTTTTGCCGATATATTTTCCCTTGGGATGTCATTTAGTTGTGTCTATTGTGGCATTTTTTGGTTTGTTCTTGTTTGGTTTTTCATTTATTTCTGGTTTCAACTGCCTTTTTTATTGGTGTTGGTTCTTTTATTTGCCGATATGTTCTATCTTTGGATGTCGGTTAGTTGTTGCTATAGTGGCATTTTTTGTTTGTTCTCCCTTGGTTTTATTTTATTTGCTGGGGTCAACTGCCTTTTTTATTGGTGTTCGTTCTTTTATTTCCAGATAACTTTTACCTTAGGATGTCGGTTTGTTATTGGCAGTGTTTGATTTTTACTTCGTTCTCTTTTTGTTTTACTTTACTTTGCTGGTTACAACCGTCGTTTTTATTGTTGGTAGGTTCTTTTGTTTCGCGATATCCTCTACTTTTGGCATTCGGTTAGTAAATTCTATTGTTTGATCTTTTGCTTCGTTCTACTTTGATTTTACTTTTTTTTACTGGTTTCAACCGCCATTTTTACTGGTGGTTGTTTTATTATTTTCCGATTACTTCTACATTTGGATGTTGGCTAGTTGTTGCTAGTATATGATTTTTGTTTAGTTCTCCTTGAAGTGTACTTTCCTTGTTTCAACCGCCGTTTTTTTTATGGTTGATCTTTTATTTGCTGATATGATCTACCGTTAGATATTGGTAAGCTCTTTGTTGTAAGTGTTTGATTTTCTGGTTCGTTCTCCTTTGGTTTTACTTTTTTATACTGGTTTATACATGTATTTTTTTATTTTGCGATAACTTCTAAATTTGGATGATGGTTAGTTGTAGCTAGTGCTTGATTTTTTGGTTTGTGCTCCTTTGGGTTTACTCTTCTCTGGTTTCACCCGCAGTTTTTATTGGTAGTTGATCTTTTATTTACCGATGTCTTCTACCTTTGGATGTCGGTTAGCTGTGTTTGATTTTTTGTTTCGTTCACCTTTGGTTCTACTATTCTATGCTGATTATTTTTGCCCTGGCATCTACCTTTTGATTTCGGTTAGTTGATGCTATCGTGGCATTTTTTTGTTTGTTCTTCATTGGTTTTAATGTATTTTCTGGTTTCAACTGTTTCTTTTAATGGTGTTTGTTCTTTTATTTGTCGATATATTCAAACTTTGAATGCCGGTTAGTTGTTGTCAGTGTTTGATATTTTGGTTCGTTCATCTTTTGTTTTACTTTTCTTTGCTAGTCACAACCGTCGTTCTTATTAATGGCTGTTTTTTTATAGGCCATTAGCTTTTACTTTTGGATGTCGATTAGTTGATGCTAATGTTTGATTTTTTGGTTCGTTCTCCTTTGGTTTTACTTTTATTTTCTTGTTAAAACTGCCTTTTTTATTGGTGTTTGTTCTTTTATTTGCCGAAATATTTGCCCTTGAGGTGTCGGTTAGTTTTTTCTCTTGTGGCGTTTTTTGGTTTGCTCATCTTTGGTTTTACATTTATTTCTGGTTTCATCTGCCTTTTTTATTGGTGTTGGTTCTTTTATTCGCCAATATGTTCCTACTTTTGATGTCGGTTAGTTGTAGCTAGTGTTTGATTTTCTGGTTCGTTTTCCTTTGGTTTTATTTTCTTTGCTGTTTACAACCATCGTTATAATGAACGGTTTTTTTTCCGATACCATATCCCTTTGGATATCGGTTAACTGTTGCTACTGTTTGATTTTTTGGTTCTTTCTGATTTGGTTGTACTTCTATGTTCTGGTTCCAATCGCCTTCTTATTGGTGTTTGTACTTTGATTTGTAGATATATTCTACTTTGTAATGTCGGTTGTTCTGTTACTAATGTTTGATATTTTGGTTCGTTCTCCTTTGGTTATACCTCAGTTTGCTGGTTTCAAGAACCTTTTTTATTGGTGTTTGGTCTTTTATTAGCTGAAATATTCTACCTATTGTGATCGTTTATTTGTTGCTATTTAGGCAGACTTTGGTTCGTTATCCATTGGTTTTACTTTATTTGCTGGTTTTTACCGCCTTTTTTATTAGTGTTTGTACTTTCTGTTGTCGATACCTTCTACATTTTGATGTCCCTTAGTTGTTGCTTGTGTTTGATTTTCTGGTTCGTTCACATATGGTTTTACTTTTCTTTGAGGGTTTCAAACGTCGTTTTTATTAATTTTTTTGCGGATTTCATCTACCTTTGGGTGTCGGTTAGTTATTGCTAGTGTTTGATTTTCTGGTTCCTTTGGTTCTACATTTCTTTGCTGGTTTCAACCGTTGTTTTCATTGGTGGTTCTTTTTTTGCCGATATACTCTGACTTTGGTCGTTGGTTAGTTCTTGCTAGTGATTGAATTTTTGATTCGTTCTCCTTTGGTTTTACTTTTATTTGCTGCTGTGAATATTTATGAATCCTTTTTTGGTTTTTCGACAGTTAACATCCAAAAACGTGTATACAGACTTCCCCTTCAAGTGAGGAATAGCACGAATTTAAGATTTATGTTCTTTTGGACGGCAATTCACATCAAATCAGCTTCCAATAGGGTTTTGTTTGACGTTTTTAATGAAGTCAATATATCCTAATATAATAAAAAGTAAATAATTATATGATAGTGTTAAAAAATATATAATAATACTACAAATTATTATAATGATGTTGGTTAAAACGAAAAAACTAGGTATTACGCGGTATTTGAGCCCGCGATAATGTAATCGGCAGCAAGTACGGTATCACACCCACCTGCTCGACATTGTCCCCCTGCTACTGCATTTTTCCAGCCACATTTAATCTGTTCTTGGTAATTTGAATCTCATAAAAATATGCCTGCACGTTAAACTGTAGATTTTGACGTGTTATCTTTTGGAGATAGCAAATCATTGTCCGGAGTTTAACCCTGGATGCTTTTCGGAAATTCTCCTTCCTATGAGCATGTTATTATCCGAGGAGATTAACTCCGGAAAATTTCATGTTCATATCCACATATATGATCGAGCCGTTCGCGTTTTAAGAGGATGACATGGAACAACCAACCAACATAGTTTTTTATTAATTTCACTATACTATTGCGGAAAGTATTGTTTTCATGAAAAAAATCGATTTCAAGATTTGAACGGTAATAAACGTTTTGAGGTCCTCTGAACACGTTTTGACTATTTTCTTGCGTGTATGTGATTGGGATCTTATAGGCGCTCTAACTAAAAGACTATTGATATCAGCGATGCGAAATTTTATATTTACATCGTTGTTAAAGCCCAATGAAATGATTAGTTATTGGCACAAATCGGTAAACCCGAAGTCTCCAGGTCACTTTTTCGTTTTATTAATTTTCTCCATTAAAACTTCATGATGTACAATATCATTTTATTTAAAAATTGTGGATAAAGTTTTTTTGTACAATGTACGTTTGAAACCTTTTTCCTAAAATTCAACGTTTGGAAAATGTTATGATTTATTCGAGTTTTTTCAAATATTTACTTTGACATCATTATAAGTAATATTCTTAAACAGCAATGTTGTAGACGATAATATACTCTACCACTTTTGTACAAAACAAATTTTCGTAAAACCAGTAATTTCGGAGAAATTTTAATTTATTCGTAAAATAGCAGTCTACAGGGACTCCATTTACCATTGGATATCGGTTAGTTGTCCTTAGTATTTAATTTTTTGTTTCGGTCTCCTTTGTTTTACTTTTATTTGCTGTTTTCAACCGCCTTTTTTATTATGATCGTTCTTTCATGTACCGATATTTTCTACCTTTAGTTGGCGGTAAGTTGATGCTATTGTGGCACTTTATTGTTCGTTTTCTTAGGTTTTTATTTCCATTGCTGGTTTCACCCGTCTCTATTATTAGTGTTTCTCTTTTATTTGTAGATATATTCTAATTTTGGATGTCGGTTTGTTGTTGCTAATGTTTGATTTGTTGGTACTTTCTCATTTGGTTTACCTGCTTCTATTTGCCTGTTTCAAGCGTCTTTTTTATTGGGTTTTGTTCTTTAATTTGCCGATATAATCTCCTTTTAGACGTCGGTTAGTTATTTCTAGTGTTTGAACTGGTTACAACCGTCGTTTTTATTGTTGGTAGGTTCTTTTGTTTGGCGATATCCTCTACTTTTGGCATTCGTTTAGTAAATTCTATTGTTTGATCTTTTGCTTCGCTCTCCTTTGGTTTTACATTATTTGCTGCTTTCAACCGCCTTTCTATTTGTGTTTGTTCTTTTAGATGCCGATATTTTCTGCCTTTTAATTTCGGTTAGTTGTTATTGTATTTGATGTCTTGGTTCGTTTTCCTTTGCTTTTAGTTTTCTTAGCTGGTTTTACCCGCCGTTTTAATTGGGGTTCGTACTTTTATTACAGATCAGCTTTTTGGACAATAAAATTGTTTTAAAACTAGAAAGTAAGGCGGGAGAGTGAGAGCGGGATAGTGGCCTGGGTCGAGGAACATTGAGGAAGGAAGAAATTTTATAAGCAAAAACGTGCTTAAACGAATGAGATTCTTCTGGTAGTGCCAAATCACAATGGATGACTAGATTCTTCAAAACACGTGTAGATAAATGGAGGCTAGGGGCGAATTTCAGGCCTAAGTTAAACTCGTTCAAAATAGAAACACAATTGGTTAAATTGGTGGGTGGAACTTGTGATCACTGAGTTTAGAAGGACTGGAATCACTACACTGCACTGATTTTGAGGAAAGAGCAGCCAGTTTTTTCCTAAGGGTAGAGAGCTTGGCAAAACCAATCTCACTTACACGTTGTCTGACACTGTCATAAAAAATTGACCATTCCATTCAATGAAGAGCGTGACACAATTCTGAATTCCCCACAGTTAAGAGAAAGTCATGTAATGGCCATATCAGAATTTTGTCGTATATAGTACTAAATCGATGAACAGGAAGTTAAACAAAATATATGGATTTCTTGGAAATAAATGAATTACGCTCCTTCTGTTAGTGACACGTTTGTCGTTTGCCATAAAATGACTCACAATACAAATATAAGCGTTCCAATAACAATCTATCAGTTTTGAATTCTCGCTGTGAGATTGAAAACTTATTTGAAGGAAAACTGTGAAATTATAGCTAAATTTAGGTAATATTTTATTTATATTGCTTTGTAATTTCTAATTCCTATTTACACTTGAAAATATTTTTATTGTTTTCCTAAAAACTTTCATCTTTTAGACCCTAACAATGGATCTATTTTGTGATTCTGATAATGAATATTTGCATGATAAATATTTAAGTAAAAATGTATCAGAATTAGAAGATAACGAGGATTATGAAGGATATTCGACGGAATATTCTGAAAGTAAGGATGGCCTTATTTTGATGATCTCAAAAGATAAAAAGGATTGCATGGATTTGTAAATCAAGTCGTATCATAACGAATTAGAATTTTCTCTAGGACTAACAAGATATCACACAAGTCGCATAACCACCCAAAAATCATCTTTTGGCATGATAATTATCACTAACCAAATTATAACAATGACCAATATAGAATATAGGCGTGTCAATGGAAAAGCTTGGAAAGATGAGGACTATGCTCACATAGAGCCTTATATTGGACTTTTGGTATTGGCAGGCGTTTACAGATCACATAACGGATCACTTAAGACTCAATAAGCAAACTTCATACCTGGATAATTCGAAAACCTTGATAATTTGTAATTCGAAAAAAAGCGATATGCTCATAATATTTGTGACTAAATAATTCGAAAAAGTATAAAAAAATTATGATCGTAAAGATTATGCGTTTGCTAACACAACCATTTCCTCTCATCCCCTCGATCCTTCTCTACGATGTTGTTACTACCCTCGCCAACTTTCTTTTTTTTTGGCGTAGGTCAAGAGTTGAATGATTTCACGCTCCAATCTACGCATGCAGGCACGCTGGCACGCACGAAGCCACGCACGCTGGCACGCACGCTGCCACGCACGCTGCCACGCACGCTGCCACGCACGCTGCCACGCACGTTGCTCCGCTCTATGCCACTGACGCTGCCACGCACGCTGCCACGCACGCTGCCACGCACGATGCCACGCACGCTGCCACGCACTATGGCACGCACGCTGGCACGCAAGCTGGAACGCACGCTGGCACGCACGCTGGCACGCACGCTGGCACGCACGCTGCCACGCACGCTGCCACGCACGCTGGCACGCACGCTGGCACGGACGCTGGCACGGACGCTGTCACGCACGCTGGCACGCACGCTGGCACGCACGCTGGCACGAACGCTGGCACGCACGCTTCCTCGCGAGCTGGCACGCGAGCTTGAAGGCGAGCTGGCACGCGAACTGGCACGCGAACTGGCACGCCCAATTTGTCGGGGTCCTCAAAGCCGAGGATACCATCATGTCGGACCACCTGCCACTCATCTACCCCATCGCCACCGGAGGATCCGCCAAAAGACCGAGACGGACGATAAACAATAAGGATTGAGCAAAAGCCAACCTTTGCAATGTTCGAAGAAATCATCGCCGAAGGATTACTCCCTGCAGAGAGACCTAAGACAACCACTGATGTAGACAATGCATTCGATACATTAAACAATATTATTTAACAGGCTGCTGACGAATGCACCCCAAGGAAGAAAATCGACGTAAAAAACGCCTCTGCTTAAGTACGTCGTCGCCCTCATCAAGGCAAACTGGAGGATTTACCGATAATTCGAAAAGAAGACCCAGCATTAAAAACCGTTTGGAACAGGAACCAGGCCATCATCTAATGAAAGGTACTTGATTATAAATACGATTTAATGCGGAAAACTTGCATGTGTCTAGATTTCAGGGAAAGGAAAAGGATCTAGGACCGATTCAAAGGTTTCTCGGGAGATATACGACAAGAAGATTCCCACCTAGTTCACGACGGGAAAAGCCTGGGCACGGAGGAAAAAAAGCGGAGGAATCCTTACGCGTGCTGGAAGAGATACACACGCCGACCGACGATCCAAGGTTCGACGAGAAATTTCACAGAGAATCCATAGAGGTAATGCAGAACATTATACTTAACTTAATCCCCACAGATATCAGCGTGGAAACCGAGGAAGGAATCATCGACGACGACCTGAAAGAAGCCATAGCCAGCACGAAGAATCCTAGACGCAGGCGGCATCCTCCCAGACCATCAATACGGATTCCGAGCGCACAGGACAACCACGGACGCACTGACGCTGCTCACCAACACGGCGGCAGAAGAAAACAACAAAAGAGGGTGCACGGCCGCGATCTTCATGGAGATTGAAAGGGCATTCGACAAAATCTGGAATGACGGGCTATCCCTAAAAATCTCCCTAATTCCCGACATCCCACCCAACTTATCCCACTTCCAATACTCCTTTATCTCCGACCGACATGAAAGAGTCAAAGTAGGTGGCACCCTGTCCAATCCCTTCCGCATTAAATCCGGCGTGCCCCAAGGAACGGTATTAACGACGCTCCTTTTAATTCTGTATTGCGCTGACATGTCTTCTCCCGCTCTTCCACAGGTGACCCTCGCGCAGTACGCAGACGACTCGGCGCTGTGGGTCACGGCACGCAAATCTGACACCGCAGCACGTTATCTACAAAAGGACTTCCGGCGGCTCGAGGAGTGAATGAGAAAGTGGCGCCTTCGGCCAGTCCCAGAAAAATCGATCCTGATGACCTTCACTCACGAAGGGGGGGAACAAGGAGATCCGCAGCAACCGATTTCCGTCACCCTTTGGGGGAAAAGTGTCGGCCTTCAGAAAGAGGGGAAATGCCTCGGTGTTACCCTCGATCGCCACCTGACGTTCGCCACCCATCTGAGAAACTTGATATCCTCCATAACCAGGCGCAGCAACCTTATCCGAGCCGTACGATCGGGAGGAAAAGGCGTCTCCGAGAAGACTGCCATACAATTGTACAAATCATTCATCAGACCCGTCATCGAGTATGGCGCCCCTGCCATCACGCCGCTCGCATAAGAAAACATCTCGAGGCTGGCAGCCATCGAGAGAGTCATCCTCCGCAACATCATGAGGGCTCCGATCCGCATACACAGCCGAGGTACGCGCGCGGGCCGAAATAGAACCGGTCCTACACCGAATGGCGAGACTCCGCTGCAGAGCGGCCGAAAGAATGAGGGCACACATCCCCCACCTCTTCCAGCAAATCCTCGCTCCCCTACCCATTATCCTCCCAACCCACCCCAAACACATGCGACCCACCCCGGCAGGATAATAGAGGCGACGCTATCGCTCTATTGCCCAGACGCCCCTCCCCTCTACCCAGCACCAATGTCCCTATCTCCCCCCACCTGTGCCCTCAGGACGGATTGCCCCTGCTGCCGCCAAAGAAGAAAAAGTAATAGACGGCGCTAATCCAACAAAAGCATATTTATTTATCACTAGTAGTTATATAAATTCAAACCTATTTGAACCTTGTTATTTTTTGCTATATTCAATTTAACTGTTACACATTACAAAATGTTATTTGTTATATATTTATTTGTATTTGTTATATTTACTAAGAACTTTGTGAAAAACTGGTGCTGTGAGCAAGTGGAAATGCGATAGTGACCATCTAGTCATTCCGTCTGCGTACGGAAGGTTTTGCCGGGTTTCCCTTCCGTCTCGGGCGAATGCCAGGCAAAAGCCACCCCCAGAGAAAGCAATAAGATCGAAATACTACTGGTTAAACGAATACAATTGAACTATCTGCACCTGAATTTTCCCTAAAGAGGCCTTTTGCCTAAACTGGGTATTTTCCGATCTGGCCATGTGTAAATCAATTGAAATGTAAAGGGTATGGAAATGAAATATGTATGGCTTATCAGAAAATAAAAACAAATTGACTTTGACACGAGTATGTGACAGTTATTTTGTGGATGCTCTAACTCAAAAACCAATAATCAGGTTAACGCTAAATTTTATATTTAGCATGATTTTGAAAGTCGCAAGATCTGATTAGTTCTTAGTAAAAATCGGTCACTCGAAAGTGGGTGTTTACTCTCGTCACTTCTCCGTTATTTTGAAATATTTGCTTTAATATTTGATAAATGGAAAAATATACTGGAATAAAAGCTGTAGGAAATATAATTTACTACAACTTTCTTTGAATCATTTGTCCATCATTATATATCGACGTTTCCTACAGAGGAGGATGTAACATGCATATCACATATATATATATATATATATATATATATATATATATATATATATATATATATATATATATATATAACATATAGGAGGCAATTATTTAAACAAATTTTCAAGGTTTATGTACATCCGAATGTGCTACGGAGCAGAAAACTTTTTAAAGGTAGGATTTATAAAAAAAAGAAATAGCAATTATAAAAATTTTGATATTTTTATTTCTTTGGAAGTTAAAAATTCTTAAAATTTAAAAAATAGGTAAATGTTTTGACACTACGGGGCAAGTTAGAGGGCTGAAATTTTAAAACTACTTAGATTTTAGTCTATGTAACCGATTAAATATTTCAGTGTATTCATGAAGTTCTTCCTGCGGCCGTTAAAAATTATTTAAATTTAAACAATTAGAAAAATATTATATCACTTCTAAAAGTGATCAAACTTCAAAAATTGGCAGAATTGTGAACCATTAGTACCCCATAATGGAGAAAGTATAAAATTCTTAAAATTTCAAAGTATGGGGATTGTTTTAACCCATTATTTTGACATAAGGTAAAAACTTAAGAAAATATTTGCAATGATGAAATATCTGTCTAAAAAATGAATGTTTTTTCAAGGCGCGAAGATATGCTTCTACTAGTATGCTTGTACTAGTTTCCGCGAACTTGACGTCCGATAGAATCAGATGTAATGCTCATTAGTAGAGCTTTCTTCCGCTAGTTGGTACTGATTATGTTCAAGAATTTTCGACGCTGTTTGAACGACGGTAACAAAACTAAACAAATATTCAATTACTATTGATATTCATTTCATGATGTCATATGTGGAAATTAAAATTGCTGAATTTTTTAAGGTCTTTGAGGACATATCCTGCGAAAGATAAATTCGGTTATTTTTAGATGTCTACTATTACCAACGTCAGATTTGTTGCACATTCAGAAGTACATAAACATTAAATGTTTGTTTAAACATTTGCGAATTTTCTATTAACAACACAACAAAGAACAATGCAACAGTATATAATACAAAAACTTTTTTAACATTGTTATAAAATAATTTAAGAACTTTCAAATACAACACATAAACCCTCCCACAAGGATTCGTGGGATGTAAATTTCGCGCAGAACTATTCCAATGTGGAAAGCCGTCGTGGAGATGGGGAGGAAGAGAGGGGGAGAGATGAAGGGGAGGTTGTAGGGGAAAGGCGCATGCACCTACAGAGGTTGTGCAAGGGGCGGAAGGCATGTTACTATGTTACAACGCACTAAGTGCAAATGCGACGTTAACAGCATGTTGAAAAGGCTAAATCGCTCTTATCTGATCTGTAAGGTATAGATTAAAATTTTATTCGTGTCGAGGACAAAATTAATATGTGTAAATTACACCTTCATTATCCCAAAAAACAATTGCCATAACCTATTTGATTGATTGTTTGCCTTTGAAATTTTTTGGTGCACTTGACCCCCTTGGTAACCATTGTTTAGATTGAATTTTGCTTTCCGGATCGTACTGATAGATCCATGTTTAATCACCAGACTCTATTCGGCGAAAGAAATCTTCTGGGCCTGCATCAAATCGGTTGAGGAACTCAACTGCATGGTCAACTCTCTGAGTCTTGTGTTCAGGGCGCAACGCTTTCGGTACCCATCTAGCAGAAAGCATGCTTAATCCTAAACTATCTTTGAGTATTGAATGAGCTGAGCCATATGAGAAGTCTAAACATTTGGCTATCATTTGCACTGAAACTCGTCTATCTTCTTCCACAATTGATTGGGCGGCGACCACGGTTTCTTCGTTGATCGACGTTGATGGTCTTCCACTTCGATAATCATCTTTAATGTCTTCTCGTCCAAGCTCAAACCATTTAATTCATTCATAAACTGCAGTTTTCTTAGATTCATCATCCCCGTGAACTTCCTGCAAAGCCTGAATAATGGCATTCGATTTCCAACTAAGTTTTGTCATAAACATTATATTTACTCGAATCTCAAACTTTAAATTACCCATACTCATGAATTAATTGGTTTGAAAACTGCTTTTATATTATTACAAATGAATAAATTGTTACGAAATATTGAATTGTTATGGCTAAAATATTGCTTGTTTTAGGCAAAAATTTGTTGTTGTTATTTGGAATTCAGGAAATATGTTACTGAAACATTCCGGAAACGTTTTCATTCACCCTCATGTGTGTATATAAATATATATATATATTATATATACGCTCACACCTCACCATAAAACCCGGTTAAACTTCGCCCTCCCTCAAGTCCCCCTTCCTCCCTTTTTTAACCCCTGATGATGGTTACTTTGTAGCCGAAAAACGTATTGGGTTTTTATCCGGTTTTTATCCGGGTTCATCTGTTTTTATCCGGCCTTTTAACCGGGTTTTATCAGTTTTACTGGCTTTGGAGAATTTCCTTCGCTTACATTTATTATTATTATTATTAAATTCTTATCGTTCCTCTTATAATATTGCCTTATACGATACATGTATTTTATTATTGTTAAATTATAATCACATTCGTATTGCTTTGCTATTAATAATCATTAAAGCGATCTTCTCGGAATAGTTTACATTGAAAATTCATTCGAAAACTACTTTAGATAATTTAATTCTTTGGAACTGTTCACTTGCCTCTATTTTTACTTTAGATGAAATCTTTTATAATTATAGACCTTTAAGATCAGTTGTTCCTACATTATTCTAAAAGCCCTCACATTAAATATCATATTCCTTTGTTTTCACTATTTAAGATAGGTAATACTGTTTTAAATGATTTAAATTTGAACATATTTAAATAAAAAATTTTAAAGTGTCGCGTTGTAGTTTAGCAATTCTTCAGCTAACTATGCTTATACAGTGGTTCTATATGGGCGGTTGATTTGATGTTAGGAAAAGAACAATTTATTATTTTTGTCATTTCAGTTAGGTCACGAAATTATGAAATATTCAACAATTTCACTGCCGTGTTTATAGGTTGTTTTTTTATTTTTTGCGACAACTTCTATCTTTGAATATCGTTGAGTTGTTGCTATTGTTTGATTTTTTGGTACGATCTCTTTTGATTACATCCATTGGGCGTTAGGGGCAGCCTATCATCATACATCGCTGGCGTTCACCTTAACTTCCTCTCGAGCGTGGCTAATAGCATTCACGGAAGGAATCCGAATTCGAAAGCGAAAAGTTACAAACTACGGTTTGCAAAAACACGAAACGTCTTTCTCTTAAAACTCAACTATGATCGTCACTACGCCATAATATTTATCAAATTGGATGTGAGTACATAAGTTGTACGTTCTCCAAATCTGGTAAAATGATAACGGAATTTATTCAGTTTTTTAAAAGTATTTGTGAAGCCTTGTGAATGCTTTACTTGTTTGTTGACAATTATCATCCAAAACTTGTATACACACTTCTACTTCAAGCGACCAATTGCACGAATTTAACAGTAATGTTCTTTCGGACGGCAATTTACATCAAAATAGCTACCGAGAGCCTTTGTGCATCGATATTACTGAGTAAATAAATCATAATATACTAAATAAATAAATAATAAATTAATAGAGGTAATAAATAAATAATAAATAAAAATTCACGGAACAACATATTTCAGAAAAAATGGCGACGTCAAGAAATACAGTTTATTTATAAGACAATATAAAAATATAATTTTAAAATGGAATTTGCGAATATATGTTAAACAAAAAATATCTTTTCAAGAGTTTCCGCTGTAACTATATGTCTCCCTTGACAATTGAGAACAATTTTGTTTATTGATTGATTGCTTGACAACTGAATGCTTAGCGTCGGTGTTTAGTCGAAAAATTTCTTCTGCTCTATTTAGCCGACGTGGTTTCTCGATAGCTTGTGACTTCACACTTTATTTGCATTTCTACGATATTTTCCACATTGGATATAGTTGGGTTGTATTTAGGGGTTTGATATTTTTGTTAGTTCTCTAATGGTTTTATTTTTGCTGGTTTCAAGCGTTTTTTTGTTGCTGTTTGTTATTTTATTTTCCGATATACTCTACCTTAGGGATGTCTATTGTGGCATTTTTTGGTTTGTTCTTCATTTGTTTTGCATTTATTTTCTAATTTCAACTGCCTCTTTTATTGGTGTTTGTTCTTTTATTTGTCGATATATTCTAACTTTGGATGTCGGTTAGTTGTTGTCAGGGTTTGATATTTTGGTTCGTTCATCATTTGTTTTACTTTTCTTTGCTAGTCACAACCGTCGTTCATATTAAAGGCTGTTTTTTTATAAGCCAATAGCATATACTTTTGGATGTCGATTAGTTGATGCTAATGTTTGATTTTTTGGTTCGTTCTCCTTTGGTTTTACTTTTATTTTCTTGTTAAAACTGCCTTTTTTATTGGTGTTTGTTCTTTTTTTTCCGATATATTTTCCCTTGGGATGTCATTTAGTTGTGTCTATTGTGGCATTTTTTGGTTTGTTCTTGTTTGGTTTTACATTTATTTCTGGTTTCAACTGCCTTTTTTATTGGTGTTGGTTCTTTTATTAGCCGATATGTTCTATCTTTGGATGTCGGTTAGTTGTTGCTATAGTGGCATTTTTTGTTTGTTCTCCCTTGGTTTCATTTTATTTGCTGTGGTCAACTGCCTTTTTTATTGGTGTTCGTTCTTTTATTTCCTGATAACTTTTACCTTAGGATGTCGGTTTGTTATTGGCAGTCTTTGTTTTTTACTTCGTTCTTATTTGTTTTACTTTACTTCGCTGGTTACAACCGTCGTTTTTATTGTTGGTAGGTTCTTTTATTTGGCGATATCCTCTACCTTTGGCAATCGGTTAGTAAATTCTATTGTTTGATCTTTTGCTTCGTTCTACTTTGATTTTACTTTTTTTTACTGGTTTCAACCGCCATTTTTACTGGTGGTTGTTTTATTATTTTCCGATTACTTCTACATTTGGATGTTGGCTAGTTGTTGCTAGTATATGATTTTTGTTTAGTTCTCCTTGAAGTGTACTTTCCTTGTTTCTACCGCCGTTTTTTTTTATGGTTGATCTTTTATTTGCTGATATGATCTACCGTTAGATATTGGTAAGCTCTTTGTTGTAAGTGTTTGATTTTCTGGTTCGTTCTCCTTTGGTTTTACTTTTTTATACTGGTTTATACATGTATTTTTTTATTTTGCGATAACTTCTAAATTTGGATGATGGTTAGTTGTAGCTAGTGCTTGATTTTTTGGTTTGTGCTCCTTTGGGTTTACTCTTCTCTGGTTTCACCCGCAGTTTTTATTGGTAGTTGAACTTTTATTTACCGATGTCTTCTACCTTTGGATGTCGGTTAGCTGTGTTTGATTTTTTGGTGCGTTCACCTTTGGTTCTACTATTCTATGATGGTTTCAACCGTCGTTTTAATAGACGGTTGATTATTTTTGCCCTAGCATTTACCTTTTGATTTCGGTTAGTTGATGCTATCGTGGCATTTTTTGGTTTGTTCTGCTTTGGTTTTAATGTATTTTCTGGTTTCAACTGTTTCTTTTAATGGTGTTTGTTCTTTTATTTGTCGATATATTCAAACTTTGAATGCCGGTTAGTTGTTGTCAGGGTTTGATATTTTGGTTCGTTCATCTTTTGTTTTACTTTTCTTTGCTAGTCACAACCGTCGTTCTTATTAATGGCTGTTTTTTTATAGGCCAATAGCTTTTACTTTTGGATGTCGATTAGTTGATGCTAATGTTTGATTTTTTGGTTCGTTCTCCTTTGGTTTTACATTTATTTTCTTGTTAAAACTGCCTTTTTTATTGGTGTTTGTTCTTTTATTTGCCGAAATATTTGCCCTTGGGGTGTCGGTTAGTTTTGTCTCTTGTGGCGTTTTTTGGTTTGCTCATCTTTGGTTTTACATTTATTTCTGGTTTCATCTGCCTTTTTTATTGGTGTTGGTTCTTTTATTCGCCGATATGTTCCTACTTTGGATGTCGGTTAGTTGCAGCTAGTGTTTGATTTTCTGGTTCGTTTTCCTTTGGTTTTATTTTCTTTGCTGTTTACAACCATCGTTATAATGAACGGTTTTTATTCCGATACCATATCCCTCTGGATATCGGTTAGCTGTAGCTACTGTTTGATTTTTTGGTTCTTTCTGCTTTGGTTGTACTTCTATGTGCTGGTTCCAATCGCCTTCCTATTGGTGTTTGTACTTTGATTTGCAGATATATTCTACTTTGTAATGTCGGTTGTTCTGTTACTAATGTTTGATATTTTGGTTCGTTCTCCTTTGGTTATACCTCAGTTTGCTGGTTTCAAGAGCCTTTTTTATTGGTGTTTGGTCTTTTATTAGCCGAAATATTCTACCTTATGTGATCGTTTATTGTTGCTATTTAGGCAGATTTTGTTAGTTATCCTTTGGTTTTACTTTATTTGCTGGTTTTTACCGCCTTTTTTATTGGTGTTTGTTCTTTCAATTGCCGATACATTCTACATTTTGATGTCCCTTAGTTGTTGCTGGTGTTTGATTTTCTGGTTCGTTCACATATGGTTTTAATTTTCTTTGAGGGTTTCAAACGTCGTTTTTATTAATTTTTTTGCGGATTTCATCTACCTTTGGGTGTCGGTTAGTTGTTGCTGGTGTTTGATTTTCTGGTTCCTTTGGTTCTACATTTCTTTGCTGGTTTCAACCGTTGTTTTCATTGGTGGTTCTTTTTTTGCCGATATACTCTGCCTTTGGATGTAGGTTAGTTCTTGCTAGAGATTGAATTTTTGATTCGTTCTCCTTTGGTTTTACTTTTATTTGCTGCTGTGAAGATTTATGAATCCTTTTTTGGTTTTTCGACAGTTAACATCCAATAACGTGTATACAGACTTCCCCTTCAAGTGAGGAATAGCACGAATTTAACAGTTATGTTCTTTTGGACGGCAATTCACATCAAATCAGCTTCCAATAGGGTTTTGTTTGTCGTTTTTAATGAAGTCAATATATCCTAATATAATAGAAAATAAATAATTATATAATAGTGTTAAAAAATAAATAATAATACTACAAATTAATATAATGATGTTGGTTAAAACGAAAAAAACTAGGCATTACGCGGTATTTGAGCCCGCGATAAAGTAATCGGCAGCAGGTACGGTATCACACCCACCTGCTCGACATTGTCCCCCTGCTACTGCATTTTTCCAGGCACATTTAATCTGTTCTTGGTAATTTGAATCTCATAAAAATATGCCTGCACGTTAAACTGTAGATTTTGACGTGTTATCTTTTGGAGATAGCAAATCATTGTCCGCAGTTTAACCCTGGATGCTTTTCGGAAATTCTCCTTCCTATGAGCATGTTATTATCCGAGGAGATTAACTCCGGAAAATTTCATGTTTATGTCTACATATTTGATCGAGCCATTCGCGTTTTAAGAGGATGACATGGAACAACCAACCAACATAGATTTTTATTAATTTCACTATACTATTGTGGAAAGTATTGTTTTCTTGAAAAAAATCGATTTCAAGATTTGATCGGTAATAAACGTTTTGAGGTCCTCTGAACACGTTTTGACTATTTTCTTGCTTATATGTGATTGGGATCTTATAGGGACTCTAACTAAAAGACTATTGATATCAGCGATGCGAAATTTTATATTTACATCGTTGTAAAAGCCCAATGAAATGATTAGTTATTGTTAGTTAGTTGTCTAGTTGTCTTGTGTGTATATATATATATATATATATTATATATACGCACACACCTCACCATAAATCCCGGTTAAAAGTCGCCCTCCCTCAAGTCCCCCTTCCTCCCTTTTTTAACCCCTGATGATGGTTAATTTGTAGCCAAAATACGTATTGGGTTTTTATCCGTTTTTATCCGGGTTCATCTGTTTTTATCCGGCCTTTTAACCGGGTTTTATCAGTTTGACTGGCTTTGGAGAATATCCTTCGCTTTCATTTTATATATTTTCCAGTGTAGTTCGCTCTCTTTTACTTAACTAATTATGGCTCTCCAGCCGGAAGAACTCAACAAATTACATGCCTTAAAATTTAAAATCATCTCTTTATCTATTGACATACACTTTCTTAAAAAGTGCAAATCTTTGCATTTATTCCCCAAATTTATCAAAATTAACGGTCCCCCTAATAACCCTCACGCTTCTAAAGCAATAGAAACAGCACGTCAACATTGGCTCAATTTAGAAATTCGTGCCAAATACGCTAAACGTAGTCAACTAGAATTTCAAGCATACAACCTACACTTCGCTATCACAAAAATTTTTAATAACATTGAGTATCATTTCTTTAATGAATACTTTCAAAAGTTGAAAGAGGTTAACCAACATAAAATTCAAACCAAACTCAGAGGCATAAATTCGAAAATTAAATCTCTTCAGGAGCTTAGTCCTACCGGGTCTCCAGATAAAATTAATTTCGTTAAAAATATTTCCAACGTTCACTTCACCCATGACGAGATCAGATTGCTCTCCAGCCGAAAGAACTCAAAAAATTACATGCCAAAAAACCACCAATTGACGACCTGATTATTGATATAGAATGTGGTATAAAGGATAGTAACGACACGACCAAACAGTATATAAGAACCGCTAGTAAAATCGCCATTGAGCGGAACATGAACAATTTGCCAAATAAGAACCTTCAGATAAATAAGACAGACTATAAAATCATTCAAAACTTAAAGAAGAAAGACTGCGTCTACACCAAATCTGATAAGGGCAACACCACAGTCATTCTAAACAATGCGGACTACCTTGAAAGAACATTAAATACTATTGAAACAGGCCCCTACATCCAGATCTCCAAAAATCCCATTAAAAAACTCGCGACACAAGTCAAAGAAACTGTTAACCGTTGCAAACACACATTTGACAAAAAACTAGCGTTCGCTCTGAAAATAGCGAATCCCACCATTACAAGACTTTAATGCCTTCCCAAAATACATAAACCAGGAAACAAAATGAGACCTATAGTTTCGGCCATCAACTCACCCTCTTATAAAATCGCCAAATGCCTCACTAAGGAATTAAAATGTATAGGCATTGAAGAAACATACGGCGTTAAAAACACCCAAAATTTCTTGGAACATATTAGAAACAAAAAAATACACAAAGATGAAATACTGGTGTCATTTGACGTAGAACAACTCTTCCCCATTGTTCCCGTTGACGTCGCGCTCGAAAACCTCCAGGACTGCCTACTAAGTAAACAAGTTGAGGAAAACAAAATTCTAGAAATTCTCACATTGACAAACTTATGCATGGAACAAAATTACTTCGTTTTTAACAATAAGTTCTATAAACAAATTAATGGAACACCAATGGGCAATCCTCTCTCACCACTTATAGAAAATATTTTTCTTTATACTTTTGAGCAACGCTGTAAAAATACGTTATACTATTTCCTCAACACATGGTGCAGGTACGTTGATGACATTTTTGCCATTTTTGACACAAAACTCTATAACATTAACACCTTCGTCCATGAACTCAACTCATTTCAAAACTCTATCAACTTCACCTTCGAAATCGTAGAAAATATGTCTATAACTTTTCTTGACTTTTTGATCATTAATAATAACGGACGACTAGAATTTGACGTGTACAGGAAACCGACCCATACCAACAATTATATTAAGAAAGACTCCAATCACCCTTACAAACAAAAGATCGCGGCTTTCAACCATATGGTACATAGACTATTGACGACACCGCTAAATAAAAAACGTTTCGACAAAGAAGTCAAATATATTAAAAACCGCGGCCCTGGAAAACGGGTACACACACGAATTGATAGACGCAATTTATTTCATTCCCCTTCCATCCAACCCTAAACAAAGGGCTAACAAAAATTTTTCATAACGCAAATTATACATTAACGTTTCCCAATAGAAATAACATTAAAAATTTATTAGGGAACCCTAAAGACAAATTACCCACATTAGAAAAATCCGGCATATATCAAGTGTTGTGCCCCACATGCGACATGTCTTACATTGGCCAAACGAAAAGAAATATCTCCATCAGATTTAAAGAACATTTAGCGCACTACAGACATGGACGCTTTGAAAAATCGGCCGTCGCGAAACACATTTTGGAATATAACCACCCATTAGACACAAATAACCTCCAACTGCTTAAACAAGTCCCAAATACCAAACTCGACGCAACAGAAAGCTTACACATTCATAAATACAGACACACCCTGATGAATAACGAGTTAGGTGTAATAAACAGCGTTCTTTATAACTGACCTCCCCCCCTTTTTCTCCCATCATCTAGGTCATCTAGGACCCCCCCCTTTTTCTTCCTCCCCTACCCACCTACCAGGTATAAATACACAGACACAGCCCTGGACATCCACTTGAGAGCGTGCCACTGGTCTTGGTTTCAGTCGCCCTCTCTCAAGTCCTCCTTCCCCCCTTTTTTAACCCCTGATGATGGTTACTTTGTAGCCGAAATACGTATTGGGTTTTTATCCGGTTTTTATCCGGGTTCATCTGTTTTTATCCGGCCTTTTAACCGGGTTTTATCAGTTTTACTGGCTTTGGAGAATTTCCTTCGCTTACATTTTTTATTATTATTATTAAATTCTTATCGTTCCTCTTATAATATTGCCTTATACGATACATGTATTTTATTATTGTTAAATTATAATCACATTCGTATTGCTTTGCTATTAATAATCATTAAAGCGATCTTCTCGGAATAGTTTACATTGAAAATTCATTCGAAAACTACTTTAGATAATTTAATTCTTTGGAACTGTTCACTTGCCTCTATTTTTACTTTAGATGAAATCTTTTATAATTATAGACCTTTAAGATCAGTTGTTCCTACATTATTCTAAAAGCCCTCACATTAAATATCATATTCCTTTTTTTCACTATTTAAGATAGGTAATACTGTTTTAAATGATTTAAATTTGAACATATTTAAATAAAAATTTTTAAAGTGTCGCGTTGTAGTTTAGCAATTCTTCAGCTAACTATGCTTATACAGTGGTTCTATATGGGCGGTTGATTTGATGTTAGGAAAAGAACAATTTATTATTTTTGTCAGTTCAGTTAGGTCACGAAATTATGAAATATTCAACAATTTCACTGCCGTGTTTATAGGTTGTTTTTTTATTTTTTGCCGACAACTTCTACCTTTGAATATCGTTGAGTTTTTGCTATTGTTTGATTTTTTGGTACGTTCTCTTTTGATTACATCCATTGGGCGTTAGGGGCAGCCTATCATCATACATCGCTGGCGTTCACCTTAACTTCCTCTCGAGCGTGGCTAATAGCATTCACGGAAGGAATCCGAATTCGAAAGCTAAAAGTTACAAACTACGGTTTGCAAAAACACGAAACGTCTTTCTCTTAAAACTCAACTATGATCGTCACTACGCCATAATATTTATCAAATTGGATGTGAGTACATAAGTTGTACGTTCTCCAAATCTGGTAAAATGATAACGGATTTTATTCAGTTTTTTTTAAATATTTGTGAAGCCCTGTGAATACTTTACTTGTTTGTTGACAATTATCATCCAAAACTTGTATACACACTTCTACTTCAAGCGACCAATTGCACGAATTTAACAGTTATGTTCTTTCGGACGGCAATTTACATCAAAATAGCGTAACTATATGTCTCCCTTGACAATTGAGAACAATTTTGTTTATTGATTGTTTGCTTGACAACTGAATGCTTAGCGTCGGTGTTTAGTTGAAAAATTTCTTCTGCTCTATTTAGCCGACGTGGTTTCAGGATAGCATGTGACTTCACACTTTTTTTGCATTTCTACGATATTTTCCACATTGGATATAGTTGGGTTGTTTTTAGGATTTGATATTTTTGTTAGTTCTCTATTGGTTTTATTTTTGCTGGTTTCAAGCGTTTTTTTGTTGCTGTTTGTTATTTTATTTTCTGATATACTCTACCTTAGGGATGTCTATTGTGGCATTTTTTGGTTTGTTCTTCATTGGTTTTGCATTTATTTTCTAATTTCAACTGCCTCTTTTATTGGTGTTTGTTCTTTTATTTGTCGATATATT
The DNA here is from genome assembly GCA_028673005.1 of Tanypteryx hageni. Lineage (NCBI taxonomy): Eukaryota > Metazoa > Arthropoda > Insecta > Odonata > Petaluridae > Tanypteryx > Tanypteryx hageni. Next base: position 59,241,586 of record CM054112.1, read on the forward strand.
CTAACTTTGGATGTCGGTTAGTTGTTGTCAGGGTTTGATATTTTGGTTCGTTAATCATTTGTTTTACTTTTCTTTGCTAGTCACAACCGTCGTTCTTATTAATGGCTGTTTTTTTATAAGGCAATATCTTTTACTTTTGGATGTCGATTAGTTGATGCTAATGTTTGATTTTTTGGTTCGTTCTCCTTTGGTTTTACTTTTATTTTCTTGTTAAAACTGCCTTTTTTATTGGTGTTTGTACTTTTATTTGCCGAAATAATTGCCCTTGGGGTGTCAGTTAGTTTTGTCTCTTGTGGCATTTTTTGGTTTGCTCATCTTTGGTTTTACATTTATTTCTGGTTTCATCTGCCTTTTTTATTGGTGTTGGTTCTTTTAATCGCCGATATGTTCTAACTTTGGATGTCGGTTAGTTGTTGCTAGTGTTTGATATTTTGGTTCGTTCTTCTTTTGTTTTATTTTATTTGCTAGTCACAACCGTCTTTTTTATTGATGGTTGTACTTTTATTTGCCGATATCTTCTACCATTTTATGTCGGTTAGTTGATGCTAAAATTTTATTGTTTGGTTCGTTCTCCTTTGGTTTTGCTTTTTTTTTTTTGATTCAACTGCCTTTTTATTGGTGTTTGTTCTTTTTTTGCCGATATATTTTCCCTTGGGATGTCATTTAGTTGTGTCCATTGTGGCATTTTTTGGTTTGTTCTTGTTTGGTTTTACATTTATTTCTGGTTTCAACTGCCTTTTTTATTGGTGTTGGTTCTTTTATTTGCCGATATGTTCTATCTTTGGATGTCGGTTAGTTGTTTCTATAGTGGCATTTTTTGTTTGTTCTCCCTTGGTTTTATTTAATTTGCTGGGGTCAACTGCCTTTTTTATTGGTGTTCGTTCTTTTATTCCCAGATAACTTTTACCTTAGGATGTCGGTTTGTTATTGGCAGTGTTTGATTTTTACTTCGTTCTCTTTTTGTTTTACTTTACTTTGCTGGTTACAACCGTCGTTTTTATTGTTGGTAGGTTCTTTTATTTGGCGATATACTCTACTTTTGGCATTCGGTTAGTAAATTCTATTGTTTGATCTTTTGCTTCGTTCTTCTGTGATTTTACTTTTTTTTACTGGTTTCAACCGCCATTTTTACTGGTGGTTGTTTTTTTATTTTCCGATTACTTCTACATTTGGATGTTGGCTAGTTGTTGCTAGTATATGATTTATGGTTTGTTCTTCTTGAAGTGTACTTTGCTTGTTTCAACCGCCGTTTTTTTATGGTTGATCTTTTATTTGCTGATATGATCTACCTTTAGATATTGGTAAGCTGTTTGTTGTAAGTGTTTGATTTTCTGGTTCGTTCTCCATTGGTTTTACTTTTTATACTGGTTTATATATGTGTTATTTTATTTTGCGATAACTTCGAAATTTGGATGATGGTTATTTGTAGCTAGTGTTTGATTTTATGGTTTGTATACTTTCGAGTTTACTCTTCTCTGGTTTCACCCGCAGTTTTTATTGGTAGTTGATCTTTTATTTACCGATGTCTTCTACCTTTGGATGTCGGTTAGCTGTGTTTGATTTTTTGATTCGTTCACCTTTGGTTCTACTATTCTATGCTGATTATTTTTGCCCTGGCATCTACCTTTTGATTTCGGTTAGTTGATGCTATCGTGGCATTTTTTGGTTTGTTCTGCTTTGGTTTTAATGTATTTTCTGGTTTCAACTGTTTCTTTTAATGGTGTTTGTTCTTTTATTTGTCGATAGATTCAAACTTTGAATGCCGGTTAGTTGTTGTCAGGGTTTGATATATTGGATCGTTCATCTTTTGTTTTACTTTTCTTTGCTAGTCACAACCGTCGTTCTTATTAATTGCTGTTCTTTTATAGGCCAATAGCTTTTACTTTTGGATGTCGATTAGTTGATGCTAATGTTTGATTTTTTGGTTCGTTCTCCTTTGGTTTTACTTTTATTTTCTTGTTAAAACTGCCTTTTTTATTGGTGTTTGTTCTTTTATTTGCCGAAATATTTGCCCTTGGGGTGTCGGTTAGTTTTGTCTCTTGTGGCATTTTTTGGTTTGCTCATCTTTGGTTTTACATTTATTTCTGGTTTCATCTGCCTTTTTTATTGGTGTTGGTTCTTTTATTCGCCGATATGTTCTAACTTTGGATGTCGGTTAGTTGTAGCAAGTGTTTGATTTTCTGGTTCGTTTTCCTTTGGTTTTATTTTCTTTGCTGTTTTCAACCATCGTTATAATGGACGGTTTTTATTCCGATACCATATCCCTCTGGATATCGGTTAGCTGTTGCTACTGTTTGATTTTTTGGTTCTTTCTGCTTTGGTTGTACTTCTATGTGCTGGTTCCAATCGCCTTCTTATTGGTGTTTGTACTTTGATTTGCAGATATATTCTACTTTGTAATGTCGGTTGTTCTGTTACTAATGTTTGATATTTTGGTTCGTTCTCCTTTGGTTATACCTCAGTTTGCTGGTTTCAAGAGCCTTTTTATTGGTGTTTGGTCTTTTATTAGCCGAAATATTCTACCTTTTGTGATCGTTTATTGTTGCTATTTAGGCAGATTTTGGTTCGTTATCCTTTGGTTTTACTTTATTTGCTGGTTTTTACCGCCTTTGTTATTTGTGTTTGTTCTTTCAGTTGCCGATACCTTCTACATTTTGATGTCCCTTAGTTGTCGCTGGTGTTTGATTTTCTGATTCGTTCACATATGGTTTTACTTTTCTTTGAGGGTTTCAAACGTCGTATTTATAAATTTTTTTGCGGATTTCGTCTACCTTTGGATGTCGGTTAGTTGTTGCTGGTGCTTGATGTTTTTGTTCTTTCTCCTTTTCTTATGCTTCTATTGGCTGGTTTCAACAACCTTTTTTATTGGCGTTTGCTCTTTTATTTGCCGATAACTTCTACCATTGGATGTCGCTTAGGTGTTGCTAGTGTTTCATTTTCCTGTTCGTTCTTTTTTGGTTTTACTTTTCTATGCTGGTCTCAACCGTCGTATTTATTGATGGTTGTTTGTGCCGATATCATCTACCTTTGTATGTCGGATAGTTTTCGCTACTGTAGCAATTTTTTCTTCATTCTCGTTTGGTTTTACTTTCATTAGCTGGGTTCAAGCGTCTTTATTATTGGTGTTCGTTCTTTTATTTGGCGATATAATCTACCTTTTGATGTCGGTTAGTTGTGTCTAGAGTTTGATGTTTTGGTTGGTCCTTTTTTTGTTTTACCTCTATTTGCTGGTTTTATGCTCCTTTTTTGGTGTTTGTTCTTTTATTTGCCAATATAATCTACCTTTGGGTGTCGGTTAGTTATTGCTAGTGTTAGATTTTCTGGTTCCTTTGGTTCTACATTTCTTTGCTGGTTTCAACCTTTGTTTTCATTGGTGGTTCTTTTTTTGCCGATATACTCTGCCTTTGGATGTAGGTTAGTTCTTGCTAGTGATTGAATTTTTGATTCGTTCTCCTTTGGTTTTACTTTTATTTGCTGCTGTGAAGATTTATGAATCCTTTTTTGGTTTTTCGACAGTTAACATCCAATAACGTGTATACAGACTTCCCCTTCAAGTGAGGAATAGCACGAATTTAACAGTTATGTTCTTTTGGACGGCAATTCACATCAAATCAGCTTCCAATAGGGTTTTGTTTGTCGTTTTTAATGAAGTCAATATATCCTAATATAATAGAAAATAAATAATTATATAATAGTGTTAAAAAATAAATAATAATACTACAAATTAATATAATGATGTTGGTTAAAACGAAAAAAAAACTAGGTATTACGCGGTATTTGAGCCCGCGATAAAGTAATCGGCAGCAGGTACGGTATCACACCCACCTGCTCGACATTGTCCCCCTGCTACTGCATTTTTCCAGCCACATTATCTGTCCTTGGTAATTTGAATCTCATAAAAATATGCCTGCACGTTAAACTGTAGATTTTGACGTGTTATCTTTTGGAGATAGCAAATCATTGTCCGGAGTTTAACCCTGGATGCTTTTCGGAAATTCTCCTTCCTATGAGCATGTTATTATCCGAGGAGATTAACCCCGGAAAATTTCATGTTTATGTCTACATATTTGATCGAGCCATTCGCGTTTTAAGAGGATGACATGGAACAACCAACCAACATAGATTTTTATTAATTTCACTATACTATTGTGGAAAGTATTGTTTTCTTGAAAAAAATCGATTTCAAGATTTGAACGGTAATAAACGTTTTGAGGTCCTCTGAACACGTTTTGACTATTTTCTTGCTTATATGTGATTGGGATCTTATAGGCACTCTAACTAAAAGACTATTGATATCAGCGATGCGAAATTTTATATTTACATCATTGTTAAAGCCCAATGAAATGATTACTTATTGGCACAAATCGGTAAACCCGAAGTCTCGAGTTCACTTTTTCGTTTTATTAATTTTCTCCATTAAAACTTCATGATGTACAATAACATTTTATTTAGAAATTGTGGATAAAGTTTTTTTGTACAATGTACTTTTGAAACCTTTTTCCTAGAACGCAACGTTTGGAAAATGTTATGATTTATTCGAGTTTTTATAAATATTTACTTTGACATCATTATAAGCAATATTCTTAAACAGCAATGTTGTAGAGGATAATATCCTCTACCACTTTTGTACAAAACAAATTTTCGTAAAACCTGTAATGTCGGAGAAATTTGACTTTATTCGTAAAATAGCAGTCTACAGGGACTCCACCTATCAGATAATTCATGGAAAGACATATTTAATAAAAACTGGCGACATAAAAAAATACAGTTATCTTATTAGACAAAATAAAAATATTATAAATGGAATTTGCGAATATATGTTTAAAAAATGACCTTTTCAATGGATTACTTTGTAAAAATAAGTCACCCTTGACATTAGAAAACAATTTTGTTTATTAATTGTTTGCTTAAGAACTGAATGCCTAGCGTCAGTGTTAATTGAAGAATTTCTTATGCTCTATTCAGTCGCCGTTGTTTCTCGATTTCTTGTGACTTCACTCTTTATCTGCATTTAGACGATTTTGTATGTCGTTTGGTTGTTGATAATGTTTGATATTTTTGTTAGTTCTTTTTGGTTTTTACTTTGTTGGATAGAACCGCTATTTTTAGTGGTGGTTTGTCTTATTGACGATATCGTCCACATTTGCTTGATTTTTAGTTGTTTCTCCTTTGGTTTTACTTGTATTTGTTGGATTCAACCGCCCTTTTTTGGTATTCGTTCTTTTAGTTGTTGATATATTCTACCTTTGGATGTCGGTTAGTTCTTCTAGTGTTTGATTTTTTGGTACATCTCTTTTGGTTTTACTTTTCTTTGCTGCTTTCAACCTTCGTTTTTGTTGGTTGTACTTTTTTTCGATAATAACTACATTTGGATGTCGGTTAGGTGTTGCTATAGTGGTATTTTTATGTTCTCCTTTGGTTTTACATTTGTTTGCTGCTTTCAACCTTCGTTTTTATTGGTGGTTTTTTCCGATATCATCTACCATTGGATATCGGTTAGTTGTCCCTAGTTTTTGATTTTTTGTTTCGGTCTCCTTTGTTTTACTTTTATTTGCTGTTTTCAACCGCCTTTTTTATTGGTGATCGTTCTTTCATGTACCGATATCTTCTACCTTAAGTTGGCGGTTAGTTGATGCTATTGTGGCACTTTATTGTTCGTTTTCTTAGGTTTTTATTTCCATTGCTGGTTTCACCCGTCTCTATTATTAGTGTTTCTCTTTTATTTGTAGATATATTCTAATTTTGGATGTCGGTTTGTTGTTGCTAATGTTTGATTTGTTGGTACTTTCTCATTTGGTTTACCTGCTTCTATTTGCCTGTTGCAAGCGTCTTTTTTATTGGGTTTTGTTCTTTAATTTCCCGATATAATCTACTTTTAGATGTCGGTTAGTTATTGCTAGTGTTTGAATTTGTGGTTCGTTCTCCTTTGGTTTTACATTATTTGCTGCTTTCAACCGCCTTTTTATTTGTGTTTGTTCTTTTAGATGCCGATATTTTCTGCCTTTTAATTTCGGTTAGTTGTTATAGTATTCGATGTTTTGGTTCGTTATCCTTTGCCTTTAGTTTTCTTAGCTGGTTTTACACGCCGTTTTAATTGGGGTTCGTACTTTTATTACAGATCAGCCTTTTGGACAATAAAATTGTTTTAAAACTAGAAAGTAAGGCGGGAGAGTGAGAGCGGGATAGTGGTCTGGGTCGAGGAACATTGAGGAAGGAAGAAATTTTACAAGCAAAAACGTGCTTAAACGAATGAGATTCTTTTTGTAGTGCCAAATCACAATGGACGACTAGATTCTTCAACACACGTGTAGATAAATGGAGGCTAGGGGCGAATTTCTGGCCTAAGTTAAACTCGTTCAAAATAGAAACACAATTGGTTAAATTGGTTGGTGGAACTTGTGGTCACTATCTCACTTACACGTTGTCTGACACTGTCATCAAAAGTTGACCATTCCAGCCAATGAAGAGCGTGGCACAATTCAGAATTCCACACGGTTGAGCCTGACCTTATTCTTGATACTGATAATGCTCTATTGATTTGTTTTACAATTTTCAGCTATCATAGATAAACTAAGGGCTACAAGTCGTATTTATGGTATGAGAATTTCTTGGAATGACTAACACATACTGAAACATTTCCTGTGAATATATGATTAATCAATGCAGTACGTGAACTTTGGTAAACTTGCCTGCATTAGTCCTGGTTTGGATTTCTTGTTCTTATCTTCATTGTTGGATATTCGTGGCTAAAATCAAGTATCAGAATGCTACCATTTGAGTTTATTTCGGTTCTTTGTTAAGTCTTGGAATTTTTCTTGCAGTTCCTTAAATATTTATTATCATTTAATCTATTTGGAAGTTTTAGAAATATTACAAGTATGGAGAAAGTCATGTGATGGCCATATCAGAATTTTGTCGTATATAGTACTAAATCGATGAACAGCAAGTTAAACAAAATATATGGATTTCTTGGAAATAAATTAATAGTACTAAATCGATGAACAGGAAGTTAAACAATTTATATGGATTTCTTGGAAATAAATTAATTACGCTTCTTCTGATGGTGATACGTTTGTCGTTTTCCATATAATGACTCACAATACAAATTAAAGCGTTCCAATAACAATCTATCAGTTTTGAATTCTCGCTGTGAGATTGAAAACTTATTTGGAGGAAAACTGTGAAATTATAGCTAAATTTAGGTAATATTTTATTTTTATTGCTTTGTAATTTCTAATTCATAATTAAACGTGAAAATATTTTTATTGTTTTCCTAAAAACTTTCATCTTTTAGACCCTAACAATGGATCTATTTTGTGATTCCAATAATGAATATTTTCATGATGAGTATTTAAAATAAAATGTCTCAGAATTAGAAGATAACGAGGATTATGAAGGATATTCGACGGAATATTCTGAAAGTAAGGATGGCCTTTTTTTAGACGATTCGTCTTGATGATCTCAAAAGATAAAAAGGATTGCATGGATTTGTAAATCAAGTCGTATCATATCGTATTAGAATTTTCTCTAGGACTAACAAGATATCACACAAGTCGCATAACCACCCAAAAATCATCTTTTGGCATGATAATTATCACTAACATAATTATAACAATGGCCAATATAGAAGATAGGCGTGTCAATGGAAAAGCTTGGAAAGATGAGGACTATGCTCACATAGAGCCATATATTGGACTTTTTGTATTGGCTGGCGTGTACAGATCTCATAACGGATCACTGAAAAGTTTGCGGGACGAAGTACATGGTAGGCCAATTTTTAGTGCCGTCATGTCCCTTGAAAGATTTTATAAAATTACAGCAGTTTTAATATTTGACAATAGAGATGGCAGAAAAGAGCACCGGAAAGGTGACAGACTGGCACCCATACGCGTTGTTTGGGATTTTTGGGTGGAAAATTTGCAGAAATTATACACCCAAGATGAAAATGTATCTATAGATGAACAGTTAGAAGCGTCTAGGAAAATGCCCCTTCTATCAGTATAATACGGGGAAAAAAATTTGGATTATATGTGATGATGTTCTGCGTATGCATACAATTTACAAGTACAGTAAAACCTAGATATATAGAATTTCTTTAGTTCAAAATTTCTGTATAATTCGAAATTTCTTTTATTTTAAGACCTAATAAGCAAACTTCATACCTGGATAATTCAAAAACCTTGATAATTCGTAATTGGAAAAAAAGCGATATGCTGATAATATTTGCGCCTAAATAATTCGAAAAAGTATAGAAAAATTATGATCGTAAAGATTATGCGTTTGCGAACACAACCATTTACTCTCATCCCCTCGATCCTTCTCTACGATGTTGTTACTACGCTCGCCAACTTTCTTTTCTTTTTGGCGTAGGTCAGGTGTTGAATGATTTCACGCTCCAATCTACGCATGCACGGTGACAGGCAAGCTGGCACGCACGCTGTCACGCACGCTGCCACGCACGCAGCAACGCACGCTGCCACGCACGCTGTCACGCACGCTGGCACGCACGCTGCCACGCACGCTGCCACGCACGCTGCCACGCACGCTGCCACGCACGCTGCCACGCACGCTGCAACGCACGCTGCCACGCACGCTGGCACGCACGCTGGCACGCACGCTGCCACGCACACTGGCACGCACGCTGGCACGCACGCTGGATCGCACGCTGGCACGAACGCTGGTACGCACGCTGGCACGCACGCTAGCGCGCATGCTGGCACGCGAGCTGGCACGCGAGCTTGCACGCGAGCAGGCACACGAGCTGGCACGCGAGCTGGCACGCGAGCTGGCACCCGAGCTGGCACGCGAGCTGGCACGCGAGCTTGCACGCGAGCAGGCACGCGAGCTTGTATGCTACCTGGCACGCAAGCTGGGACGCGAGCAGGCTCACGAACTAGCATGCGAGCTGGCACGCGAGCTGGCACGCCAGATTGCACGCGAGCTGTCACGCCCAATTTGTCGGGGTCGTCAAAGCCGAGGATACCATCACGTCGGACCACCTGCCACTCATCTACCCCATCGCCACCGGAGGATCCGCCAAAAGACCGAGACGGACGATAAACAATAAGGATTGAGCAAAAACCAACCTTTACAATGTTCGAAGAAATCATCGCCGAAGGATTACTCCCTGCAGAGAGACCTAAGACAACCACTGAGGTAGACAATGCAATCGATACATTAAACAATATTATTTAACAGCCTGCTGACGAATGCAACCCAAGGAAGAAAATCGACGTAAAAACGCCTCTGCTTAAGTACGTCGTCGCCCTCATCAAGAAAACTGGAGGATTTACCGATAATTCGGAAAGAGGAAGGACCCAGCATTAAAAACTGTTTGGAACAGGATCCAGGCCATCATCTAATGAAAGGTACTTGATTATAAATACGATTTATTGCAGAAAACTTGCATGTGTCTAGATTTCAGGGAAAGGAAAACGATCTAGGACCGATTCTAAGGCTTCTCGGGAGATATACGACAAGAAGATTCCCACCTAGTTCACGACGGGAAAAGCCTCGGCACGGAGGAAAAAAAGCGGAGGAATTCTTACGCGTGCTGGAAGAGATACACACGCCGACCGACGATCCAAGGTTCGACGAGAAATTTCACAGAGAATCCATATAGATAATGCAGAACATTATACTTAACTTAATCCCCACAGATATCAGCGAGGAAACCGAGGAAGGAATCATCGACGACGACCTGAAAGAAGCCATAGCCAGCACGAAGAATCCTAGACGCAGGCGGCATCCTCTCAGATCATCAATGAGGATTCCGAGCGCACAGGACAACCACGGACGCACTGACGCTGCTCACCAACACGGCGGCAGAAGAAAACAACAAAAGAGGGTGCACGGCCGCGATCTTCATGGAGATCGAAAGGGCATTCGACAAACTCTGAATGACGGGCTATCCCTAAAAATCTCCCTAATTCCCGACATCCCACCCAACTTATCCCGCTTCCAATACTCCTTTATCTCCGACCGACATGAAAGAGTCAAAGTAGGTGGCACCCTGTCCAAACCCTTCCGCATTAAATCCGGCGTGCCCCAAGGAACGGTATTAACGACGCTCCTTTTAATTCTGACGCTCTTCCACAGGTGACCATCGCGCAGTACGCAGACGACTCGGCGCTGTGGGCCACGGCACGCAAATCTGACACCGCAGCACGTTATCTACAAAAGGACTTCCGGCGGCTCGAGGAGTGAATGAGAAAGTGGCGCCTTCGGCCAATCCCAGAAAAATCGATCCTGATGACCTTCACTCACGAAGGGGGGGAACAAGGAGATCCGCAGCAACCGATTTCCGTCACCCTTTGGGGGAAAAGTGTCGGCCTTCAGAAAGAGGGGAAATGCCTCGGTGTTACCCTCGATCGCCACCTGACGTTCGCCACCCATCTGAGAAACTTGATATCCACCATAACCAGGTGCAGCAACCTTATCCGAGCCGTACGAGCGGGAGGAAAAGGCGTCTCTGAGGAGACGGCCATACAATTGTACAAATCATTCATCAGACCCATCATCGAGTATGGCGCCCCTGCCATCACGCCGCTCGCAAAAGAAAACATCTCGAGGCTGGCAGCCATCGAGAGAGTCATCCTCCGCAACATCATGAGGGCTCCGATCCGCACACCCACAGACGAGGTACGCGCACGGGCCGAAATAGAACCGGTCCTACACCGAATGGCGAGACTCCGCTGCAGAGCGGCCGAAAGAATGAGGGCACACATCCCCCACCTCTTCCAGCAAATCCTCGCTCCCCTACCCATTATCCTCCCAACCCACCCCAAACACATGCGCCCCACCCCTGCAGGATAATAGAGGCGACTATATCGCTCTATTGCCCAGACGCCCCTCCTCTCTACCCCAGCACCAATGTCCCTATCTCCCCCCACCTGTGCCCTCAGGACGGATTGCCCCTGCTGCCGCCAAAGAAGAAAAAGAAATAGACGGCGCTAGTCCAACAAAAGCATATTTATTTATCACTAGTATTTATATAAATTCTAACCTATTTGAACCTTGTAATTTTTTGCTATATTCAATTTAACTGTTACACATTACAAAATGTTATTTGTTATATATTTATTTGTATTTGTTATATTTATTAAGAACTTTGTGAAAAACTGGTGCTGTGAGCAAGTGGAAATGCGATAGTGACCATCTAGTCATTCCGTCTGCGTACGGAAGGTTTTGTCGGGTTTCCCTTCCGTCTCGGGCGAATGCCAGGAAAAAGCCACCCCCAGAGAAAGCAATAAGATTGAAATACTACTGGTTAAACGAATACAATTGAACTATCTGCACCTGAATTTACCCTGAAGAGGGCTTTTGCCTAAACAGGGTATTTTCCGATCTGGCCATGTGTAAATCAATTGAAATGTAAAGGGTATGTAAATGAAATATGTATGGCTTATCAGAAAATAAAAACAAATTGACTTTGACACGAGTATGTGACAGTTATTTTGTGGGTGCTCTAACTCAAACACCAATAATCAGGTTAACGCCAAATTTTATATTTAGCATGATTTTGAAAGTCGCAAGATCTGATTAGTTCTTAGTAAAAATCGGTCACTCGAAAGTGGGTGTTTACTCTCGTCACCTCTCCGTTATTTTGAAATATTTGCTTTAATATTTGATAAATGGAAAAATATACTGGAATAAAAGCTGTAGGAAATATAATTTACTACAACTTTGTTTGAATCATTTGTCCATCATTATATATCGACGTTTCCTACAGAGGAGGATGTAACATGCATATCACATATATATATATATATATATATATATATATATATAACATATAGGAGGCAATTATTTAAACAAATATTCAAGGTTTCTGTACATCCGAATGTGTTACGGGGCAGAAAATTTTTTAGAGGTAGGATTTATAAAAAAAAGAAATAGCAATTATAATAATTTTGATATTTTTATTTCTTTGGCAGTTAAAAATTCTTAAAATTTAAAAAATAGGTAAATGTTTAGACACTACGGGGCAAGTTAGAGGGCTGAAATTTTAAAACTACTTAGATTTTAGTCTATGTAACCGATTAAATATTTCAGTGTATTCATGAAGTTCTTTCTGCGGCCGTTAAAAATTATTTAAATTTAAACAATTAGAAAAATATTATTTCACTTCTAAAAGTGATCAAACTTCAAAAATTGGCAGAATTGTGAACCATTAGTACCCCATAATGGAGAAAGTATAAAATTCTTAAAATTTCAAAGTATGGGGATTGTTTTAACCCATTATTTTGACATAAGGGAAAAACAAAAATCGCTGCGGATGTGGAATGTTTTTAATTAAGAAAACATTTGCAATGATGAAATATCTGTCTGAAAAATGAATGTTTTTTCAAGGCGCGAAGATATGCTTCTACTAGTATGCTTGTACTAGAATCAGATGTAATGCTCATTACTAGAGCTTTCTTCCGCTAGTTGGTTCTGATTATGTTCAAGAATTTTCGACGCTGTTTGAACGACGGTAACAAAACTAAACAAATATTCAATTACTATTGATATTCATTTCATGATGTCATATGTGGAAATTAAAATTCCTGAATTTTTTAAGGTCTTTGAGGACATATCCTGCGAAAGATAAATTCGGTTATTTTTAGATTTCTACTATTACCAACGTCAGATTTGTTGCACATTCAGAAGTACATAAACATTAAATGTTTGTTTAAACATTTGCGAATTTTCTATTAACAACACAACAAAGAACAATGCAACAGTATATAATACAAAAACTTTTTTAACATTGTTATAAAATAATTTAAGAACTTTCAAATACAACACATAAACCCTCCCACAAGGATTCGTGGGATGTAAATTTCGCGCAGAACTATTCCAATGTGGAAAGCCGTCGTGGAGATGGGGAGGAAGAGAGGGGGAGAGATGAAGGGGAGGTTGTTGGGGAAAGGCGCATGCACCTACAGAGGTTGTGCGAGGGGCGGAAGGCATGTTACTATGTTACAACGCACTAAGTGCAAATGTGACGTTAACAGCATGTTGAAAAGGCTAAATCGCTCTTATCTGATCTGTAAGGTATAGATTAAAAATTTATTCGTGTCGAGGACAAAATTAATATGTGTAAATTACCACCTTCATTATCCCAAAAAACAATACCATAACCTTCTTGATTGATTGTTTGCCTTTGAAATTTTTTGGTCCACTTGACCCCCTTGGTAACCATTGTTTAGATTGAATTTTGCTTTCCGGATCGTACTGATAGATCCATGTTTAATCACCAGACTCTATTCGGCGAAAGAAATCTTCTGGGCCTGCATCAAATCGGTTGAGGAACTCAACTGCATGGTCAACTCTCTGAGTCTTGTGTTCAGGGCGCAACGCTTTCGGTACCCATCTAGCAGAAAGCATGCTTAATCCTAAACTATCTTTGAGTATTGAATGAGCTGAGCCATATGAGAAGTCTAAACATTTGGCTATCATTTGCACTGAAACTCGTCTATCTTCTTCCACAATTGATTGGGCGGCGACCACGGTTTCTTCGTTGATCGACGTTGATGGTCTTCCACTTCGATAATCATCTTTAATGTCTTCTCGTCCAAGCTCAAACCATTTAATTCATTCATAAACTGCAGTTTTCTTAGATTCATCATCCCCGTGAACTTCCTGCAAAGCCTGAATAATGGCATTCGATTTCCAACTAAGTTTTGTCATAAACATTATATTTACTCGAATCTCAAACTTTAAATTACCCATACTTATGAATTAATTGGTTTGAAAAACTGCTTTTATATTATTACAAATGAATAAATTTTTAAGAAATATTGAATTGTTATGGCTAAAATATTGCTTGTTTTAGGCAAAAATTTGTTGTTATTTTTTGGAATTCAGGAAATATGTTACTGAAACATTCCGGAAACGTTTTCATTCACCCTCTTGTGTGTGTGTATATATATATATATATATATATATATATATATTATATATACGCACACACCTCACCATAAAACCCGGTTAAAAGTCGCCCTCCCTCAAGTCCCCCTTCCTCCCTTTTTTAACCCCTGATGATGGTTAATTTGTAGCCAAAATACGTATTGGGTTTTTATCCGTTTTTTATCCGGGTTGATCTGTTTTTATCCGGCCTTTTAACCGGGTTTTATCAGTTTGACTGGCTTTGGAGAATTTCCTTCGCTTACATTTTATATATTTTCCAGTGTAGCTCGCTCTCTTTTACTTAACTAATTATGGCTCTCCAGCCGGAAGAACTCAACAAATTACATGCCTTAAAATTTAAAATCATCTCTTTATCTATTGACATACACTTTCTTAAAAAGTGCAAATCTTTGCATTTATTCCCCAAATTTATCAAAATTAACGGTCCCCCTAATAACCCTCACTCTTCTAAAGCAATAGAAACAGCACGTCAACATTGGCTCAATTTAGAAATTCGTGCCAAATACGCTAAACGTAGTCAACTAGAATTTCAAGCATGCAACCTACACCTCGCTATCACAAAAAATTTTAATAACATTGAGTATCATTTCTTTAATGAATACTTTCAAAAGTTGAAAGAGGTTAACCAACATAAAATTCAAACCAAACTCAGAGGCATAAATTCGAAAATTAAATCTCTTCAGAAGCTTAGTCCTACCGGGTCTCCAGATAAAATTAATTTCGTTAAAAATATTTCCAACGTTCACTTCACCCATGACGAGATCAGATTGCTCTCCAGCCGAAAGAACTCAAAAAATTACATGCCAAAAAACCACCAATTGACGACCTGATTATTGATATAGAATGTGGTATAAAGGATAGTAACGACACGACCAAACAGTATATAAGAACCGCTAGTAAAATCGCCATTGAGCGGAACATGAACAATTTGCCAAATAAGAACCTTCAGATAAATAAGACAGACTATAAAATCATTCAAAACTTAAAGAAGAAAGACTGCGTCTACACCAAATCTGATAAGGGCAACACCACAGTCATTCTAAACAAAGCGGACTACCTTGAAAGAACATTAAATACTATTGAAACAGGCCCCTACATCCAGATCTCCAAAAATCCCATTAAAAAACTCGCGACACAAGTCAAAGAAACTGTTAACCGTTGCAAACACACATTTGACAAAAAACTAGCGTTCGCTCTGAAAATAGCGAATACCACCATTCCAAGACTTTACTGCCTTCCCAAAATACATAAACCAGGAAACAAAATGAGACCTATAGTTTCGGCCATCAACTCACCCTCTTATAAAATCGCCAAATGCCTCACTAAGGAATTAAAATGTATAGGCATTGAAGAAACATACGGCGTTAAAAACACCCAAAATTTCTTGGAACATATTAGAAAAAAAAATACACAAAGATGAAAAACTGGTGTCATTTGACGTAGAACAACTCTTCCCCAGTGTTCCCATTGACGTCGCGCTCGAAAACCTCCAGGACTGCCTACTAAGTAAACAAGTTGAGGAAAACAAAATTCTAGAAATTCTCACATTGACAAACTTATGCATGGAACAAAATTACTTCGTTTTTAACAATAAGTTCTATAAACAAATTAATGTAACATCAATGGGCAATCCTCTCTCACCACTTATAGAAAATATTTTTCTTTATTCTTTTGAGCAACGCTGTAAAAATACGTTAAACTATTTCCCCAACACATGGTGCAGGTACGTTGATGACATTTTTGCCATTTTTGACACAAAACTCTACAACATTAACACCTTCGTCCAAGAACTCAACTCATTTCACAACTCTATCAACTTCACCTTCGAAATCGAAGTCTTTACATTTTCTTGACATTTTGATCATTAATAATAATGGACGACTAGAATTTGACGTGTACAGGAAACCGACCCATACCAACAATTATATTAAGAAAGACTCCAATCACCCTTACAAACAAAAGATCGCGGCTTTCAACCATATGGTACATAGACTACTGACGACACCGCTAAATAAAAAACGTTTCGACAGAGAAGTCAAATATATTAAAAACGCGGCCCTGGAAAACGGGTACACACACGAATTGATAGACAACATTATTAACAAGCAATCCAAAACATAAGTGACGATAGGAAGAAAAAATTTATTTCACTCCCCTTCCATCCAACCCTAAACAAAGGGCTAACGAAAAATTTTTCATAACGCAAATTATACATTAACGTTTCACAATACAAATAACATTAAAAATTTATTAGGGAACCCTAAAGACAAGATACCCACATTAGAAAAATCCGGCATATATCAAGTTTTGTGCCCCACATGTCTTACATTGGCCAAACGAAAAGAAATATCTCCATCAGATTTAAAGAACATTTAGCGCACTACAGACATGGTCGCTTTGAAAAATCGGCCGTCGCGAAACACATTTTGGAATATAACCACCCATTAGACACAAATAACCTCCAACTGCTTAAACAAGTCCCAAATACCAAACTCGACGCAACAGAAAGCTTACACATTCATAAATACAGACACAACCTGATGAATAACGAGTTAGGTGTAATAAACAGCGTTCTTTTTAAACTGACCTCTCCCCCTTTTTCTCCCATCCCCTAGGTCATCTAGGTCCCCCCCCTTTTTCTTCCCCCCTGCCCACCTACCTGGTATAAATACACAGACACAGCCCTGGACATCCACTTGAGAGCGTGCCACTGGTCTTGGTTTCAGTCGCCCTCTCTCAAGTCCCCCTTCCCCCCTTTTTTAACCCCTGATGATGGTTACTTTGTAGCCGAAATACGTATTGGGTTTTTATCCGGTTTTTATCCGGGTTCATCTGTTTTTATCCGGCCTTTTAACCGTGTTTTATCAGTTTGACTGGCTTTGGAGAATTTCCTTCGCTTACATTTTTTATTATTATTATTAAATTCTTATCGTTCCTCTTATAATATTGCCTTATACGATACATGTATTTTATTATTGTTAAATTATAATCACATTCGTATTGCTTTGCTATTTATAATCATTAAAGCGATCTTCTCGGAATAGATTACATTGAAAATTCATTCGAAAATTACTTTAGATAATTTAATTCTTTGGAACTGTTCACTTGCCTCTATTTTTACTTTAGATGAAATCTTTTATAATTATAGACCTTTAAGATCAGTTGTTCCTACATTATTCTAAAAGCCCTCACATTAAATATCATATTTTTTTCCAGTATTTAAGATAGGTAATACTGTTTTAAAGGATTTAATTTGAACATATTTAAATAAAAAATTTTAAAGTGTCGCGTTGTAGTTTAGCAATTCTTCAGCTAACTATGCTTATACAGTGGTTCTATATGGGCGGTTGATTTGATGTTAGGAAAAGAACAATTTATTATTTTTGTCATTTCAGTTAGGTCACTAAATTATGAAATATTCAACAATTTCACTGCCGTGTTTATAGGTTGTTTTTTTATTTTTTGCCGACAACTTCTACCTTTGAATATCGTTGAGTTTTTGCTATTATTTGATTTTTTGGTACGTTCTCTTTTGATTACATCCATTGGGCGTTAGGGGCAGCCTATCATCATACATCGCTGGCGTTCACCTTAACTTCCTCTCGAGCGTGGCTAATAGTATTCACGGAAGGAATCCGAATTCGAAAGCTAAAAGTTACAAACTACGGTTTGCAAAAACAAAAACGTCTTTCTCTTAAAACTCAACTATGATCGTCACTACGCCATAATATTTATCAAATTGGATGTGAGTACATAAGTTGTACGTTCTCCAAATCTGGTAAAATGATAACGGAATTTATTAAGTGTTTTTTTAATTTGTGAAGCCTTGTGAATGCTTTACTTGTTTGTTGACAATTATCATCCAAAACTTGTATACACACTTCTACTTCAAGCGACCAATTGCACGAATTTAAGAGTTATGTTCTTTCGGACGGCAATTTACATCAAAATAGCTACCTAGAGCCTTTGTGCATCGGTATTACTGGAGTAAATAAATCATAATATACTAAATAAATAAATAATAAATTAATAGAGGTAATAAATAAATAATAAATAAAAATTCACGGAACAACATATTTCAGAAAAAATGGCGACGTCAAGAAATACAGTTGATTTATAAGACAATATAAAAATATAATTTTAAAATGGAATTTGCGAATATATGTTAAACAAAAAATATATTTTCAAGAGTTTGCGCTGTAACTATATGTCTCCCTTGACAATTGAGAACAATTTTGTTTATTGATTGTTTGCTTGACAACTGAATGCTTAGCGTCGGTGTTTAGTTGAAAAATTTCTTCTGCTCTATTTAGCCGACGTGGTTTCTCGATAGCATGTTACTTCACACTTTATTTGCATTTCTATGATATTTTCCACATTGGATATAGTTGGGTTGTTTTCAGGGTTAGATATTTTTGTTAGTTCTCTATTGGTTTTATTTTTGCTGTTTTCAAGCGTTTTTTTGTTGCTGTTTGTTATTTTATTTTCCGATATACTCTACCTTAGGGATGTCTATTGTGGCATTTTTTGGTTTGTTCTTCATTGGTTTTGCATTTATTTTCTATTTTCAACTGCCACTTTTATTGGTGTTTGTTCTTTTATTTGTCGATATATTCTAACTTTGGATGTCGGTTAGTTGTTGCTATAGTGGCATTTTTTGTTTGTTCTCCCTTGGTTTTATTTTATTTGCTGTGGTCAACTGCCTTTTTTATTGGTGTTCGTTCTTTTATTTCCTGATAACTTTTACCTTAGGATGTCGGTTTGTTATTGGCAGTCTTTGATTTTTACTTCGTTCTTATTTGTTTTACTTTACTTTGCTGGTTACAACCGTCGTTTTTATTGTTGGTAGGTTCTTTTATTTGGCGATATCCTCTACCTTTGGCAATCGGTTAGTAAATTCTATTGTTTGATCTTTTGCTTCGTTCTACTTTGATTTTACATTTTTTTACTGGTTTCAACCGCCATTTTTACTGGTAGTTGTTTTTTTATTTTCCGATTACTTCTACATTTTGATGTTGGCTAGTTGTTGCTAGTATATGATTTTTGGTTAGTTCTCCTTGAAGTGTACTTTGCATGTTTCAACCGCCGTTTTTTTATGGTTGATCTTTTATTTGCTGATATGATCTACCTTTAGATATTGGTAAGCTGTTTGTTGTAAGTGTTTGATTTTCTGGTTCGTTCTCCTTTGGTTTTACTTTTTTATACTGGTTTATATATGTGTTTTTTTATTTTGCGATAACTTCGAAATTTGGATAATGGTCAATTGTAGCTAGTGTTTGATTTTTTGGTTTGTGCTCCTTTGGGTTTACTCTTCTCTGGTTTCACCCGCAGTTTTTATTGGTAGTTGATCTTTTATTTACCGATGTCTTCTACCTTTGGATGTCGGTTAGCTGTGTTTGATTTTTTGGTTCGTTCACCTTTGGTTCTACTATTCTATGCTGATTATTTTTGCCCTGGCATCTACCTTTTTATTTCGGTTAGTTGATACTATCGTGCCATTTTTTGGTTTGTTCTTCATTGGTTTTAATGTATTATCTGGTTTCATCTGTTTCTTTTAGTGGTGTTTGTTCTTTTATTTGTCGATATATTCAAACTTTGAATGCCGGTTAGTTGTTGTCAGGGTTTGATATTTTGGTTCGTTCATCTTTTGTTTTACTTTTCTTTGCTAGTCACAACCGTCGTTCTTATTAATTGCTGTTTTTTTATAGGCCAATAGCTTTTACTTTTGGATGTCGATTAGTTGATGCTAATGTTTGATTTTTTGGTTCGTTCTCCTTTGGTTTTACTTTTATTTTCTTGTTAAAACTGCCTTTTTTATAGGTGTTTGTTCTTTTATTTGCCGAAATATTTTCCCTTGGGGTGTCGGTTAGTTTTGTCTCTTGTGGCGATTTTTGGTTTGCTCATCTTTGGTTTTACATTTATTTCTGGTTTCATCTGCCTTTTTTATTGGTGTTGTTTCTTTTATTCGCCGATATGTTCCTACTTTGGATGTCGGTTAGTTGTAGCTAGTGTTTGATTTTCTGGTTCGTTTTCCTTTGGTTTTATTTTCTTTGCTGTTTACAACCATCGTTATAATGAACGGTTTTTTTTCCGATACCATATCCCTTTGGATATCGGTTAGCTGTTGCTACTGTTTGATTTTTTGGTTCTTTCTGATTTGGTTGTACTCCTATGTGCTGGTTCCAATCTCCTTCTTATTGGTGTTTGTACTTTGATTTGCAGATATATTCTACTTTGTAATGTCGGTTGTTCTGTTACTAATGTTTGATATTTTGGTTCGTTCTCCTTTGGTTATACCTCAGTTTGCTGGTTTCAAGAGCCTTTTTTATTGGTGTTTGGTCTTTTATTAGCCGAAATATTCCACCTTTTGTGATCGTTTATTTGTTGCTATTTAGGCAGATTTTGGCTTGTTATCCTTTGGTTTTACTTTATTTGCTGGTTTTTACCGCCTTTTTTATTGGTGTTTGTTCTTTCAGAGCCCGATACCTTCTACATTTTGATGTCCCTTAGTTGTTGCTGGTGTTTGATTTTCTGGTTCGTTCACATATGGTTTTACTTTTCTTTGAGGGTTTCAAACGTCGTTTTTATTAATTTTTTGCGGATATCATCTACCTTTGGGTGTCGGTTAGTTATTGCTAGTGTATGATTTTCTGGTTCCTTTGGTTCTACATTTCTTTGCTGGTTTCAACCTTTGTTTTCATTGGTGGTTCTTTTTTTGCCGATATACTCTGACTTTGGTCGTTGGTTAGTTCTTGCTAGTGATTGAATTTTTGATTCGTTCTCCTTTGGTTTTACTTTTATTTGCTGCTGTGAAGATTTATGAATCCTTTTTTTGTTTTTCGACAGTTAACATCCAAAAACGTGTATACAGACTTCCCCTTCAAGTGAGGAATAGCACGAATTTAACAGTTATGTTCTTTTGGACGGCAATTCACATCAAATCAGCTTCCAATAGGGTTTTGTTTGTCGTTTTTAATGAAGTCAATATATCCTAATATAATAAAAAATAAATAATTATAAGATAGTGTTAAAAAATAAATAATAATACTACAAATTAATATAATGATGTTGGTTAAAACGAAAAAAACTAGGTATTACGCGGTATTTGAGCCCGCGATAAAGTAATCGGCAGCAGGTACGGTATCACACCCACCTGCTCGACATTGTCCCCCTGCTACTGCATTTTTCCAGCCACATTTAATCTGTTCTTGGTAATTTGAATCTCATAAAATTATGCCTGCACGTTAAACTGTAGATATTGACGTGTTATCTTTTGGAGATAGCAAATCATTGTCCGGAGTTTAACCCTGGCTGCTTTTCGGAAATTCTCCTTCCTATGAGCATGTTATTATCCGAGGAGATTAACTCCGGAAAATTTCATGTTTATATCTACATATTTGATCGAGCCGTTCGCGTTTTAAGAGGATGACATGGAACAACCAACCAACATAGATTTTTATTAATTTCACTATACTATTGCGGAAAGTATTGTTTTCATGATAAAAATCGATTTCAAGATCAGAACGGTAATAAACGTTATGAGGTCCTCTGAACACGTTTTGACTATTTTCTTGCGTGTATGTGATTGGGATCTTATAGGCGCTCTAACTAAAGACTATTGATATCAGCGATGCGAAATTTTATATTTACATCATTGTTAAAGGCCAATGAAATGATTAGAAATTGGCAAAAATCGGTAAACCCGAAGTCTCCAGGTCACTTTTTCGTTTTTTAATTTTCTCCATTAAAACTTCATGATGTACAATAACATTTTCTATAACAATTGTGGATAAAGTTTTTTTGTACAATGTACGTTTGAAACCTTTTTCCTAGAACGCAACGTTTGGAAAATGTTATGATTTATTCGAGTTTTTTCAAATATTTACTTTGACATCATTATAAGTAATATTCTTAAACAGCAATGTTGTAGACGATAATATACTCTACCACTTTTGTACAAAACAAATTTTCGTAAAAACTGTAATTTCGGAGAAATTTTAATTTATTCGTAAAATAGCAGTCTACAGGGACTCCATCTACCATTGGATATCGGTTAGTTGTCCCTAGTATTTGATTTTTTGTTTCGGTCTCCTTTGTTTTACTTTTCTTTGCTGTTTTCAACCGCCTTTTTTATTGGTGATCGTT
The DNA here is from genome assembly GCA_028673005.1 of Tanypteryx hageni. Taxonomy (NCBI): domain Eukaryota; kingdom Metazoa; phylum Arthropoda; class Insecta; order Odonata; family Petaluridae; genus Tanypteryx; species Tanypteryx hageni. The sequence goes on from CM054112.1 coordinate 59,263,645, forward strand.
CTTTCATGTACCGATATCTTCTACCTTTAGTTGGCGGTTAGTTGATGCTATTGTGGCACTTTATTGTTCGTTGTCTTAGGTTTTTATTTCCATTGCTGGTTTCACCCGTCTCTATTGTTAGTGTTTCTCTTTTATTTGTAGATATATTCTAATTTTGGATGTCGGTTTGTTGTTGCTAATGTTTAATTTGTTCGTACTTTCTCATTTGGTTTTACCTTCTTCTATTTGCCTGTTTCAAGCGTCTTTTTTATTGGGTTTTGTTCTTTAATTTCCCGATATAATCTACTTTTAGATGTCGGTTATTTATTGCTAGTGTTTGAATTTGTGGTTCGTTCTCCTTTGGTTTTACATTATTTGCTGCTTTCAACCGCCTTTTTATTTGTGTTTGTTCTTTTAGATGCCGATATTTTCTGCCTTTTAATTTCGGTTAGTTGTTATTGTATTTGATGTCTTTGTTCGTTTTGCTTTGCTTTTAGTTTTCTTAGCTGGTTTTACCCGCCGTTTTAATTGGGGTTCGTACTTTTATTACAGATCAGCTTTTTGGACAATAAAATTGTTTTAAAACTAGAAAGTAAGACGGGAGAGTGAGAGCGGGATAGTGGCCTGGGTCGAGGAACATTGAGGAAGGAAGAAATTTTACAAGCAAAAACGTGCTTAAACGAATGAGATTCTTCTGGTAGTGCCAAATCACAATGGACGACTAGATTCTTCAACACACGTGTAGATAAATGGAGGCTAGGGGCGACTTTCAGGCCTAAGTTAAACTCGTTCAAAATAGAAACACAATTGGTTAAATTGGTGGGTGGAACTTGTGGTCACTGAGTTTAGAAGGACTGAAATCACTACACTGCACTGATTTTGAGGAAAGAGCAGCCAGTTTTTTCCTAAGGGTAGAGAGCTTGGCAAAACCAATCTCACTTACACGTTGTCTGACACTGTCATCAAAAGTTGACCATTCCAGCCAATGAAGAGCGTGGCACAATTCAGAATTCCAAACGGTTGAGGCTGAACTCATTCTTGATACTGATTATGCTCTATTGATTTGTTTTACAATTTTCAGCTATCATAGATAAACTATGAGCTACAAGTCGTATTTATGGTATGAGAATTTCTTGGAATGACTAACACATACTGAAACATTAAATTGGTTGGTGGAACTTGTGGTCACTATCTCACTTACACGTTGTCTGACACTGTTATCAAAAGTTGACCATTCCAACCAATGAAGAGCGTGGCACAATTCAGAATTCCACACGGTTGAGTCTGACCTTATTCTTGATACTGATAATGCTCTATTGATTTGTTTTACAATTTTCAGCTATCATAGATAAACTATGAGCTACAAGTCGTATTTATGGTATGAGAATTTCTTGGAATGACTAACACATACTGAAACATTTCCTGTGAATACATGAGTAATCAATTCAGTACGTGAACTTTGGGAAACTTGCCTGCATTAGTACTGGTTTGGATTTCTTGTTCTTATCTTAAAGGTTGGATATTCGTGGCTAAAATCAATTATCAGAATGCTACCATTTGAGTTTATTTCGGTTCTTTGTTAAGTCTTGGAATTTTTCTTGCAGTTCCTTAAATATTTATTATCATTTAATCTATTTGGAAGTTTTAGAAATATTACAAGTATGGAGAAAGTCATGTGATGGCCATATCAGAAATTTGTCGTATATAGTACTAAATCTATGAACAGGAAGTTAAACAAAATATATGGATTTCTTGGAAATAAATGAATTACGCTCCTTCTGGTGGTGACACGTTTTTCGTTTGCCATATAATGACTCACAATACAAATTAAAGCGTTCCAATAACAATCTATCAGTTTTGAATTCTCGCAGTGAGATTGAAAACTTATATGAAGGAAAACTGTGAAATTATAGCTAAATTTAGGTAATATTTTATATATAGTGCTTTGTAATTTCTAATTCCTATTTACACGTGAAAATATTTTTATTGTTTTCCTAAAAACTTTCATCTTTTACACCCTAACAATGGATCTATTTTGTGATTCTGATAATGAATATTTTCATGAAGAGTATTTAAGTAAAAATGTCTCAGAATTAGAAGATAACGAGGATTATGAAGGATATTCGACGGAATATTCTGAAAGTAAGGATGGCCTTATTTTAGTCGATTCGTCTTGATGATCTTAAAAGATAAAAAGGATTGCATGGATTTGTAAATCAAGTCGTCTCATAACGTAATAGAATTTTCTCTAGGACTAACAAGATATCACACAAGTCGCATAACCACCCAAAAATCATCATTTGGCATGATAATTATCACTAACAAAATTATAACAATGGCCAATGTAGAAGATAGGCGTGTCAATGGAAAAGCTTGGAAAGATGAGGACTATGCTTGCTGAAATTATACACCCAAGATGAAAATGTATCTATAGATGAACAGTTAGAAGCGTCTAGGAAAATGCCCCTTCTATCAGTATAATACGGGGATAAAAATTTGGATTTTATGTGATGGTGCATCTGCGTATGCATACAATTTACAAGCTCAGTAAAACCTAGATATATAGAATTTCTTTAGTTCAAAATTTCTGTATAATTCGAAATTTCTTTTATTTTAAGACCCAATAAGCAAACTTCATACCTGGATAATTCTAAAACCTTGATAATTCGTAATTCGAAAAAAAGAGATATGCACATAATATTTGCGCCTAAATAATTCGAAAAAGTATAGAAAAATTATGATCGTAAAGATTATGCGTTTGCGAACACAACCATTTACTCTCATCCCCTCGATCCTTCTCTACGATGTTGTTACTACCCTCGCCAACTTTCTTTTCTTTTTGGCGTAGGTCAAGTGTTGAATGATTTCACGCTCCAATCTACGCATGCACGGTGGCACGCAAGCTGGCACGCACGCTAACACGCACGCCGGCACGCACGCTGGCACGCACGCAGGCACGCACGCTGGCACGCACGCTGGCACGCACGCTGCCACGCACGCTGCCACGCACGCTGCCACGCACGCTGCCACGCACGCTGCCACGCACGCTGTCACGCACGCTGCCACGCACGCTGCCACGCACGCTGGCACGCACGCTGCCACGCACGCTGGCACGCACGCTGGCACGAACGCTGCCACGCACACTGGCTCGCCCGCTGGCACGCACGCTGGCACGCACGCTGCCACGCACGCTGGCACGCACGCTGGCACGGACGCTGGCACGCACGCTGGCACGAACGCTGGCACGCACGCTGGCACGCGAGCTAGCACGCGAGCTTGCACGCGAGCTGACTCGCGAGATGGCACGCGAGCTGGCACTCGAGCTGGCACGCGAGCTTGTATGCGACCTGGCACGCAAGCCGGGACGCGAGTAGGCTCAGGAACTGGCATGCGAGCTGGCACGCGAGCTGGCACGCCAGATTACACGCGAGCTGTCACGCCCAATTTGTCGGGGTCGTCAAAGCCGAGGATACTATCACGTCGGACCACCTGCCACTCATCTACCCCATCGCCACCGGAGGATCCGCCAAAAGACCGAGACGGAAGAAAAACAATAAGGATTGAGCAAAATCCAACCTTTACAATGTTCGAAGAAATCATCGCCGAAGGATTACTCCCTGTAGAGAGACCTAAGACAACCACTGAGGTAGACAATGCAATCGATACATTAAACAATATTATTTAACAGCCTGCTGACGAATGCAACCCAAGGAAGAAAATCGACGTAAAAACGCCTCTGCTTAAGTACGTCGTCGCCCTCATCAAGAAAACTGGAGGATTTAACAATAATTCGAAAAGAGGAAGGACCCAGCATTAAAAACCGTTTGGAACAGGAACCAGGCCATCATCTAATGAAAGGTACTTGATTATAAATACGATTTATTGCAGAAAACTTGCATGTGTCTAGATTTCAGGGAAAGGAAAACGATCTAGGACCGATTCTAAGGCTTCTCGGGAGATATACGACAAGAAGATTCCCACCTAGTTCACGACGGGAAAAGCCTCGGCACGGAGGAAAAAAAGCGGAGGAATTCTTACGCGTGCTGGAAGAAATACACACGCCGACCGACGATCCAATGTTCGACGAGAAATTTCACAGAGAATCCATATAGATAATGCAGAACACTATACTTAACTTAATCCCCACAGATATCAGCGAGGAAACCGAGGAAGGAATCATCGACGACGTCCTGAAAGAAGCCATAGCCAGCACGAAGAATCCTAGACGCAGGCGGCATACTCACAGACCATCAATACGGATTCCGAGCGCACAGGACAACCACGGACGCACTGACGCTGCTCACCAACACGGCCGCAGAAGAATATAACAAAAGAGGGTGCACGGCTGCGATCTTCATGGGGATCGAAAGGGCATTCGACAAACTCTGGAATGACGGGCTTTCCCTAAAAATCTCCCTAATTCCCGACATTCCACCCAACTTATCCCGCTTCCAATACTCCTTTATCTCCGACCGACATGAAAGAGTCAAAGTAGGTGGCACCCTGTCCAATCCCTTCCGCATTAAATCCGGCGTGCTCCAAGGAACGGTAATAACGACGCTCCTTTTAATTCTGTATTGCGCTGACATGTCTTCTCCCGCTCTTCCACAGGTGACCCTCGCGCAGTACGCAGACGACTCGGCGCTGTGGGCCACGGCACGCAAATCTGACACCGCAGCACGTTATCTACAAAAGGACTTCCGGCGGCTCGAGGAGTGAATGAGAAAGTGGCGCCTTCGGCCAATCCCAGAAAAATCGATCCTGATAACCTTCACTCACGAAGGGGGGGGAACAAGGAGGTCCGCAGCAACCGATATCCGTCACCCTTTGGGGGAAAAGTTTCGGCCTTCAGAAAGAGGGGAAATGCCTCGGTGTTACCCTCGATCGCCACCTGACGTTCGCCACCCATCTGAGAAACTTGATATCCACCATAACCAGGCGCAGCAACCTTATCCGAGCCGTAAGAGCGGGAGGAAAAGGCGTCTCTGAGGAGACGGCCATACAATTGTACAAATCATTCATCAGACCCATCATCGAGTATGGCGCCCCTGCCATCACGCCGCTCGCAAAAGAAAACATCACGAGGCTGGCAGCCATCGAGAGAGTCATCCTCCGCAACATCATGAGGCCTCCGATCCGCACACCCACAGCCGAGGTACGCACGCGGGCCGAAATAGAACCGGTCCTACACCGAATGGCGAGACTCCGCTGCAGAGCGGCCGAAAGAATGAGGGCACACATCCCCCACCTCTTCCAGCAAATCCTCGCTCCCCTACCCATTATCCTCCCAACCCACACCAAACACATGCGCCCCACCCCGGCAGGATAATAGAGGCGACGCTATCGCTCTATTGCCCAGACGCCCCTCCCCTCTACCCCAGCACCAATGTCCCTATCTCCCCCCACCTGCGCCCTCAGGACGGATTGCCCCTGCTGCCGCCAAAGAAGAAAAAGATATAGACGGCGCTAGTCCAACAAAAGCATATTTATTTATCACTAGTAGTTATATAAATTCAAACCTATTTGAACCTTGTTATTTTATGCTATATTCAATTTAACTTTTTCACATTACAAAATGTTATTTGTTATATATTTATTTGTATTTGTTATATTTTCTAAGAACTTTGTGAAAAACTGGTGCTGTAAGCAAGTGGAAATGCAATAGTGACCATCCAGTCATTCCGTGTGCGTACGGAAGGTTTTGCCGGGTTTCCCATCCGTCTCGGGCGAATGCCAGGCAAAAGCCACCCCCAGAGAAAGCAATAAGATCGAAATACTACTGGTTAAACGAATACAATTGAACTATCTGCACCTGAATTTACCCTGAAGAGGGCTTTTGCCTAAACAGGGTATTTTCCGATCTGGCCATGTTTAAATCAATTGAAATCTAAAGGGTATGTAAATGAAATATGTATGGCTTATCAGAAAATAAAAACAAATTGACTTTGACATGAGTATGTGACAGTTATTTTGTGGGTGCTCTAACTCAAAAACCAATAATCAGGTTAACGCCAAATTTTATATTTAGCATGATTTTGAAAGTCGCAAGATCTGATTAGTTCTTAGTAAAAATCGGTCACTCGAAAGTGGGTGTTTACTCTCGTCACTTATCCGTTATTTAGAAATATTTGCTTTAATATTTGATAAATTGAAAAATATACTGGAATAAAAGCTGTAGGAAATATAATTTACTACAACTTTGTTTGAATCATTTGTCCATCATTATATATCGACGTTTCCTACAGAGGAGGATGTAACATCTCTGATCTCTGATCTCTCCTTGGCCGCGCGGCCTTCCGGTCGCGCATCGTCCAGTCGGTCGTTCCAAGTAGGCAATTTGCCACCTTCTACGACCTTCATGTGTTGGTCGAGCTTAGTGTCTTTTATGCGTGTTAGTTTGGCTTTACAATATACCTAATAGGTGTGTATGGTTAAGGAAGAAGAGTAAAGAACTCGCAAGGGAGTTGCAAAAATATTCATTTATACCCCTCTTACAAACTAACTCATTCCTCGTGAGTGAACAAAAAACAAAAATTTGAAAAATAAATAATGTACAAAGGAATGCGTAAAAATAAAATAAAACTAAAACTATGAATAAAGGGGGGTAAAAGGGAACAAAAATAGGGCAGACGCGGCAAAACATTGCCGGAGTGCTTGGGGAGAGGTAAAGGAAGGTTTTCGGTCACGCCTGGCTGCATCTTCCCCTGCCAGGTCCGCGACCCGCAGTGCTCTCAGCTGTCTCTGTGCCGATCGATACTTTACGTAATTTTTGTTTTGAAAATGAACTTTTTTATTTACTATTGGATTTTTTTAGTTCTTTTTTGTTTTGTTCCTTTTGTTTAGTTTTTAAGTTTTGCTCGTTCAGATCTTTTGTTGAACGCTTACTTTTTTTTTTTTGGAACTATTTCTTTCTTTTTTTTTTCTTTTTTAAACAATATTTAATTTTTTCTGAAACCACAATAACAAAAATATGTTCTTTGAAGCACACTTTGCTTGCTTTGCTAAATCTAAATAAAGAAAAAAACCTTTTTTGCTAAATCTATTGTTAGTGTTAAGTAACAGAACAAGGAAAGTTTGTGCCTTCACTACTGAAGGAGTATTTCTTTTGGTCGTTTAAATTTGCATTTTTTTGTCGCGTCATATTGCCAAAGTCGGACGGTGAGTGGGTTGAACTGTAGGGACTGTTCGAAGCGCTGGGCACGCTTGCGAACGAAGTCGTGTATCGTAGGGATTTTGTGCGCGTTTCTAATCTCGTAAGCCGGAACGAGTCGGGAGCTGTTTGTGATGTAGCGCAGTGTGATGTTTTGGAATGTTTCTAATTTTCGCATGTTGGTTTTCGCCGTGTTACCGAATAGCTCGCATCCGTACAGCAGGGTTGGCCGAATATGAGATAAGTAAAGCCGAATTTTTTCGCCCCTTCGTAATTTTGAATTTTTGCTTATGAGGGGCATGAGTAATTTCCTCATACCACTCGCTTTGTTTATTGCCTGCTGTACGTGTGCACCCCATGTCAGTTTCTGATCGAGGTGTAACCCTAAGAATTTGTGTGATTTTCGCATCGGTATCTCGGTGCCTCGGAATTCGAGGCGGAGGGAGGGCGTGAATTTTTGCTTCTTGGTAAAGTTGACAAGAACGCTTTTATCGGCGTTAATCTCAACTTTCCAGTCCAGCGTCCACTTTTCTAGCAGGTTAAGATGATTTTGGATACGTCGTACAGATGCGTTGACCTGTTGCGACTGCGAAGAGATCGCAGTGTCATCCGCAAACATGTAGACTTGAGTTTGTGGAGAAGAAGGAAAGTCATTGACAAAGAGGTTGAAGAGGATCGGACTCAAGATTGCCCCCTGGGGGACGCCACAAGAAATCCTCTTGGAAGAGGAGAGCCGACCATCCACAGCGACTCGCAGGGACCTTCCGGAGAGGAAGCTCCTGCAGATCTTTTGCAGATATAATGGAAAATCCATTGCGGCGAGTTTAAGTAGCAGGCCTTCGTGCCACACCTGATCGAAGGCCTTGGCGACGTCTAGGAACAGTACTTCCGTCCGTCCTCGGGAGTTGAATCCGTCCGTTATGTTCTCCACCAAACGAAGGATTTGGTGGGATGCGGAGGTCTTTCGTCTGAAACCCATCTGCTCAGGTCTTATTAGGTCGTTAGTCCGGATGTGGTGATCGAAGCGGGAAAGGATTATCTTCTCGAATACCTTCGAGAGATTTGAGAGGAGGGATATGGGTCGGTGGCTGGCTGGGAGAGACGGATCTTTCCCCGGTTTTGGAATCATGACGACTTTGCCACGCTTCCAATTCCAGGGGAAGTGGGATGCGGTAAGGCAGGCGTTGTAGAGGTTTGTTAATGACGAAATAGCACCGGGGGTGAGATTCATGAGCATCCGGTTGCTAACTTCGTCTAGGCCTGAAGCCTTGCGGGGGTTAAGCTCCTTGATGAGCTGTCTTGTTTCGTCGTCCGTAGTGGGAACTGGGGGTGGGCAGGGGGAGAGGCTAAGCAAGATTAAATTCCTCCTCGCCTCCTCCTCCGTCTTTTCCCAGTCCTCGCGTAGCGTCATGGTGCCGGCCAAATGCTCCGCAAATAGCTCGGCTTTTGCCTCGGCGTCGTGGATGTACTCTGAACTGAAATGACAAAAAATATAAATTGTTCTTTTCCTAACATCAAATCAACCGCCCATATAGAACCACTGTATAAGCATAGTTAGCTGAAGAATTGCTAAACTACAACGCGACACTTTAAAATTTTTTATTTAAATATGTTCAAATTAAAATCATTTAAAACTGTATTACATATCTTAAATAGTGAAAAAAAGGAATATGATATTTAATGTGAGGGCTTTTAGAATAATGTAGGAACAACTGATCTTAAAGGTCTATAATTTTAAAAGATTTCATCTAAAGTAAAAATAGAGGCAAGTGAACAGTTCCAAAGAATTAAATTATCTAAAGTAGTTTTCGAATGAATTTTCAATGTAAACTATTCCGAGAAGATCGCTTTAATGATTATTAATAGCAAAGCAATACGAATGTGATTATAATTTAACAATAATAAAATACATGTATCGTATAAGGCAATATTATAAGAGGAACGATAAGAATTTAATAATAATAATAAAAAATGTATGCGAAGGAAATTCTCCAAAGCCAGTCAAACTGATAAAACACGGTTAAAAGGCCGGATAAAAACAGAACCCGGATAAAAACCGGATAAAAACCCAATACGTATTTCGGCTACAAAGTAACCATCATCAGGGGTTAAAAAAGGGGGGAAGGGGGACTTGAGAGAGGGCGACTGAAACCAAGACCAGTGGCACGCTCTCAAGTGGATGTCCAGGGCTGTGTCTGTGTATTTATACCTGGTAGGTGGGTAGGGGAGGAAGAAAAAGGGTGGGGACCTAGATGACCTAGGGGATGGGAGAAAAAGGGGGGGAGGTCTTTAAAAAGAACGCTGTTTATTACACCTAAGTCGTTATTCATCAGGGTGTGTCTGTATTTATGAATGTGTAAGCTTTCTGTTGCGTCGAGTTTGGTATTTGGGACTTGTTTAAGCAGTTTGAGGTTATTCGTGTCTAATGGGTGGTTATATTCCAAAATGTGTTTCGCGACGGCCGATTTTTCAAAGCGTCCATGTCTGTAGTGCGCTAAATGTTCTTTAAATCTGATGGAGATATTTCTTTTCGTTTGGCCAATGTAAGACATGTCGCATGTGGGGCACAACACTTGATATATGCCGGATTTTTCTAATGTGGGTATTTTGTCTTTAGAGTTCCCTAATAAAATTTTAATGATATTTGTATTGTGAAACGTTAATGTATAATTTGCGTTATGAAAAATTTTTGTTAGCCCTATGTTTAGGGTTGGATGGAAGGGGAGTGAAATAAATTTTTTCTTCCTATCGTCACTTAGAGCAAGCGTAGTACTTGTCTTCTTGTCTAATGTTTTGGATTGCTTGTAAATAATGTTGTCTATCAATTCGTGTGTGTTCCCGTTTTCCAGGGCCGCGTTTTTAATATATTTGACTTCTTTGTCGAATCGTTTTTTATTTAGCGGTGTCGTCATTAGTCTATGTACCATATGGTTGAAAGCCGCAATCTTTTGTTTGTAAGGGTGATTGGAGTCTTTCTTAATATAATTGTTGGTATGGGTCGGTTTCCTTTACACGTCAAATTCTAGTCGTCCATTATTATTAATGATCAAAATGTCAAGAAAAGGTAAAGACTTATTTTCTTCGATTTCGAAGGTGAAGTTGATAGAGTTGTGAAATGAGTTGAGTTCTTGGACGAAGGTGTTAATGTTATAGAGTTTTGTGTCTAAAATGGCAAAAATGTCATCAACGTACCAGCACCATGTGTTGGGGAAATAGTTTAACGTATTTTTACAGCGTTGCTCAAAAGAATAAAGAAAAATATTTTCTATAAGTGGTGAGAGAGGATTGCCCATTGATGTTCCATTAATTTGTTTATAGAACTTATTGTTAAAAACGAAGTAATTTTGTTCCATGCATAAGTTTGTCAATGTGAGAATTTCTAGAATTTTGTTTTCCTCAACTTGTTTACTTAGTAGGCAGTCCTGGAGGTTTTCGGGCGCGACGTCAATGGGAACACTGGGGAAGAGTTGTGAATGAAAAAGTTTCCGGATAGTTTCAGTAACATATTTCCTGAATTCCAAATAATAACAACAAATTTTTGCCTAAAACAAGCAATATTTTAGTCATAACAATTCAATATTTCGTAACAATTTATTCATTTGTAATAATATAAAAGCAGTTTTTCAAACCAATTAATTCATGATTATGGGTAATTTAAAGTTTGAGATTCGAGTAAATATAATGTTTATGACAAAACTTAGTTGGAAATCGAATGCCATTATTCAGGCTTTGCAGAATGTTCACGGGGATGATGAATCTAAGAAAACTGCAGTTTATGAATGAATTAAATGGTTTAAGCTTGGACGAGAAGACATTAAAGATGATTATCGAAGTGGAAGACCATCAGCGTCGATCAACGAAGAAACCGTGGTCGCCGCCCAATCAATTGTGGAAGAAGATAGACGAGTTTCAGTGCGAATGATAGCCAAATGTTTATACTTCTCATATGGCTCAGCTCGTTCAATACTCAAAGATAGTTTAGGATTAAGCATGCTTTCTGCTAGATGGGTACCGAATAGAGACTGGTGATTAAACATGGATCTACCAGTACGATCCGGAAAGCAAAATTCAATCTAAACAATGGTTACCAAGGGGGTCAAGTGGACCAAAAAATTTCAAAGGCAAACAATCAATCAAGAAGGTTATGGCAATTGTTTTTTGGGATAATGAAGGTGTAATTTACACATATTAATTTTGTCCTCGACACGAATAAAATTTTAATCTATACCTTACAGATCAGATAAGAGCGATTTAGCCTTTTCAACATGCTGTTAACGTCACATTTGCACTTAGTGCGTTGTAACATAGTAACATGCCTTCCGCCCCTCGCACAACCTCTGTAGGTGCATGCGCCTTTCCCCTACAACCTCCACTTCATCTCTCCCCCTCTCTTCCTCCCCATCTCCACGACGGCTTTCCACATTGGAATAGTTCTGCGCGAAATTTACATCCCACGAATCCTCGTGGGAGGGTTTATGTGTTGTATTTGAAAGTTCTTAAATTATTTTATAACAATGTTAAAAAAAGTTTTTGTATTATATACTGTTGCATTGTACTTTGTTGTGTTGTTAATAGAAAATTCGCAAATGTTTAAACAAACATTTAATGTTTATGTACTTCTGAATGTGCAACAAATCTGACGTTGGTAATAGTAGAAATCTAAAAATAACCGAATTTATCTTTCGCAGGATATGTCCTCAAAGACCTTAAAAAATTCGGCAATTTTAATTTCCACATATGACATCATGAAATGAATATCAATAGTAATTGAATATTTGTTTAGTTTTGTTACCGTCGTTCAAACAGCGTCGAAAATTCTTGAACATAATCAGAACCAACTAGCGGAAGAAAGCTCTGCTAATGAGCATTACATCTGATTCTATCGGACGTCAAGTTCGCGGAAACTAGTACAAGCATACTAGTAGAAGCATATCTTCGCGCCTTGAAAAAAATATTCATTTTTCAGACAGATATTTCATCATTGCAAATATTTTCTTAAGTAAAAACACTCCACATCCGCAGCGATTTTTGTTTTTCCATTATGTCAAAATAATGGGTTAAAACAATCCCCTTATTTTGAAATTTTAAGAATTTTGTACTTTCTCCATTATGGGGTACTAATGGTTCACAATTCTGCCAATTTTTGAAGTTTGATCATTTTTAGAAGTGAAATAATATTTTTCTAATTGTTTAAATTTAAATAATTTTTAACGGCCGCAGAAAGAACTTCATGAATACACTGAAATATTTAATCGGTTACATAGACTAAAATCTAAGTAGTTTTAAAATTTCAGCCCTCTAACTTGCACCGTAGCGTCTAAACATTTACCTATTTTTTAAATTTTAAGAATTTTTAACTTCCAAAGAAATAAAAATATCAAAATTTTTATAATTGCTATTTCTTTTTTTTTATAAATCCTACCTCTAAAAAATTTTCTGCTCCGTAGCACATTCGGATGTACATAAACCTTGAAAATTTGTTTAAATAATTGCCTCCTATATGTTATATATATATATATATATATATGTGATATGCATGTTACATCCTCCTCTGTAGGAAACGTCGATATATAATGATGGACAAATGATTCAAACAAAGTTGTAGTAAATTATATTTCCTACAGCTTTTATTCCAGTATATTTTTCCATTTATCAAATATTAAAGCAAATATTTCAAAATAACGGATAAGTGACGAGAGTAAACACCCACTTTCGAGTGACCGATTTTTACTAAGAACTAATCAGATCTTGCGACTTTCAAAATCATGCTAAATATAAAATTTGGCGTTAACCTGATTATTGGTTTTTGAGTTAGAGCACCCACAAAATAACTGTCACATACTCGTGTCAAAGTCAATTTGTTTTTATCTTCTGATAAGCCATACATATTTCATTTCCATACCCTTTACATTTCAATTGATTTACACATGGCCAGATCGGAAAATACCCTGTTTAGGCAAAAGGCCTCTTCAGGGTAAATTCAGGTGCAGATAGTTCAATTGTATTCGTTTAACCAGTAGTATTTCGATCTTATTGCTTTCTCTGGGGGTGGCTTTTGCCTGGCATTCGCCCGAGACGGAAGGGAAACCCGACAAAACCTTCCGTACGCAGACGGAATGACTAGATGGTCACTATCGCATTTCCACTTGCTCACAGCACCAGTTTTTCACAAAGTTCTTAGTAAATATAACAAATACAAATAAATATATAACAAATAACATTTTGTAATGTGTAACAGATAAATTGAATATAGCAAAAAATAACAAGGTTCAAATAGGTTAGAATTTATATAACTACTAGTGATAAATAAATATGCTTTTGTTGGACTAGCGCCGTCTATTTCTTTTTCTTCTTTGGCGGCAGCAGGGGCAATCCGTCCTGAGGGCACAGGTGGGGGGAGATAGGGACATTGGTGCTGGGTAGAGGGGACGGGCGTCTGGGCAATAGAGCGATAGCGTCGCCTCTATTATCATGCCGGGGTGGGGCGCTGGTGTTTGGGGTGGGTTGGGAGGATAATGGGTAGGGGAGCGAGGATTTGCTGGAAGAGGTGGGGGATGTGTGCCCTCATTCTTTAGACCGCTCTGCAGCGGAGTCTCGCCATTCGGTGTAGGACCGGTTCTATTTCGGCCCGCGCGCGTACCTCAGCTGTGGGTGTGCGGATCGGAGCCCTCATGATGTTGCGGAGGATGACTCTCTCGATGGCTGCTAGCCTCGAGATGTTTTCTTTTGCGAGCGGCGTGATGGCAGGGGCGCCATACTCGATGATGGGTCTGATGAATGATTTGTACAATTGTATGGCCGTCTCCTCAGAGACGCCTTTTCCTCCCGCTCGTACGGCTCGGAAAAGGTTGCTGCGCCTGGTTATGGTGGATATCAAGTTTCTCAGATGGGTGGCGAACGTCAGGTGGCGATCGAGGGTAACACCGAGGCATTTCCCCTCTTTCTGAAGGCCGACACTTTTCCCCCTAAGGGTGACGGAAATCGGTTGCTGCGGATCTCCTTGTTCCCCCCCTTCGTGAGTGAAGGTCATCAGGATCGATTTTTCTGGGATTGGCCGAAGGCGCCACTTTCTCATTCACTCCTCGAACCGCCGGAAGTCCTTTTGTAGATAACGTGCTGCGGTGTCAGATTTTCGTGCCGTGGCCCACAGCGCCGAGTCGTCTGCGTACTGCGCGATGGTCACCTGTGGAAGAGCGTCAGAATTAAAAGGAGCATCGTTAATACCGTTCCTTGGTGCACGCCGGATTTAATGCGGAAGGGATTGGACAGGGTGCCACCTAATTTGACTCTTTCATGTCGGTCGGAGATATAGGAGTATTGGAAGCGGGATAAGTTGGGTGGGATGTCGGGAATTAGGGAGATTTTTAGGGATAGCCCGTCATTCAGAGTTTGTCGAATGCCCTTTCGATCTCCATGAAGATCGCGGCCGTGCACCCTCTTTTGTTGTTTTCTTCTGCCGCCGTGTTGGTGAGCAGCGTCAGTGCGTCCGTGGTTGTCCTGTGCGCTCGGAATCCGTATTGATGGTCTGTGAGTATGCCGCCTGCGTCTAGGATTCTTCGTTCTGGCTATGGCTTCTTTCAGGTCGTCGTCGATGATTCCTTCCTCGGTTTCCTCGCTGATATCTGTGGGGATTAAGTTAAGTATAATGTTCTGCATTATCTATATGGATTCTCTGTGAAATTTCTCGTCGAACCTTGGATCGTCGGTCGGCGTGTATATTTCTTCCAGCACGCGTAAGAATTCCTCCGCTTTTTTTCCTCCGTGCCGAGGCTTTTCCCGTCGTGAACTAGGTGGGAATCTTCTTGTCGTATATCTCCCGAGAAGCCTTAGAATCGGTCCTAGATCGTTTTCCTTTCCCTGAAATCTAGACACATGCAAGTTTTCTGCAATAAATCGTATTTATAATCAAGTACCTTTCATTAGATGATGGCCTGGTTCCTGTTCCAAACGGTTTATAATGCTGGGTCCTCTTTTCGAATTATGGGTAAATCCTCCAGTTTTCTTGATGAGGTCGACGACGTACTTAAGCAGAGGCGATTTTTACGTCGATTTTCTTCCTTGGGGTGATTTCGTCAGCAGCCTGTTAAATAATATTGTTTAATGTATCAATTGCATTGTCTACATCAGTGGTTGTCTTAGGTCTCTCTTCGAACATTGCAAAGGTTGGCTTTTGCTCAATCCTTATTGTTTATCGTCCGTCTCGGTCTTTTGGCGGATCCTCCGGTGGCGATGAGGTAGATGAGTGGCAGGTGGTCCGACATGATGGTATCCTCGGCTTTGAGGACCCCGACAAATTGGGCGTGCCAGTTCGCGTGCCAGTTCGCGTGCAAGCTCGCCTGCAAGCTCGCGTGCCAGCTCGCGAGGAAGCGTGCGTGCCAGCTTGCGTGCCAGCGTGCGTGCCAGCGTGCGTGCCAGCGTGCGTGCCAGCGTCCGTGCCAGCGTCCGTGCCAGCGTGCGTGACAGCGTGCGTGCCAGCGTGCGTGCCAGCGTGCGTGCCAGCGTGCGTGCCAGCTTGCGTGCCAGCGTGCGTGCCATAGTGCGTGGCAGCGTGCGTGGCATCGTGCGTGGCAGCGTGCGTGGCAGCGTGCTTTGCAGCGTGCGTGGCAGCGTGCGTTGCAGCGTGCGTGGCAGCGTGCGTGGCAGCGTGCGTGGCAGCGTGCGTGGCAGCGTGCGTGACAGCGTGCGTGGCAGCGTGCGTTGCTGCGTGCGTGCCAGCGTGCGTGCCAGCGTGCGTGGCAGCATGCGTGGCAGCGTCTGTGGCAGAGTGCGGGGCAGCGTGCGTGGCAGCGTGCGTGGCAGCGTGCGTGGCAGCTTGCGTGGCAGCGTGCGTGGCAGCGTCTGTGGCAGCGTGCGTGGCAGCGTGCGTGGCAGCGTGCGTGCCAGCGTGCGTGGCTTCGTGCGTGGCAGCGTGCCTGCATGCGTAGATTGGAGCGTGAAATCATTCAACTCTTGACCTACGCCAAAAAGAAAAGAAAGTTGGCGAGGGTAGTAACAACATCGTAGAGAAGGATCGAGGGGATGAGTGGAAATGGTTGTGTTAGCAAACGCATAATCTTTACGATCATAATTTTTTTATACTTTTTCGAATTATTTAGTCACAATTATTATGAGCATATCGCTTTTTTTCGAATTATAAATTATCAAGGTTTTCGAATTATCCAGGTATGAAGTTTGCTTATTGAGTCTTAAAATAAAAGAAATTTCGAATTATACAGAAATTTTGAAATAAAGAAATTCTATGTATCTAGGTTTTACTGAACTTGTAAATTGTATGCATACGCAGATGCACCATCACATAAAATCCAAATTTTTATCCCCGTATTATACTGATAGAAGGGGCATTTTCCTAGACGCTTCTAACTGTTTATCTATAGATACATTTTCATCTTGGGTGTATAATTTCTGCAAATTTTCCACCCAAAAATCCCAAACAACGCGTATGGTTGCCTATCTGTCACCTTTCCGGTGCTCTTTTCTGCCATCTCTATTGTCAAATATTAAAACTCCTGTAATTTTATAAAATCTTTCAAGAGACATGACGGCACTAAAAATCGGCCTACCATGTACTTCGTCCCGCAAACTTTTCAGTGATCCGTTATGAGATCTGTATACGCCAGCCAATACCAAAAGTCCAATATAAGGCTCTATGTGAGCATAGTCCTCATCTTTCCAAGCTTTTCCATTGACACGACTATATTCTATATTGGCCATTGTTATAATTTTGTTAGTCATAATTATCATGCCAAAAGATGATTTTTGGGTGGTTATGCGACTTGTGTGATATCTTGTTAGTCCTAGAGAAAATTCTATTACATTATGAGACGACTTGATTTACAAATCCATGCAATCCTTTTTATCTTTTGAGATCATCAAGACGAATCGTCTAAAATAAGGCCATGCTTATTTTCAGAATATTCCGTCGAATATCCTTCATAATCCTCGTTAGCTTCTAATTCTGAGACATTTTTACTTAAATCCTCATCATGAAAATATTCATTATCAGAATCACAAAATAGATCCATTGTTAGGGTCTAAAAGATGAAAGTTTTTAGGAAAACAATAATAATATTTTCACGTTTATTATGAATTTGAAATTACAAAGCAATAAAAATAAAATATTACCTAAATTTAGCTATAATTTCACAGTTTTCCTTCAAATAAGTTTTCAATCTCACAGCGAGAATTCAAAACTGATAGATTGTTATTGGAACGCTTTAATTTGTATTGTGAGTCATTATATGGAAAACGAAAAAAGTGTCACCACCAGAAGGAGCGTAATTCATTTATTTCCAAGAAATCCATATATTTTGTTTAACTTGCTGTTCATCGATTTAGTACTATATACGGCAAAATTCTGATATGGCCATCACATGACTTTCTCCATACTTGTAATATTTCTAAAACTTCCAAATAGATTAAATGATAATAAATATTTAAGGAACTGCAAGAAAAATTCCAAGACTTAACAAAGAACCGAAATAAACTCAAATGGTAGCATTCTGATAATTGATTTTTGCCACGAATATCCAACCTTTAAGATAAGAACAAGAAATCCAAACCAGGACTAATTCAGGCAAGTTTACCAAAGTTCACGTACTGCATTGATTAATCATATATTCACAGGAAATGTCTCAGTGTGTGTTAGTCATTCCAAGAAATTCTCATACCATAAATACGACTTGTAGTTCTTAGTTTATCTATGAGAGCTGAAAATTGTAAAACAAATCAATAGAGCATTATCAGTATCAAGAATAAGGTCAGGCTCAACCGTGTGGAATTCTGAATTGTGCCACGCTCTTCATTGGCTGGAATGGTCAACTTTTGATGACAGTGTCAGACAACGTGTAAGTGAGATAGTGACCACAAGTTCCACCAACCAATTTTACCAATTGTGTTTCTATTTTGAACGAGTTTAACTTAGGCCTGAAATTCGCCCCTAGCCTCCATTTATCTACACGTGTGTTGAAGAATCTAGTCGTCCATTGTCATTTGGCACTACAAAAAGAATCTCATTCGTTTAAGCACGTTTTTGCTTGTAAAATTTCTTCCTTCCTCAATGTTCCTCGACCCAGGCCACTATCTCGCTCTCACTCTCCCGCCTTACTTTCTAGTTTTAAAACAATTTTATTGTCCAAAAGGCTGATCTGTAATAAAAGTACGAACCCCAATTAAAACGGCGGGTAAAACCAGCTAAGAAAACTAAAAGCAAAGGAAAACGAACAAAAACATCGAATACTATAACAACTAACCGAAATTAAAAGGCAGAAAATATCGGCATCTAAAAGAACAAACACAAATAAAAAGGCGGTTGAAAGCAGCAAATAATGTAAAACCAAAGGAGAACGAACCACAAATTCAAACACTAGCAATAACTAACCGACATCTAAAAGTAGATTATATCGGGAAATTAAAGAACAAAACCCAATAAAAAAGACGCTTGCAACAGGCAAATAGAAGCAGGTAAACCAAATGAGAAAGTACCAACAAATCAAACATTAGCAACAACAAACCGACATCCAAAATTAGAATATATCTACAAATAAAAGAGAAACACTAATAATAGAGACGGGTGAAACCAGCAATGGAAATAAAAACCTAAGAAAACGAACAATAAAGTGCCACAATAGCATCAACTAACCGCCAACTTAAGGTAGAAGATATCGGTACATGAAAGAACGATCACCAATAAAAAAGGCGGTTGAAAACAGCAAATAAAAGTAAAACAAAGGAGACCGAAACAAAAAATCAAAAACTAGGGACAACTAACCGATATCCAATGGTAGATGATATCGGAAAAAACCACCAATAAAAACGAAGGTTGAAAGCAGCAAACAAATGTAAAACCAAAGGAGAACATAAAAATACCACTATAGCAACACCTAACCGACATCCAAATGTAGTTATTATCGAAAAAAAGTACAACCAACAAAAACGAAGGTTGAAAGCAGCAAAGAAAAGTAAAACCAAAAGAGACGTATCAAAAAATCAAACACTAGAAGAACTAACCGACATCCAAAGGTAGAATATATCAACAACTAAAAGAACGAATACCAAAAAAGGGCGGTTGAATCCAACAAATACAAGTAAAACCAAAGGAGAAACAACTAAAAATCAAGCAAATGTGGACGATATCGTCAATAAGACAAACCACCACTAAAAATAGCGGTTCTATCCAACAAAGTAAAAACCAAAAAGAACTAACAAAAATATCAAACATTATCAACAACCAAACGACATACAAAATCGTCTAAATGCAGATAAAGAGTGAAGTCACAAGAAATCGAGAAACCTCGGCGACTGAATAGAGCATAAGAAATTCTTCAATTAACACTGACGCTAGGCATTCAGTTCTTAAGCAAACAATTAATAAACAAAATTGTTTTCTAAAGTCAAGGGTGACATATTTTTACAAAGTAATCTATTGAAAAGGTCATTTTTTTAACATATATTCGCAAATTCCATTTTAAGATAATATTTTTATTTTGTCTAATAAGATAACAGTATTTCTTTATGTCGCCAGTTTTTATTAAATATGTCTTTCCATGAATTATCTGATAGGTGGAGTCCCTGTAGACTGCTATTTTACGAATAAAGTCAAATTTCTCCGACATTACAGGTTTTACGAAAATTTGTTTTGTACAAAAGTGGTAGAGGATATTATCCTCTACAACATTGCTGTTTAAGAATATTGCTTATAATGATGTCAAAGTAAATATTTGAAAAAACTCGAATAAATCATAACATTTTCCAAACGTTGCGTTCTAGGAAAAAGGTTTCAAACGTACATTGTACAAAAAAACTTGATCCACAATTTTTAAATTAATTGTTATTGTACATCATGAAGTTCAAATGGAGAAAATTAATAAAACGAAAAAGTGACCTGGAGACTTCGGGTTTACCGATTTCTGCCAATAACTAATCATTTCATTGGGCTTTAACAATGATGTCAATATAAAATTTCGCATCGCTGATATCAATAGTCTTTTAGTTAGAGTGCCTATAAGATCCCAATCACATATAAGCAAGAAAATAGTCAAAACGTGTTCAGAGGACCTCAAAAAGTTTATTACCGTTCAAATCTTGAAATCGATTTTTTTCAAGAAAACAATACTTTCCACAATAGTATAGTGAAATTAATAAAAATCTATGTTGGTTGGTTGTTCCATGTCATCCTCTTAAAACGCGAATGGGTCGATCAAATATGTAGACATAAACATGAAATTTTCCGGAGTTAATCTCCTCGGATAATAACATGCTCATAGGAAGGAGAATTTCCGAAAAGCATCCAGGGTTTAACTCCGGACAATGATTTGCTATCTCCAAAAGATAACACGTCAAAATCTACAGTTTAACGTGCAGGCATATTTTTATGAGATTCAAATTACCAAGAACAGATTAAATGTGGCTGGAAAAATGCAGTAGCAGGGGGACAATGTCGAGCAGGTGGGTGTGATACCGTACCTGCTGCCGATTACTTTATCGCGGGCTCAAATACCGCGTAATACCTAGTTTTTTTCGTTTTAACCAACATCATTATAATAATTTGTAGTATTATTATTTATTTTTTAACACTATTATATAATTATTTATTTTCTATTATATTAGGATATATTGACTTCATTAAAAACGACAAACAAAACCCTATTGGAAGCTGATTTGATGTGAATTGCCGTCCAAAAGAACATAACTGTTAAATTCGTGCTATTCCTCACTTGAAGGGGAAGTCTGTATACACGTTATTGGATGTTAACTGTCGAAAAACCAAAAAAGGATTCATAAATCTTCACAGCAGCAAATAAAAGTAAAACCAAAGGAGAACGAATCAAAAATTCAATCACTAGCAAGAAATAACCTACATCCAAAGGCAGAGTATATCGGCAAAAAAAAGAACCACCAATGAAAACAAAGGTTGAAACCAGCAAAGAAATGTAGAACCAAAGGAACCAGAAAATCAAACACTAGCAATAACAAACCGACACCCAAAGGTAGATTATATTGGCAAATAAAAGAACAAACACCAAAAAAGGAGCTTAAAACCAGCAAATAGAGGTAAAACAAAAAAAGGACCAACCAAAACATCAAACTCTAGACACAACTAACCGACATCAATAGGTAGATTATATCGCCAAATAAAAGAACGAACACCAATAATAAAGACGCTTGAACCCAGCTAATGAAAGTAAAACCAAACGAGAATGAAGAAAAAATTGCAACAGTAGCGATAACTATCCGTCATACAAAGGTAGATGATATCGGCACAAACAACCATCAATAAATACGACGGTTGAGACCAGCATAGAAAAGTAAAACCAAAAAAGAACGAACAGGAAAATGAAACACTAGCAACACCTAAGCGACATCCAATGGTAGAAGTTATCGGCAAATAAAAGAGCAAACGCCAATAAAAAAGGTTGTTGAAACCAGCCAATAGAAGCATAAGAAAAGGAGAACGAACCAAACAATAAAATTTTAGCATCAACTAACCGACATAAAATGGTAGAAGATATCGGCAAATAAAAGTAAAACCATCAATATAAAAGACGGTTGTGACTAGCAAATAAAATAAAACAAAAGAAGAACGAACCAAAATATCAAACCCTGACAACAACTAACCGACATCCAAAGTTAGAATATATCGACAAATAAAAGAACAAACACCAATAAAAGAGGCAGTTGAAAATAGAAAATAAATGCAAAACCAATGAAGAACAAACCAAAAAATTCCACAATAGACATCCCTAAGGTAGAGTATATCGGAAAATAAAATAACAAACAGCAACAAAAAAACGCTTGAAACCAGCAAAAATAAAACCAATAGAGAACTAACAAAAATATCAAACCCTAAAAACAACCCAACTATATCCAATGTGGAAAATATCGTAGAAATGCAAATAAAGTGTGAAGTCAAAAGCTATCGTGAAACTACGTCGGCTAAATAGAGCAGAAGAAATTTTTCAACTAAACACCGACGCTAAGCATTCAGTCGTCAAGCAAACAATCAATAAACAAAATTCTTCTCAATTGTCAAGGGAGACATTATGTTACAGCGCAAACTCTTGAAAAGATATTTTTTGTTTAACATATATTCGCAAATTCCATTTTAAAATTATATTTTTAAATTGTCTTATAAATCAACTGTATTTCTTGACGTCGCCATTTTTTCTAAAATATGTTGTTCCGTGAATTTTTATTTATTATTTATTTATTACCTCTATTAATTTATTATTTATTTATTTAGTATATTATGATTTATTTACTCAGAAATATCGATGCACAAACGCTCTCGGTAGCTATTTTGATGTAAATTGCCGTCCGAAAGAACATTACTGTTAAATTCGTGCAATTGGTCGCTTGAAGTAGAAGTGTGTATACAAGTTTTGGATAATAATTGTCAACAAACAAGTAAAGCATTCACAAGGCTTCACAAATACTTTTAAAAAACTGAATAAATTCCGTTATCATTTTACCAGATTTGGAGAACGTACAACTTATGTACTCACATCCAATTTGATAAATATTATGGCGTAGTGACGATCATAGTTGAGTTTTAAGAGAAAGACGTTTCGTGTTTTTGCAAACCGTAGTTTGTAACTTTTCGCTTTCGAATTCGGATTCTTTCCGTGAATGCTATTAGCCACGCTCGAGAGGAAGTTAAGGTGAACGCCAGCGATGTATGATGATAGGCTGCCCCTAACGCCCAATGGATGTAATCAAAAGAGAACGTACCAAAAAATCAAACAATAGCAACAACTCAACGATATTCAAAGGTAGAAGTTGTCGGCCAAAAATAAAAAAACAACCTATAAACACGGCAGTGAAATTGTTGAATATTTCATAATTTAGTGACCTAACTGAAATGACAAAAATAATAAATTGTTCTTTTCCTAACATCAAATCAACCGCCCATATAGAACCACTGTATAAGCATAGTTAGCTGAGGAATTGCTAAACTACAACGCGACACTTTAAAATTTTTTATTTAAATATGTTCAAATTAAAATCATTTAAAACAGTATTTCCTATCTTAAATAGTGAAAAAAAGGAATATGATATTTAATGTGAGGGCTTTTAGAATAATGTAGGAACAACTGATCTCAAAGTTCTATAATTATAAAAGATTTCATCTAAAGTAAAAATAGAGGCAAGTGAACAGTTCCAAAGAATTAAATTATCTAAAGTAGTTTTCGAATGAATTTTCAATGTAAACTATTCCGAGAAGACCGCTTTAATGATTATTAATAGCAAAGCAATACGAATGTGATTATAATTTAACAATAATAAAATACATGTATCGTATAAGGCAATATTATAAGAGGAACGATAAGAATTTAATAATAATAATAAAAAATGTAAGCGAAGGAAATTCTCCAAAGCCAGTCAAACTGATAAAACACGGTTAAAAGGCAGGATAAAACCGGACAAATACCCAATACGTATTTCGGCTACAAAGTAACCATCATCAGGGGATAAAAAAGGGGGGAAGGGGGACTTGAGAGAGGGCGACTGAAACCAAGACCAGTGGCACGCTCTCAAATGGATGTCCAGGGCTGTGTCTGTGTATTTATACCTGGTAGGTGGGTAGGGGAGGAAGAAAAAGGGGGGGGACCTAGATGACCTAGGGGATGGGAGAAAAAGGGGGGGAGGTCAGTTTAAAAAGAACGCTGTTTATTACACCTAACTCGTTATTCATCAGGGTGTGTCTGTATTTATGAATGTGTAAGCTTTCTGTTGCGTCGAGTTTGGTATTTGGGACTTGTTTAAGCAGTTTGAGGTTATTTGTGTCTAATGGGTGGTTATATTCCAAAATGTGTTTCGCGACGGCCGATTTTTCAAAGCGTCCATGTCTGTAGTGCGCTAAATGTTCTTTAAATCTGATGGAGATATTTCTTTTCGTTTGGCCAATGTAAGCCATGTCGCATGTGGGGCACAACACTTGATATATGCCGGATTTTTCTAATGTGGGTATTTTGTCTTTACGGTTCCCTAATAAATTTTTAATGTTATTTGTATTGTGAAACGTTAATGTATAATTTGCGTTATGAAAAATTTTTGTTAGCCCTTTGTTTAGGGTTGGATGGAAGGGGAGTGTAATAAATTTTTTCTTCCTATCGTCACTTAGAGCAAGCGTAGTACTTGTCTTCTTGTCTAATGTTTTGGATTGCCTGTTAATAACGTTGTCTATCAATTCGTGTGTGTACCCGTTTTCCAGGGCCGCGTTTTTAATATATTTGACTTCTTTGTCGAAACGTTTTTTATTTAGCGGTGTCGTCAATAGTCTATGTACCATATGGTTGAAAGCCGCGATCTTTTGTTTGTAAGGGTGATTGGAGTCTTTCTTAATATAATTATTGGTATGGGTTGGTTTCCTGTACACGTCAAATTCTAGTCGTCCATTATTATTAATGATCAAAATGTCAAGAAAAGGTAAAGACTTATTTTCTTCGATTTCGAAGGTGAAGTTGATAGAGTTGTGAAATGAGTTGAGTTCTTCGACGAAGGTGTTAATGTTATAGAGTTTTGTGTGAAAAATGGCAAAAATGTCATCTACGTACCAGCACCATGTGTTGGGGAAATAGTTTAACGTATTTTTACAGCGTTGCTCAAAAGAATAAAGAAAAATATTTTCTATAAGTGGTGAGAGAGGATTGCCCATTGATGTTCCATTAATTTGTTTATAGAACTTATTGTTAAAAACGAAGTAATTTTGTTCCATGCATAAGTTTGTCAATGTGAGAATTTCTAGAATTTTGTTTTCCTCAACTTGTTTACTTAGTAGGCAGTCCTGGAGGTTTTCGAGCGCGACGTCAATGGGAACACTGGGGAAGAGTTGTTCTACGTCAAATGACACCAGTATTTCATCTTTGTGTATTTTTTTGTTTCTAATATGTTCCAAGAAATTTTGGGTGTTTTTAACGCCGTATGTTTTTTCAATGCCTATACATTTTAATTCCTTAGTGAGGCATTTGGCGATTTTATAAGAGGGTGAGTTGATGGCCGAAACTATAGGTCTCATTTTGTTTCCTGGTTTATGTATTTTGGGAAGGCAGTAAAGTCTTGGAATGGTGGGATTCGCTATTTTCAGAGCGAACGCTAGTTTTTTGTCAAATGTGTGTTTGCAACGGTTAACAGTTTCTTTGACTTGTGTCGCGAGTTTTTTAATGGGATTTTTGGAGATCTGGATGTAGGGGCCTGTTTCAATAGTATTTAATGTTCTTTCAAGGTAGTCCGCTTTGTTTAGAATGACTGTGGTGTTGCCCTTATCAGATTTGGTGTAGACGCAGTCTTTCTTCTTTAAGTTTTGAATGATTTTATAGTCTGTCTTATTTATCTGAAGGTTCTTATTTGGCAAATTGTTCATGTTCCGCTCAATGGCGATTTTACTAGCGGTTCTTATATACTGATTGGTCGTGTCGTTACTATCCTTTATACCACATTCTATATCAATAATCAGGTCGTCAATTGGTGGTTTTTTGGCATGTAATTTTTTGAGTTCTTTCGGCTGGAGAGCAATCTGATCTCGTCATGGGTGAAGTGAACGTTGGAAATATTTTTAACGAAATTAATCTTATCTGGAGACCCGGTAGGACTAAGCTTCTGAAGAGATTTAATTTTCGAATTTATGCCTCTGAGTTTGGTTTGAATTTTATGTTGGTTAACCTCTTTCAACTTTTGAAAGTATTCATTAAAGAAATGATACTCAATGTTATTAAAAATTTTTGTGATAGCGAGGTGTAGGTTGCATGCTTGAAATTCTAGTTGACTACGTTTAGCGTATTTGGCACGAATTTCTAAATTGAGCCAATGTTGACGTGCTGTTTCTATTGCTTTAGAAGCGTGAGGGTTATTAGGGGGACCGTTAATTTTGATAAATTTGGGGAATAAATGCAAAGATTTGCACCTTTTAAGAAAGTGTATGTCAATAGATAAAGGGATGATTTTAAATTTTAAGGCATGTAATTTGTTGAGTTCTTCCGGCTGGAGAGCCATAATTAGTTAAGTAAAAGAGAGCGAGCTACATTGGAAAATATATAAAATGTAAGCGAAGGAAATTCTCCAAAGCCAGTCAAACTGATAAAACCCGGTTAAAAGGCCGGATAAAAACAAATGAACCCGGATAAAAAACGGATAAAAACCCAATACGTATTTTGGCTACAAATTAACCATCATCAGGAATTAAAAAAGGGAGGAAGGGGGACTTGAGGGAGGGCGACTTTTAACCGAGTTTTATGGTGAGGTGTGTGCGTATATATAATATATATATATTTATATACACACATGAGGGTGAATGAAAACGTTTCCGGAATGTTTCAGTAACATATTTCCTGAATTCCAAATAATAACAACAAATTTTTGCCTAAAACAAGCAATATTTTAGCCATAACAATTCAATATTTCGTAACAATTTATTCATTTGTAATAATATAAAAGCAGTTTTCAAACCAATTAATTCATGAGTATGGGTAATTTAAAGTTTGAGACTCGAGTAAATATAATGTTTATGACAAAACTTAGTTGGAAATCGAATGCCATTATTCAGGCTTTGCAGAAAGTTCACGGGGATGATGAATCTAAGAAAACTGCAGTTTATGAATGAATTAAATGGTTTAAGCTTGGACGAGAAGACATTAAAGATGATTATCGAAGTGGAAGACCATCAACGTCGATCAACGACGAAACCGTGGTCGCCGCCCAATCAATTGTGGAAGAAGATAGACGAGTTTCAGTGCAAATGATAGCCAAATGTTTAGACTTCTCATATGGCTCAGCTCATTCAATACTCAAAGATAGTTTAGGATTAAGCATGCTTTCTGCTAGATGGGTACCGAAAGCGTTGCGCCCTGAACACAAGACTCAGAGAGTTGACCATGCAGTTGAGTTCCTCAACCGATTTGATGCAGGCCCAGAAGATTTTGTTTCGCCGAATAGAGACTGGTGATTAAACATGGATCTACCAGTACGATCCGGAAAGCAAAATTCAATCTAAACAATGGTTACCAAGGGGGTCAAGTGGACCAAAAAATTTCAAAGGCAAACAATCAATCAAGAAGGTTATGGCAATTGTTTTTTGGGATAATGAAGGTGTAATTTACACATATTAATTTTGTCCTCGACACGAATAAAATTTTAATCTATACCTTACAGATCAGATAAGAGCGATTTAGCCTTTTCAACATGCTGTTAACGTCACATTTGCACTTAGTGCGTTGTAACATAGTAACATGCCTTCCGCCCCTCGCACAACCTCTCTAGGTGCATGCGCCTTTCCCCTACAACATCCCCTTCATCTCTCCCCCTCTCTTCCTCCCCATCTCCACGACGGCTTTCCACATTGGAATAGTTCTGCGCGAAATTTACATCCCACGAATCCTTGTGGGAGGGTTTATGTGTTGTATTTGAAAGTTCTTAAATTATTTTATAACAATGTTAAAAAAGTTTTTGTATTATATACTGTTGCATTGTTCTTTGTTGTGTTGTTAATAGAAAATTCGCAAATGTTTAAACAAACATTTAATGTTTATGTACTTCTGAATGTGCAACAAATCTGACGTTGGTAATAGTAGACATCTAAAAATAACCGAATTTATCTTTCGCAGGATATGTCCTCAAAGACCTTAAAAAATTCAGCAATTTTAATTTCCACATATGACATCATGAAATGAATATCAATAGTAATTGAATATTTGTTTAGTTTTGTTACCGTCGTTCAAACAGCGTCGAAAATTCTTGAACATAATCAGTACCAACTAGCGGAAGAAAGCTCTACTAATGAGCATTACATCTGATTCTATCGGACGTCAAGTTCGCGGAAACTAGTACAAGCATACTAGTAAAAGCATATCTTCGCGCCTTGAAAAAACATTCATTTTTTAGACAGATATTTCATCATTGCAAATATTTTCTTAAGTTTTTACCTTATGTCAAAATAATGGGTTAAAACAATCCCCATACTTTGAAATTTTAAGAATTTTATACTTTCTCCATTATGGGGTACTAATGGTTCACAATTCTGCCAATTTTTGAAGTTTGATCACTTTTAGAAGTGAAATAATATTTTTCTAATTGTTTAAATTTAAATAATTTTTAACGGCCGCAGAAAGAACTTCATGAATACACTGAAATATTTAATCGGTTACATAGACTAAAATCTAAGTAGTTTTAAAATTTCAGCCCTCTAACTTGCCCCGTAGTGTCAAAACATTTACCTATTTTTTAAATTTTAAGAATTTTTAACTTCCAAAGAAATAAAAATATCAAAATTTTTATAATTGCTATTTCTTTTTTTTATAAATCCTACCTTTAAAAAGTTTTCTGCTCCGTAGCACATTCGGATGTACATAAACCTTGAAAATTTGTTTAAATAATTGCCTCCTATATGTTATATATATATATATATATATATGTGATATGCATGTTACATCCTCCTCTGTAGGAAACGTCGATATATAATGATGGACAAATGATTCAAAGAAAGTTGTAGTAAATTATATTTCCTACAGCTTTTATTCCAGTATATTTTTCCATTTATCAAATATTAAAGCAAATATTTCAAAATAACGGAGAAGTGACGAGAGTAAACACCCACTTTCGAGTGACCGATTTTTACTAAGAACTAATCAGATCTTGCGACATTCAAAATCATGCTAAATATAAAATTTAGCGTTAACCTGATTATTGGTTTTTGAGTTAAAGCACCCACAAAATAACTGTCACATACTCGTGTCAAAGTCAATTTGTTTTTATTTTCTGATAAGCCATACATATTTCATTTCCATACCCTTTACATTTCAATTGATTTACACATGGCCAGATCGGAAAATACCCAGTTTAGGCAAAAGGCCTCTTTAGGGAAAATTCAGGTGCAGATAGTTCAATTGTATTCGTTTAACCAGTAGTATTTCGATCTTATTGCTTTCTCTGGGGGTGGCTTTTGCCTGGCATTCGCCCGAGACGGAAGGGAAACCCGGCAAAACCTTCCGTACGCAGACGGAATGACTAGATGGTCACTATCGCATTTCCACTTGCTCACAGCACCAGTTTTTCACAAAGTTCTTAGTAAATATAACAAATACAAATAAATATATAACAAATAACATTTTGTAATGTGTAACAGTTAAATTGAATATAGCAAAAAATAACAAGGTTCAAATAGGTTTGAATTTATATAACTACTAGTGATAAATAAATATGCTTTTGTTGGATTAGCGCCGTCTATTTCTTTTTCTTCTTTGGCGGCAGCAGGGGCAATCCGTCCTGAGGGCACAGGTGGGGGGAGATAGGGACATTGGTGCTGGGTAGAGGGGAGGGGCGTCTGGGCAATAGAGCGATAGCGTCGCCTCTATTATCCTGCCGGGGTGGGGCGCATGTGTTTGGGGTGGGTTGGGAGGATAATGGGTAGGGGAGCGAGGATTTGCTGGAAGAGGTGGGGGATGTGTGCCCTCATTCTTTCGGCCGCTCTGCAGCGGAGTCTCGCCATTCGGTGTAGGACCGGTTCTATTTCGGCCCGCGCGCGTACCTCGGCTGTGTATGCGGATCGGAGCCCTCATGATGTTGCGGAGGATGACTCTCTCGATGGCTGCCAGCCTCGAGATGTTTTCTTATGCGAGCGGCGTGATGGCAGGGGCGCCATACTCGATGACGGGTCTGATGAATGATTTGTACAATTGTATGGCAGTCTTCTCGGAGACGCCTTTTCCTCCCGATCGTACGGCTCGGATAAGGTTGCTGCGCCTGGTTATGGAGGATATCAAGTTTCTCAGATGGGTGGCGAACGTCAGGTGGCGATCGAGGGTAACACCGAGGCATTTCCCCTCTTTCTGAAGGCCGACACTTTTCCCCCAAAGGGTGACGGAAATCGGTTGCTGCGGATCTCCTTGTTCCCCCCCTTCGTGAGTGAAGGTCATCAGGATCGATTTTTCTGGGACTGGCCGAAGGCGCCACTTTCTCATTCACTCCTCGAGCCGCCGGAAGTCCTTTTGTAGATAACGTGCTGCGGTGTCAGATTTGCGTGCCGTGACCCACAGCGCCGAGTCGTCTGCGTACTGCGCGAGGGTCACCTGTGGAAGAGCGGGAGAAGACATGTCAGCGCAATACAGAATTAAAAGGAGCGTCGTTAATACCGTTCCTTGGGGCACGCCGGATTTAATGCGGAAGGGATTGGACAGGGTGCCACCTACTTTGACTCTTTCATGTCGGTCGGAGATAAAGGAGTATTGGAAGTGGGATAAGTTGGGTGGGATGTCGGGAATTAGGGAGATTTTTAGGGATAGCCCGTCATTCCAGATTTTGTCGAATGCCCTTTCAATCTCCATGAAGATCGCGGCCGTGCACCCTCTTTTGTTGTTTTCTTCTGCCGCCGTGTTGGTGAGCAGCGTCAGTGCGTCCGTGGTTGTCCTGTGCGCTCGGAATCCGTATTGATGGTCTGGGAGGATGCCGCCTGCGTCTAGGATTCTTCGTGCTGGCTATGGCTTCTTTCAGGTCGTCGTCGATGATTCCTTCCTCGGTTTCCTCGCTGATATCTGTGGGGATTAAGTTAAGTATAATGTTCTGCATTACCTCTATGGATTCTCTGTGAAATTTCTCGTCGAACCTTGGATCGTCGGTCGGCGTGTGTATCTCTTCCAGCACGCGTAAGGATTCCTCCGCTTTTTTTCCTCCGTGCCGAGGCTTTTCCCGTCGTGAACTAGGTGGGAATCTTCTTGTCGTATATCTCCCGAGAAACCTTTGAATCGGTCCTAGATCCTTTTCCTTTCCCTGAAATCTAGACACATGCAAGTTTTCCGCATTAAATCGTATTTATAATCAAGTACCTTTCATTAGATGATGGCCTGGTTCCTGTTCCAAACGGTTTTTAATGCTGGGTCCTCTTTTCGAATTATCGGTAAATCCTCCAGTTTGCCTTGATGAGGGCGACGACGTACTTAAGCAGAGGCGTTTTTTACGTCGATTTTCTTCCTTGGGGTGCATTCGTCAGCAGCCTGTTAAATAATATTGTTTAATGTATCGAATGCATTGTCTACATCAGTGGTTGTCTTAGGTCTCTCTGCAGGGAGTAATCCTTAGGCGATGATTTCTTCGAACATTGCAAAGGTTGGCTTTTGCTCAATCCTTATTGTTTATCGTCCGTCTCGGTCTTTTGGCGGATCCTCCGGTGGCGATGGGGTAGATGAGTGGCAGGTGGTCCGACATGATGGTATCCTCGGCTTTGAGGACCCCGACAAATTGGGCGTGCCAGTTCGCGTGCCAGTTCGCGTGCCAGCTCGCCTTCAAGCTCGCGTGCCAGCTCGCGAGGAAGCGTGCGTGCCAGCGTTCGTGCCAGCGTGCGTGCCAGCGTGCGTGCCAGCGTGCGTGACAGCGTCCGTGCCAGCGTGCGTGCCAGCGTGCGTGCCAGCGTGCGTGGCAGCGTGCGTGCCAGCGTGCGTGCCAGCGTGCGTGCCAGCGTGCGTTCCAGCTTGCGTGCCAGCGTGCGTGCCATAGTGCGTGGCAGCGTGCGTGGCATCGTGCGTGGCAGCGTGCGTGGCAGCGTGCGTTGCAGCGTGCGTGGCAGCGTGCGTGACAGCGTGCGTGGCAGCGTGCGTTGCTGCGTGCGTGCCAGCGTGCGTGGCAGCGTGCGTGGCAGCGTCTGTGGCAGAGAGCGGGGCAGCGTGCGTGGCAGCGTGCGTGGCAGCGTGCGTGGCAGCCTGCGTGGCAGCGTGCGTGGCAGCGTGCGTGCCAGCGTGCGTGGCTTCGTGCGTGCCAGCGTGCCTGCATGCGTAGATTGGAGCGTGAAATCATTCAACTCTTGACCTACGCCAAAAAAAAAAGAAAGTTGGCGAGGGTAGTAACAACATCGTAGAGAAGGATCGAGGGGATGAGAGGAAATGGTTGTGTTAGCAAACGCATAATCTTTACGATCATAATTTTTTTATACTTTTTCGAATTATTTAGTCACAAATATTATGAGCATATCGCTTTTTTTTCGAATTACAAATTATCAAGGTTTTCGAATTATCCAGGTATGAAGTTTGTTTATTGAGTCTTAAAATAAAAGAAATTTCGAATTATACAGAAATTTTGAACTAAAGAAATTCTATATATCTAGGTTTTACTGAGCTTGTAAATTGTATGCATACGCAGATGCACCATCACATAAAATCTAAATTTTTATCCCCGTATTATACTGATAGAAGGGGCATTTTCCTAGACGCTTCTAACTGTTTATCTATAGATACATTTTCATCTTGGGTGTATAATTTCTGCAAATTTTCCACCCAAAAATCACAAACAACGCGTATGGTTGCCTATCTGTCACCTTTCCGGTGCTCTTTTCTGCCATCTCTATTGTCAAATATTAAAACTCCTGTAATTTTATAAAATCTTTCAAGAGACATGACGGCACTAAAAATCGGCCTACCATGTACTTCGTCCCGCAAACTTTTCAGTGATCCGTTATGAGATCTGTATACGCCAGCCAATACCAAAAGTCCAATATAAGGCTCTATGTGAGCATAGTCCTCATCTTTCCAAGCTTTTCCATTGACACGACTATATTCTATATTGGCCATTGTTATAATTTTGTTAGTCATAATTATCATGCCAAAAGATGATTTTTGGGTGGTTATGCGACTTGTGTGATATCTTGTTAGTCCTAGAGAAAATTCTATTACATTATGAGACGACTTGATTTACAAATCCATGCAATCCTTTTTATCTTTTGAGATCATCAAGACGAATCGTCTAAAATAAGGCCATGCTTATTTTCAGAATATTCCGTCGAATATCCTTCATAATCCTCGTTAGCTTCTAATTCTGAGACATTTTTACTTAAATCCTCATCATGAAAATATTCATTATCAGAATCACAAAATAGATCCATTGTTAGGGTCTAAAAGATGAAATTTTTTAGGAAAACAATAATAATATTTTCACGTTTATTATGAATTAGAAATTACAAAGCAATAAAAATAAAATATTACCTAAATTTAGCTATAATTTCACAGTTTTCCTTCAAATAAGTTTTCAATCTCACAGCGAGAATTCAAAACTGATAGATTGTTATTGGAACGCTTTAATTTGTATTGTGAGTCATTATATGGAAAACGAAAAACGTGTCACCACCAGAAGGAGCGTAATTCATTTATTTCCAAGAAATCCATATATTTTGTTTAACTTGCTGTTCATCGATTTAGTACTATATACGACAAATTTCTGATATGGCCATCACATGACTTTCTCCATACTTGTAATATTTCTAAAACTTCCAAATAGATTAAATGATAATAAATATTTAAGGAACTGCAAGAAAAATTCCAAGACTTAACAAAGAACCGAAATAAACTCAAATGGTAGCATTCTGATAATTGATTTTAGCCACGAATATCCAACCATTAAGATAAGAACAAGAAATCCAAACCAGGACTAATTCAGGCAAGTTTACCAAAGTTCACGTACTGCATTGATTAATCATATATTCACAGGAAATGTCTCAGTGTGTGTTAGTCATTCCAAGAAATTCTCATACCATAAATACGACTTGTAGTTCTTAGTTTATCTATGAGAGCTGAAAATTGTAAAACAAATCAATAGAGCATTATCAGTATCAAGAATAAGGTCACGTTCAACCGTGTGGAATTCTGAATTGTGCCACGCTCTTCATTGGCTGGAATGGTCAACTTTTGATGACAGTGTCAGACAACGTGTAAGTGAGATAGTGACCACAAGTTCCACCAACCAATTTTACCAATTGTGTTTCTATTTTGAACGAGTTTAACTTAGGCCTGAAATTCGCCCCTAGCCTCCATTTATCTACACGTGTGTTGAAGAATCTAGTCGTCCATTGTCATTTGGCACTACAAAAAGAATCTCATTCGTTTAAGCACGTTTTTGCTTGTAAAATTTCTTCCTTCCTCAATGTTCCTCGACCCAGGCCACTATCTCGCTCTCACTCTCCCGCCTTACTTTCTAGTTTTAAAACAATTTTATTGTCCAAAAGGCTGATCTGTAATAAAAGTACGAACCCCAATTAAAACGGCGGGTAAAACCAGCTAAGAAAACTAAAAGCAAAGGAAAACGAACAAAAACATCGAATACTATAACAACTAACCGAAATTAAAAGGCAGAAAATATCGGTATCTAAAAGAACAAACACAAATAAAAAGGCGGTTGAAAGCAGCAAATAATGTAAAACCAAAGGAGAACGAACCA
Organism: Tanypteryx hageni; assembly: GCA_028673005.1. NCBI lineage: Eukaryota > Metazoa > Arthropoda > Insecta > Odonata > Petaluridae > Tanypteryx > Tanypteryx hageni. The sequence continues at coordinate 59,297,954 of CM054112.1, forward strand.
CAAATTCAAACACTAGCAATAACTAACCGACATCTAAAAGTAGATTATATCGGCAAATTAAAGAACAAAACCCAATAAATAGACGCTTGCAACAGGAAAATAGAAGCAGGTAAACCAAATGAGAAAGTACCAACAAATCAAACATTAGCAACAACAAACCGACATCCAAAATTAGAATATATCTACAAATAAAAGAGAAACACTAATAATAGAGACGGGTGAAACCAGCAATGGAAATAAAAACCTAAGAAAACGAACAATAAAGTGCCACAATAGCATCAACTAACCGCCAACTAAAGGTAGAAGATATCGGTACATGAAAGAACGATCACCAATAAAAAAGGCGGTTGAAAACAGCAAATAAAAGTAAAACAAAGGAGACCGAAACAAAAAATCAAAAACTAGGGACAACTAACCGATATCCAATGGTAGATGATATCGGAAAAAACCACCAATAAAAACGAAGGTTAAAAGCAGCAAACAAATGTAAAACCAAAGGAGAACAAAAAAATACCACTATAGCAACACCTAACCGACATCCAAATGTAGTTATTATCGAAAAAAAGAACAACCAACAAAAACGAAGGTTGAAAGCAGCAAAGAAAAGTAAAACCAAAAGAGACGTACCAAAAAATCAAACACTAGAAGAACTAACCGACATCCAAAGGTAGAATATATCAACAACTAAAAGAACGAATACCAAAAAAGGGCGGTTGAATCCAACAAATACAAGTAAAACCAAAGGAGAAACAACTAAAAATCAAGCAAATGTGGACGATATCGTCAATAAGACAAACCACCACTAAAAATAGCGGTTCTATCCAACAAAGTAAAAACCAAAAAGAACTAACAAAAATATCAAACATTATCAACAACCAAACGACATACAAAATCGTCTAAATGCAGATAAAGAGTGAAGTCACAAGAAATCGAGAAACCTCGGCGACTGAATAGAGCATAAGAAATTCTTCAATTAACACTGACGCTAGGCATTCAGTTCTTAAGCAAACAATTAATAAACAAAATTGTTTTCTAAAGTCAAGGGTGACATATTTTTACAAAGTAATCTATTGAAAAGGTCATTTTTTTAACATATATTCGCAAATTCCATTTTAAGATAATATTTTTATTTTGTCTAATAAGATAACAGTATTTCTTTATGTCGCCAGTTTTTATTAAATATGTCTTTCCATGAATTATCTGATAGGTGGAGTCCCTGTAGACTGCTATTTTACGAATAAAGTCAAATTTCTCCGACATTACAGGTTTTACGAAAATTTGTTTTGTACAAAAGTGGTAGAGGATATTATCCTCTACAACATTGCTGTTTAAGAATATTGCTTATAATGATGTCAAAGTAAATATTTGAAAAAACTCGAATAAATCATAACATTTTCCAAACGTTGCGTTCTAGGAAAAAGGTTTCAAACGTACATTGTACAAAAAAACTTGATCCACAATTTTTAAATTAATTGTTATTGTACATCATGAAGTTCAAATGGAGAAAATTAATAAAACGAAAAAGTGACCTGGAGACTTCGGGTTTACCGATTTCTGCCAATAACTAATCATTTCATTGGGCTTTAACAATGATGTCAATATAAAATTTCGCATCGCTGATATCAATAGTCTTTTAGTTAGAGTGCCTATAAGATCCCAATCACATATAAGCAAGAAAATAGTCAAAACGTGTTCAGAGGACCTCAAAAAGTTTATTACCGTTCAAATCTTGAAATCGGTTTTTTTCAAGAAAACAATACTTTCCACAATAGTATAGTGAAATTAATAAAAATCTATGTTGGTTGGTTGTTCCATGTCATCCTCTTAAAACGCGAATGGGTCGATCAAATATGTAGACATAAACATGAAATTTTCCGGAGTTAATCTCCTCGGATAATAACATGCTCATAGGAAGGAGAATTTCCGAAAAGCATCCAGGGTTTAACTCCGGACAATGATTTGCTATCTCCAAAAGATAACACGTCAAAATCTACAGTTTAACGTGCAGGCATATTTTTATGAGATTCAAATTACCAAGAACAGATTAAATGTGGCTGGAAAAATGCAGTAGCAGGGGGACAATGTCGAGCAGTTGGGTGTGATACCGTACTTGCTGCCGATTACATTATCGCGGGCTCAAATACCGCGTAATACCTAGTTTTTTTCGTTTTAACCAACATCATTATAATAATTTGTAGTATTATTATTTATTTTTTAACACTATTATATAATTATTTATTTTCTATTATATTAGGATATATTGACTTCATTAAAAACGACAAACAAAACCCTATTGGATGCTGATTTGATGTGAATTGCCGTCCAAAAGAACATAACTGTTAAATTCGTGCTATTCCTCACTTGAAGGGGAAGTCTGTATACACGTTATTGGATGTTAACTGTCGAAAAACCAAAAAAGGATTCATAAATCTTCACAGCAGCAAATAAAAGTAAAACCAAAGGAGAACGAATCAAAAATTCAATCACTAGCAAGAAATAACCTACATCCAAAGGCAGAGTATATCGGCAAAAAAAAGAACCACCAATGAAAACAAAGGTTGAAACCAGCAAAGAAATGTAGAACCAAAGGAACCAGAAAATCAAACACTAGCAATAACAAACCGACACCCAAAGGTAGATTATATTGGCAAATAAAAGAACAAACACCAAAAAAGGAGCTTAAAACCAGCAAATAGAGGTAAAACAAAAAAAGGACCAACCAAAACATCAAACTCTAGACACAACTAACCGACATCAATAGGTAGATTATATCGCCAAATAAAAGAACGAACACCAATAATAAAGACGCTTGAACCCAGCTAATGAAAGTAAAACCAAACGAGAATGAAGAAAAAATTGCAACAGTAGCGATAACTATCCGTCATACAAAGGTAGATGATATCGGCACAAACAACCATCAATAAATACGACGGTTGAGACCAGCATAGAAAAGTAAAACCAAAAAAGAACGAACAGGAAAATGAAACACTAGCAACACCTAAGCGACATCCAATGGTAGAAGTTATCGGCAAATAAAAGAGCAAACGCCAATAAAAAAGGTTGTTGAAACCAGCCAATAGAAGCATAAGAAAAGGAGAACGAACCAAACAATAAAATTTTAGCATCAACTAACCGACATAAAATGGTAGAAGATATCGGCAAATAAAAGTAAAACCATCAATATAAAAGACGGTTGTGACTAGCAAATAAAATAAAACAAAAGAAGAACGAACCAAAACATCAAACCCTGACAACAACTAACCGACATCCAAAGTTAGAATATATCGACAAATAAAAGAACAAACACCAATAAAAGAGGCAGTTGAAAATAGAAAATAAATGCAAAACCAATGAAGAACAAACCAAAAAATTCCACAATAGACATCCCTAAGGTAGAGTATATCGGAAAATAAAATAACAAACAGCAACAAAAAAACGCTTGAAACCAGCAAAAATAAAACCAATAGAGAACTAACAAAAATATCAAACCCTAAAAACAACCCAACTATATCCAATGTGGAAAATATCGTAGAAATGCAAATAAAGTGTGAAGTCAAAAGCTATCGTGAAACTACGTCGGCTAAATAGAGCAGAAGAAATTTTTCAACTAAACACCGACGCTAAGCATTCAGTCGTCAAGCAAACAATCAATAAACAAAATTCTTCTCAATTGTCAAGGGAGACATTATGTTACAGCGCAAACTCTTGAAAAGATATTTTTTGTTTAACATATATTCGCAAATTCCATTTTAAAATTATATTTTTAAATTGTCTTATAAATCAACTGTATTTCTTGACGTCGCCTTTTTTTCTAAAATATGTTGTTCCGTGAATTTTTATTTATTATTTATTTATTACCTCTATTAATTTATTATTTATTTATTTAGTATATTATGATTTATTTACTCAGAAATATCGATGCACAAACGCTCTCGGTAGCTATTTTGATGTAAATTGCCGTCCGAAAGAACATTACTGTTAAATTCGTGCAATTGGTCGCTTGAAGTAGAAGTGTGTATACAAGTTTTGGATAATAATTGTCAACAAACAAGTAAAGCATTCACAAGGCTTCACAAATACTTTTAAAAAACTGAATAAATTCCGTTATCATTTTACCAGATTTGGAGAACGTACAACTTATGTACTCACATCCAATTTGATAAATATTATGGCGTAGTGACGATCATAGTTGAGTTTTAAGAGAAAGACGTTTCGTGTTTTTGCAAACCGTAGTTTGTAACTTTTCGCTTTCGAATTCGGATTCCTTCCGTGAATGCTATTAGCCACGCTCGAGAGGAAGTTAAGGTGAACGCCAGCGATGTATGATGATAGGCTGTCCCTAACGCCCAATGGATGTAATCAAAAGAGAACGTACCAAAAAATCAAACAATAGCAACAACTCAACGATATTCAAAGGTAGAAGTTGTCGGCCAAAAATAAAAAAACAACCTATAAACACGGCAGTGAAATTGTTGAATATTTCATAATTTAGTGACCTAACTGAAATGACAAAAATAATAAATTGTTCTTTTCCTAACATCAAATCAACCGCCCATATAGAACCACTGTATAAGCATAGTTAGCTGAGGAATTGCTAAACTACAACGCGACACTTTAAAATTTTTTATTTAAATATGTTCAAATTAAAATCATTTAAAACAGTATTTCCTATCTTAAATAGTGAAAAAAAGGAATATGATATTTAATGTGAGGGCTTTTAGAATAATGTAGGAACAACTGATCTCAAAGTTCTATAATTATAAAAGATTTCATCTAAAGTAAAAATAGAGGCAAGTGAACAGTTCCAAAGAATTAAATTATCTAAAGTAGTTTTCGAATGAATTTTCAATGTAAACTATTCCGAGAAGACCGCTTTAATGATTATTAATAGCAAAGCAATACGAATGTGATTATAATTTAACAATAATAAAATACATGTATCGTATAAGGCAATATTATAAGAGGAACGATAAGAATTTAATAATAATAATAAAAAATGTAAGCGAAGGAAATTCTCCAAAGCCAGTCAAACTGATAAAACCCGGTTAAAAGGCAGGATAAAACCGGACAAATACCCAATACGTATTTCGGCTACAAAGTAACCATCATCAGGGGATAAAAAAGGGGGGAAGGGGGACTTGAGAGAGGGCGACTGAAACCAAGACCAAGAGTGGCACGCTCTCAAATGGATGTCCAGGGCTGTGTCTGTGTATTTATACCTGGTAGGTGGGTAGGGGAGGAAGAAAAAGGGGGGGGACCTAGATGACCTAGGGGATGGGAGAAAAAGGGGGGGAGGTCAGTTTAAAAAGAACGCTGTTTATTACACCTAACTCGTTATTCATCAGGGTGTGTCTGTATTTATGAATGTGTTAGCTTTCTGTTGCGTCGAGTTTGGTATTTGGGACTTGTTTAAGCAGTTTGAGGTTATTTGTGTCTAATGGGTGGTTATATTCCAAAATGTGTTTCGCGACGGCCGATTTTTCAAAGCGTCCATGTCTGTAGTGCGCTAAATGTTCTTTAAATCTGATGGAGATATTTCTTTTCGTTTGGCCAATGTAAGCCATGTCGCATGTGGGGCACAACACTTGATATATGCCGGATTTTTCTAATGTGGGTATTTTGTCTTTACGGTTCCCTAATAAATTTTTAATGTTATTTGTATTGTGAAACGTTAATGTATAATTTGCGTTATGAAAAATTTTTGTTAGCCCTTTGTTTAGGGTTGGATGGAAGGGGAGTGTAATAAATTTTTTCTTCCTATCGTCACTTAGAGCAAGCGTAGTACTTGTCTTCTTGTCTAATATTTTGGATTGCCTGTTAATAACGTTGTCTATCAATTCGTGTGTGTACCCGTTTTCCAGGGCCGCGTTTTTAATATATTTGACTTCTTTGTCGAAACGTTTTTTATTTAGCGGTGTCGTCAATAGTCTATGTACCATATGGTTGAAAGCCGCGATCTTTTGTTTGTAAGGGTGATTGGAGTCTTTCTTAATATAATTATTGGTATGGGTTGGTTTCCTGTACACGTCAAATTCTAGTCGTCCATTATTATTAATGATCAAAATGTCAAGAAAAGGTAAAGACTTATTTTCTTCGATTTCGAAGGTGAAGTTGATAGAGTTGTGAAATGAGTTGAGTTCTTCGACGAAGGTGTTAATGTTATAGAGTTTTGTGTGAAAAATGGCAAAAATGTCATCTACGTTCCAGCACCATGTGTTGGGGAAATAGTTTAACGTATTTTTACAGCGTTGCTCAAAAGAATAAAGAAAAATATTTTCTATAAGTGGTGAGAGAGGATTGCCCATTGATGTTCCATTAATTTGTTTATAGAACTTATTGTTAAAAACGAAGTAATTTTGTTCCATGCATAAGTTTGTCAATGTGAGAATTTCTAGAATTTTGTTTTCCTCAACTTGTTTACTTAGTAGGCAGTCCTGGAGGTTTTCGAGCGCGACGTCAATGGGAACACTGGGGAAGAGTTTTTCTACGTCAAATGACACCAGTATTTCATCTTTGTGTATTTTTTTGTTTCTAATATGTTCCAAGAAATTTTGGGTGTTTTTAACGCCGTATGTTTTTTCAATGCCTATACATTTTAATTCCTTAGTGAGGCATTTGGCGATTTTATAAGAGGGTGAGTTGATGGCCGAAACTATAGGTCTCATTTTGTTTCCTGGTTTATGTATTTTGGGAAGGCAGTAAAGTCTTGGAATGGTGGGATTCGCTATTTTCAGAGCGAACGCTAGTTTTTTGTCAAATGTGTGTTTGCAACGGTTAACAGTTTCTTTGACTTGTGTCGCGAGTTTTTAATGGGATTTTTGGAGATCTGGATGTAGGGGCCTGTTTCAATAGTATTTAATGTTCTTTCAAGGTAGTCCGCTTTGTTTAGAATGACTGTGGTGTTGCCCTTATCAGATTTGGTGTAGACGCAGTCTTTCTTCTTTAAGTTTTGAATGATTTTATAGTCTTATTTATCTAAAGGTTCTTATTTGGCAAATTGTTCATGTTCCGCTCAATGGCGATTTTACTAGCGGTTCTTATATACTGATTGGTCGTGTCGTTACTATCCTTTATACCACATTCTATATCAATAATCAGGTCGTCAATTGGTGGTTTTTTGGCATGTAATTTTTTGAGTTCTTTCGGCTGGAGAGCAATCTGATCTCGTCATGGGTGAAGTGAACGTTGGAAATATTTTTAACGAAATTAATCTTATCTGGAGACCCGGTAGGACTAAGCTTCTGAAGAGATTTAATTTTCGAATTTATGCCTCTGAGTTTGGTTTGAATTTTATGTTGGTTAACCTCTTTCAACTTTTGAAAGTATTCATTAAAGAAATGATACTCAATGTTATTAAAAATTTTTGTGATAGCGAGGTGTAGGTTGCATGCTTGAAATTCTAGTTGACTACGTTTAGCGTATTTGGCACGAATTTCTAAATTGAGCCAATGTTGACGTGCTGTTTCTATTGCTTTTGAAGCGTGAGGGTTATTAGGGGGACCGTTAATTTTGATAAATTTGGGGAATAAATGCAAAGATTTGCACTTTTTAAGAAAGTGTATGTCAATAGATAAAGGGATGATTTTAAATTTTAAGGCATGTAATTTGTTGAGTTCTTCCGGCTGGAGAGCCATAATTAGTTAAGTAAAAGAGAGCGAGCTACACTGGAAAATATATAAAATGTAAGCGAAGGAAATTCTCCAAAGCCAGTCAAACTGATAAAACCCGGTTAAAAGGCCGGATAAAAACAAATGAACCCGGATAAAAAACGGATAAAAACCCAATACGTATTTTGGCTACAAATTAACCATCATCAGGAATTAAAAAAGGGAGGAAGGGGGACTTGAGGGAGGGCGACTTTTAACCGGGTTTTATGGTGAGGTGTGTGCGTATATATAATATATATATATTTATATACACACATGAGGGTGAATGAAAACGTTTCCGGAATGTTTCAGTAACATATTTCCTGAATTCCAAATAATAACAACAAATTTTTGCCTAAAACAAGCAATATTTTAGCCATAACAATTCAATATTTCGTAACAATTTATTCATTTGTAATAATATAAAAGCAGTTTTCAAACCAATTAATTCATGAGTATGGGTAATTTAAAGTTTGAGACTCGAGTAAATATAATGTTTATGACAAAACTTAGTTGGAAATCGAATGCCATTATTCAGGCTTTGCAGAAAGTTCACGGGGATGATGAATCTAAGAAAACTGCAGTTTATGAATGAATTAAATGGTTTAAGCTTGGACGAGAAGACATTAAAGATGATTATCGAAGTGGAAGACCATCAACGTCGATCAACGAAGAAACCGTGGTCGCCGCCCAATCAATTGTGGAAGAAGATAGATGAGTTTCAGTGCAAATGATAGCCAAATGTTTAGACTTCTCATATGGCTCAGCTCATTCAATACTCAAAGATAGTTTAGGATTAAGCATGCTTTCTGCTAGATGGGTACCGAAAGCGTTGCGCCCTGAACACAAGACTCAGAGAGTTGACCATGCAGTTGAGTTCCTCAACCGATTTGATGCAGGCCCAGAAGATTTTGTTTCGCCGAATAGAGACTGGTGATTAAACATGGATCTACCAGTACGATCCGGAAAGCAAAATTCAATCTAAACAATGGTTACCAAGGGGGTCAAGTGGACCAAAAAATTTCAAAGGCAAACAATCAATCAAGAAGGTTATGGCAATTGTTTTTTGGGATAATGAAGGTGTAATTTACACATATTAATTTTGTCCTCGACACGAATAAAATTTTAATCTATACCTTACAGATCAGATAAGAGCGATTTAGCCTTTTCAACATGCTGTTAACGTCACATTTGCACTTAGTGCGTTGTAACATAGTAACATGCCTTCCGCCCCTCGCACAACCTCTCTAGGTGCATGCGCCTTTCCCCTACAACCTCCCCTTCATCTCTCCCCCTCTCTTCCTCCCCATCTCCACGACGGCTTTCCACATTGGAATAGTTCTGCGCGAAATTTACATCCCACGAATCCTTGTGGGAGGGTTTATGTGTTGTATTTGAAAGTTCTTAAATTATTTTATAACAATGTTAAAAAAGTTTTTGTATTATATACTGTTGCATTGTTCTTTGTTGTGTTGTTAATAGAAAATTCGCAAATGTTTAAACAAACATTTAATGTTTATGTACTTCTGAATGTGCAACAAATCTGACGTTGGTAATAGTAGACATCTAAAAATAACCGAATTTATCTTTCGCAGGATATGTCCTCAAAGACCTTAAAAAATTCAGCAATTTTAATTTCCACATATGACATCATGAAATGAATATCAATAGTAATTGAATATTTGTTTAGTTTTGTTACCGTCGTTCAAACAGCGTCGAAAATTCTTGAACATAATCAGTACCAACTAGCGGAAGAAAGCTCTACTAATGAGCATTACATCTGATTCTATCGGACGTCAAGTTCGCGGAAACTAGTACAAGCATACTAGTAAAAGCATATCTTCGCGCCTTGAAAAAACATTCATTTTTCAGACAGATATTTCATCATTGCAAATATTTTCTTAAGTAAAAACATTCCACATCCGCAGCGATTTTTGTTTTTCCCTTATGTCAAAATAATGGGTTAAAACAATCCCCATACTTTGAAATTTTAAGAATTTTATACTTTCTCCATTATGGGGTACTAATGGTTCACAATTCTGCCAATTTTTGAAGTTTGATCACTTTTAGAAGTGAAATAATATTTTTCTAATTGTTTAAATTTAAATAATTTTTAACGGCCGCAGAAAGAACTTCATGAATACACTGAAATATTTAATCGGTTACATAGACTAAAATCTAAGTAGTTTTAAAATTTCAGCCCTCTAACTTGCCCCGTAGTGTCTAAACATTTACCTATTTTTTAAATTTTAAGAATTTTTAACTGCCAAAGAAATAAAAATATCAAAATTTTTATAATTGCTATTTCTTTTTTTTATAAATCCTACCTCTAAAAAATTTTCTGCTCCGTAGCACATTCGGATGTACATAAACCTTGAAAATTTGTTTAAATAATTGCCTCCTATATGTTATATATATATATATATATATATATATATATATATATATATATATATATATATTTATATATATATAAATGATTCAAACAAAGTTGCAGTAAATTGTATTTCCTACAGCTTTTATTACAGTATATTTTTCCATTTATCAAATATTAAAGCAAATATTTCAAAATAACGGATAAGTGACGAGAGTAAACACCCACTTTCGAGTAAACGATTTTTACTAAGAACTAATCAGATCTTGCGACTTTCAAAATCATGCTAAATATAAAATTTGGCGTTAACCTGATTATTGGTTTTTGAGTTAGAGCACCCACAAAATAACTGTCACATACTCGTGTCAAAGTCAATTTGTTTTTATTTTCTGATAAGCCATACATATTTCATTTCCATACCCTTTACATTTCAATTGATTTACACATGGCCAGATCGGAAAATACCCTGTTTAGGCAAAAGCCCTCTTCAGGGTAAATTCAGGTGCAGATAGTTCAATTGTATTCGTTTAACCAGTAGTATTTCAATCTTATTGCTTTCTCTGGGGGTGGCTTTTGCCTGGCATTCGCTCGAGACGGAAGGGAAACCCGGCAAAACCTTCCGTACGCAGACGGAATGACTAGATGGTCACTATCGCATTACCACTTGCTCACAGCACCAGTTTTTCACAAAGTTCTTAGTAAATATAACAAATACAAATAAATATATAACAAATAACATTTTGTAATGTGTAACAGATAAATTGAATATAGCAAAAAATAACAAGGTTCAAATAGGTTTAAATTTATATAACTACAAGTAATAAATAAATATGCTTTTGTTGGACTAGCGCTGTCTATTTCTTTTTCTTCTTTGGCGGCAGCAGGGGCAATCCGTCCTGAGGGCACAGGTGGGGGGAAATAGGGACATTGGTGCTGGGTAGAGGGGAGGGGCGTCTGGGCAATAGAGCGATAGCGTCACCTCTATTATCCTGCCGGGGTGGGGCGCTGGTGTTTGGGGTGGGTTGGGAGGATAATGGGTAGGGGAGCGAGGATTTGCTGGAAGAGGTGGGGGATGTGTGCCCTTATTCTTTCGGCCGCTCTGCAGCGGAGTCTCGCCATTCGGTGTAGGACCGGTTCTATTTCGGCCCGCGTGCGTACCTCGGCTGTGGGTGTGCGGATCGGAGGCCTCATGATGTTGCGGAGGATGACTCTCTCGATGGCTGCCAGCCTCGAGATGTTTTCTTTTGATAGCGGCGTGATGGCAGGGGCGCCATACTCGATGACGGGTCTGATGAATGATTTGTACAATTGTATGGCCGTCTCCTCGGAGACGTCTTTTCTTCCCGCTCATACGGCTCGGATAAGGTTGCTGCGCCTGGTTATGGTGGATATCAAGTTTCTCAGATGGGTGGCGAACGTCAGGTGGCGATCGAGGGTAACACCGAGGCATTTCCCCTCTTTCTGAAGGCCGACACTTTTCCCCCAAAGGGTGACGGAAATCGGTTGCTCGGATCGGACCTCCTTGTTCCCCCCCTTCGTGAGTGAAGGTTATCAGGATCGATTTTTCTGGGATTGGCCGAAGGCGCCACTTTCTCATTCACTCCTCGAGCCGCCGGAAGTCCTTTTGTAGATAACGTGCTGCGGTGTCAGATTTGCGTGTCGTGGCCCACAGCGCCGAGTCGTCTGCGTACTGCGCGAGGGTCACCTGTGGAAGAGCGGGAGAAGACATGTCAGCGCAATACAGAATTAAAAGGAGCGTAGTTAATACCGTTCCTTGGGGCACGCCGGATTTAATGCGGAAGGGATTGGACAGGGTGACACCTACTTGTCTCTTTCATGTCGGTCGGAGATAAAGGAGTGGGATGTCGGGAATTAGGGAGATTTTTAGGGATAGCCCGTCATTCCAGAGTTTGTCGAATGCCCTTTCGATCTCCATGAAGATCGCGGCCGTGCACCCTCTTTTGTTGTTTTCTTCTGCCGCCGTGTTGGTGAGCAGCGTCAGTGCGTCCGTGGTTGTCCTGTGCGCTCGGAATCCGTACTGATGGTCTGGGAGGATGCCGCCTGCGTCTAGGATTCTTCGTGCTGGCTATGGCTTCTTTCAGGTCGTCGTCGATGATTCCTTCCTCGGTTTCCTCGCTGATATCTGTGGGGATTAAGTTAAGTATAATGTTCTGCATTATCTATATGGATTCTCTGTGAAATTTCTCGTCGAACCTTGGATCGTCGGTCGGCGTGTGTATTTCTTCCAGCACGCGTAAGAATTCCTCCGCTTTTTTTCCTCCGTGCCGAGGCTTTTCCCGTCGTGAACTAGGTGGGAATCTTCTTGTCGTATATCTCCCGAGAAGCCTTAGAATCGGTCCTAGATCGTTTTCCTTTCCCTGAAATCTAGACACATGCAAGTTTTCTGCAATAAATCGTATTTATAATCAAGTACCTTTCATTAGATGATGGCCAGGTTCCTGTTCCAAACGGTTTATAATGCTGGGTCCTCTTTTCGAATTATGGGTAAATCCTCCAGTTTTCTTGATGAGGTCGACGACGTACTTAAGCAGAGGCGATTTTTACGTCGATTTTCTTCCTTGGGGTGATTTCGTCAGCAGCCTGTTAAATAATATTGTTTAATGTATCTATTGCATTGTCTACCTCAGTGGTTGTCTTAGGTCTCTCTGCAGGGAGTAATCCTTCGGCGATGATTTCTTCGAACATTGCAAAGGTTGGTTTTTGCTCAATCCTTATTGTTTATCGTCCGTCTCTATCTTTTGGCGGATCCTCCGTTGGCGATGGGGTAGATGAGTGGCAGGTGGTCCGACGTGATTGTATCCTCGGCTTTGACGACCCCGACAAATTGGGCGTGACAGCTCGCGTGCAATCTGGCGTGCCAGCTCGCGTGCCAGCTCGCATGCCAGTTTGTGAGCCAGCTCGCGTCCCGGCTTGCGTGCCAGGTCGCATACAAGCTCGCGTGCCAGCTCGCGTGCAAGCTCGCGTGCCAGCTCGCGTGCAAACTCGCGTGCCAGCTCGCGTGCAAGCTCGCGTGCCAGCTCGCGTGCCAGCTCGCGTGCCAGCTCGCGTGCCAGCTCGCGTGCAAGCTCGCGTGCCAGCTCGCGTGCCAGCATGCGTGCCAGCGTGAGTGCCAGCGTGCGTGCCAGCGTTCGTGCCAGCGTGCGTGCCAGCGTCCGTGCCAGCGTGCGTGCCAGCGTGCGTGCCAGCGTGCGTGCCAGGGAGCGTGCCAGCGTGCGTGGCAGCGTGCGTGGCAGCGTGCGTGCCAGTGTGCGTGGCAGCGTGTGTGCCAGCGTGCGTGGCAGCTTGCGTGGCAGCGTGCGTGGCAGCGTGCGTGGCAGCGTGCGTGCCAGCGTGCGTGCCAGCGAGCGTGCCAGCGTGCGTGCCAGCGTGCGTGGCAGCGTGCGTGGCAGCGTGCGTGGCAGCGTGCGTGGCAGCGTGCGTGGCAGCGTGCGTGGCAGCGTGCGTGTCGGCGTGCGTGCCAGCTTGCGTGCCACCGTGCATGCGTAGATTGGAGCGTGAAATCATTCAACAATTGACCTACGCCAAAAAGAAAAGAAAGTTGGCGAGGGTAGTAACAACATCGGAGAGAAGGATCGAGGGGATGAGAGTAAATGGTTGTGTTCGCAAACGCATAATCTTTACGATCATAATTTTTCTAAACTTTTTCGAATTATTTAGGCGCAAATATTATGAGCATATCGCCTTTTTTCGAATTACGAATTATCAAGGTTTTCGAATTATCCAGGTATGAAGTTTGTTTATTGGGTCTTAAAATAAAAGAAATTTCGAATTATACAGAAATTTTGAACTAAAGAAATTCTAATAATCTAGGTTTTACTGTACTTGTACATACTTGTACATACGCAGATGCACCATCACATAAAATCCAAATTTTTATCCCCGTATTATACTGATAGAAGGGGCATTTTCCTAGACGCTTCCAACTGTTCATCTATAGATACATTTTCATCTTGGATGTATAATTTCTGCAAATTTTCCACCCAAAAATCACAAACATCGCGTATGGGTGCCAGTCTGTCACCTTTCCGGTGCTCTTTTCTGCCATCTCTATTGTCAAATATTAAAACTCCTGTAATTTTATAAAATCTTTCAAGAGACATGACGGCACTAAAAATCGGCCTACCATGTACTTCGTCCCGCAAACTTTTCAGTGATCCGTTATGAGATCTGTAAACGCCAGCCAATACCAAAAGTCCAATATATGGCTCTATGTGAGCATAGTCCTCATCTTTCCAAGCTTTTCCATTGACACGCCTATCTTCTATATTGGCCATTGTTATAATTTTTTTAGTGATAATTATCATGCCAAAAGATGATATTTGGGTGGTTATGCGACTTGTGTGATATCTTGTTAGTCCTAGAGAAAATTCTATTACGTTATGAGACGACTTGATTTACAAATCCATGCAATCCATTTTATCTTTTGAGATCATCAAGACGAATCGTCTAAAATAAGGCCATGCTTACTTTCAGAATATTCCGTCGAATATCCTTCATAATCCTCGTTATCTTCTAATTCTGATACATTTTTACTTAAATATTTATCATGCAAATATTCATTATCAGAATCACAAAATAGATCCATTGTTAGGGTCTAAAATATGAAAGTTTTAGGAAAACAATAATAATATTTTCACGTGAAAATAGGAATTAGAAATTACAAAGCAATATAGTTAAAATATTACCTAAATTTAGCTATAATTTCACAGTTCAAATAAGTTTTCAATCTCACACCGAGAATTCAAAACTGATAGATTGTTATTGGAACGCTTTAATTTGTATTGTGAGTCATTTTATGGCAAACGACAAACGTGTCACCAACAGAAGGAGCGTAATTCATTGATTTCCAAGAAATCCATATATTTTGTTTAACTTCCTGTTCATCGATTTAGTACTATATACGACAAAATTCTGATATGGCCATCACATGACTTTCTCCATACTTGTAATATTTCTAAAACATCCAAATAGATTAATTGATAATAAATATTTCCAATTCCAAGACTTAACAAAGAACCGAAATAAACTCAAATGGTAGCATTCTGATACTTGATTTTAGCCACGAATATCCAATAATTAAGATAAGAACAAGAAATCCAAACCAGGACTAATGCAGGCAAGTTTCCCAAAGTTCACGTACTGAATTGATTACTCATATATTCACAGGAAATGTTTCAGTATGTGCTAGTCATTCCAAGAAATTCTCATACCATAAATACGACTTGTAGCTCTTAGTTTATCTATGATAGCTGAAAATTGTAAAACAAATCAAGAGAGCATTATCAGTATCAAGAATAAGGTCAGGCTCAACCGTGTGGAATTCTGAATTGTGCCACGCTCTTCATTGGTTGGAATGGTCAATTTTTTATGACAGTGTCAGACAACGTGTAAGTGAGATTGGTTTTGCCAAGCTCTCTACCCATAGTAAAAAACTGGCTGCTCTTTCCTCGAAATCAGTGCAGTGTAGTGATTCCAGTCCTTCTAAACTCAGTGACCACAAGTTCCACCCACCAATTTAACCAATTGTGTCTCTATTTTGATCGAGTTTAACTTAGACCTGAAATTCGCCCCTAGCCTCCATTTATCTACACGTGTGTTGAAGAATCTAGTCGTCCATTGTGATTTGGCACTACCAGAAGAATCTCATTCGTTTAAGCACGTTTTTGCTTGTAAAATTTCTTCCTTCCTCAATGTTCCTCGACCCAGGCCACTATCCCGCTCTCACTCTCCCGCCTTACTTTCAAGTTTTAAAACAATTTTATTGTCCAAAAGGCTGATCTGTAATAAAAGTACGAACCCCAATTAAAACGGCGGGTAAAACCAGCTAAGATAACTAAAAGCAAAGGAAAACGAACCAAAACATCGAATACTATAACAACTAACCAAAATTAAAAGGCAGAAAATATCGGTATCTAAAAGAACAAACACAAATAAAAAGGCGGTTGAAAGCAGCAAATAATGTAAAACCAAAGGAGAACGAACCACAAATTCAAACACTAGCAATTACTAACCGACATCTAAAAGTAGATTATATCGGCAAATTAAAGAACAAAACCCAATAAAAAGACGCTTGAAACAGGCAAATAGATGCAGGTAAAACCAAATGAGAAAGTACTAACAAATTAAACATTACCAACAACAAACCGACATCCAAAATTAGAATATATCTACAAATAAATGAGAAACACTAATAATAGAGACGGGTGAAACCAGCAATGGAAATAAAAACCTAAGAAAACGAACAATAAAGGGCCACAATAGCATCAACTAACCGCCAACTAAAGGTAGAAGATATCGGTACATGAAAGAACGATCACCAATAAAAAAGGCGGTTGAAAACAGCAAATAAAAGTAAAACAAAGGAGACCGAAACAAAAAATCAAATACAAGGGACAACTAACCGATATCCAATGGGAGATGGAGTCCCTGCAGACTGCTATTATTACGAATAAATTAAAATTTCTCCAAAATTACAGGTTTTACGAAAATTTGTTTTGTACAAAAGTGGTAGAGTATATTATCGTCTACAACATTGGTGCTTAAGAATATTACTTATAATGATGTCAAAGTAAATATTTGAAAAAACTCGAACAAATCATAACATTTTCCAAACGTTGAGTTCTAGGAAAAAGGTTTCAAACGTACATTCTACAAAAAAACTTTATCCACAATTTTTAAATAAAATGTTATTGTACATCATGAAGTTTTAATGGAGAAAATTAATAAAACGAAAAAGTGACCTGGAGACTTCGGGTTTACCGATTTGTGCCAATAACTAATCATTTCATTGGGCTTTAACAACGATGTAAATATAAAATTTCGCATCGCTGATATCAATAGTCTTTTAGTTAGAGTGCCTATAAGATCCCAATCACATATAAGCAAGAAAATAGTCAAAACGTGTTCAGAGGACCTAAAAAGGTTTATTACCATTCAAATCTTGAAATCGATTTTTTTTCAAGAAAACAATACTTTCCACAATAGTATAGTGAAATTAATAAAAATCTATGTTGGTTGGTTGTTCCATGTCATCCTCTTAAAACGCGAATGGCTCGATCAAATATGTAGATATGAACATGAAATTTTCCGGAGTTAATCTCCTCGGATAATAACATGCTCATAGGAAGGAGAATTTCCGAAAAGCATCCAGGGTTAAACTCCGGACAATGATTTGCTATCTCCAAAAGATAACACGTCAAAATCTACAGTTTAACGTGCAGGCATATTTTTATGAGATTCAAATTACCAAGAACAGATTAAATGTGGCTGGAAAAATGCAGTAGCAGGGGGACAATGTCGAGCAGGTGGGTGTGATACCGTACCTGCTGCCGATGACTATATCGCGGGCTCAAATACTGCGTAATACCTAGTTTTTTTCGTTTTAACCAACATCATTATATTAATTTGTAGTATTATTATTTATTTTTTAACACTATTATATAATTGTTTATTTTCTATTATATTAGGATATATTGACTTCATTAAAAACGACAAACAAAACCCTATTGGAAGCTGATTTGATGTGAATTGCCGTCCAAAAGAACATAACTGTTAAATTCGTGCTATTCCTCACTTGAAGGGGAAGTCTGTATACACGTTATTGGATGTTAACTGTCGAAAAATCAAAAAAGGATTCATAAATCTTCACAGCAGCAAATAAAAGTAAAACCAAAGGAGAACGAATCAAAAATTCAATCACTAGCAAGAACTAACCTACATCCAAAGGCAGAGTATATCGGCAAAAAAAGAACCACCAATGAAAACAACGGTTGAAACCAGCAAAGAAATGTAGAACCAAAGGAACCAGAAAATCAAACACTAGCAATAACAAACCGACACCCAAAGGTAGATTATATTGGCAAATAAAAGAACAAACACCAAAAAAGGAGCTTAAAACCAGCAAATAGAATTAAAACAAAAAAAGGACCAACCAAAACATCAAACTCTAGACACAACTAACAAAGGTAGATTATATCGCCAAATAAAAGAACGAACACCAATAATAAAGACGCTTGAACCCAGCTAATGAAAGTAAAACCAAACGAGAATGAAGAAAAAATTGCAACAGTAGCGATAACTATCCGACATACAAAGGTAGATGATATCGGCACAAACAACCATCAATAAATACGACGGTTGAGACCAGCATAGAAAAGTAAAACCAAAAAAGAACGAACAGGAAAATGAAACACTAGCAACACCTAAGCGACATCCAATGGTAGAAGTTATCGGCAAATAAAAGAGCAAACGCCAATAAAAAAGGTTGTTGAAACCAGCCAATAGAAGCATAAGAAAAGGAGAAAGAACAAAAACATCAAGCACCAGCAACAACCAACCGACATCCAAAGGTAGATGAAATCCGCAAAAAAATTAATAAAAACTACGTTTGAAACCCTCAAAGAAAAGTATGACCATATGTGAACGAACCAGAAAATCAAACACCAGCAACAACTAAGGGACATCAAAATGTAGAAGGCATCGGCAACTGAAAGAACAAACACAAATAACAAAGGCGGTAAAAACCAGCAAATAAAGTAAAACCAAAGGATAACGAACCAAAATCTGCCTAAATAGCAACAATAAACGATCACAAAAGGTAGAATATTTCGGCTAATAAAAGACCAAACACCAATAAAAAGGCTCTTGAAACCAGCAAACTGAGGTATAACCAAAGGAGAACGAACCAAAATATCAAACATTAGTAACAGAACAACCGACATTACAAAGTAGAATATATCTGCAAATCAAAGTACAAACACCAATAAGAAGGCGATTGGAACCAGCACATAGAAGTACAACCAAAGCAGAAAGAACCAAAAAATCAAACAGTAGCAACAGCTAACCGATATCCAGAGGGATATGGTATCGGAATAAAAACCGTCCATTATAACGATGGTTGAAAACAGCAAAGAAAATAAAACCAAAGGAAAACGAACCAGAAAATCAAACACTTGCTACAACTAACCGACATCCAAAGTTAGAACATATCGGCGAATAAAAGAACCAACACCAATAAAAAAGGCAGATGAAACCAGAAATAAATGTAAAACCATAGATGAGCAAACCAAAAAATGCCACAAGAGACAAAACTAACCGACACCCCAAGGGCAAATATTTCGGCAAATAAAAGAACAAACACCAATAAAAAAGGCAGTTTTAACAAGAAAATAAAAGTAAAACCAAAGGAGAACGAACCAAAAAATCAAACATTAGCATCAACTAATCGACATCCAAAAGTAAAAGCTATTGGCCTATAAAAAAACAGCAATTAATAAGAACGACGGTTGTGACTAGCAAAGAAAAGTAAAACAAAAGATGAACGAACCAAAATATCAAACCCTGACAACAACTAACCGGCATTCAAAGTTTGAATATATCGACAAATAAAAGAACAAACACCATTAAAAGAAACAGTTGAAACCAGAAAATACATTAAAACCAAAGTAGAACAAACCAAAAAATGCCACGATAGCATCAACTAACCGAAATCAAAACGACGGTTGTAACCAGCATAGAATAGTAGAACCAAAGGTGAACGAACCAAAAAATCAAACACAGCTAACCGACATCCAAAGGTAGAAGGACATCGGTAAATAAAAGATCAACTACCAATAAAAACTGCGGGTGAAACCAGAGAAGAGTAAACCCAAAGGAGCACAAACCAAAAAATCAAACACTAGCTACAACTAACCATCATCCAAATTTCGAAGTTATCGCAAAATAAAAAAACACATATATAAACCAGTATAAAAAAGTAAAACCAAAGGAGAACGAACCAGAAAATCAAACACTTACAACAAACAGCTTACCAATATCTAAAGGTAGATCATATCAGCAAATAAAAGATCAACCATAAAAAAAACGGCGGTTGAAACAAGCAAAGTACACTTCAAGGAGAACTAACCAAAAATCATATACTAGCAACAACTAGCCAACATCCAAATGTAGAAGTAATCGGAAAATAAAAAAACAACCACCAGTAAAATTGGCGGTTGAAACCAGTAAAAAAAAGTAAAACCAAAGTAGAACGAAGCAAAAGATCAAACAATAGAATTTACTAACCGAATGCCAAAAGTAGAGGATATCGCCAAATAAAAGAACCTACCAACAATAAAAACGACGGTTGTAACCAGCGAAGTAAAGTAAAACAAAAAGAGAACGAAGTAAAAATCAAACACTGCCAATAACAAACCGACATCCTAAGGTAAAAGTTATCAGGAAATAAAAGAACTAACACCAATAAAAAAGGCAGTTGACCCCAGCAAATAAAATAAAACCAAGGGAGAACAAACAATAAATGCCACTATAGCAACAACTAACCGACATCCAAAGATAGAACATATCGGCAATAAAAGAATCAACAACAATAAAAAAGGCAGTTGAAACCAGAAATAAATGTAAAACCAAACAAGAACAAACCAAAAAATGCCACAATAGACACAACTAAATGACATCCCAAGGGAAAATATATCGGCAAAAAAAAGAACAAACACCAATAAAAAGGCAGTTGAATCAAAAAAATAAAAGCAAAACCAAAGGAGAACGAACCAAACAATAAAATTTTAGCATCAACTAACCGACATAAAATGGTAGAAGATATCGGCAAATAAAAGTACAACCATCAATAAAAAAGACGGTTGTGACTAGCAAATAAAATAAAACAAAAGAAGAACGAACCAAAATATCAAACACTAGCAACAACTAACCGACATCCAAAGTTAGAACATATCGGCGATTAAAAGAACCAACACCAATAAAAAAGGCAGATGAAACCAGAAATAAATGTCAAACCAAAGATGAGTAAACCAAAAAATGCCGCAAGAGACAAAACTAACCGACACCCCAAGGGCAAATATTTCGGCAAATAAAAGTACAAACACCAATAAAAAAGGCAGTTTTAACAAGAAAATAAAAGTAAAAACCAAAGGAGAACGAACCAAAAAATCAAACATTAGCATCAACTAATCGACATCCAAAAGTAAAAGCTATTGGCTTATAAAAAAACAGCCATTAATAAGAACGACGGTTGTGACTAGCAAAGAAAAGTAAAACAAATGATGAACGAACCAAAATATCAAACCCTGACAACAACTAAACGACATCCAAAGTTAGAATATATCGACAAATAAAAGAACAAACACCAATAAAAGAGGCAGTTGAAATTAGAAAATAAATGCAAAACCAATGAAGAACAAACCAAAAAATGCCACAATAGACATCACTAAGGTAGAGTATATCGGAAAATAAAATAACAAACAGCAACAAAAAAACGCTTGAAACCAGCAAAAATAAAACCATTAGAGAACTAACAAAAATATCAAACCCCTAAAAACAACCCAACTATATCCAATGTGGAAAATATCGTAGAAATGCAAATAAAGTGTGAAGTCACAAGCTATCGAGAAACCACGTCTTCTAAATAGAGCAGAAGAAATTTTTCAACTAAACACCGACGCTAAGCATTCAGTTGTCAAGCAAACAATCAATAAACAAAATTGTTCTCTATTGTCAAGGGAGACATATAGTTACAGCGCAAACTCTTGAAAAGATATTTTTTGTTTAACATATATTCGCAAATTCCATTTTAAAATTATATTTTTATATTGTCTTATAAATCAACTGTATTTCTTGACGTCGCCATTTTTTCTGAAATATGTTGTTCCGTGAATTTTTATTTATTATTTATTTATTACCTCTATTAATTTATTATTTATTTATTTAGTATATTATGATTTATTTACTTCATTAATATCGATGCAAAAAGGCTCTCGGTAGCTATTTTGATGTAAATTGCCGTCCGAAAGAACATAACTGTTAAATTCGTGCAATTGGTCGCTTGAAGTAGAAGTGTGTATACAAGTTTTGGATGATAATTGTCAACAAACAAGTAAAGCATTCACAAGGCTTCACAAATATTTAAAAAAAACTGAATAAATTCCGTTATCATTTTACCAGATTTGGAGAACGTACAACTTATGTACTCACATCCAATTTGATAAATATTATGGCGTAGTGACGATCATAGTTGAGTTTTAAGAGAAAGACGTTTCGTGTTTTTGCAAACCGTAGTTTGTAACTTTTCGCTTTCGAATTCGGATTCCTTCCGTGAATGCTATTAGCCACGCACGAGAGGAAAAGTTTCAGTATGTGTTAGTCATTCCAAGAAATTCTCATACCATAAATACGACTTGTAGCTCTTAGTTTATCTATGATAGCTGAAAATTGTAAAACAAATCAATAGAGCATTATCAGTATCAAGAATAAGGTCAGGCTCAACCGTGTGGAATTCTGAATTGTGCCACGCTCTTCATTGGCTGGAATGGTCAACTTTTGATGACAGTGTCAGACAACGTGTAAGTGAGATAGTGACCACAAGTTCCACCAATTGTGTTTCTATTTTGAACGAGTTTAACTTAGGCCTGAAATTCGCCCCTAGCCTCGATTTATCTACACGTGTGTTGAAGAATCTAGTCGTCCATTGTGATTTGGCACTACAAAAAAAATCTCATTCGTTTAAGCACGTTTTTGCTTGTAAAATTTCTTCCTTCCTCAATGTTCCTCGACCCAGACCACTATCTCGCTCTCACTCTCCCGCCTTACTTTCAAGTTTTAAAACAATTTTATTGTCCAAAAGGCTGATCTGTAATAAAAGATCGAACCCCAATTAAAACGGCGGGTAAAACCAGCTAAGAAAACTAAAGGCAAAGGAAAACGAACCAAAACATCGAATACTATAACAACTAACCGAAATTAAAAGGCAGAAAATATCGGCATCTAAAAGAACAAACACAAATAAAAAGGCGGTTGAAAGCAGCAAATAATGTAAAACCAAAGGAGAACGAACCACAAATTCAAACACTAGCAATAACTAACCGACATCTAAAAGTAGATTATATCGGGAAATTAAAGAACAAAACCCAATAAAAAAGACTCTTGAAACAGGCAAATAGAAGCAGGTAAAACCAAATGAGAAAGTACGAACAAATTAAACATTAGCAACAACAAACCGACATCCAAAATTAGAATATATCTACAAATAAAAGAGAAACACTAATAATAGAGACGGGTGAAACCAGCAATGGAAATAAAAACCTAAGAAAACGAACAATAAAGTGCCACAATAGCATCAACTAACCGCCAACTAAAGGTAGAAGATATCGGTACATGAAAGAACGATCACCAATAAAAAAGGCGGTTGAAAACAGCAAATAAAAGTAAAACAAAGGAGACCGAAACAAAAAATCAAAAACTAGGGACAACTAACCGATATCCAATGGTAGATGATATCGGAAAAAACCACCAATAAAAACGAAGGTTGAAAGCAGCAAACAAATGTAAAACCAAAGGAGAACAAAAAAATACCACTATAGCAACACCTAACCGACATCCAAATGTAGTTATTATCGAAAAAAAGAACAACCAACAAAAACGAAGGTTGAAAGCAGCAAAGAAAAGTAAAACCAAAAGAGACGTACCAAAAAATCAAACACTAGAAGAACTAACCGACATCCAAAGGTAGAATATATCAACAACTAAAAGAACGAATACCAAAAAAGGGCGGTTGAATCCAACAAATACAAGTAAAACCAAAGGAGAAACAACTAAAAATCAAGCAAATGTGGACGATATCGTCAATAAGACAAACCACCACTAAAAATAGCGGTTCTATCCAACAAAGTAAAAACCAAAAAGAACTAACAAAAATATCAAACATTATCAACAACCAAACGACATACAAAATCGTCTAAATGCAGATAAAGAGTGAAGTCACAAGAAATCGAGAAACCTCGGCGACTGAATAGAGCATAAGAAATTCTTCAATTAACACTGACGCTAGGCATTCAGTTCTTAAGCAAACAATTAATAAACAAAATTGTTTTCTAAAGTCAAGGGTGACATATTTTTACAAAGTAATCTATTGAAAAGGTCATTTTTTTAACATATATTCGCAAATTCCATTTTAAGATAATATTTTTATTTTGTCTAATAAGATAACAGTATTTCTTTATGTCGCCAGTTTTTATTAAATATGTCTTTCCATGTATTATCTGATAGGTGGAGTCCCTGTAGACTGCTATTTTACGAATAAAGTCAAATTTCTCCGAAATTACAAGTTTTACGAAAATTTGTTTTGTACAAAAGTGGTAGAGGATATTATCCTCTACAACATTGCTGTTTAAGAATATTGCTTATAATGATGTCAAAGTAAATATTTGAAAAAACTCGAACAAATCATAACATTTTCCAAACGTTGAGTTCTAGGAAAAATGTTTCAAACGTACATTGTACAAAAAAACTTTATCCACAATTTTTAAATAAAATGTTATTGTACATCATGAAGTTTTAATGGAGAAAATTATTAAAACGAAAAAGTGACCTGGAGACTTCGGGTTTACCGATTTGTGCCAATAACTAATCATTTCATTGGGCTTTAACAACGATGTAAATATAAAATTTCGCATCGCTGATATCAATAGTCTTTTAGTTAGAGTGCCTATAAGATCCCAATCACATATAAGCAAGAAAATAGTCAAAACGTGTTCAGAGGACCTCAAAACGTTTATTACCGTTCAAATCTTGAAATCGATTTTTTTCAAGAAAACAATACTTTCCACAATAGTATAGTGAAATTAATAAAAATCTATGTTGGTTGGTTGTTCCATGTCATCCTCTTAAAACGCGAATGGCTCGATCAAATATGTAGATATGAACATGAAATTTTCCGGAGTTAATCTCCTCGGATAATAACATGCTCATAGGAAGGAGAATTTCCGAAAAGCATCCAGGGTTAAACTCCGGACAATGATTTGCTATCTCCAAAAGATAACACGTCAAAATCTACAGTTTAACGTGCAGAAATATTTTTATGAGATTCAAATTACCAAGAACAGATTAAATGTGGCTGGAAAAATGCAGTAGCAGGGGGACAATGTCGAGCAGGTGGGTGTGATACCGTACCTGCTGCCGATTACTTTATCGCGGGCTCAAATTCCGCGTAATACCTAGTTTTTTTCGTTTTAACCAACATCATTATATAAATTTGTAGTATTATTATTTATTTTTTAACACTATTATATAATTATTTATTTTTTATTATATTAGGATATATTGACTTCATTAAAAACGACAAACAAAACCCTATTGGAAGCTGATTTGATGTGAATTGCCGTCCAAAAGAACATAACTGTTAAATTCGTGCTATTCCTCACTTGAAGGGGAAGTCTGTATACACGTTATTGGATGTTAACTGTCGAAAAACCAAAAAAGTATTCATAAATCTTCACAGCGGCAAATAAAAGTAAAACCAAAGGAGAACGAATCAAAAATTCAATCACTAGCAAGAACTAACCTACATCCAAAGGCAGAGTATATCGGCAAAAAAAGAACCACCAATGAAAACAAAGGTTGAAACCAGCAAAGAAATGTAGAACCAAAGGAACCAGAAAATCAAACACTAGCAATAACAAACCGACACCCAAAGGTAGATTATATTGGCAAATATAAGAACAAACACCAAAAAAGGAGCTTAAAACCAGCAAATAGAATTAAAACAAAAAAAGGACCAACCAAAACATCAAAACTCTAGACACAACTAACCGACATCAAAAGGTAGATTATATCGCCAAATAAAAGAACGAACACCAATAATAAAGACGCTTGAACCCAGCTAATGAAAGTAAAACCAAACGAGAATGAAGAAAAAATTGCAACAGTAGCGATAACTATCCGACATACAAAGGTAGATGATATCGGCACAAACAACCATCAATAAATACGACGGTTGAGACCAGCATAGAAAAGTAAAACCAAAAAAGAACGAACAGGAAAATGAAACACTAGCAACACCTAAGCGACATCCAATGGTAGAAGTTATCGGCAAATAAAAGAGCAAACGCCAATAAAAAAGGTTGTTGAAACCAGCCAATAGAAGCATAAGAAAAGGAGAAAGAACAAAAACATCAAGCACCAGCAACAACCAACCGACATCCAAAGGTAGATGAAATCCGCAAAAAAATTAATAAAAACTACGTTTGAAACCCTCAAAGAAAAGTATGACCATATGTGAACGAACCAGAAAATCAAACACCAGCAACAACTAAGGGACATCAAAATGTAGAAGGCATCGGCAACTGAAAGAACAAACACAAATAACAAAGGCGGTAAAAACCAGCAAATAAAGTAAAACCAAAGGATAACGAACCAAAATCTGCCTAAATAGCAACAATAAACGATCACAAAAGGTAGAATATTTCGGCTAATAAAAGAACAAACACCAATAAAAAGGCTCTTGAAACCAGCAAACTGAGGTATAACCAAAGGAGAACGAACCAAAATATCAAACATTAGTAACAGAACAACCGACATTACAAAGTAGAATATATCTGCAAATCAAAGTACAAACACCAATAAGAAGGCGATTGGAACCAGCACATAGAAGTACAACCAAAGCAGAAAGAACCAAAAAATCAAACAGTAGCAACAGCTAACCGATATCCAGAGGGATATGGTATCGGAATAAAAACCGTCCATTATAACGATGGTTGAAAACAGCAAAGAAAATAAAACCAAAGGAAAACGAACCAGAAAATCAAACACTTGCTACAACTAACCGACATCCAAAGTTAGAACATATCGGCGAATAAAAGAACCAACACCAATAAAAAAGGCAGATGAAACCAGAAATAAATGTAAAACCAAAGATGAGCAAACCAAAAAATGCCACAAGAGACAAAACTAACCGACACCCCAAGGGCAAATATTTCGGCAAATAAAAGAACAAACACCAATAAAAAAGGCAGTTTTAACAAGAAAATAAAAGTAAAACCAAAGGAGAACGAACCAAAAAATCAAACATTAGCATCAACTAATCGACATCCAAAAGTAAAAGCTATTGGCCTATAAAAAAACAGCAATTAATAAGAACGACGGTTGTGACTAGCAAAGAAAAGTAAAACAAAAGATGAACGAACCAAAATATCAAACCCTGACAACAACTAACCGGCATTCAAAGTTTGAATATATCGACAAATAAAAGAACAAACACCATTAAAAGAAACAGTTGAAACAAGAAAATACATTAAAACCAAAGTAGAACAAACCAAAAAATGCCACGATAGCATCAACTAACCGAAATCAAAACGACGGTTGTAACCAGCATAGAATAGTAGAACCAAAGGTGAACGAACCAAAAAATCAAACACAGCTAACCGACATCCAAAGGTAGAAGATATCGGTAAATAAAAGATCAACTACCAATAAAAACTGCGGGTGAAACCAGAGAAAAAAGTAAAACCAAAGGAGAACGAACCAAGAAAATCAAACACTTACAACAAACAGCTTACCAATATCTAAAGGTAGATCATATCAGCAAATAAAAGATCAACACCATAAAAAAAACGGCGGTTGAAACAAGCAAAGTACACTTCAAGGAGAACTAACCAAAAATCATATACTAGCAACAACTAGCCAACATCCAAATGTAGAAGTAATCGGAAAATAAAAAAACAACCACCAGTAAAAATTGGCGGTTGAAACCAGTAAAAAAAAGTAAAACCAAAGTAGAACGAAGCAAAAGATCAAACAATAGAATTTACTAACCGAAATGCCAAAAGTAGAGGATATACGCCAAAATAAAAGAACCTACCCAACAATAAAAAACAACGGTTGTAACCAGCGAAGTAAAGTAAAAACAAAAAGAGAACGAAGTAAAAATCAAACACTGCCAATAACAAACCGACATCCTAAGGTAAAAGTTATCAGGAAATAAAAGAACTAACACCAATAAGAAAGGCAGTTGACCCCAGCAAATAAAAAATAAAACCAAGGGAGAACAAACAATAAATGCCACTATAGCAACAACTAACCGACATCCAAAGATAGAACATATCGGCAATAAAGAAATCAACAACAATAAAAAAGGCAGTTGAAACCAGAAATAAATGTAAAACCAAACAAGAACAAACCAAAAAATGCCACAATAGACACAACTAAATGACATCCCAAGGGAAAATAGTATCGGCAAAAAAAGAACAAACCACCAATAAAAAGGCAGTTGAATCAAAAAAATAAAAGAAAAACCAAAGGGAGAACGAACCAAATACAATAAAATTTTAGCATCAACTAACCGACATAAAATGGTAGAAGATATCGGCAAATAAAGTATATACCATCAATAAAAAAAGACGGTTGTGACTAGCAAATAAATAAAACAAAAGAAGAACGAACCAAAATATCAAACACCTGGCCAACAACTAACCGACATCCAAAGTTAGAACATATCGGCGATTAAAAGAACCAACACCAATAAAAAAGGCAGATGAAACCAGAAATAAATGTCAAACCAAAAGATGAGTAAACCAAAAAATGCCACAAGAGACAATACTAACTGACACCCCAAGGGCAAATATTTCGGCAAATAAAAGTACAAACACCAATAAAAAAGGCAGTTTTACTCAAGAAAATAAAAGTAAAACCCAAAGGAGAACGAACCAAATAAATCAAACATTAGCATCAACTAATCGACATCCAAAAGTAAAAGCTATTGCCTTATAAAAAAAACAAGCAATTAATAAGAACGACGGTTGTGACTAGCAAAGAAAAGTAAAACAAAAGATGAACGAACCAAAATATCAAACCCTGACAACAACAAACCGACATCCAAAGTTAGAATATATCGACAAATAAAAGAACAAACACCAATAAAAGAGGCAGTTGAAATAGAAAATAAATGCAAAACCAATGAAGAACAAACCAAAAAATGCCACAATAGACATCCCTAAGGTAGAGTATATCGGAAAATAAAATAACAAACAGCAACAAAAAAACGCTTGAAAACCAGCAAAAATAAAACCATTAGAGAACTAACAAAAATATCAAACCCCTAAAAACAACCCAACTATATCCAATGTGGAAAATATCGTAGAAATGCAAATAAAGTGTGAAGTCACAAGCTATCGAGAAACCACGTCTTCTAAATAGAGCGAAGAAGAAATTTTCAACTAAACACCGACGCTAAGCATTCAGTTGTCAAGCATAACAATCAATAAACAAAATTGTTCTCTATTGTCAAGGGAGACATATAGTTACAGCGCAAACATCTTGAAAAGATATTTTTTTGTTTAACATATATTCGCAAATTCCCATTTTAAAAATTATATTTTTATATTGTCTTATAAATCAACTGTATTTCTTGACGTCGCCATTTTTTTCTGAAATGTGTTCTGTTCCGTGAAATTTTTATTTATTATTTATTTATTACATCTATTTAATTTATTATTTATTTTATTTAGTTATATTATGATTTATTTACTTCATTTAATATCGATGCAAAAAAGGCTCTCGGTAGCTATTTTGATGTAAATTGCCGTCCGAAAGAACATAACTGTTAAATTCGTGCAATTGGTCGCTTGAAGTAGAAGTGTGTATACAAGTTTTGAGATGATAATTGTCAACAAACAAGTAAAGCATTCACAAGGCTTCACAAATATTTAAAAAAAAACTGAATAAATTCCGTTATCATTTTAACCAGATTTGGAGAACGTACAACTTATGTACTCACATCCAATTTGATAAATATTATGGCGTAGTGACGATCATAGTTGAGTTTTTAAGAGAAAGACGTTTCGTGTTTTTGCAAACCGTAGATTGTAACTTTTCGCTTTCGAATTCGGATTCCTTCCGTGAATGCTATTAGCCACGCACGAGAGGAAAAGTTTCAGTATGTGTTAGTCATTCCAAGAAATTCTCATACCATAAATACGACTTGTAGCTCTTAGTTTATCTATGATAGCTGAAAATTGTAAAACAAATCAATAGAGCATTATCAGTATCAAGAATAAGGTCAGGCTCAACCGTGTGGGAATTCTGAATTGTGCCACGCTCCTTCATTGGCTGGAAATGGTCAACTTTTGATGACAGTGTCACGACAACGTGTAAGTGAGATAGTGAGCCACAAGTTCCACCAATTGTGTTTCTTATTTTGAACGAGTTTAACTTAGGCCTGAAATTCGCCCCTAGCCTCGATTTATCTACACGTGTGTTGAAGAATCTAGTCGTCCATTGTGATTGGCACTACAAAAAGAATCTCATTCGTTTAAGCACGTTTTTGCCTTGTAAAATTTCTTCCTTCCTCAATGTTCCTCGACCGAGACCACTATCTTCGCTCTCACTCTCCCGTCTCCCCCTTACTTTCAAGTTTTAAAAAACATTTTATTGTCCAAAAGGCTGATCTGTAATAAAAGATCGAACCCCCAATTAAAAACGGGCGGGTAAAACCAGCTAAGAAAACTAAAGGCAAAGGAAAACGAACCAAAAACATCGAATATCTATATACAACTAACCGAAATTAAAAGGCAGAAAATATCGGCATCTAAAAGAACAAACACAAATAAAAAGGCGGTTGAAAGCAGCAAATAATGTAAAACCAAAGGAGAACGAACCACAAATTCAAACACTAGCAATAACTAACCGACATCTAAAAGTAGATTATATCGGGAAATTAAAGAACAAAACCCAATAAAAAAGACTCTTGAAACAGGCAAATAGAAGCAGGTAAAACCAAATGAGAAAAGTACGAACAAATTAAACATTAGCAACAACAAACCGACATCCAAAATTAGAATATATATACAAATAAAAGAGAAACACTAATAATAGAGACGGGTGAAACCAGCAATGGAAATAAAAACCTAAGAAAACGAACAATAAAGTGCCACAATAGCATCAACTAACCGCCAACTAAAGGTAGAAGATATCGGTACATGAAAGAACGATCACCAATAAAAAAAGGCGGTTGAAAACAGCAAATAAAAGTAAAACAAAGGAGACCGAAACAAAAAATCAAAAACTAGGGACAACTAACCGATATCCAATGGTAGATGATATCGGAAAAAACCACCAATTAAAAAACGAAGGTTGAAAGCAGCAAACAAATGTAAAACCAAAGGAGAACAAAAAATACCACTATAGCAACACCTCTAACCGACATCCAAATGTAGTTATTATCGAAAA
This sequence comes from Tanypteryx hageni, assembly GCA_028673005.1. Classification (NCBI taxonomy): domain Eukaryota; kingdom Metazoa; phylum Arthropoda; class Insecta; order Odonata; family Petaluridae; genus Tanypteryx; species Tanypteryx hageni. Next base: position 59,329,004 of record CM054112.1, read on the forward strand.
AAAAGAACAACCAACAAAAACGAAGGTTGAAAGCAGCAAAGAAAAGTAAAACCAAAAGAGACGTACCAAAAAATCAAACACTAGAAGAACTAACCGACATCCAAAGGTAGAATATATCAACAACTAAAAGAACGAATACCAAAAAAGGGCGGTTGAATCCAACAAATACAAGTAAATAACCAAAGGAGAAACAACTAAAAATCAAGCAAATGTGGACGATATCGTCAATAAGGACAAACCACCACTAAAAATAGCGGTTCTAATCCAACAAAGTAAAAACCAAAAAGAACTAACAAAAATATCAAACATTATCAACAACCAAACGACATACAAAATCGTCTAAATGCAGATAAAGAGTGAAGTCACAAGAAATCGAGAAACCTCGGCGACTGAATAGAGCATAAGAAATTCTTCAAATTAGACTGAATAGAGCATAAGAAATTCTTCAATTAACACTGACGCTAGGCATTCAGTTCTTAAGCAAACAATTAATAAACAAAATTGTTTTCTAAAGTCAAGGGTGACATATTTTTACAAAGTAATCTATTGAAAAGGTCATTTTTTTAACATATATTCGCAAATTCCATTTTAAGATAATATTTTTATTTTGTCTAATAAGATAACAGTATTTCTTTATGTCGCCAGTTTTTATTAAATATGTCTTTCCATGAATTATCTGATAGGTGGAGTCCCTGTAGACTGCTATTTTACGAATAAAGTCAAATTTCTCCGAAATTACAGGTTTTACGAAAATTTGTTTTGTACAAAAGTGGTAGAGGATATTATCCACTACAACATTGGTGTTTAAGAATATTGCTTATAATGATGTCAAAGTAAATATTTGAAATAACTCGAATAAATCATAACATTTTCCAAACGTTGCGTTCTAGGAAAAAGGTTTCAAACGTACATTGTACAAAAAAACTTTATCCACAATTTTTAAAGAAAATGTTATTGTACATCATGAAGTTTAAATGGAGAAAATTAATAAAACGAAAAAGTGACCTGGAGACATCGGGTTTACCGATTTGTGCCAATAACTAATCATTTCATTGGGCTTTAACAACGATGTAAATATAAAATTTCGCATCGCTGATATCAATAGTCTTTTAGTTAGAGTGCCTATAAGATCCCAATCACATATAAGCAAGAAAATAGTCAAAACGTGTTCAGAGGACCTCAAAACGTTTATTACCGTTCAAATCTTGAAATCGATTTTTTTCAAGAAAACAATACTTTCCACAATAGTATAGTGAAATTAATAAAAATCTATGTTGGTTGGTTGTTCCATGTCATCCTCTTAAAACGCGAATGGCTCGATCAAATATGTAGATATGAACATGAAATTTTCCGGAGTTAATCTCCTCGGATAATAACATGCTCATAGGAAGGAGAATTTCCGAAAAGCATCCAGGGTTTAACTCCGGACAATGATTTGCTATCTCCAAAAGATAACACGTCAAAATCTACAGTTTAACGTGCAGAAATATTTTATGAGATTCAAATTACCAAGAACAGATTAAATGTGGCTGGAAAAATGCAGTAGCAGGGGGACAATGTCGAGCAGGTGGGTGTGATACCGTACCTGCTGCCGATTACTTTATCGCGGGCTCAAATACTGCGTAATACCTAGTTTTTTTCGTTTTAACCAACATCATTATATTAATTTGTAGTATTATTATTTATTTTTTAACACTATTATATAATTATTTATTTTTTATTATATTAGGATATATTGACTTCATTAAAAACGACAAAACAAAACCCTATTGGAAGCTGATTTGATGTGAATTGCCGTCCAAAAGAACATAACTGTTAAATTCGTGCTATTCCTCACTTGAAGGGGAAGTCTGTATACACGTTATTGGATGTTAACTGTCGAAAAACCAAAAAAGGATTCATAAATCTTCACAGCAGCAAATAAAAGTAAAACCAAAGGAGAACGAATCAAAAATTCAATCACTAGCAAGAACTAACCTACATCCAAAGGCAGAGTATATCGGCAAAAAAAGAACCACCAATGAAAACAAAGGTTGAAACCAGCAAAGAAATGTAGAACCAAAGGAACCAGAAAATCAAACACTAGCAATAACAAACCGACACCCAAAGGTAGATTATATTGGCAAATATAAGAACAAACACCAAAAAAGGAGCTTAAAACCAGCAAATAGAATTAAAACAAAAAAAGGACCAACCAAAACATCAAAACTCTAGACACAACTAACCGACATCAAAAGGTAGATTATATCGCCAAATAAAAGAACGAACACCAATAATAAAGACGCTTGAACCCAGCTAATGAAAGTAAAACCAAACGAGAATGAAGAAAAAATTGCAACAGTAGCGATAACTATCCGACATACAAAGGTAGATGATATCGGCACAAACAACCATCAATAAATACGACGGTTGAGACCAGCATAGAAAAGTAAAACCAAAAAAGAACGAACAGGAAAATGAAACACTAGCAACACCTAAGCGACATCCAATGGTAGAAGTTATCGGCAAATAAAAGAGCAAACGCCAATAAAAAAGGTTGTTGAAACCAGCCAATAGAAGCATAAGAAAAGGAGAAAGAACAAAAACATCAAGCACCAGCAACAACCAACCGACATCCAAAGGTAGATGAAATCCGCAAAAAAATTAATAAAAACTACGTTTGAAACCCTCAAAGAAAAGTATGACCATATGTGAACGAACCAGAAAATCAAACACCAGCAACAACTAAGGGACATCAAAATGTAGAAGGCATCGGCAACTGAAAGAACAAACACAAATAACAAAGGCGGTAAAAACCAGCAAATAAAGTAAAACCAAAGGATAACGAACCAAAATCTGCCTAAATAGCAACAAATAAACGATCACAAAAGGTAGAATATTTCGGCTAATAAAAGACCAAACACCAATAAAAAGGCTCTTGAAACCAGCAAACTGAGGTATAACCAAAGGAGAACGAACCAAAATATCAAACATTAGTAACAGAACAACCGACATTACAAAGTAGAATATATCTGCAAATCAAAGTACAAACACCAATAAGAAGGCGATTGGAACCAGCACATAGAAGTACAACCAAAGCAGAAAGAACCAAAAAATCAAACAGTAGCAACAGCTAACCGATATCCAGAGGGATATGGTATCGGAATAAAAACCGTCCATTATAACGATGGTTGAAAACAGCAAAGAAAATAAAACCAAAGGAAAACGAACCAGAAAATCAAACACTTGCTACAACTAACCGACATCCAAAGTTAGAACATATCGGCGAATAAAAGAACCAACACCAATAAAAAAGGCAGATGAAACCAGAAATAAATGTAAAACCAAAGATGAGCAAACCAAAAAATGCCACAAGAGACAAAACTAACCGACACCCCAAGGGCAAATATTTCGGCAAATAAAAGAACAAACACCAATAAAAAAGGCAGTTTTAACAAGAAAATAAAAGTAAAACCAAAGGAGAACGAACCAAAAAATCAAACATTAGCATCAACTAATCGACATCCAAAAGTAAAAGCTATTGGCCTATAAAAAAACAGCAATTAATAAGAACGACGGTTGTGACTAGCAAAGAAAAGTAAAACAAAAGATGAACGAACCAAAATATCAAACCCTGACAACAACTAACCGGCATTCAAAGTTTGAATATATCGACAAATAAAAAGAACAAACACCATTAAAAGAAACAGTTGAAACCAGAAAATACATTAAAACCAAAGTATAAAAAAACCAAAAAATGCCACGATAGCATCAACTAACCGAAATCAAAACGACGGTTGTAACCAGCATAGAATAGTAGAACCAAAGGTGAACGAACCAAAAAATCAAACACAGCTAACCGACATCCAAAGGTAGAAGACATCGGTAAATAAAAGATCAACTACCAATAAAAACTGCGGGTGAAACCAGAGAAGAGTAAACCCAAAGGAGCACAAACCAAAAAATCAAACACTAGCTACAACTAACCATCATCCAAATTTCGAAGTTATCGCAATATAAAAAAACACATATATAAACCAGTATAAAAAAGTAAAACCAAAGGAGAACGAACCAGAAAATCAAACACTTACAACAAACAGCTTACCAATATCTAAAGGTAGATCATATCAGCAAATAAAAGATCAACCATAAAAAAAACGGCGGTTGAAACAAGCAAAGTACACTTCAAGGAGAACTAACCAAAAATCATATACTAGCAACAACTAGCCAACATCCAAATGTAGAAGTAATCGGAAAATAAAAAAACAACCACCAGTAAAATTGGCGGTTGAAACCAGTAAAAAAAAGTAAAACCAAAGTAGAACGAAGCAAAAGATCAAACAATAGAATTTACTAACCGAATGCCAAAAGTAGAGGATATCGCCAAATAAAAGAACCTACCAACAATAAAAACGACGGTTGTAACCAGCGAAGTAAAGTAAAACAAAAAGAGAACGAAGTAAAAATCAAACACTGCCAATAACAAACCGACATCCTAAGGTAAAAGTTATCAGGAAATAAAAGAACTAACACCAATAAGAAAGGCAGTTGACCCCAGCAAATAAAATAAAACCAAGGGAGAACAAACAATAAATGCCACTATAGCAACAACTAACCGACATCCAAAGATAGAACATATCGGCAATAAAAGAATCAACAACAATAAAAAAGGCAGTTGAAACCAGAAATAAATGTAAAACCAAACAAGAACAAACCAAAAAATTCCACAATAGACACAACTAAATGACATCCCAAGGGAAAATATATCGGCAAAAAAAGAACAAACACCAATAAAAAGGCAGTTGAATCAAAAAAATAAAAGCAAAACCAAAGGAGAACGAACCAAACAATAAAATTTTAGCATCAACTAACCGACATAAAATGGTAGAAGATATCGGCAAATAAAAGTATAACCATCAATAAAAAAGACGGTTGTGACTAGCAAATAAAATAAAACAAAAGAAGAACGAACCAAAATATCAAACACTGGCAACAACTAACCGACATCCAAAGTTAGAACATATCGGCGATTAAAAGAACCAACACCAATAAAAAAGGCAGATGAAACCAGAAATAAATGTCAAACCAAAGATGAGTAAACCAAAAAATGCCACAAGAGACAATACTAACTGACACCCCAAGGGCAAATATTTCGGCAAATAAAAGTACAAACACCAATAAAAAAGGCAGTTTTATCAAGAAAATAAAAGTAAAACCAAAGGAGAACGAACCAAAAAATCAAACATTAGCATCAACTAATCGACATCCAAAAGTAAAAGCTATTGCCTTATAAAAAAACAGCAATTAATAAGAACGACGGTTGTGACTAGCAAAGAAAAGTAAAACAAAAGATGAACGAACCAAAATATCAAACCCTGACAACAACTAACCGACATCCAAAGTTAGAATATATCGACAAATAAAAGAACAAACACCAATAAAAGAGGCAGTTGAAATTAGAAAATAAATGCAAAACCAATGAAGAACAAACCAAAAAATGCCACAATAGACATCCCTAAGGTAGAGTATATCGGAAAATAAAATAACAAACAGCAACAAAAAAACGCTTGAAACCAGCAAAAATAAAACCATTAGAGAACTAACAAAAATATCAAACCCCTAAAAACAACCCAACTATATCCAATGTGGAAAATATCGTAGAAATGCAAATAAAGTGTGAAGTCACAAGCTATCGAGAAACCACGTCTTCTAAATAGAGCAGAAGAAATTTTTCAACTAAACACCGACGCTAAGCATTCAGTTGTCAAGCAAACAATCAATAAACAAAATTGTTCTCTATTGTCAAGGGAGACATATAGTTACAGCGCAAACTCTTGAAAAGATATTTTTTGTTTAACATATATTCGCAAATTCCATTTTAAAATTATATTTTTATATTGTCTTATAAATCAACTGTATTTCTTGACGTCGCCATTTTTTCTGAAATGTGTTGTTCCGTGAATTTTTATTTATTATTTATTTATTACATCTATTAATTTATTATTTATTTATTTAGTATATTATGATTTATTTACTTCATTAATATCGATGCAAAAAGGCTCTCGGTAGCTATTTTGATGTAAATTGCCGTCCGAAAGAACATAACTGTTAAATTCGTGCAATTGGTCGCTTGAAGTAGAAGTGTGTATACAAGTTTTGGATGATAATTGTCAACAAACAAGTAAAGCATTCACAAGGCTTCACAAATATTTAAAAAAAACTGAATAAATTCCGTTATCATTTTACCAGATTTGGAGAACGTACAACTTATGTACTCACATCCAATTTGATAAATATTATGGCGTAGTGACGATCATAGTTGAGTTTTAAGAGAAAGACGTTTCGTGTTTTTGCAAACCGTAGTTTGTAACTTTTCGCTTTCGAATTCGGATTCCTTCCGTGAATGCTATTAGCCACGCACGAGAGGAAAAGTTTCAGTATGTGTTAGTCATTCCAAGAAATTCTCATACCATAAATACGACTTGTAGCTCTTAGTTTATCTATGATAGCTGAAAATTGTAAAACAAATCAATAGAGCATTATCAGTATCAAGAATAAGGTCAGGCTCAACCGTGTGGAATTCTGAATTGTGCCACGCTCTTCATTGGCTGGAATGGTCAACTTTTGATGACAGTGTCAGACAACGTGTAAGTGAGATAGTGACCACAAGTTCCACCAATTGTGTTTCTATTTTGAACGAGTTTAACTTAGGCCTGAAATTCGCCCCTAGCCTCGATTTATCTACACGTGTGTTGAAGAATCTAGTCGTCCATTGTGATTTGGCACTACAAAAAGAATCTCATTCGTTTAAGCACGTTTTTGCTTGTAAAATTTCTTCCTTCCTCAATGTTCCTCGACCGAGACCACTATCTCGCTCTCACTCTCCCCGCCTTACTTTCAAGTTTTAAAACAATTTTATTGTCCAAAAGGCTGATCTGTAATAAAAGATCGAACCCCAATTAAAACGGCGGGTAAAACCAGCTAAGAAAACTAAAGGCAAAGGAAAACGAACCAAAACATCGAATACTATAACAACTAACCGAAATTAAAAGGCAGAAAATATCGGCATCTAAAAGAACAAACACAAATAAAAAGGCGGTTGAAAGCAGCAAATAATGTAAAACCAAAGGAGAACGAACCACAAATTCAAACACTAGCAATAACTAACCGACATCTAAAAGTAGATTATATCGGGAAATTAAAGAACAAAACCCAATAAAAAAGACTCTTGAAACAGGCAAATAGAAGCAGGTAAAACCAAATGAGAAAGTACGAACAAATTAAACATTAGCAACAACAAACCGACATCCAAAATTAGAATATATATACAAATAAAAGAGAAACACTAATAATAGAGACGGGTGAAACCAGCAATGGAAATAAAAACCTAAGAAAACGAACAATAAAGTGCCACAATAGCATCAACTAACCGCCAACTAAAGGTAGAAGATATCGGTACATGAAAGAACGATCACCAATAAAAAAGGCGGTTGAAAACAGCAAAATAAAAGTAAAACAAAGGAGACCGAAACAAAAAATCAAAAACTAGGGACAACTAACCGATATCCAATGGTAGATGATATCGGAAAAAACCACCAATAAAAACGAAGGTTGAAAGCAGCAAACAAATGTAAAACCAAAGGAGAACAAAAAAATACCACTATAGCAACACCTAACCGACATCCAAATGTAGTTATTATCGAAAAAAAGAACAACCAACAAAAACGAAGGTTGAAAGCAGCAAAGAAAAGTAAAACCAAAAGAGACGTACCAAAAAATCAAACACTAGAAGAACTAACCGACATCCAAAGGTAGAATATATCAACAACTAAAAGAACGAATACCAAAAAAGGGCGGTTGAATCCAACAAATACAAGTAAAACCAAAGGAGAAACAACTAAAAATCAAGCAAATGTGGACGATATCGTCAATAAGACAAACCACCACTAAAAATAGCGGTTCTATCCAACAAAGTAAAAACCAAAAAGAACTAACAAAAATATCAAACATTATCAACAACCAAACGACATACAAAATCGTCTAAATGCAGATAAAGAGTGAAGTCACAAGAAATCGAGAAACCTCGGCGACTGAATAGAGCATAAGAAATTCTTCAATTAACACTGACGCTAGGCATTCAGTTCTTAAGCAAACAATTAATAAACAAAATTGTTTTCTAAAGTCAAGGGTGACATATTTTTACAAAGTAATCTATTGAAAAGGTCATTTTTTTAACATATATTCGCAAATTCCATTTTAAGATAATATTTTTATTTTGTCTAATAAGATAACAGTATTTCTTTATGTCGCCAGTTTTTATTAAATATGTCTTTCCATGAATTATCTGATAGGTGGAGTCCCTGTAGACTGCTATTTTACGAATAAAGTCAAATTTCTCCGAAATTACAGGTTTTACGAAAATTTGTTTTGTACAAAAGTGGTAGAGGATATTATCCTCTACAACATTGCTGTTTAATGATTGCTTATAATGATGTCAATGTAAATATTTGAAAAAACTCGAATAAATCATAACATTTTCCAAACGTTGCGTTCTAGGAAAAAGGTTTCAAACGTACATTGTACAAAAAAACTTTATCCACAATTTTTAAAGAAAATGTTATTGTACATCATGAAGTTTAAATGGAGAAAATTAATAAAACGAAAAAGTGACCTGGAGACATCGGGTTTACCGATTTGTGCCAATAACTAATCATTTCATTGGGCTTTAACAACGATGTAAATATAAAATTTCGCATCGCTGATATCAATAGTCTTTTAGTTAGAGTGCCTATAAGATCCCAATCACATATAAGCAAGAAAATAGTCAAAAACGTGTTCAGAGGACCTCAAAACGTTTATTACCGTTCAAATCTTGAAATCGATTTTTTTCAAGAAAACAATACTTTCCACAATAGTATAGTGAAATTAATAAAAATCTATGTTGGTTGGTTGTTCCATGTCATCCTCTTAAAACGCGAATGGCTCGATCAAATATGTAGATATGAACATGAAATTTTCCGGAGTTAATCTCCTCGGATAATAACATGCTCATAGGAAGGAGAATTTCCGAAAAGCATCCAGGGTTAAACTCCGGACAATGATTTGCTATCTCCAAAAGATAACACGTCAAAATCTACAGTTTAACGTGCAGGCATATTTTTATGAGATTCAAATTACCAAGAACAGATTAAATGTGGCTGGAAAAATGCAGTAGCAGGGGGACAATGTCGAACAGGTGGGTGTGATACCGTACCTGCTGCCGATTACTTTATCGCGGGCTCAAATTCCGCGTAATACCTAGTTTTTTTCGTTTTAACCAACATCATTATATAAATTTGTAGTATTATTATTTATTTTTTAACACTATTATATAATTATTTATTTTTTATTATATTAGGATATATTGACTTCATTAAAAACGACAAACAAAACCCTATTGGAAGCTGATTTGATGTGAATTGCCGTCCAAAAGAACATAACTGTTAAATTCGTGCTATTCCTCACTTGAAGGGGAAGTCTGTATACACGTTTTTGGATGTTAACTGTCGAAAAACCAAAAAAGGATTCATAAATCTTCACAGCAGCAAATAAAAGTAAAACCAAAGGAGAACGAATCAAAAATTCAATCACTAGCAAGAACTAACCTACATCCAAAGGCAGAGTATATCGGCAAAAAAAGAACCACCAATGAAAACAAAGGTTGAAACCAGCAAAGAAATGTAGAACCAAAGGAACCAGAAAATCAAACACTAGCAATAACAAACCGACACCCAAAGGTAGATTATATTGGCAAATATAAGAACAAACACCAAAAAAGGAGCTTAAAACCAGCAAATAGAATTAAAACAAAAAAAGGACCAACCAAAACATCAAAACTCTAGACATAACTAACCGACATCAAAAGGTAGATTATATCGCCAAATAAAAGAACGAACACCAATAATAAAGACGCTTGAACCCAGCTAATGAAAGTAAAACCAAACGAGAATGAAGAAAAAATTGCAACAGTAGCGATAACTATCCGACATACAAAGGTAGATGATATCGGCACAAACAACCATCAATAAATACGACGGTTGAGACCAGCATAGAAAAGTAAAACCAAAAAAGAACGAACAGGAAAATGAAACACTAGCAACACCTAAGCGACATCCAATGGTAGAAGTTATCGGCAAATAAAAGAGCAAACGCCAATAAAAAAGGTTGTTGAAACCAGCCAATAGAAGCATAAGAAAAGGAGAAAGAACAAAAACATCAAGCACCAGCAACAACCAACCGACATCCAAAGGTAGATGAAATCCGCAAAAAAATTAATAAAAACTACGTTTGAAACCCTCAAAGAAAAGTATGACCATATGTGAACGAACCAGAAAATCAAACACCAGCAACAACTAAGGGACATCAAAATGTAGAAGGCATCGGCAACTGAAAGAACAAACACAAATAACAAAGGCGGTAAAAACCAGCAAATAAAGTAAAACCAAAGGATAACGAACCAAAATCTGCCTAAATAGCAACAATAAACGATCACAAAAGGTAGAATATTTAGGCTAATAAAAGACCAAACACCAATAAAAAGGCTCTTGAAACCAGCAAACTGAGGTATAACCAAAGGAGAACGAACCAAAATATCAAACATTAGTAACAGAACAACCGACATTACAAAGTAGAATATATCTGCAAATCAAAGTACAAACACCAATAAGAAGGCGATTGGAACCAGCACATAGAAGTACAACCAAAGCAGAAAGAACCAAAAAATCAAACAGTAGCAACAGCTAACCGATATCCAGAGGGATATGGTATCGGAATAAAAACCGTCCATTATAACGATGGTTGAAAACAGCAAAGAAAATAAAACCAAAGGAAAACGAACCAGAAAATCAAACACTTGCTACAACTAACCGACATCCAAAGTTAGAACATATCGGCGAATAAAAGAACCAACACCAATAAAAAAGGCAGATGAAACCAGAAATAAATGTAAAACCAAAGATGAGCAAACCAAAAAATGCCACAAGAGACAAAACTAACCGACACCCCAAGGGCAAATATTTCGGCAAATAAAAGAACAAACACCAATAAAAAAGGCAGTTTTAACAAGAAAATAAAAGTAAAACCAAAGGAGAACGAACCAAAAAATCAAACATTAGCATCAACTAATCGACATCCAAAAGTAAAAGCTATTGGCCTATAAAAAAACAGCAATTAATAAGAACGACGGTTGTGACTAGCAAAGAAAAGTAAAACAAAAGATGAACGAACCAAAATATCAAACCCTGACAACAACTAACCGGCATTCAAAGTTTGAATATATCGACAAATAAAAGAACAAACACCATTAAAAGAAACAGTTGAAACCAGAAAATACATTAAAACCAAAGTATAAAAAACCAAAAAATGCCACGATAGCATCAACTAACCGAAATCAAAACGACGGTTGTAACCAGCATAGAATAGTAGAACCAAAGGTGAACGAACCAAAAAATCAAACACAGCTAACCGACATCCAAAGGTAGAAGACATCGGTAAATAAAAGATCAACTACCAATAAAAACTGCGGGTGAAACCAGAGAAGAGTAAACCCAAAGGAGCACAAACCAAAAAATCAAACACTAGCTACAACTAACCATCATCCAAATTTCGAAGTTATCGCAAAATAAAAAAACACGTATATAAACCAGTATAAAAAAGTAAAACCAAAGGAGAACGAACCAGAAAATCAAACACTTACAACAAACAGCTTACCATTATCTAAAGGTAGATCATATCAGCAAATAAAAGATCAACCATAAAAAAACGGCGGTTGAAACAAGCAAAGTACACTTCAAGGAGAACTAACCAAAAATCATATACTAGCAACAACTAGCCAACATCCAAATGTAGAAGTAATCGGAAAATAAAAAAACAACCACCAGTAAAATTGGCGGTTGAAACCAGTAAAAAAAAGTAAAACCAAAGTAGAACGAAGCAAAAGATCAAACAATAGAATTTACTAACCGAATGCCAAAAGTAGAGGATATCGCCAAATAAAAGAACCTACCAACAATAAAAACGACGGTTGTAACCAGCGAAGTAAAGTAAAACAAAAAGAGAACGAAGTAAAAATCAAACACTGCCAATAACAAACCGACATCCTAAGGTAAAAGTTATCAGGAAATAAAAGAACTAACACCAATAAAAAAGGCAGTTGACCCCAGCAAATAAAATAAAACCAAGGGAGAACAAAAAATAAATGCCACTATAGCAACAACTAACCGACATCCAAAGATAGAACATATCGGCGAATAAAAGAACCAACACCAATAAAAAAGGCAGATGAAACCAGAAATAAATGTAAAACCAAACAAGAACAAACCAAAAAATGCCACAAGAGACAAAACTAACCGACACCCCAAGGGCAAATATTTCGGCAAATAAAAGAACAAACACCAATAAAAAAGGCAGTTTTAACAAGAAAATAAAAGTAAAACCAAAGGAGAACGAACCAAAAAATCAAACATTAGCATCAACTAATCGACATGCAAAAGTAAAAGCTATTGGCCTATAAAAAAACAGCAATTAATAAGAACGACGGTTGTGACTAGCAAAGAAAAGTAAAACAAAAGATGAACGAACCAAAATATCAAACCCTGACAACAACTAACCGGCATTCAAAGTTTGAATATATCGACAAATAAAAGAACAAACACCATTAAAAGAAACAGTTGAAACCAGAAAATACATTAAAACCAAAGTAGAACAAACCAAAAAATGCCACGATAGCATCAACTAACCGAAATCAAAACGACGGTTGTAACCAGCATAGAATAGTAGAACCAAAGGTGAACGAACCAAAAAATCAAACACAGCTAACCGACATCCAAAGGTAGAAGACATCGGTAAATAAAAGATCAACTACCAATAAAAACTGCGGGTGAAACCAGAGAAGAGTAAACCCAAAGGAGCACAAACCAAAAAATCAAACACTAGCTACAACTAACCATCATCCAAATTTCGAAGTTATCGCAATATAAAAAAACACATATATAAACCAGTATAAAAAAGTAAAACCAAAGGAGAACGAACCAGAAAATCAAACACTTACAACAAACAGCTTACCAATATCTAAAGGTAGATCATATCAGCAAATAAAAGATCAACCATAAAAAAACGGCGGTTGAAACAAGCAAAGTACACTTCAAGGAGAACTAACCAAAAATCATATACTAGCAACAACTAGCCAACATCCAAATGTAGAAGTAATCGGAAAATAAAAAAACAACCACCAGTAAAATTGGCGGTTGAAACCAGTAAAAAAAAGTAAAACCAAAGTAGAACGAAGCAAAAGATCAAACAATAGAATTTACTAACCGAATGCCAAAAGTAGAGGATATCGCCAAATAAAAGAACCTACCAACAATAAAAACGACGGTTGTAACCAGCGAAGTAAAGTAAAACAAAAAGAGAACGAAGTAAAAATCAAACACTGCCAATAACAAACCGACATCCTAAGGTAAAAGTTATCAGGAAATAAAAGAACTAACACCAATAAGAAAGGCAGTTGACCCCAGCAAATAAAATAAAACCAAGGGAGAACAAACAATAAATGCCACTATAGCAACAACTAACCGACATCCAAAGATAGAACATATCGGCAATAAAAGAATCAACACCAATAAAAAAGGCAGATGAAACCAGAAATAAATGTCAAACCAAAGATGAGTAAACCAAAAAATGCCGCAAGAGACAAAACTAACTGACACCCCAAGGGCAAATATTTCGGCAAATAAAAGAACAAACACCAATAAAAAAGGCAGTTTTAACAAGAAAATAAAAGTAAAACCAAAGGAGAAAGAACCAAAAAATCAAACATTAGCATCAACTAATCGACATCCAAAAGTAAAAGCTATTGGCCTATAAAAAAACAGCAATTAATAAGAACGACGGTTGTGACTAGCAAAGAAAAGTAAAGCAAAAGATGAACGAACCAAAATATCAAACCCTGACAACAACTAACCGACATCCAAAGTTAGAATATATCGACAAATAAAAGAACAAACACCAATAAAAGAGGCAGTTGAAATTAGAAAATAAATGCAAAACCAATGAAGAACAAACCAAAAAATGCCACAATAGACATCCCTAAGGTAGAGTATATCGGAAAATAAAATAACAAACAGCAACAAAAAAACGCTTGAAACCAGCAAAAATAAAACCATTAGAGAACTAACAAAAATATCAAACCCCTAAAAACAACCCAACTATATCCAATGTGGAAAATATCGTAGAAATGCAAATAAAGTGTGAAGTCACAAGCTATCGAGAAACCACGTCTTCTAAATAGAGCAGAAGAAATTTTTCAACTAAACACCGACGCTAAGCATTCAGTTGTCAAGCAAACAATCAATAAACAAAATTGTTCTCTATTGTCAAGGGAGACATATAGTTACAGCGCAAACTCTTGAAAAGATATTTTTTGTTTAACATATATTCGCAAATTCCATTTTAAAATTATATTTTTATATTGTCTTATAAATCAACTGTATTTCTTGACGTCGCCATTTTTTCTGAAATGTGTTGTTCCGTGAATTTTTATTTATTATTTATTTATTACCTCTATTAATTTATTATTTATTTATTTAGTATATTATGATTTATTTACTTCATTAATATCGATGCAAAAAGGCTCTCGGTAGCTATTTTGATGTAAATTGCCGTCCGAAAGAACATAACTGTTAAATTCGTGCAATTGGTCGCTTGAAGTAGAAGTGTGTATACAAGTTTTGGATGATAATTGTCAACAAACAAGTAAAGCATTCACAAGGCTTCACAAATATTTAAAAAAAACTGAATAAATTCCGTTATCATTTTACCAGATTTGGAGAACGTACAACTTATGTACTCACATCCAATTTGATAAATATTATGGCGTAGTGACGATCATAGTTGAGTTTTAAGAGAAAGACGTTTCGTGTTTTTGCAAACCGTAGTTTGTAACTTTTCGCTTTCGAATTCGGATTCCTTCCGTGAATGCTATTAGCCACGCACGAGAGGAAAAGTTTCAGTATGTGTTAGTCATTCCAAGAAATTCTCATACCATAAATACGACTTGTAGCTCTTAGTTTATCTATGATAGCTGAAAATTGTAAAACAAATCAATAGAGCATTATCAGTATCAAGAATAAGGTCAGGCTCAACCGTGTGGAATTCTGAATTGTGCCACGCTCTTCATTGGCTGGAATGGTCAACTTTTGATGACAGTGTCAGACAACGTGTAAGTGAGATAGTGACCACAAGTTCCACCAATTGTGTTTCTATTTTGAACGAGTTTAACTTAGGCCTGAAATTCGCCCCTAGCCTCGATTTATCTACACGTGTGTTGAAGAATCTAGTCGTCCATTGTGATTTGGCACTACAAAAAGAATCTCATTCGTTTAAGCACGTTTTTGCTTGTAAAATTTCTTCCTTCCTCAATGTTCCTCGACCGAGACCACTATCTCGCTCTCACTCTCCCGCCTTACTTTCAAGTTTTAAAACAATTTTATTGTCCAAAAGGCTGATCTGTAATAAAAGATCGAACCCCAATTAAAACGGCGGGTAAAACCAGCTAAGAAAACTAAAGGCAAAGGAAAACGAACCAAAACATCGAATACTATAACAACTAACCGAAATTAAAAGGCAGAAAATATCGGCATCTAAAAGAACAAACACAAATAAAAAGGCGGTTGAAAGCAGCAAATAATGTAAAACCAAAGGAGAACGAACCACAAATTCAAACACTAGCAATAACTAACCGACATCTAAAAGTAGATTATATCGGGAAATTAAAGAACAAAACCCAATAAAAAAGACTCTTGAAACAGGCAAATAGAAGCAGGTAAAACCAAATGAGAAAGTACGAACAAATTAAACATTAGCAACAACAAACCGACATCCAAAATTAGAATATATATACAAATAAAAGAGAAACACTAATAATAGAGACGGGTGAAACCAGCAATGGAAATAAAAACCTAAGAAAACGAACAATAAAGTGCCACAATAGCATCAACTAACCGCCAACTAAAGGTAGAAGATATCGGTACATGAAAGAACGATCACCAATAAAAAAGGCGGTTGAAAACAGCAAATAAAAGTAAAACAAAGGAGACCGAAACAAAAAATCAAAAACTAGGGACAACTAACCGATATCCAATGGTAGATGATATCGGAAAAAACCACCAATAAAAACGAAGGTTGAAAGCAGCAAACAAATGTAAAACCAAAGGAGAACAAAAAAATACCACTATAGCAACACCTAACCGACATCCAAATGTAGTTATTATCGAAAAAAAGAACAACCAACAAAAACGAAGGTTGAAAGCAGCAAAGAAAAGTAAAACCAAAAGAGACGTACCAAAAAATCAAACACTAGAAGAACTAACCGACATCCAAAGGTAGAATATATCAACAACTAAAAGAACGAATACCAAAAAAGGGCGGTTGAATCCAACAAATACAAGTAAAACCAAAGGAGAAACAACTAAAAATCAAGCAAATGTGGACGATATCGTCAATAAGACAAACCACCACTAAAAATAGCGGTTCTATCCAACAAAGTAAAAACCAAAAAGAACTAACAAAAATATCAAACATTATCAACAACCAAACGACATACAAAATCGTCTAAATGCAGATAAAGAGTGAAGTCACAAGAAATCGAGAAACCTCGGCGACTGAATAGAGCATAAGAAATTCTTCAATTAACACTGACGCTAGGCATTCAGTTCTTAAGCAAACAATTAATAAACAAAATTGTTTTCTAAAGTCAAGGGTGACATATTTTTACAAAGTAATCTATTGAAAAGGTCATTTTTTTAACATATATTCGCAAATTCCATTTTAAGATAATATTTTTATTTTGTCTAATAAGATAACAGTATTTCTTTATGTCGCCAGTTTTTATTAAATATGTCTTTCCATGAATTATCTGATAGGTGGAGTCCCTGTAGACTGCTATTTTACGAATAAAGTCAAATTTCTCCGAAATTACAGGTTTTACGAAAATTTGTTTTGTACAAAAGTGGTAGAGGATATTATCCTCTACAACATTGCTGTTTAATGATTGCTTATAATGATGTCAATGTAAATATTTGAAAAAACTCGAATAAATCATAACATTTTCCAAACGTTGCGTTCTAGGAAAAAGGTTTCAAACGTACATTGTACAAAAAAACTTTATCCACAATTATTATAGAAAATGTTATTGTACATCATGAAGTTTAAATGGAGAAAATTAATAAAACGAAAAAGTGACCTGGAGACTTCGGGTTTACCGATTTGTGCCAATAACTAATCATTTCATTGGGCTTTAACAACGATGTAAATATAAAATTTCGCATCGCTGATATCAAAAGTCTTTTAGTTAGAGTGCCTATAAGATCCCAATCACATATAAGCAAGAAAATAGTCAAAACGTGTTCAGAGGACCTCAAAACGTTTATTACCGTTCAAATCTTGAAATCGATTTTTTTCAAGAAAACAATACTTTCCACAATAGTATAGTGAAATTAATAAAAATCTATGTTGGTTGGTTGTTCCATATCATCCTCTTAAAACGCGAATGGCTCGATCAAATATGTAGATATGAACATGAAATTTTCCGGAGTTAATCTCCTCGGATAATAACATGCTCATAGGAAGGAGAATTTCCGAAAAGCATCCAGGGTTAAACTCCGGACAATGATTTGCTATCTCCAAAAGATAACACGTCAAAATCTACAGTTTAACGTGCAGGCATATTTTTATGAGATTCAAATTACCAAGAACAGATTAAATGTGGCTGGAAAAATGCAGTAGCAGGGGGACAATGTCGAACAGGTGGGTGTGATACCGTACCTGCTGCCGATTACTTTATCGCGGGCTCAAATTCCGCGTAATACCTAGTTTTTTTCGTTTTAACCAACATCATTATATAAATTTGTAGTATTATTATTTATTTTTTAACACTATTATATAATTATTTATTTTTTATTATATTAGGATATATTGACTTCATTAAAAACGACAAACAAAACCCTATTGGAAGCTGATTTGATGTGAATTGCCGTCCAAAAGAACATAACTGTTAAATTCGTGCTATTCCTCACTTGAAGGGGAAGTCTGTATACACGTTTTTGGATGTTAACTGTCGAAAAACCAAAAAAGGATTCATAAATCTTCACAGCAGCAAATAAAAGTAAAACCAAAGGAGAACGAATCAAAAATTCAATCACTAGCAAGAACTAACCTACATCCAAAGGCAGAGTATATCGGCAAAAAAAGAACCACCAATGAAAACAAAGGTTGAAACCAGCAAAGAAATGTAGAACCAAAGGAACCAGAAAATCAAACACTAGCAATAACAAACCGACACCCAAAGGTAGATTATATTGGCAAATATAAGAACAAACACCAAAAAAGGAGCTTAAAACCAGCAAATAGAATTAAAACAAAAAAAGGACCAACCAAAACATCAAAACTCTAGACACAACTAACCGACATCAAAAGGTAGATTATATCGCCAAATAAAAGAACGAACACCAATAATAAAGACGCTTGAACCCAGCTAATGAAAGTGAAACCAAACGAGAATGAAGAAAAAATTGCAACAGTAGCGATAACTATCCGACATACAAAGGTAGATGATATCGGCACAAACAACCATCAATAAATACGACGGTTGAGACCAGCATAGAAAAGTAAAACCAAAAAAGAACGAACAGGAAAATGAAACACTAGCAACACCTAAGCGACATCCAATGGTAGAAGTTATCGGCAAATAAAAGAGCAAACGCCAATAAAAAAGGTTGTTGAAACCAGCCAATAGAAGCATAAGAAAAAGAGAAAGAACAAAAACATCAAGCACCAGCAACAACCAACCGACATCCAAAGGTAGATGAAATCCGCAAAAAAATTAATAAAAACTACGTTTGAAACCCTCAAAGAAAAGTATGACCATATGTGAACGAACCAGAAAATCAAACACCAGCAACAACTAAGGGACATCAAAATGTAGAAGGCATCGGCAACTGAAAGAACAAACACAAATAACAAAGGCGGTAAAAACCAGCAAATAAAGTAAAACCAAAGGATAACGAACCAAAATCTGCCTAAATAGCAACAATAAACGATCACAAAAGGTAGAATATTTAGGCTAATAAAAGACCAAACACCAATAAAAAGGCTCTTGAAACCAGCAAACTGAGGTATAACCAAAGGAGAACGAACCAAAATATCAAACATTAGTAACAGAACAACCGACATTACAAAGTAGAATATATCTGCAAATCAAAGTACAAACACCAATAAGAAGGCGATTGGAACCAGCACATAGAAGTACAACCAAAGCAGAAAGAACCAAAAAATCAAACAGTAGCAACAGCTAACCGATATCCAGAGGGATATGGTATCGGAATAAAAACCGTCCATTATAACGATGGTTGAAAACAGCAAAGAAAATAAAACCAAAGGAAAACGAACCAGAAAATCAAACACTTGCTACAACTAACCGACATCCAAAGTTAGAACATATCGGCGAATAAAAGAACCAACACCAATAAAAAAGGCAGATGAAACCAGAAATAAATGTAAAACCAAAGATGAGCAAACCAAAAAATGCCACAAGAGACAAAACTAACCGACACCCCAAGGGCAAATATTTCGGCAAATAAAAGAACAAACACCAATAAAAAAGGCAGTTTTAACAAGAAAATAAAAGTAAAACCAAAGGAGAACGAACCAAAAAATCAAACATTAGCATCAACTAATCGACATCCAAAAGTAAAAGCTATTGGCCTATAAAAAAACAGCAATTAATAAGAACGACGGTTGTGACTAGCAAAGAAAAGTAAAACAAAAGATGAACGAACCAAAATATCAAACCCTGACAACAACTAACCGGCATTCAAAGTTTGAATATATCGACAAATAAAAGAACAAACACCATTAAAAGAAACAGTTGAAACCAGAAAATACATTAAAACCAAAGTAGAACAAACCAAAAAATGCCACGATAGCATCAACTAACCGAAATCAAAACGACGGTTGTAACCAGCATAGAATAGTAGAACCAAAGGTGAACGAACCAAAAAATCAAACACAGCTAACCGACATCCAAAGGTAGAAGACATCGGTAAATAAAAGATCAACTACCAATAAAAACTGCGGGTGAAACCAGAGAAGAGTAAACCCAAAGGAGCACAAACCAAAAAATCAAACACTAGCTACAACTAACCATCATCCAAATTTCGAAGTTATCGCAAAATAAAAAAACACGTATATAAACCAGTATAAAAAAGTAAAACCAAAGGAGAACGAACCAGAAAATCAAACACTTACAACAAACAGCTTACCAATATCTAAAGGTAGATCATATCAGCAAATAAAAGATCAACCATAAAAAAACGGCGGTTGAAACAAGCAAAGTACACTTCAAGGAGAACTAACCAAAAATCATATACTAGCAACAACTAGCCAAAATCCAAATGTAGAAGTAATCGGAAAATAAAAGAACAACCACCAGTAAAATTGGCGGTTGAAACCAGTAAAAAAAGTAAAACCAAAGTAGAACGAAGCAAAAGATCAAACAATAGAATTTACTAACCGAATGCCAAAAGTAGAGGATATCGCCAAATAAAAGAACCTACCAACAATAAAAACGACGGTTGTAACCAGCGAAGTAAAGTAAAACAAAAAGAGAACGAAGTAAAAATCAAACACTGCCAATAACAAACCGACATCCTAAGGTAAAAGTTATCAGGAAATAAAAGAACTAACACCAATAAAAAAGGCAGTTGACCCCAGCAAATAAAATAAAACCAAGGGAGAACAAACAATAAATGCCACTATAGCAACAACTAACCGACATCCAAAGATAGAACATATCGGCAATAAAAGAATCAACAACAATAAAAAAGGCAGTTGAAACCAGAAATAAATGTAAAACCAAACAAGAACAAACCAAAAAATGCCACAATAGACACAACTAAATGACATCCCAAGGGAAAATATATCGGCAAAAAAAGAACAAACACCAATAAAAAGGCAGTTGAATCAAAAAAATAAAAGCAAAACCAAAGGAGAACGAACCAAACAATAAAATTTTAGCATCAACTAACCGACATAAAATGGTAGAAGATATCGGCAAATAAAAGTACAACCATCAATAAAAAAGACGGTTGTGACTAGCAAATAAAATAAAACAAAAGAAGAACGAACCAAAATATCAAACACTAGCAACAACTAACCGACATCCAAAGTTAGAACATATCGGCGATTAAAAGAACCAACACCAATAAAAAAGGCAGATGAAACCAGAAATAAATGTCAAACCAAAGATGAGTAAACCAAAAAATGCCGCAAGAGACAAAACTAACTGACACCCCAAGGGCAAATATTTCGGCAAATAAAAGTACAAACACCAATAAAAAAGGCAGTTTTAACAAGAAAATAAAAGTAAAACCAAAGGAGAACGAACCAAAAAATCAAACATTAGCATCAACTAATCGACATCCAAAAGTAAAAGCTATTGGCTTATAAAAAAACAGCCATTAATAAGAACGACGGTTGTGACTAGCAAAGAAAAGTAAAACAAATGATGAACGAACCAAAATATCAAACCCTGACAACAACTAACCGACATCCAAAGTTAGAATATATCGACAAATAAAAGAACAAACACCAAAAAAAAAGAGGCAGTTGAAATTAGAAAATAAATGCTAAACCAATGAAGAACAAACCAAAAAATGCCACAATAGACATCCCTAAGGTAGAGTATATCGGAAAATAAAATAACAAACAACAACAAAAAAACGCTTGAAACCAGCAAAAATAAAACCATTAGAGAACTAACAAAAATATCAAACCCCTAAAAACAACCCAACTATATCCAATGTGGAAAATATCGTAGAAATGCAAATAAAGTGTGAAGTCACAAGCTATCGAGAAACCACGTCTTCTAAATAGAGCAGAAGAAATTTTTCAACTAAACACCGACGCTAAGCATTCAGTTGTCAAGCAAACAATCAATAAACAAAATTGTTCTCTATTGTCAAGGGAGACATATAGTTACAGCGCAAACTCTTGAAAAGATATTTTTTGTTTAACATATATTCGCAAATTCCATTTTAAAATTATATTTTTATATTGTCTTATAAATCAACTGTATTTCTTGACGTCGCCATTTTTTCTGAAATGTGTTGTTCCGTGAATTTTTATTTATTATTTATTTATTACCTCTATTAATTTATTATTTATTTATTTAGTATATTATGATTTATTTACTTCATTAATATCGATGCAAAAAGGCTCTCGGTAGCTATTTTGATGTAAATTGCCGTCCGAAAGAACATAACTGTTAAATTCGTGCAATTGGTCGCTTGAAGTAGAAGTGTGTATACAAGTTTTGGATGATAATTGTCAACAAACAAGTAAAGCATTCACAAGGCTTCACAAATATTTAAAAAAAACTGAATAAATTCCGTTATCATTTTACCAGATTTGGAGAACGTACAACTTATGTACTCACATCCAATTTGATAAATATTATGGCGTAGTGACGATCATAGTTGAGTTTTAAGAGAAAGACGTTTCGTGTTTTTGCAAACCGTAGTTTGTAACTTTTCGCTTTCGAATTCGGATTCCTTCCGTGAATGCTATTAGCCACGCACGAGAGGAAAAGTTTCAGTATGTGTTAGTCATTCCAAGAAATTCTCATACCATAAATACGACTTGTAGCTCTTAGTTTATCTATGATAGCTGAAAATTGTAAAACAAATCAATAGAGCATTATCAGTATCAAGAATAAGGTCAGGCTCAACCGTGTGGAATTCTGAATTGTGCCACGCTCTTCATTGGCTGGAATGGTCAACTTTTGATGACAGTGTCAGACAACGTGTAAGTGAGATAGTGACCACAAGTTCCACCAATTGTGTTTCTATTTTGAACGAGTTTAACTTAGGCCTGAAATTCGCCCCTAGCCTCGATTTATCTACAAGTGTGTTGAAGAATCTAGTCGTCCATTGTGATTTGGCACTACAAAAAGAATCTCATTCGTTTAAGCACGTTTTTGCTTGTAAAATTTCTTCCTTCCTCAATGTTCCTCGACCCAGACCACTATCTCGCTCTCACTCTCCCGCCTTACTTTCAAGTTTTAAAACAATTTTATTGTCCAAAAGGCTGATCTGTAATAAAAGATCGAACCCCAATTAAAACGGCGGGTAAAACCAGCTAAGAAAACTAAAGGCAAAGGAAAACGAACCAAAACATCGAATACTATAACAACTAACCGAAATTAAAAGGCAGAAAATATCGGCATCTAAAAGAACAAACACAAATAAAAAGGCGGTTGAAAGCAGCAAATAATGTAAAACCAAAGGAGAACGAACCACAAATTCAAACACTAGCAATAACTAACCGACATCTAAAAGTAGATTATATCGGGAAATTAAAGAACAAAACCCAATAAAAAAGACTCTTGAAACAGGCAAATAGAAGCAGGTAAAACCAAATGAGAAAGTACGAACAAATTAAACATTAGCAACAACAAACCGACATCCAAAATTAGAATATATCTACAAATAAAAGAGAAACACTAATAATAGAGACGGGTGAAACCAGCAATGGAAATAAAAACCTAAGAAAACGAACAATAAATAAATAGCATCAACTAACCGCCAACTAAAGGTAGAAGATATCGGTACATGAAAGAACGATCACCAATAAAAAAGGCGGTTGAAAACAGCAAATAAAAGTAAAACAAAGGAGACCGAAACAAAAAATCAAAAACTAGGGACAACTAACCGATATCCAATGGTAGATGATATCGGAAAAAACCACCAATAAAAACGAAGGTTGAAAGCAGCAAACAAATGTAAAACCAAAGGAGAACAAAAAAATACCACTATAGCAACACCTAACCGACATCCAAATGTAGTTATTATCGAAAAAAAGAACAACCAACAAAAACGAAGGTTGAAAGCAGCAAAGAAAAGTAAAACCAAAAGAGACGTACCAAAAAATCAAACACTAGAAGAACTAACCGACATCCAAAGGTAGAATATATCAACAACTAAAAGAACGAATACCAAAAAAGGGCGGTTGAATCCAACAAATACAAGTAAAACCAAAGGAGAAACAACTAAAAATCAAGCAAATGTGGACGATATCGTCAATAAGACAAACCACCACTAAAAATAGCGGTTCTATCCAACAAAGTAAAAACCAAAAAGAACTAACAAAAATATCAAACATTATCAACAACCAAACGACATACAAAATCGTCTAAATGCAGATAAAGAGTGAAGTCACAAGAAATCGAGAAACCTCGGCGACTGAATAGAGCATAAGAAATTCTTCAATTAACACTGACGCTAGGCATTCAGTTCTTAAGCAAACAATTAATAAACAAAATTGTTTTCTAAAGTCAAGGGTGACATATTTTTACAAAGTAATCTATTGAAAAGGTCATTTTTTTAACATATATTCGCAAATTCCATTTTAAGATAATATTTTTATTTTGTCTAATAAGATAACAGTATTTCTTTATGTCGCCAGTTTTTATTAAATATGTCTTTCCATGAATTATCTGATAGGTGGAGTCCCTGTAGACTGCTATTTTACGAATAAAGTCAAATTTCTCCGAAATTACAGGTTTTACGAAAATTTGTTTTGTACAAAAGTGGTAGAGGATATTATCCTCTACAACATTGCTGTTTAAGAATATTGCTTATAATGATGTCAAAGTAAATATTTGAAAAAACTCGAATAAATCATAACATTTTCCAAACGTTGCGTTCTAGGAAAAAGGTTTCAAACGTACATTGTACAAAAAAACTTTATCCACAATTATTATAGAAAATGTTATTGTACATCATGAAGTTTAAATGGAGAAAATTAATAAAACGAAAAAGTGACCTGGAGACATCGGGTTTACCGATTTGTGCCAATAACTAATCATTTCATTGGGCTTTAACAACGATGTAAATATAAAATTTCGCATCGCTGATATCAAAAGTCTTTTAGTTAGAGTGCCTATACCAATCACATATAAGCAAGAAAATAGTCAAAACGTGTTCAGAGGACCTCAAAACGTTTATTACCGTTCAAATCTTGAAATCGATTTTTTTCAAGAAAACAATACTTTCCACAATAGTATAGTGAAATTAATAAAAATCTATGTTGGTTGGTTGTTCCATGTCATCCTCTTAAAACGCGAATGGCTCGATCAAATATGTAGATATGAACATGAAATTTTCCGGAGTTAATCTCCTCGGATAATAACATGCTCATAGGAAGGAGAATTTCCGAAAAGCATCCAGGGTTTAACTCCGGACAATGATTTGCTATCTCCAAAAGATAACACGTCAAAATCTACAGTTTAACGTTCAGGCATATTTTTATGAGATTCAAATTACCAAGAACAGATTAAATGTGGCTGGAAAAATGCAGTAGCAGGGGGACAATGTCGAGCAGGTGGGTGTGATACCGTACCTGCTGCCGATTACTTTATCGCGGGCTCAAATACCGCGTAATACCTAGTTTTTTTCGTTTTAACCAACATCATTATATTAATTTGTAGTATTATTATTTATTTTTTAACACTATTATATAATTATTTATTTTTTATTATATTAGGATATATTGACTTCATTAAAAACGACAAACAAAACCCTATTGGAAGCTGATTTGATGTGAATTGCCGTCCAAAAGAACATAACTGTTAAATTCGTGCTATTCCTCACTTGAAGGGGAAGTCTGTATACACGTTTTTGGATGTTAACTGTCGAAAAACCAAAAAAGGATTCATAAATCTTCACAGCAGCAAATAAAAGTAAAACCAAAGGAGAACGAATCAAAAATTCAATCACTAGCAAGAACTAACCTACATCCAAAGGCAGAGTATATCGGCAAAAAAAGAACCACCAATGAAAACAAAGGTTGAAACCAGCAAAGAAATGTAGAACCAAAGGAACCAGAAAATCAAACACTAGCAATAACAAACCGACACCCAAAGGTAGATTATATTGGCAAATATAAGAACAAACACCAAAAAAGGAGCTAAAAACCAGCAAATAGAATTAAAACAAAAAAAGGACCAACCAAAACATCAAAACTCTAGACACAACTAACCGACATCAAAAGGTAGATTATATCGCCAAATAAAAGAACGAACACCAATAATAAAGACGCTTGAACCCAGCTAATGAAAGTAAAACCAAACGAGAATGAAGAAAAAATTGCAACAGTAGCGATAACTATCCGACATACAAAGGTAGATGATATCGGCACAAACAACCATCAATAAATACGACGGTTGAGACCAGCATAGAAAAGTAAAACCAAAAAAGAACGAACAGGAAAATGAAACACTAGCAACACCTAAGCGACATCCAATGGTAGAAGTTATCGGCAAATAAAAGAGCAAACGCCAATAAAAAAGGTTGTTGAAACCAGCCAATAGAAGCATAAGAAAAGGAGAAAGAACAAAAACATCAAGCACCAGCAACAACCAACCGACATCCAAAGGTAGATGAAATCCGCAAAAAAATTAATAAAAACTACGTTTGAAACCCTCAAAGAAAAGTATGACCATATGTGAACGAACCAGAAAATCAAACACCAGCAACAACTAAGGGACATCAAAATGTAGAAGGCATCGGCAACTGAAAGAACAAACACAAATAACAAAGGCGGTAAAAACCAGCAAATAAAGTAAAACCAAAGGATAACGAACCAAAATCTGCCTAAATAGCAACAAATAAACGATCACAAAAGGTAGAATATTTCGGCTAATAAAAGACCAAACACCAATAAAAAAGGCACTTGAAACCAGCAAACTGAGGTATAACCAAAGGAGAACGAACCAAAATATCAAACATTAGTAACAGAACAACCGACATTACAAAGTAGAATATATCTGCAAATCAAAGTACAAACACCAATAAGAAGGCGATTGGAACCAGCACATAGAAGTACAACCAAAGCAGAAAGAACCAAAAAATCAAACAGTAGCAACAGCTAACCGATATCCAGAGGGATATGGTATCGGAATAAAAACCGTCCATTATAACGATGGTTGAAAACAGCAAAGAAAATAAAACCAAAGGAAAACGAACCAGAAAATCAAACACTTGCTACAACTAACCGACATCCAAAGTTAGAACATATCGGCGAATAAAAGAACCAACACCAATAAAAAAGGCAGATGAAACCAGAAATAAATGTAAAACCAAAGATGAGCAAACCAAAAAATGCCACAAGAGACAAAACTAACCGACACCCCAAGGGCAAATATTTCGGCAAATAAAAGAACAAACACCAATAAAAAAGGCAGTTTTAACAAGAAAATAAAAGTAAAACCAAAGGAGAACGAACCAAAAAATCAAACACTTGCTACAACTAACCGACATCCAAAGTTAGAACATATCGGCGAATAAAAGAACCAACACCAATAAAAAAGGCAGATGAAACCAGAAATAAATGTAAAACCAAAGATGAGCAAACCAAAAAATGCCACAAGAGACAAAACTAACCGACACCCCAAGGGCAAATATTTCGGCAAATAAAAGAACAAACACCAATAAAAAAGGCAGTTTTAACAAGAAAATAAAAGTAAAACCAAAGGAGAACGAACCAAAAAATCAAACATTAGCATCAACTAATCGACATCCAAAAGTAAAAGCTATTGGCCTATAAAAAAACAGCAATTAATAAGAACGACGGTTGTGACTAGCAAAGAAAAGTAAAACAAAAGATGAACGAACCAAAATATCAAACCCTGACAACAACTAACCGGCATTCAAAGTTTGAATATATCGACAAATAAAAGAACAAACACCATTAAAAGAAACAGTTGAAACCAGAAAATACATTAAAACCAAAGTATAAAAAACCAAAAAATGCCACGATAGCATCAACTAACCGAAATCAAAACGACGGTTGTAACCAGCATAGAATAGTAGAACCAAAGGTGAACGAACCAAAAAATCAAACACAGCTAACCGACATCCAAAGGTAGAAGACATCGGTAAATAAAAGATCAACTACCAATAAAAACTGCGGGTGAAACCAGAGAAGAGTAAACCCAAAGGAGCACAAACCAAAAAATCAAACACTAGCTACAACTAACCATCATCCAAATTTCGAAGTTATCGCAAAATAAAAAAACACATATATAAACCAGTATAAAAAAGTAAAACCAAAGGAGAACGAACCAGAAAATCAAACACTTACAACAAACAGCTTACCAATATCTAAAGGTAGATCATATCAGCAAATAAAAGATCAACCATAAAAAAACGGCGGTTGAAACAAGCAAAGTACACTTCAAGGAGAACTAACCAAAAATCATATACTAGCAACAACTAGCCAAAATCCAAATGTAGAAGTAATCGGAAAATAAAAGAACAACCACCAGTAAAATTGGCGGTTGAAACCAGTAAAAAAAGTAAAACCAAAGTAGAACGAAGCAAAAGATCAAACAATAGAATTTACTAACCGAATGCCAAAAGTAGAGGATATCGCCAAATAAAAGAACCTACCAACAATAAAAACGACGGTTGTAACCAGCGAAGTAAAGTAAAACAAAAAGAGAACGAAGTAAAAATCAAACACTGCCAATAACAAACCGACATCCTAAGGTAAAAGTTATCAGGAAATAAAAGAACTAACACCAATAAAAAAGGCAGTTGACCCCAGCAAATAAAATAAAACCAAGGGAGAACAAACAATAAATGCCACTATAGCAACAACTAACCGACATCCAAAGATAGAACATATCGGCAATAAAAGAATCAACAACAATAAAAAAGGCAGTTGAAACCAGAAATAAATGTAAAACCAAACAAGAACAAACCAAAAAATGCCACAATAGACACAACTAAATGACATCCCAAGGGAAAATATATCGGCAAAAAAAGAACAAACACCAATAAAAAGGCAGTTGAATCAAAAAAATAAAAGCAAAACCAAAGGAGAACGAACCAAACAATAAAATTTTAGCATCAACTAACCGACATAAAATGGTAGAAGATATCGGCAAATAAAAGTATAACCATCAATAAAAAAGACGGTTGTGACTAGCAAATAAAATAAAACAAAAGAAGAACGAACCAAAATATCAAACACTAGCAACAACTAACCGACATCCAAAGTTAGAACATATCGGCGATTAAAAGAACCAACACCAATAAAAAAGGCAGATGAAACCAGAAATAAATGTCAAACCAAAGATGAGTAAACCAAAAAATGCCGCAAGAGACAAAACTAACTGACACCCCAAGGGCAAATATTTCGGCAAATAAAAGTACAAACACCAATAAAAAAGGCAGTTTTAACAAGAAAATAAAAGTAAAACCAAAGGAGAACGAACCAAAAAATCAAACATTAGCATCAACTAATCGACATCCAAAAGTAAAAGCTATTGGCTTATAAAAAAACAGCCATTAATAAGAACGACGGTTGTGACTAGCAAAGAAAAGTAAAACAAATGATGAACGAACCAAAATATCAAACCCTGACAACAACTAACCGACATCCAAAGTTGGAATATATCGACAAATAAAAGAACAAACACCAATAAAAGAGGCAGTTGAAATTAGAAAATAAATGCAAAACCAATGAAGAACAAACCAAAAAATGCCACAATAGACATCCCTAAGGTAGAGTATATCGGAAAATATAATAACAAACAGCAACAAAAAAACGCTTGAAACCAGCAAAAATAAAACCATTAGAGAACTAACAAAAATATCAAACCCCTAAAAACAACCCAACTATATCCAATGTGGAAAATATCGTAGAAATGCAAATAAAGTGTGAAGTCACAAGCTATCGAGAAACCACGTCTTCTAAATAGAGCAGAAGAAATTTTTCAACTAAACACCGACGCTAAGCATTCAGTTGTCAAGCAAACAATCAATAAACAAAATTGTTCTCTATTGTCAAGGGAGACATATAGTTACAGCGCAAACTCTTGAAAAGATATTTTTTGTTTAACATATATTCGCAAATTCCATTTTAAAATTATATTTTTATATTGTCTTATAAATCAACTGTATTTCTTGACGTCGCCATTTTTTCTGAAATATGTTGTTCCGTGAATTTTTATTTATTATTTATTTATTACCTCTATTAATTTATTATTTATTTATTTAGTATATTATGATTTATTTACTTCATTAATATCGATGCAAAAAGGCTCTCGGTAGCTATTTTGATGTAAATTGCCGTCCGAAAGAACATAACTGTTAAATTCGTGCAATTGGTCGCTTGAAGTAGAAGTGTGTATACAAGTTTTGGATGATAATTGTCAACAAACAAGTAAAGCATTCACAAGGCTTCACAAATATTTAAAAAAAACTGAATAAATTCCGTTATCATTTTACCAGATTTGGAGAACGTACAACTTATGTACTCACATCCAATTTGATAAATATTATGGCGTAGTGACGATCATAGTTGAGTTTTAAGAGAAAGACGTTTCGTGTTTTTGCAAACCGTAGTTTGTAACTTTTCGCTTTCGAATTCGGATTCCTTCCGTGAATGCTATTAGCCACGCACGAGAGGAAAAGTTTCAGTATGTGTTAGTCATTCCAAGAAATTCTCATACCATAAATACGACTTGTAGCTCTTAGTTTATCTATGATAGCTGAAAATTGTAAAACAAATCAATAGAGCATTATCAGTATCAAGAATAAGGTCAGGCTCAACCGTGTGGAATTCTGAATTGTGCCACGCTCTTCATTGGCTGGAATGGTCAACTTTTGATGACAGTGTCAGACAACGTGTAAGTGAGATAGTGACCACAAGTTCCACCAATTGTGTTTCTATTTTGAACGAGTTTAACTTAGGCCTGAAATTCGCCCCTAGCCTCGATTTATCTACACGTGTGTTGAAGAATCTAGTCGTCCATTGTGATTTGGCACTACAAAAAGAATCTCATTCGTTTAAGCACGTTTTTGCTTGTAAAATTTCTTCCTTCCTCAATGTTCCTCGACCCAGACCACTATCTCGCTCTCACTCTCCCGCCTTACTTTCAAGTTTTAAAACAATTTTATTGTCCAAAAGGCTGATCTGTAATAAAAGATCGAACCCCAATTAAAACGGCGGGTAAAACCAGCTAAGAAAACTAAAGGCAAAGGAAAACGAACCAAAACATCGAATACTATAACAACTAACCGAAATTAAAAGGCAGAAAATATCGGCATCTAAAAGAACAAACACAAATAAAAAGGCGGTTGAAAGCAGCAAATAATGTAAAACCAAAGGAGAACGAACCACAAATTCAAACACTAGCAATAACTAACCGACATCTAAAAGTAGATTATATCGGGAAATTAAAGAACAAAACCCAATAAAAAAGACTCTTGAAACAGGCAAATAGAAGCAGGTAAAACCAAATGAGAAAGTACGAACAAATTAAACATTAGCAACAACAAACCGACATCCAAAATTAGAATATATATACAAATAAAAGAGAAACACTAATAATAGAGACGGGTGAAACCAGCAATGGAAATAAAAACCTAAGAAAACGAACAATAAAGTGCCACAATAGCATCAACTAACCGCCAACTAAAGGTAGAAGATATCGGTACATGAAAGAACGATCACCAATAAAAAAGGCGGTTGAAAACAGCAAATAAAAGTAAAACAAAGGAGACCGAAACAAAAAATCAAAAACTAGGGACAACTAACCGATATCCAATGGTAGATGATATCGGAAAAAACCACCAATAAAAACGAAGGTTGAAAGCAGCAAACAAATGTAAAACCAAAGGAGAACAAAAAAATACCACTATAGCAACACCTAACCGACATCCAAATGTAGTTATTATCGAAAAAAAGAACAACCAACAAAAACGAAGGTTGAAAGCAGCAAAGAAAAGTAAAACCAAAAGAGACGTACCAAAAAATCAAACACTAGAAGAACTAACCGACATCCAAAGGTAGAATATATCAACAACTAAAAGAACGAATACCAAAAAAGGGCGGTTGAATCCAACAAATACAATTAAAACCAAAGGAGAAACAACTAAAAATCAAGCAAATGTGGACGATATCGTCAATAAGACAAACCACCACTAAAAATAGCGGTTCTATCCAACAAAGTAAAAACCAAAAAGAACTAACAAAAATATCAAACATTATCAACAACCAAACGACATACAAAATCGTCTAAATGCAGATAAAGAGTGAAGTCACAAGAAATCGAGAAACCTCGGCGACTGAATAGAGCATAAGAAATTCTTCAATTAACACTGACGCTAGGCATTCAGTTCTTAAGCAAACAATTAATAAACAAAATTGTTTTCTAAAGTCAAGGGTGACATATTTTTACAAAGTAATCTATTGAAAAGGTCATTTTTTTAACATATATTCGCAAATTCCATTTTAAGATAATATTTTTATTTTGTCTAATAAGATAACAGTATTTCTTTATGTCGCCAGTTTTTATTAAATATGTCTTTCCATGTATTATCTGATAGGTGGAGTCCCTGTAGACTGCTATTTTACGAATAAAGTCAAATTTCTCCGAAATTACAGGTTTTACGAAAATTTGTTTTGTACAAAAGTGGTAGAGGATATTATCCTCTACAACATTGCTGTTTAAGAATATTGCTTATAATGATGTCAAAGTAAATATTTGAAAAAACTCGAATAAATCATAACATTTTCCAAACGTTGCGTTCTAGGAAAAAGGTTTCAAACGTACATTGTACAAAAAAACTTTATCCACAATTATTATAGAAAATGTTATTGTACATCATGAAGTTTAAATGGAGAAAATTAATAAAACGAAAAAGTGACCTGGAGACATCGGGTTTACCGATTTGTGCCAATAACTAATCATTTCATTGGGCTTTAACAACGATGTAAATATAAAATTTCGCATCGCTGATATCAAAAGTCTTTTAGTTAGAGTGCCTATACCAATCACATATAAGCAAGAAAATAGTCAAAACGTGTTCAGAGGACCTCAAAACGTTTATTACCGTTCAAATCTTGAAATCGATTTTTTTCAAGAAAACAATACTTTCCACAATAGTATAGTGAAATTAATAAAAATCTATGTTGGTTGGTTGTTCCATGTCATCCTCTTAAAACGCGAATGGCTCGATCAAATATGTAGATATGAACATGAAATTTTCCGGAGTTAATCTCCTCGGATAATAACATGCTCATAGGAAGGAGAATTTCCGAAAAGCATCCAGGGTTTAACTCCGGACAATGATTTGCTATCTCCAAAAGATAACACGTCAAAATCTACAGTTTAACGTTCAGGCATATTTTTATGAGATTCAAATTACCAAGAACAGATTAAATGTGGCTGGAAAAATGCAGTAGCAGGGGGACAATGTCGAGCAGGTGGGTGTGATACCGTACCTGCTGCCGATTACTTTATCGCGGGCTCAAATACCGCGTAATACCTAGTTTTTTTCGTTTTAACCAACATCATTATATTAATTTGTAGTATTATTATTTATTTTTTAACACTATTATATAATTATTTATTTTTTATTATATTAGGATATATTGACTTCATTAAAAACGACAAACAAAACCCTATTGGAAGCTGATTTGATGTGAATTGCCGTCCAAAAGAACATAACTGTTAAATTCGTGCTATTCCTCACTTGAAGGGGAAGTCTGTATACACGTTTTTGGATGTTAACTGTCGAAAAACCAAAAAAGGATTCATAAATCTTCACAGCAGCAAATAAAAGTAAAACCAAAGGAGAACGAATCAAAAATTCAATCACTAGCAAGAACTAACCTACATCCAAAGGCAGAGTATATCGGCAAAAAAAGAACCACCAATGAAAACAAAGGTTGAAACCAGCAAAGAAATGTAGAACCAAAGGAACCAGAAAATCAAACACTAGCAATAACAAACCGACACCCAAAGGTAGATTATATTGGCAAATATAAGAACAAACACCAAAAAAGGAGCTAAAAACCAGCAAATAGAATTAAAACAAAAAAAGGACCAACCAAAACATCAAAACTCTAGACACAACTAACCGACATCAAAAGGTAGATTATATCGCCAAATAAAAGAACGAACACCAATAATAAAGACGCTTGAACCCAGCTAATGAAAGTAAAACCAAACGAGAATGAAGAAAAAATTGCAACAGTAGCGATAACTATCCGACATACAAAGGTAGATGATATCGGCACAAACAACCATCAATAAATACGACGGTTGAGACCAGCATAGAAAAGTAAAACCAAAAAAGAACGAACAGGAAAATGAAACACTAGCAACACCTAAGCGACATCCAATGGTAGAAGTTATCGGCAAATAAAAGAGCAAACGCCAATAAAAAAGGTTGTTGAAACCAGCCAATAGAAGCATAAGAAAAGGAGAAAGAACAAAAACATCAAGCACCAGCAACAACCAACCGACATCCAAAGGTAGATGAAATCCGCAAAAAAATTAATAAAAACTACGTTTGAAACCCTCAAAGAAAAGTATGACCATATGTGAACGAACCAGAAAATCAAACACCAGCAACAACTAAGGGACATCAAAATGTAGAAGGCATCGGCAACTGAAAGAACAAACACAAATAACAAAGGCGGTAAAAACCAGCAAATAAAGTAAAACCAAAGGATAACGAACCAAAATCTGCCTAAATAGCAACAAATAAACGATCACAAAAGGTAGAATATTTCGGCTAATAAAAGACCAAACACCAATAAAAAAGGCACTTGAAACCAGCAAACTGAGGTATAACCAAAGGAGAACGAACCAAAATATCAAACATTAGTAACAGAACAACCGACATTATAAAGTAGAATATATCTGCAAATCAAAGTACAAACACCAATAAGAAGGCGATTGGAACCAGCACATAGAAGTACAACCAAAGCAGAAAGAACCAAAAAATCAAACAGTAGCAACAGCTAACCGATATCCAGAGGGATATGGTATCGGAATAAAAACCGTCCATTATAACGATGGTTGAAAACAGCAAAGAAAATAAAACCAAAGGAAAACGAACCAGAAAATCAAACACTTGCTACAACTAACCGACATCCAAAGTTAGAACATATCGGCGAATAAAAGAACCAACACCAATAAAAAAGGCAGATGAAACCAGAAATAAATGTAAAACCAAAGATGAGCAAACCAAAAAATGCCACAAGAGACAAAACTAACCGACACCCCAAGGGCAAATATTTCGGCAAATAAAAGAACAAACACCAATAAAAAAGGCAGTTTTAACAAGAAAATAAAAGTAAAACCAAAGGAGAACGAACCAAAAAATCAAACATTAGCATCAACTAATCGACATCCAAAAGTAAAAGCTATTGGCCTATAAAAAAACAGCAATTAATAAGAACGACGGTTGTGACTAGCAAAGAAAAGTAAAACAAAAGATGAACGAACCAAAATATCAAACCCTGACAACAACTAACCGGCATTCAAAGTTTGAATATATCGACAAATAAAAGAACAAACACCATTAAAAGAAACAGTTGAAACCAGAAAATACATTAAAACCAAAGTATAAAAAACCAAAAAATGCCACGATAGCATCAACTAACCGAAATCAAAACGACGGTTGTAACCAGCATAGAATAGTAGAACCAAAGGTGAACGAACCAAAAAATCAAACACAGCTAACCGACATCCAAAGGTAGAAGACATCGGTAAATAAAAGATCAACTACCAATAAAAACTGCGGGTGAAACCAGAGAAGAGTAAACCCAAAGGAGCACAAACCAAAAAATCAAACACTAGCTACAACTAACCATCATCCAAATTTCGAAGTTATCGCAAAATAAAAAAACACATATATAAACCAGTATAAAAAAGTAAAACCAAAGGAGAACGAACCAGAAAATCAAACACTTACAACAAACAGCTTACCAATATCTAAAGGTAGATCATATCAGCAAATAAAAGATCAACCATAAAAAAACGGCGGTTGAAACAAGCAAAGTACACTTCAAGGAGAACTAACCAAAAATCATATACTAGCAACAACTAGCCAAAATCCAAATGTAGAAGTAATCGGAAAATAAAAAAACAACCACCAGTAAAATTGGCGGTTGAAACCAGTAAAAAAAAGTAAAACCAAAGTAGAACGAAGCAAAAGATCAAACAATAGAATTTACTAACCGAATGCCAAAAGTAGAGGATATCGCCAAATAAAAGAACCTACCAACAATAAAAACGACGGTTGTAACCAGCGAAGTAAAGTAAAACAAAAAGAGAACGAAGTAAAAATCAAACACTGCCAATAACAAACCGACATCCTAAGGTAAAAGTTATCAGGAAATAAAAGAACGAACACCAATAAAAAAGGCAGTTGACCCCAGCAAATAAAATAAAACCAAGGGAGAACAAACAATAAATGCCACTATAGCAACAACTAACCGACATCCAAAGATAGAACATATCGGCAATAAAAGAATCAACAACAATAAAAAAGGCAGTTGAAACCAGAAATAAATGTAAAACCAAACAAGAACAAACCAAAAAATGCCACAATAGACACAACTAAATGACATCCCAAGGGAAAATATATCGGCAAAAAAAGAACAAACACCAATAAAAAGGCAGTTGAATCAAAAAAATAAAAGCAAAACCAAAGGAGAACGAACCAAACAATAAAATTTTAGCATCAACTAACCGACATAAAATGGTAGAAGATATCGGCAAATAAAAGTATAACCATCAATAAAAAAGACGGTTGTGACTAGCAAATAAAATAAAACAAAAGAAGAACGAACCAAAATATCAAACACTAGCAACAACTAACCGACATCCAAAGTTAGAACATATCGGCGATTAAAAGAACCAACACCAATAAAAAAGGCAGATGAAACCAGAAATAAATGTCAAACCAAAGATGAGTAAACCAAAAAATGCCGCAAGAGACAAAACTAACTGACACCCCAAGGGCAAATATTTCGGCAAATAAAAGTACAAACACCAATAAAAAAGGCAGTTTTAACAAGAAAATAAAAGTAAAACCAAAGGAGAACGAACCAAAAAATCAAACATTAGCATCAACTAATCGACATCCAAAAGTAAAAGCTATTGGCTTATAAAAAAACAGCCATTAATAAGAACGACGGTTGTGACTAGCAAAGAAAAGTAAAACAAATGATGAACGAACCAAAATATCAAACCCTGACAACAACTAACCGACATCCAAAGTTAGAATATATCGACAAATAAAAGAACAAACACCAATAAAAGAGGCAGTTGAAATTAGAAAATAAATGCAAAACCAATGAAGAACAAACCAAAAAATGCCACAATAGACATCCCTAAGGTAGAGTATATCGGAAAATAAAATAACAAACAACAACAAAAAAACGCTTGAAACCAGCAAAAATAAAACCATTAGAGAACTAACAAAAATATCAAACCCCTAAAAACAACCCAACTATATCCAATGTGGAAAATATCGTAGAAATGCAAATAAAGTGTGAAGTCACAAGCTATCGAGAAACCACGTCTTCTAAATAGAGCAGAAGAAATTTTTCAACTAAACACCGACGCTAAGCATTCAGTTGTCAAGCAAACAATCAATAAACAAAATTGTTCTCTATTGTCAAGGGAGACATATAGTTACAGCGCAAACTCTTGAAAAGATATTTTTTGTTTAACATATATTCGCAAATTCCATTTTAAAATTATATTTTTATATTGTCTTATAAATCAACTGTATTTCTTGACGTCGCCATTTTTTCTGAAATGTGTTGTTCCGTGAATTTTTATTTATTATTTATTTATTACCTCTATTAATTTATTATTTATTTATTTAGTATATTATGATTTATTTACTTCATTAATATCGATGCAAAAAGGCTCTCGGTAGCTATTTTGATGTAAATTGCCGTCCGAAAGAACATAACTGTTAAATTCGTGCAATTGGTCGATTGAAGTAGAAGTGTGTATACAAGTTTTGGATGATAATTGTCAACAAACAAGTAAAGCATTCACAAGGCTTCACAAATATTTAAAAAAAACTGAATAAATTCCGTTATCATTTTACCAGATTTGGAGAACGTACAACTTATGTACTCACATCCAATTTGATAAATATTATGGCGTAGTGACGATCATAGTTGAGTTTTAAGAGAAAGACGTTTCGTGTTTTTGCAAACCGTAGTTTGTAACTTTTCGCTTTCGAATTCGGATTCCTTCCGTGAATGCTATTAGCCACGCACGAGAGGAAAAGTTTCAGTATGTGTTAGTCATTCCAAGAAATTCTCATACCATAAATACGACTTGTAGCTCTTAGTTTATCTATGATAGCTGAAAATTGTAAAACAAATCAATAGAGCATTATCAGTATCAAGAATAAGGTCAGGCTCAACCGTGTGGAATTCTGAATTGTGCCACGCTCTTCATTGGCTGGAATGGTCAACTTTTGATGACAGTGTCAGACAACGTGTAAGTGAGATAGTGACCACAAGTTCCACCAATTGTGTTTCTATTTTGAACGAGTTTAACTTAGGCCTGAAATTCGCCCCTAGCCTCGATTTATCTACAAGTGTGTTGAAGAATCTAGTCGTCCATTGTGATTTGGCACTACAAAAAGAATCTCATTCGTTTAAGCACGTTTTTGCTTGTAAAATTTCTTCCTTCCTCAATGTTCCTCGACCCAGACCACTATCTCGCTCTCACTCTCCCGCCTTACTTTCAAGTTTTAAAACAATTTTATTGTCCAAAAGGCTGATCTGTAATAAAAGATCGAACCCCAATTAAAACGGCGGGTAAAACCAGCTAAGAAAACTAAAGGCAAAGGAAAACGAACCAAAACATCGAATACTATAACAACTAACCGAAATTAAAAGGCAGAAAATATCGGCATCTAAAAGAACAAACACAAATAAAAAGGCGGTTGAAAGCAGCAAATAATGTAAAACCAAAGGAGAACGAACCACAAATTCAAACACTAGCAATAACTAACCGACATCTAAAAGTAGATTATATCGGGAAATTAAAGAACAAAACCCAATAAAAAAGACTCTTGAAACAGGCAAATAGAAGCAGGTAAAACCAAATGAGAAAGTACGAACAAATTAAACATTAGCAACAACAAACCGACATCCAAAATTAGAATATATCTACAAATAAAAGAGAAACACTAATAATAGAGACGGGTGAAACCAGCAATGGAAATAAAAACCTAAGAAAACGAACAATAAAGTGCCACAATAGCATCAACTAACCGCCAACTAAAGGTAGAAGATATCGGTACATGAAAGAACGATCACCAATAAAAAAGGCGGTTGAAAACAGCAAATAAAAGTAAAACAAAGGAGACCGAAACAAAAAATCAAAAACTAGGGACAACTAACCGATATCCAATGGTAGATGATATCGGAAAAAACCACCAACAAAAACGAAGGTTGAAAGCAGCAAAGAAAAGTAAAACCAAAAGAGACGTACCAAAAAATCAAACACTAGAAGAACTAACCGACATCCAAAGGTAGAATATATCAACAACTAAAAGAACGAATACCAAAAAAGGGCGGTTGAATCCAACAAATACAAGTAAAACCAAAGGAGAAACAACTAAAAATCAAGCAAATGTGGACGATATCGTCAATAAGACAAACCACCACTAAAAATAGCGGTTCTATCCAACAAAGTAAAAACCAAAAAGAACTAACAAAAATATCAAACATTATCAACAACCAAACGACATACAAAATCGTCTAAATGCAGATAAAGAGTGAAGTCACAAGAAATCGAGAAACCTCGGCGACTGAATAGAGCATAAGAAATTCTTCAATTAACACTGACGCTAGGCATTCAGTTCTTAAGCAAACAATTAATAAACAAAATTGTTTTCTAAAGTCAAGGGTGACATATTTTTACAAAGTAATCTATTGAAAAGGTCATTTTTTTAACATATATTCGCAAATTCCATTTTAAGATAATATTTTTATTTTGTCTAATAAGATAACAGTATTTCTTTATGTCGCCAGTTTTTATTAAATATGTCTTTCCATGAATTATCTGATAGGTGGAGTCCCTGTAGACTGCTATTTTACGAATAAAGTCAAATTTCTCCGAAATTACAGGTTTTACGAAAATTTGTTTTGTACAAAAGTGGTAGAGGATATTATCCTCTACAACATTGCTGTTTAAGAATATTGCTTATAATGATGTCAAAGTAAATATTTGAAAAAACTCGAATAAATCATAACATTTTCCAAACGTTGCGTTCTAGGAAAAAGGTTTCAAACGTACATTGTACAAAAAAACTTTATCCACAATTTTTAAAGAAAATGTTATTGTACATCATGAAGTTTAAATGGAGAAAATTAATAAAACGAAAAAGTGACCTGGAGACATCGGGTTTACCGATTTGTGCCAATAACTAATCATTTCATTGGGCTTTAACAACGATGTAAATATAAAATTTCGCATCGCTGATATCAATAGTCTTTTAGTTAGAGTGCCTATAAGATCCCAATCACATATAAGCAAGAAAATAGTCAAAACGTGTTCAGAGGACCTCAAAACGTTTATTACCGTTCAAATCTTGAAATCGATTTTTTTCAAGAAAACAATACTTTCCACAATAGTATAGTGAAATTAATAAAAATCTATGTTGGTTGGTTGTTCCATGTCATCCTCTTAAAACGCGAATGGCTCGATCAAATATGTAGATATGAACATGAAATTTTCCGGAGTTAATCTCCTCGGATAATAACATACTCATAGGAAGGAGAATTTCCGAAAAGCATCCAGGGTTAAACTCCGGACAATGATTTGCTATCTCCAAAAGATAACACGTCAAAATCTACAGTTTAACGTGCAGGCATATTTTTATGAGATTCAAATTACCAAGAACAGATTAAATGTGGCTGGAAAAATGCAGTAGCAGGGGGACAATGTCGAGCAGGTGGGTGTGATACCGTACCTGCTGCCGATTACTTTATCGCGGGCTCAAATTCCGCGTAATACCTAGTTTTTTTCGTTTTAACCAACATCATTATATAAATTTGTAGTATTATTATTTATTTTTTAACACTATTATATAATTATTTATTTTTATATTAGGATATATTGACTTCATTAAAAACGACAAACAAAAACCTATTGGAAGCTGATTTGATGTGAATTGCCGTCCAAAAGAACATAACTGTTAAATTCGTGCTATTCCTCACTTGAAGGGGAAG
This sequence comes from Tanypteryx hageni, assembly GCA_028673005.1. Classification (NCBI taxonomy): domain Eukaryota; kingdom Metazoa; phylum Arthropoda; class Insecta; order Odonata; family Petaluridae; genus Tanypteryx; species Tanypteryx hageni. The sequence continues at coordinate 59,370,152 of CM054112.1, forward strand.
TCTGTATACACGTTATTGGATTTTGGAACAATTTTGGAACGAGAAAAAAGTCTGCTATGACCGGGAATTGAACCCGGGTCTTCCACTTGCCGGGCGGATATTCTACCCCTGAACTATCGTAGCAGAGCATTTTCTCTCGTATCTGAACACGGATGTTTTCCTTTGTGGGACGGGAACTAGCCAAGCTAATATCAAACTGCCCCGACAGATGTCCTCAAAGAGGATCGTCGAAAGAAACTCCTACCTCTCAAATGGTGAGATTGCCAAACATGAAACTTTCACAGCTTATGCCTGTCTGCATAGGATCTTCGGATCATATAATTCCATCAATTTCACGTTATTGGATGTTAACTGTCGAAAAACCAAAAAAGTATTCATAAATCTTCACAGCGGCAAATAAAAGTAAAACCAAAGGAGAACGAATCAAAAATTCAATCACTAGCAAGAACTAACCTACATCCAAAGGCAGAGTATATCGGCAAAAAAAGAACCACCAATGAAAACAAAGGTTGAAACCAGCAAAGAAATGTAGAACCAAAGGAACCAGAAAATCAAACACTAGCAATAACAAACCGACACCCAAAGGTAGATTATATTGGCAAATATAAGAACAAACACCAAAAAAGGAGCTTAAAAACCAGCAAATAGAATTAAAACAAAAAAAGGACCAACCAAAACATCAAAACTCTAGACACAACTAACCGACATCAAAAGGTAGATTATATCGCCAAATAAAAGAACGAACACCAATAATAAAGACGCTTGAACCCAGCTAATGAAAGTAAAACCAAACGAGAATGAAGAAAAAATTGCAACAGTAGCGATAACTATCCGACATACAAAGGTAGATGATATCGGCACAAACAACCATCAATAAATACGACGGTTGAGACCAGCATAGAAAAGTAAAACCAAAAAAGAACGAACAGGAAAATGAAACACTAGCAACACCTAAGCGACATCCAATGGTAGAAGTTATCGGCAAATAAAAGAGCAAACGCCAATAAAAAAGGTTGTTGAAACCAGCCAATAGAAGCATAAGAAAAGGAGAAAGAACAAAAACATCAAGCACCAGCAACAACCAACCGACATCCAAAGGTAGATGAAATCCGCAAAAAAAATAATAAAAACTACGTTTGAAACCCTCAAAGAAAAGTATGACCATATGTGAACGAACCAGAAAATCAAACACCAGCAACAACTAAGGGGACATCAAAATGTAGAAGGCATCGGCAACTGAAAGAACAAACACAAATAACAAAGGCGGTAAAAACCAGCAAATAAAGTAAAACCAAAAAATAACGAACCAAAATCTGCCTAAATAGCAACAATAAACGATCACAAAAGGTAGAATATTTCGGCTAATAAAAGACCAAACACCAATAAAAAGGCTCTTGAAACCAGCAAACTGAGGTATAACCAAAGGAGAAACGAACCAAAATATCAAACATTAGTAACAGAACAACCGACATTACAAAGTAGAATATATCTGCAAATCAAAGTACAAACACCAATAAGAAGGCGATTGGAACCAGCACATAGAAGTACAACCAAAGCAGAAAGGACCAAAAAATCAAACAGTAGCAACAGCTAACCGATATCCAGAGGGATATGGTATCGGAATAAAAACCGTCCATTATAACGATGGTTGAAAACAGCAAAGAAAATAAAACCAAAGGAAAACGAACCAGAAAATCAAACACTTGCTACAACTAACCGACATCCAAAGTTAGAACATATCGGCGAATAAAAGAACCAACACCAATAAAAAAGGCAGATGAAACCAGAAATAAATGTAAAACCATAGATGAGCAAACCAAAAAAATGCCACAAGAGACAAAACTAACCGACACCCCAAGGGCAAATATTTCGGCAAATAAAAGAACAAACACCAATAAAAAAGGCAGTTTTAACAAGAAAATAAAAGTAAAACCAAAGGAGAACGAACCAAAAAATCAAACATTAGCATCAACTAATCGACATCCAAAAGTAAAAGCTATTGGCCTATAAAAAAACAGCAATTAATAAGAACGACGGTTGTGACTAGCAAAGAAAAGTAAAACAAAAGATGAACGAACCAAAATATCAAACCCTGACAACAACTAACCGGCATTCAAAGTTTGAATATATCGACAAATAAAAGAACAAACACCATTAAAAGAAACAGTTGAAACCAGAAAATACATTAAAACCAAAGTAGAACAAACCAAAAAATGCCACGATAGCATCAACTAACCGAAATCAAAACGACGGTTGTAACCAGCATAGAATAGTAGAACCAAAGGTGAACGAACCAAAAAATCAAACACAGCTAACCGACATCCAAAGGTAGAAGACATCGGTAAATAAAAGATCAACTACCAATAAAAACTGCGGGTGAAACCAGAGAAGAGTAAACCCAAAGGAGCACAAACCAAAAAATCAAACACTAGCTACAACTAACCATCATCCAAATTTCGAAGTTATCGCAAAATAAAAAAACACATATATAAACCAGTATAAAAAAGTAAAACCAAAGGAGAACGAACCAGAAAATCAAACACTTACAACAAACAGCTTACCAATATCTAAAGGTAGATCATATCAGCAAATAAAAGATCAACCATAAAAAAACGGCGGTTGAAACAAGCAAAGTACACTTCAAGGAGAACTAACCAAAAATCATATACTAGCAACAACTAGCCAAAATCCAAATGTAGAAGTAATCGGAAAATAAAAAAACAACCACCAGTAAAATTGGCGGTTGAAACCAGTAAAAAAAAGTAAAACCAAAGTAGAACGAAGCAAAAGATCAAACAATAGAATTTACTAACCGAATGCCAAAAGTAGAGGATATCGCCAAATAAAAGAACCTACCAACAATAAAAACGACGGTTGTAACCAGCGAAGTAAAGTAAAACAAAAAGAGAACGAAGTAAAAATCAAACACTGCCAATAACAAACCGACATCCTAAGGTAAAAGTTATCAGGAAATAAAAGAACGAACACCAATAAAAAAGGCAGTTGACCCCTGCAAATAAAATAAAACCAAGGGAGAACAAACAATAAATGCCACTATAGCAACAACTAACCGACATCCAAAGATAGAACATATCGGCAATAAAAGAATCAACAACAATAAAAAAGGCAGTTGAAACCAGAAATAAATGTAAAACCAAACAAGAACAAACCAAAAAATGCCACAATAGACACAACTAAATGACATCCCAAGGGAAAATATATCGGCAAAAAAAGAACAAACACCAATAAAAAGGCAGTTGAATCAAAAAAATAAAAGCAAAACCAAAGGAGAACGAACCAAACAATAAAATTTTAGCATCAACTAACCGACATAAAATGGTAGAAGATATCGGCAAATAAAAGTATAACCATCAATAAAAAAGACGGTTGTGACTAGCAAATAAAATAAAACAAAAGAAGAACGAACCAAAATATCAAACACTAGCAACAACTAACCGACATCCAAAGTTAGAACATATCGGCGATTAAAAGAACCAACACCAATAAAAAAGGCAGATGAAACCAGAAATAAATGTCAAACCAAAGATGAGTAAACCAAAAAATGCCGCAAGAGACAAAACTAACTGACACCCCAAGGGCAAATATTTCGGCAAATAAAAGTACAAACACCAATAAAAAAGGCAGTTTTAACAAGAAAATAAAAGTAAAACCAAAGGAGAACGAACCAAAAAATCAAACATTAGCATCAACTAATCGACATCCAAAAGTAAAAGCTATTGGCTTATAAAAAAACAGCCATTAATAAGAACGACGGTTGTGACTAGCAAAGAAAAGTAAAACAAATGATGAACGAACCAAAATATCAAACCCTGACAACAACTAACCGACATCCAAAGTTAGAATATATCGACAAATAAAAGAACAAACACCAATAAAAGAGGCAGTTGAAATTAGAAAATAAATGCAAAACCAATGAAGAACAAACCAAAAAATGCCACAATAGACATCCCTAAGGTAGAGTATATCGGAAAATAAAATAACAAACAACAACAAAAAAACGCTTGAAACCAGCAAAAATAAAACCATTAGAGAACTAACAAAAATATCAAACCCCTAAAAACAACCCAACTATATCCAATGTGGAAAATATCGTAGAAATGCAAATAAAGTGTGAAGTCACAAGCTATCGAGAAACCACGTCTTCTAAATAGAGCAGAAGAAATTTTTCAACTAAACACCGACGCTAAGCATTCAGTTGTCAAGCAAACAATCAATAAACAAAATTGTTCTCTATTGTCAAGGGAGACATATAGTTACAGCGCAAACTCTTGAAAAGATATTTTTTGTTTAACATATATTCGCAAATTCCATTTTAAAATTATATTTTTATATTGTCTTATAAATCAACTGTATTTCTTGACGTCGCCATTTTTTCTGAAATGTGTTGTTCCGTGAATTTTTATTTATTATTTATTTATTACCTCTATTAATTTATTATTTATTTATTTAGTATATTATGATTTATTTACTTCATTAATATCGATGCAAAAAGGCTCTCGGTAGCTATTTTGATGTAAATTGCCGTCCGAAAGAACATAACTGTTAAATTCGTGCAATTGGTCGATTGAAGTAGAAGTGTGTATACAAGTTTTGGATGATAATTGTCAACAAACAAGTAAAGCATTCACAAGGCTTCACAAATATTTAAAAAAAACTGAATAAATTCCGTTATCATTTTACCAGATTTGGAGAACGTACAACTTATGTACTCACATCCAATTTGATAAATATTATGGCGTAGTGACGATCATAGTTGAGTTTTAAGAGAAAGACGTTTCGTGTTTTTGCAAACCGTAGTTTGTAACTTTTCGCTTTCGAATTCGGATTCCTTCCGTGAATGCTATTAGCCACGCACGAGAGGAAAAGTTTCAGTATGTGTTAGTCATTCCAAGAAATTCTCATACCATAAATACGACTTGTAGCTCTTAGTTTATCTATGATAGCTGAAAATTGTAAAACAAATCAATAGAGCATTATCAGTATCAAGAATAAGGTCAGGCTCAACCGTGTGGAATTCTGAATTGTGCCACGCTCTTCATTGGCTGGAATGGTCAACTTTTGATGACAGTGTCAGACAACGTGTAAGTGAGATAGTGACCACAAGTTCCACCAATTGTGTTTCTATTTTGAACGAGTTTAACTTAGGCCTGAAATTCGCCCCTAGCCTCGATTTATCTACAAGTGTGTTGAAGAATCTAGTCGTCCATTGTGATTTGGCACTACAAAAAGAATCTCATTCGTTTAAGCACGTTTTTGCTTGTAAAATTTCTTCCTTCCTCAATGTTCCTCGACCCAGACCACTATCTCGCTCTCACTCTCCCGCCTTACTTTCAAGTTTTAAAACAATTTTATTGTCCAAAAGGCTGATCTGTAATAAAAGATCGAACCCCAATTAAAACGGCGGGTAAAACCAGCTAAGAAAACTAAAGGCAAAGGAAAACGAACCAAAACATCGAATACTATAACAACTAACCGAAATTAAAAGGCAGAAAATATCGGCATCTAAAAGAACAAACACAAATAAAAAGGCGGTTGAAAGCAGCAAATAATGTAAAACCAAAGGAGAACGAACCACAAATTCAAACACTAGCAATAACTAACCGACATCTAAAAGTAGATTATATCGGGAAATTAAAGAACAAAACCCAATAAAAAAGACTCTTGAAACAGGCAAATAGAAGCAGGTAAAACCAAATGAGAAAGTACGAACAAATTAAACATTAGCAACAACAAACCGACATCCAAAATTAGAATATATCTACAAATAAAAGAGAAACACTAATAATAGAGACGGGTGAAACCAGCAATGGAAATAAAAACCTAAGAAAACGAACAATAAAGTGCCACAATAGCATCAACTAACCGCCAACTAAAGGTAGAAGATATCGGTACATGAAAGAACGATCACCAATAAAAAAGGCGGTTGAAAACAGCAAATAAAAGTAAAACAAAGGAGACCGAAACAAAAAATCAAAAACTAGGGACAACTAACCGATATCCAATGGTAGATGATATCGGAAAAAACCACCAACAAAAACGAAGGTTGAAAGCAGCAAAGAAAAGTAAAACCAAAAGAGACGTACCAAAAAATCAAACACTAGAAGAACTAACCGACATCCAAAGGTAGAATATATCAACAACTAAAAGAACGAATACCAAAAAAGGGCGGTTGAATCCAACAAATACAAGTAAAACCAAAGGAGAAACAACTAAAAATCAAGCAAATGTGGACGATATCGTCAATAAGACAAACCACCACTAAAAATAGCGGTTCTATCCAACAAAGTAAAAACCAAAAAGAACTAACAAAAATATCAAACATTATCAACAACCAAACGACATACAAAATCGTCTAAATGCAGATAAAGAGTGAAGTCACAAGAAATCGAGAAACCTCGGCGACTGAATAGAGCATAAGAAATTCTTCAATTAACACTGACGCTAGGCATTCAGTTCTTAAGCAAACAATTAATAAACAAAATTGTTTTCTAAAGTCAAGGGTGACATATTTTTACAAAGTAATCTATTGAAAAGGTCATTTTTTTAACATATATTCGCAAATTCCATTTTAAGATAATATTTTTATTTTGTCTAATAAGATAACAGTATTTCTTTATGTCGCCAGTTTTTATTAAATATGTCTTTCCATGAATTATCTGATAGGTGGAGTCCCTGTAGACTGCTATTTTACGAATAAAGTCAAATTTCTCCGAAATTACAGGTTTTACGAAAATTTGTTTTGTACAAAAGTGGTAGAGGATATTATCCTCTACAACATTGCTGTTTAAGAATATTGCTTATAATGATGTCAAAGTAAATATTTGAAAAAACTCGAATAAATCATAACATTTTCCAAACGTTGCGTTCTAGGAAAAAGGTTTCAAACGTACATTGTACAAAAAAACTTTATCCACAATTTTTAAAGAAAATGTTATTGAACATCATGAAGTTTAAATGGAGAAAATTAATAAAACGAAAAAGTGACCTGGAGACATCGGGTTTACCGATTTGTGCCAATAACTAATCATTTCATTGGGCTTTAACAACGATGTAAATATAAAATTTCGCATCGCTGATATCAATAGTCTTTTAGTTAGAGTGCCTATAAGATCCCAATCACATATAAGCAAGAAAATAGTCAAAACGTGTTCAGAGGACCTCAAAACGTTTATTACCGTTCAAATCTTGAAATCGATTTTTTTCAAGAAAACAATACTTTCCACAATAGTATAGTGAAATTAATAAAAATCTATGTTGGTTGGTTGTTCCATGTCATCCTCTTAAAACGCGAATGGCTCGATCAAATATGTAGATATGAACATGAAATTTTCCGGAGTTAATCTCCTCGGATAATAACATGCTCATAGGAAGGAGAATTTCCGAAAAGCATCCAGGGTTAAACTCCGGACAATGATTTGCTATCTCCAAAAGATAACACGTCAAAATCTACAGTTTAACGTGCAGGCATATTTTTATGAGATTCAAATTACCAAGAACAGATTAAATGTGGCTGGAAAAATGCAGTAGCAGGGGGACAATGTCGAGCAGGTGGGTGTGATACCGTACCTGCTGCCGATTACTTTATCGCGGGCTCAAATTCCGCGTAATACCTAGTTTTTTTCGTTTTAACCAACATCATTATATAAATTTGTAGTATTATTATTTATTTTTTAACACTATTATATAATTATTTATTTTTTATTATATTAGGATATATTGACTTCATTAAAAACGACAAACAAAAACCTATTGGAAGCTGATTTGATGTGAATTGCCGTCCAAAAGAACATAACTGTTAAATTCGTGCTATTCCTCACTTGAAGGGGAAGTCTGTATACACGTTATTGGATGTTAACTGTCGAAAAACCAAAAAAGTATTCATAAATCTTCACAGCGGCAAATAAAAGTAAAACCAAAGGAGAACGAATCAAAAATTCAATCACTAGCAAGAACTAACCTACATCCAAAGGCAGAGTATATCGGCAAAAAAAGAACCACCAATGAAAACAAAGGTTGAAACCAGCAAAGAAATGTAGAACCAAAGGAACCAGAAAATCAAACACTAGCAATAACAAACCGACACCCAAAGGTAGATTATATTGGCAAATATAAGAACAAACGCCAAAAAAGGAGCTTAAAACCAGCAAATAGAATTAAAACAAAAAAAGGACCAACCAAAACATCAAAACTCTAGACACAACTAACAGACATCAAAAGGTAGATTATATCGCCAAATAAAAGAACGAACACCAATAATAAAGACGCTTGAACCCAGCTAATGAAAGTAAAACCAAACGAGAATGAAGAAAAAATTGCAACAGTAGCGATAACTATCCGACATACAAAGGTAGATGATATCGGCACAAACAACCATCAATAAATACGACGGTTGAGACCAGCATAGAAAAGTAAAACCAAAAAAGAACGAACAGGAAAATGAAACACTAGCAACACCTAAGCGACATCCAATGGTAGAAGTTATCGGCAAATAAAAGAGCAAACGCCAATAAAAAAGGTTGTTGAAACCAGCCAATAGAAGCATAAGAAAAAGAGAAAGAACAAAAACATCAAGCACCAGCAACAACCAACCGACATCCAAAGGTAGATGAAATCCGCAAAAAAATTAATAAAAACTACGTTTGAAACCCTCAAAGAAAAGTATGACCATATGTGAACGAACCAGAAAATCAAACACCAGCAACAACTAAGGGACATCAAAATGTAGAAGGCATCGGCAACTGAAAGAACAAACACAAATAACAAAGGCGGTAAAAACCAGCAAATAAAGTAAAACCAAAGGATAACGAACCAAAATCTGCCTAAATAGCAACAATAAACGATCACAAAAGGTAGAATATTTCGGCTAATAAAAGACCAAACACCAATAAAAAGGCTCTTGAAACCAGCAAACTGAGGTATAACCAAAGGAGAACGAACCAAAATATCAAACATTAGTAACAGAACAACCGACATTACAAAGTAGAATATATCTGCAAATCAAAGTACAAACACCAATAAGAAGGCGATTGGAACCAGCACATAGAAGTACAACCAAAGCAGAAAGAACCAAAAAATCAAACAGTAGCAACAGCTAACCGATATCCAGAGGGATATGGTATCGGAATAAAAACCGTCCATTATAACGATGGTTGAAAACAGCAAAGAAAATAAAACCAAAGGAAAACGAACCAGAAAATCAAACACTTGCTACAACTAACCGACATCCAAAGTTAGAACATATCGGCGAATAAAAGAACCAACACCAATAAAAAAGGCAGATGAAACCAGAAATAAATGTAAAACCATAGATGAGCAAACCAAAAAATGCCACAAGAGACAAAACTAACCGACACCCCAAGGGCAAATATTTCGGCAAATAAAAGAACAAACACCAATAAAAAAGGCAGTTTTAACAAGAAAATAAAAGTAAAACCAAAGGAGAACGAACCAAAAAATCAAACATTAGCATCAACTAATCGACATCCAAAAGTAAAAGCTATTGGCCTATAAAAAAACAGCAATTAATAAGAACGACGGTTGTGACTAGCAAAGAAAAGTAAAACAAAAGATGAACGAACCCAAATATCAAACCCTGACAACAACTAACCGGCATTCAAAGTTTGAATATATCGACAAATAAAAGAACAAACACCATTAAAAGAAACAGTTGAAACCAGAAAATACATTAAAACCAAAGTAGAACAAACCAAAAAATGCCACGATAGCATCAACTAACCGAAATCAAAACGACGGTTGTAACCAGCATAGAATAGTAGAACCAAAGGTGAACGAACCAAAAAATCAAACACAGCTAACCGACATCCAAAGGTAGAAGACATCGGTAAATAAAAGATCAACTACCAATAAAAACTGCGGGTGAAACCAGAGAAGAGTAAACCCAAAGGAGCACAAACCAAAAAATCAAACACTAGCTACAACTAACCATCATCCAAATTTCGAAGTTATCGCAAAATAAAAAAACACATATATAAACCAGTATAAAAAAGTAAAACCAAAGGAGAACGAACCAGAAAATCAAACACTTACAACAAACAGCTTACCAATATCTAAAGGTAGATCATATCAGCAAATAAAAGATCAACCATAAAAAAACGGCGGTTGAAACAAGCAAAGTACACTTCAAGGAGAACTAACCAAAAATCATATACTAGCAACAACTAGCCAAAATCCAAATGTAGAAGTAATCGGAAAATAAAAAAACAACCACCAGTAAAATTGGCGGTTGAAACCAGTAAAAAAAAGTAAAACCAAAGTAGAACGAAGCAAAAGATCAAACAATAGAATTTACTAACCGAATGCCAAAAGTAGAGGATATCGCCAAATAAAAGAACCTACCAACAATAAAAACGACGGTTGTAACCAGCGAAGTAAAGTAAAACAAAAAGAGAACGAAGTAAAAATCAAACACTGCCAATAACAAACCGACATCCTAAGGTAAAAGTTATCAGGAAATAAAAGAACGAACACCAATAAAAAAGGCAGTTGACCCCAGCAAATAAAATAAAACCAAGGGAGAACAAACAATAAATGCCACTATAGCAACAACTAACCGACATCCAAAGATAGAACATATCGGCAATAAAAGAATCAACAACAATAAAAAAGGCAGTTGAAACCAGAAATAAATGTAAAACCAAACAAGAACAAACCAAAAAATGCCACAATAGACACAACTAAATGACATCCCAAGGGAAAATATATCGGCAAAAAAAGAACAAACACCAATAAAAAGGCAGTTGAATCAAAAAAATAAAAGCAAAACCAAAGGAGAACGAACCAAACAATAAAATTTTAGCATCAACTAACCGACATAAAATGGTAGAAGATATCGGCAAATAAAAGTATAACCATCAATAAAAAAGACGGTTGTGACTAGCAAATAAAATAAAACAAAAGAAGAACGAACCAAAATATCAAACACTAGCAACAACTAACCGACATCCAAAGTTAGAACATATCGGCGATTAAAAGAACCAACACCAATAAAAAAGGCAGATGAAACCAGAAATAAATGTCAAACCAAAGATGAGTAAACCAAAAAATGCCGCAAGAGACAAAACTAACTGACACCCCAAGGGCAAATATTTCGGCAAATAAAAGTACAAACACCAATAAAAAAGGCAGTTTTAACAAGAAAATAAAAGTAAAACCAAAGGAGAACGAACCAAAAAATCAAACATTAGCATCAACTAATCGACATCCAAAAGTAAAAGCTATTGGCTTATAAAAAAACAGCCATTAATAAGAACGACGGTTGTGACTAGCAAAGAAAAGTAAAACAAATGATGAACGAACCAAAATATCAAACCCTGACAACAACTAACCGACATCCAAAGTTAGAATATATCGACAAATAAAAGAACAAACACCAATAAAAGAGGCAGTTGAAATTAGAAAATAAATGCAAAACCAATGAAGAACAAACCAAAAAATGCCACAATAGACATCCCTAAGGTAGAGTATATCGGAAAATAAAATAACAAACAACAACAAAAAAACGCTTGAAACCAGCAAAAATAAAACCATTAGAGAACTAACAAAAATATCAAACCCCTAAAAACAACCCAACTATATCCAATGTGGAAAATATCGTAGAAATGCAAATAAAGTGTGAAGTCACAAGCTATCGAGAAACCACGTCTTCTAAATAGAGCAGAAGAAATTTTTCAACTAAACACCGACGCTAAGCATTCAGTTGTCAAGCAAACAATCAATAAACAAAATTGTTCTCTATTGTCAAGGGAGACATATAGTTACAGCGCAAACTCTTGAAAAGATATTTTTTGTTTAACATATATTCGCAAATTCCATTTTAAAATTATATTTTTATATTGTCTTATAAATCAACTGTATTTCTTGACGTCGCCATTTTTTCTGAAATGTGTTGTTCCGTGAATTTTTATTTATTATTTATTTATTACCTCTATTAATTTATTATTTATTTATTTAGTATATTATGATTTATTTACTTCATTAATATCGATGCAAAAAGGCTCTCGGTAGCTATTTTGATGTAAATTGCCGTCCGAAAGAACATAACTGTTAAATTCGTGCAATTGGTCGATTGAAGTAGAAGTGTGTATACAAGTTTTGGATGATAATTGTCAACAAACAAGTAAAGCATTCACAAGGCTTCACAAATATTTAAAAAAAACTGAATAAATTCCGTTATCATTTTACCAGATTTGGAGAACGTACAACTTATGTACTCACATCCAATTTGATAAATATTATGGCGTAGTGACGATCATAGTTGAGTTTTAAGAGAAAGACGTTTCGTGTTTTTGCAAACCGTAGTTTGTAACTTTTCGCTTTCGAATTCGGATTCCTTCCGTGAATGCTATTAGCCACGCACGAGAGGAAAAGTTTCAGTATGTGTTAGTCATTCCAAGAAATTCTCATACCATAAATACGACTTGTAGCTCTTAGTTTATCTATGATAGCTGAAAATTGTAAAACAAATCAATAGAGCATTATCAGTATCAAGAATAAGGTCAGGCTCAACCGTGTGGAATTCTGAATTGTGCCACGCTCTTCATTGGCTGGAATGGTCAACTTTTGATGACAGTGTCAGACAACGTGTAAGTGAGATAGTGACCACAAGTTCCACCAATTGTGTTTCTATTTTGAACGAGTTTAACTTAGGCCTGAAATTCGCCCCTAGCCTCGATTTATCTACAAGTGTGTTGAAGAATCTAGTCGTCCATTGTGATTTGGCACTACAAAAAGAATCTCATTCGTTTAAGCACGTTTTTGCTTGTAAAATTTCTTCCTTCCTCAATGTTCCTCGACCCAGACCACTATCTCGCTCTCACTCTCCCGCCTTACTTTCAAGTTTTAAAACAATTTTATTGTCCAAAAGGCTGATCTGTAATAAAAGATCGAACCCCAATTAAAACGGCGGGTAAAACCAGCTAAGAAAACTAAAGGCAAAGGAAAACGAACCAAAACATCGAATACTATAACAACTAACCGAAATTAAAAGGCAGAAAATATCGGCATCTAAAAGAACAAACACAAATAAAAAGGCGGTTGAAAGCAGCAAATAATGTAAAACCAAAGGAGAACGAACCACAAATTCAAACACTAGCAATAACTAACCGACATCTAAAAGTAGATTATATCGGGAAATTAAAGAACAAAACCCAATAAAAAAGACTCTTGAAACAGGCAAATAGAAGCAGGTAAAACCAAATGAGAAAGTACGAACAAATTAAACATTAGCAACAACAAACCGACATCCAAAATTAGAATATATCTACAAATAAAAGAGAAACACTAATAATAGAGACGGGTGAAACCAGCAATGGAAATAAAAACCTAAGAAAACGAACAATAAAGTGCCACAATAGCATCAACTAACCGCCAACTAAAGGTAGAAGATATCGGTACATGAAAGAACGATCACCAATAAAAAAGGCGGTTGAAAACAGCAAATAAAAGTAAAACAAAGGAGACCGAAACAAAAAATCAAAAACTAGGGACAACTAACCGATATCCAATGGTAGATGATATCGGAAAAAACCACCAACAAAAACGAAGGTTGAAAGCAGCAAAGAAAAGTAAAACCAAAAGAGACGTACCAAAAAATCAAACACTAGAAGAACTAACCGACATCCAAAGGTAGAATATATCAACAACTAAAAGAACGAATACCAAAAAAGGGCGGTTGAATCCAACAAATACAAGTAAAACCAAAGGAGAAACAACTAAAAATCAAGCAAATGTGGACGATATCGTCAATAAGACAAACCACCACTAAAAATAGCGGTTCTATCCAACAAAGTAAAAACCAAAAAGAACTAACAAAAATATCAAACATTATCAACAACCAAACGACATACAAAATCGTCTAAATGCAGATAAAGAGTGAAGTCACAAGAAATCGAGAAACCTCGGCGACTGAATAGAGCATAAGAAATTCTTCAATTAACACTGACGCTAGGCATTCAGTTCTTAAGCAAACAATTAATAAACAAAATTGTTTTCTAAAGTCAAGGGTGACATATTTTTACAAAGTAATCTATTGAAAAGGTCATTTTTTTAACATATATTCGCAAATTCCATTTTAAGATAATATTTTTATTTTGTCTAATAAGATAACAGTATTTCTTTATGTCGCCAGTTTTTATTAAATATGTCTTTCCATGAATTATCTGATAGGTGGAGTCCCTGTAGACTGCTATTTTACGAATAAAGTCAAATTTCTCCGAAATTACAGGTTTTACGAAAATTTGTTTTGTACAAAAGTGGTAGAGGATATTATCCTCTACAACATTGCTGTTTAAGAATATTGCTTATAATGATGTCAAAGTAAATATTTGAAAAAACTCGAATAAATCATAACATTTTCCAAACGTTGCGTTCTAGGAAAAAGGTTTCAAACGTACATTGTACAAAAAAACTTTATCCACAATTTTTAAAGAAAATGTTATTGTACATCATGAAGTTTAAATGGAGAAAATTAATAAAACGAAAAAGTGACCTGGAGACATCGGGTTTACCGATTTGTGCCAATAACTAATCATTTCATTGGGCTTTAACAACGATGTAAATATAAAATTTCGCATCGCTGATATCAATAGTCTTTTAGTTAGAGTGCCTATAAGATCCCAATCACATATAAGCAAGAAAATAGTCAAAACGTGTTCAGAGGACCTCAAAACGTTTATTACCGTTCAAATCTTGAAATCGATTTTTTTCAAGAAAACAATACTTTCCACAATAGTATAGTGAAATTAATAAAAATCTATGTTGGTTGGTTGTTCCATGTCATCCTCTTAAAACGCGAATGGCTCGATCAAATATGTAGATATGAACATGAAATTTTCCGGAGTTAATCTCCTCGGATAATAACATACTCATAGGAAGGAGAATTTCCGAAAAGCATCCAGGGTTAAACTCCGGACAATGATTTGCTATCTCCAAAAGATAACACGTCAAAATCTACAGTTTAACGTGCAGGCATATTTTTATGAGATTCAAATTACCAAGAACAGATTAAATGTGGCTGGAAAAATGCAGTAGCAGGGGGACAATGTCGAGCAGGTGGGTGTGATACCGTACCTGCTGCCGATTACTTTATCGCGGGCTCAAATTCCGCGTAATACCTAGTTTTTTTCGTTTTAACCAACATCATTATATAAATTTGTAGTATTATTATTTATTTTTTAACACTATTATATAATTATTTATTTTTTATTATATTAGGATATATTGACTTCATTAAAAACGACAAACAAAAACCTATTGGAAGCTGATTTGATGTGAATTGCCGTCCAAAAGAACATAACTGTTAAATTCGTGCTATTCCTCACTTGAAGGGGAAGTCTGTATACACGTTATTGGATTTTGGAACAATTTTGGAACGAGAAAAAAGTCTGCTATGACCGGGAATTGAACCCGGGTCTTCCACTTGCCGGGCGGATATTCTACCCCTGAACTATCGTAGCAGAGCATTTTCTCTCGTATCTGAACACGGATGTTTTCCTTTGTGGGACGGGAACTAGCCAAGCTAATATCAAACTGCCCCGACAGATGTCCTCAAAGAGGATCGTCGAAAGAAACTCCTACCTCTCAAATGGTGAGATTGCCAAACATGAAACTTTCACAGCTTATGCCTGTCTGCATAGGATCTTCGGATCATATAATTCCATCAATTTCACGTTATTGGATGTTAACTGTCGAAAAACCAAAAAAGTATTCATAAATCTTCACAGCGGCAAATAAAAGTAAAACCAAAGGAGAACGAATCAAAAATTCAATCACTAGCAAGAACTAACCTACATCCAAAGGCAGAGTATATCGGCAAAAAAAGAACCACCAATGAAAACAAAGGTTGAAACCAGCAAAGAAATGTAGAACCAAAGGAACCAGAAAATCAAACACTAGCAATAACAAACCGACACCCAAAGGTAGATTATATTGGCAAATATAAGAACAAACACCAAAAAAGGAGCTTAAAACCAGCAAATAGAATTAAAACAAAAAAAGGACCAACCAAAACATCAAAACTCTAGACACAACTAACCGACATCAAAAGGTAGATTATATCGCCAAATAAAAGAACGAACACCAATAATAAAGACGCTTGAACCCAGCTAATGAAAGTAAAACCAAACGAGAATGAAGAAAAAATTGCAACAGTAGCGATAACTATCCGACATACAAAGGTAGATGATATCGGCACAAACAACCATCAATAAATACGACGGTTGAGACCAGCATAGAAAAGTAAAACCAAAAAAGAACGAACAGGAAAATGAAACACTAGCAACACCTAAGCGACATCCAATGGTAGAAGTTATCGGCAAATAAAAGAGCAAACGCCAATAAAAAAGGTTGTTGAAACCAGCCAATAGAAGCATAAGAAAAGGAGAAAGAACAAAAACATCAAGCACCAGCAACAACCAACCGACATCCAAAGGTAGATGAAATCCGCAAAAAAAATAATAAAAACTACGTTTGAAACCCTCAAAGAAAAGTATGACCATATGTGAACGAACCAGAAAATCAAACACCAGCAACAACTAAGGGACATCAAAATGTAGAAGGCATCGGCAACTGAAAGAACAAACACAAATAACAAAGGCGGTAAAAACCAGCAAATAAAGTAAAACCAAAAAATAACGAACCAAAATCTGCCTAAATAGCAACAATAAACGATCACAAAAGGTAGAATATTTCGGCTAATAAAAGACCAAACACCAATAAAAAGGCTCTTGAAACCAGCAAACTGAGGTATAACCAAAGGAGAACGAACCAAAATATCAAACATTAGTAACAGAACAACCGACATTACAAAGTAGAATATATCTGCAAATCAAAGTACAAACACCAATAAGAAGGCGATTGGAACCAGCACATAGAAGTACAACCAAAGCAGAAAGAACCAAAAAATCAAACAGTAGCAACAGCTAACCGATATCCAGAGGGATATGGTATCGGAATAAAAACCGTCCATTATAACGATGGTTGAAAACAGCAAAGAAAATAAAACCAAAGGAAAACGAACCAGAAAATCAAACACTTGCTACAACTAACCGACATCCAAAGTTAGAACATATCGGCGAATAAAAGAACCAACACCAATAAAAAAGGCAGATGAAACCAGAAATAAATGTAAAACCATAGATGAGCAAACCAAAAAATGCCACAAGAGACAAAACTAACCGACACCCCAAGGGCAAATATTTCGGCAAATAAAAGAACAAACACCAATAAAAAAGGCAGTTTTAACAAGAAAATAAAAGTAAAACCAAAGGAGAACGAACCAAAAAATCAAACATTAGCATCAACTAATCGACATCCAAAAGTAAAAGCTATTGGCCTATAAAAAAACAGCAATTAATAAGAACGACGGTTGTGACTAGCAAAGAAAAGTAAAACAAAAGATGAACGAACCAAAATATCAAACCCTGACAACAACTAACCGGCATTCAAAGTTTGAATATATCGACAAATAAAAGAACAAACACCATTAAAAGAAACAGTTGAAACCAGAAAATACATTAAAACCAAAGTAGAACAAACCAAAAAATGCCACGATAGCATCAACTAACCGAAATCAAAACGACGGTTGTAACCAGCATAGAATAGTAGAACCAAAGGTGAACGAACCAAAAAATCAAACACAGCTAACCGACATCCAAAGGTAGAAGACATCGGTAAATAAAAGATCAACTACCAATAAAAACTGCGGGTGAAACCAGAGAAGAGTAAACCCAAAGGAGCACAAACCAAAAAATCAAACACTAGCTACAACTAACCATCATCCAAATTTCGAAGTTATCGCAAAATAAAAAAACACATATATAAACCAGTATAAAAAAGTAAAACCAAAGGAGAACGAACCAGAAAATCAAACACTTACAACAAACAGCTTACCAATATCTAAAGGTAGATCATATCAGCAAATAAAAGATCAACCATAAAAAAACGGCGGTTGAAACAAGCAAAGTACACTTCAAGGAGAACTAACCAAAAATCATATACTAGCAACAACTAGCCAAAATCCAAATGTAGAAGTAATCGGAAAATAAAAAAACAACCACCAGTAAAATTGGCGGTTGAAACCAGTAAAAAAAAGTAAAACCAAAGTAGAACGAAGCAAAAGATCAAACAATAGAATTTACTAACCGAATGCCAAAAGTAGAGGATATCGCCAAATAAAAGAACCTACCAACAATAAAAACGACGGTTGTAACCAGCGAAGTAAAGTAAAACAAAAAGAGAACGAAGTAAAAATCAAACACTGCCAATAACAAACCGACATCCTAAGGTAAAAGTTATCAGGAAATAAAAGAACGAACACCAATAAAAAAGGCAGTTGACCCCTGCAAATAAAATAAAACCAAGGGAGAACAAACAATAAATGCCACTATAGCAACAACTAACCGACATCCAAAGATAGAACATATCGGCAATAAAAGAATCAACAACAATAAAAAAGGCAGTTGAAACCAGAAATAAATGTAAAACCAAACAAGAACAAACCAAAAAATGCCACAATAGACACAACTAAATGACATCCCAAGGGAAAATATATCGGCAAAAAAAGAACAAACACCAATAAAAAGGCAGTTGAATCAAAAAAATAAAAGCAAAACCAAAGGAGAACGAACCAAACAATAAAATTTTAGCATCAACTAACCGACATAAAATGGTAGAAGATATCGGCAAATAAAAGTATAACCATCAATAAAAAAGACGGTTGTGACTAGCAAATAAAATAAAACAAAAGAAGAACGAACCAAAATATCAAACACTAGCAACAACTAACCGACATCCAAAGTTAGAACATATCGGCGATTAAAAGAACCAACACCAATAAAAAAGGCAGATGAAACCAGAAATAAATGTCAAACCAAATATGAGTAAACCAAAAAATGCCGCAAGAGACAAAACTAACTGACACCCCAAGGGCAAATATTTCGGCAAATAAAAGTACAAACACCAATAAAAAAGGCAGTTTTAACAAGAAAATAAAAGTAAAACCAAAGGAGAACGAACCAAAAAATCAAACATTAGCATCAACTAATCGACATCCAAAAGTAAAAGCTATTGGCTTATAAAAAAACAGCCATTAATAAGAACGACGGTTGTGACTAGCAAAGAAAAGTAAAACAAATGATGAACGAACCAAAATATCAAACCCTGACAACAACTAACCGACATCCAAAGTTAGAATATATCGACAAATAAAAGAACAAACACCAATAAAAGAGGCAGTTGAAATTAGAAAATAAATGCAAAACCAATGAAGAACAAACCAAAAAATGCCACAATAGACATCCCTAAGGTAGAGTATATCGGAAAATAAAATAACAAACAACAACAAAAAAACGCTTGAAACCAGCAAAAATAAAACCATTAGAGAACTAACAAAAATATCAAACCCCTAAAAACAACCCAACTATATCCAATGTGGAAAATATCGTAGAAATGCAAATAAAGTGTGAAGTCACAAGCTATCGAGAAACCACGTCTTCTAAATAGAGCAGAAGAAATTTTTCAACTAAACACCGACGCTAAGCATTCAGTTGTCAAGCAAACAATCAATAAACAAAATTGTTCTCTATTGTCAAGGGAGACATATAGTTACAGCGCAAACTCTTGAAAAGATATTTTTTGTTTAACATATATTCGCAAATTCCATTTTAAAATTATATTTTTATATTGTCTTATAAATCAACTGTATTTCTTGACGTCGCCATTTTTTCTGAAATGTGTTGTTCCGTGAATTTTTATTTATTATTTATTTATTACCTCTATTAATTTATTATTTATTTATTTAGTATATTATGATTTATTTACTTCATTAATATCGATGCAAAAAGGCTCTCGGTAGCTATTTTGATGTAAATTGCCGTCCGAAAGAACATAACTGTTAAATTCGTGCAATTGGTCGATTGAAGTAGAAGTGTGTATACAAGTTTTGGATGATAATTGTCAACAAACAAGTAAAGCATTCACAAGGCTTCACAAATATTTAAAAAAAACTGAATAAATTCCGTTATCATTTTACCAGATTTGGAGAACGTACAACTTATGTACTCACATCCAATTTGATAAATATTATGGCGTAGTGACGATCATAGTTGAGTTTTAAGAGAAAGACGTTTCGTGTTTTTGCAAACCGTAGTTTGTAACTTTTCGCTTTCGAATTCGGATTCCTTCCGTGAATGCTATTAGCCACGCACGAGAGGAAAAGTTTCAGTATGTGTTAGTCATTCCAAGAAATTCTCATACCATAAATACGACTTGTAGCTCTTAGTTTATCTATGATAGCTGAAAATTGTAAAACAAATCAATAGAGCATTATCAGTATCAAGAATAAGGTCAGGCTCAACCGTGTGGAATTCTGAATTGTGCCACGCTCTTCATTGGCTGGAATGGTCAACTTTTGATGACAGTGTCAGACAACGTGTAAGTGAGATAGTGACCACAAGTTCCACCAATTGTGTTTCTATTTTGAACGAGTTTAACTTAGGCCTGAAATTCGCCCCTAGCCTCGATTTATCTACAAGTGTGTTGAAGAATCTAGTCGTCCATTGTGATTTGGCACTACAAAAAGAATCTCATTCGTTTAAGCACGTTTTTGCTTGTAAAATTTCTTCCTTCCTCAATGTTCCTCGACCCAGACCACTATCTCGCTCTCACTCTCCCGCCTTACTTTCAAGTTTTAAAACAATTTTATTGTCCAAAAGGCTGATCTGTAATAAAAGATCGAACCCCAATTAAAACGGCGGGTAAAACCAGCTAAGAAAACTAAAGGCAAAGGAAAACGAACCAAAACATCGAATACTATAACAACTAACCGAAATTAAAAGGCAGAAAATATCGGCATCTAAAAGAACAAACACAAATAAAAAGGCGGTTGAAAGCAGCAAATAATGTAAAACCAAAGGAGAACGAACCACAAATTCAAACACTAGCAATAACTAACCGACATCTAAAAGTAGATTATATCGGGAAATTAAAGAACAAAACCCAATAAAAAAGACTCTTGAAACAGGCAAATAGAAGCAGGTAAAACCAAATGAGAAAGTACGAACAAATTAAACATTAGCAACAACAAACCGACATCCAAAATTAGAATATATCTACAAATAAAAGAGAAACACTAATAATAGAGACGGGTGAAACCAGCAATGGAAATAAAAACCTAAGAAAACGAACAATAAAGTGCCACAATAGCATCAACTAACCGCCAACTAAAGGTAGAAGATATCGGTACATGAAAGAACGATCACCAATAAAAAAGGCGGTTGAAAACAGCAAATAAAAGTAAAACAAAGGAGACCGAAACAAAAAATCAAAAACTAGGGACAACTAACCGATATCCAATGGTAGATGATATCGGAAAAAACCACCAACAAAAACGAAGGTTGAAAGCAGCAAAGAAAAGTAAAACCAAAAGAGACGTACCAAAAAATCAAACACTAGAAGAACTAACCGACATCCAAAGGTAGAATATATCAACAACTAAAAGAACGAATACCAAAAAAGGGCGGTTGAATCCAACAAATACAAGTAAAACCAAAGGAGAAACAACTAAAAATCAAGCAAATGTGGACGATATCGTCAATAAGACAAACCACCACTAAAAATAGCGGTTCTATCCAACAAAGTAAAAACCAAAAAGAACTAACAAAAATATCAAACATTATCAACAACCAAACGACATACAAAATCGTCTAAATGCAGATAAAGAGTGAAGTCACAAGAAATCGAGAAACCTCGGCGACTGAATAGAGCATAAGAAATTCTTCAATTAACACTGACGCTAGGCATTCAGTTCTTAAGCAAACAATTAATAAACAAAATTGTTTTCTAAAGTCAAGGGTGACATATTTTTACAAAGTAATCTATTGAAAAGGTCATTTTTTTAACATATATTCGCAAATTCCATTTTAAGATAATATTTTTATTTTGTCTAATAAGATAACAGTATTTCTTTATGTCGCCAGTTTTTATTAAATATGTCTTTCCATGAATTATCTGATAGGTGGAGTCCCTGTAGACTGCTATTTTACGAATAAAGTCAAATTTCTCCGAAATTACAGGTTTTACGAAAATTTGTTTTGTACAAAAGTGGTAGAGGATATTATCCTCTACAACATTGCTGTTTAAGAATATTGCTTATAATGATGTCAAAGTAAATATTTGAAAAAACTCGAATAAATCATAACATTTTCCAAACGTTGCGTTCTAGGAAAAAGGTTTCAAACGTACATTGTACAAAAAAACTTTATCCACAATTTTTAAAGAAAATGTTATTGAACATCATGAAGTTTAAATGGAGAAAATTAATAAAACGAAAAAGTGACCTGGAGACATCGGGTTTACCGATTTGTGCCAATAACTAATCATTTCATTGGGCTTTAACAACGATGTAAATATAAAATTTCGCATCGCTGATATCAATAGTCTTTTAGTTAGAGTGCCTATAAGATCCCAATCACATATAAGCAAGAAAATAGTCAAAACGTGTTCAGAGGACCTCAAAACGTTTATTACCGTTCAAATCTTGAAATCGATTTTTTTCAAGAAAACAATACTTTCCACAATAGTATAGTGAAATTAATAAAAATCTATGTTGGTTGGTTGTTCCATGTCATCCTCTTAAAACGCGAATGGCTCGATCAAATATGTAGATATGAACATGAAATTTTCCGGAGTTAATCTCCTCGGATAATAACATGCTCATAGGAAGGAGAATTTCCGAAAAGCATCCAGGGTTAAACTCCGGACAATGATTTGCTATCTCCAAAAGATAACACGTCAAAATCTACAGTTTAACGTGCAGGCATATTTTTATGAGATTCAAATTACCAAGAACAGATTAAATGTGGCTGGAAAAATGCAGTAGCAGGGGGACAATGTCGAGCAGGTGGGTGTGATACCGTACCTGCTGCCGATTACTTTATCGCGGGCTCAAATTCCGCGTAATACCTAGTTTTTTTCGTTTTAACCAACATCATTATATAAATTTGTAGTATTATTATTTATTTTTTAACACTATTATATAATTATTTATTTTTTATTATATTAGGATATATTGACTTCATTAAAAACGACAAACAAAAACCTATTGGAAGCTGATTTGATGTGAATTGCCGTCCAAAAGAACATAACTGTTAAATTCGTGCTATTCCTCACTTGAAGGGGAAGTCTGTATACACGTTATTGGATGTTAACTGTCGAAAAACCAAAAAAGTATTCATAAATCTTCACAGCGGCAAATAAAAGTAAAACCAAAGGAGAACGAATCAAAAATTCAATCACTAGCAAGAACTAACCTACATCCAAAGGCAGAGTATATCGGCAAAAAAAGAACCACCAATGAAAACAAAGGTTGAAACCAGCAAAGAAATGTAGAACCAAAGGAACCAGAAAATCAAACACTAGCAATAACAAACCGACACCCAAAGGTAGATTATATTGGCAAATATAAGAACAAACGCCAAAAAAGGAGCTTAAAACCAGCAAATAGAATTAAAACAAAAAAAGGACCAACCAAAACATCAAAACTCTAGACACAACTAACAGACATCAAAAGGTAGATTATATCGCCAAATAAAAGAACGAACACCAATAATAAAGACGCTTGAACCCAGCTAATGAAAGTAAAACCAAACGAGAATGAAGAAAAAATTGCAACAGTAGCGATAACTATCCGACATACAAAGGTAGATGATATCGGCACAAACAACCATCAATAAATACGACGGTTGAGACCAGCATAGAAAAGTAAAACCAAAAAAGAACGAACAGGAAAATGAAACACTAGCAACACCTAAGCGACATCCAATGGTAGAAGTTATCGGCAAATAAAAGAGCAAACGCCAATAAAAAAGGTTGTTGAAACCAGCCAATAGAAGCATAAGAAAAAGAGAAAGAACAAAAACATCAAGCACCAGCAACAACCAACCGACATCCAAAGGTAGATGAAATCCGCAAAAAAATTAATAAAAACTACGTTTGAAACCCTCAAAGAAAAGTATGACCATATGTGAACGAACCAGAAAATCAAACACCAGCAACAACTAAGGGACATCAAAATGTAGAAGGCATCGGCAACTGAAAGAACAAACACAAATAACAAAGGCGGTAAAAACCAGCAAATAAAGTAAAACCAAAGGATAACGAACCAAAATCTGCCTAAATAGCAACAATAAACGATCACAAAAGGTAGAATATTTCGGCTAATAAAAGACCAAACACCAATAAAAAGGCTCTTGAAACCAGCAAACTGAGGTATAACCAAAGGAGAACGAACCAAAATATCAAACATTAGTAACAGAACAACCGACATTACAAAGTAGAATATATCTGCAAATCAAAGTACAAACACCAATAAGAAGGCGATTGGAACCAGCACATAGAAGTACAACCAAAGCAGAAAGAACCAAAAAATCAAACAGTAGCAACAGCTAACCGATATCCAGAGGGATATGGTATCGGAATAAAAACCGTCCATTATAACGATGGTTGAAAACAGCAAAGAAAATAAAACCAAAGGAAAACGAACCAGAAAATCAAACACTTGCTACAACTAACCGACATCCAAAGTTAGAACATATCGGCGAATAAAAGAACCAACACCAATAAAAAAGGCAGATGAAACCAGAAATAAATGTAAAACCATAGATGAGCAAACCAAAAAATGCCACAAGAGACAAAACTAACCGACACCCCAAGGGCAAATATTTCGGCAAATAAAAGAACAAACACCAATAAAAAAGGCAGTTTTAACAAGAAAATAAAAGTAAAACCAAAGGAGAACGAACCAAAAAATCAAACATTAGCATCAACTAATCGACATCCAAAAGTAAAAGCTATTGGCCTATAAAAAAACAGCAATTAATAAGAACGACGGTTGTGACTAGCAAAGAAAAGTAAAACAAAAGATGAACGAACCAAAATATCAAACCCTGACAACAACTAACCGGCATTCAAAGTTTGAATATATCGACAAATAAAAGAACAAACACCATTAAAAGAAACAGTTGAAACCAGAAAATACATTAAAACCAAAGTAGAACAAACCAAAAAATGCCACGATAGCATCAACTAACCGAAATCAAAACGACGGTTGTAACCAGCATAGAATAGTAGAACCAAAGGTGAACGAACCAAAAAATCAAACACAGCTAACCGACATCCAAAGGTAGAAGACATCGGTAAATAAAAGATCAACTACCAATAAAAACTGCGGGTGAAACCAGAGAAGAGTAAACCCAAAGGAGCACAAACCAAAAAATCAAACACTAGCTACAACTAACCATCATCCAAATTTCGAAGTTATCGCAAAATAAAAAAACACATATATAAACCAGTATAAAAAAGTAAAACCAAAGGAGAACGAACCAGAAAATCAAACACTTACAACAAACAGCTTACCAATATCTAAAGGTAGATCATATCAGCAAATAAAAGATCAACCATAAAAAAACGGCGGTTGAAACAAGCAAAGTACACTTCAAGGAGAACTAACCAAAAATCATATACTAGCAACAACTAGCCAAAATCCAAATGTAGAAGTAATCGGAAAATAAAAAAACAACCACCAGTAAAATTGGCGGTTGAAACCAGTAAAAAAAGTAAAACCAAAGTAGAACGAAGCAAAAGATCAAACAATAGAATTTACTAACCGAATGCCAAAAGTAGAGGATATCGCCAAATAAAAGAACCTACCAACAATAAAAACGACGGTTGTAACCAGCGAAGTAAAGTAAAACAAAAAGAGAACGAAGTAAAAATCAAACACTGCCAATAACAAACCGACATCCTAAGGTAAAAGTTATCAGGAAATAAAAGAACTAACACCAATAAAAAAGGCAGTTGACCCCAGCAAATAAAATAAAACCAAGGGAGAACAAACAATAAATGCCACTATAGCAACAACTAACCGACATCCAAAGATAGAACATATCGGCAATAAAAGAATCAACAACAATAAAAAAGGCAGTTGAAACCAGAAATAAATGTAAAACCAAACAAGAACAAACCAAAAAATGCCACAATAGACACAACTAAATGACATCCCAAGGGAAAATATATCGGCAAAAAAAGAACAAACACCAATAAAAAGGCAGTTGAATCAAAAAAATAAAAGCAAAACCAAAGGAGAACGAACCAAACAATAAAATTTTAGCATCAACTAACCGACATAAAATGGTAGAAGATATCGGCAAATAAAAGTACAACCATCAATAAAAAAGACGGTTGTGACTAGCAAATAAAATAAAACAAAAGAAGAACGAACCAAAATATCAAACACTAGCAACAACTAACCGACATCCAAAGTTAGAACATATCGGCGATTAAAAGAACCAACACCAATAAAAAAGGCAGATGAAACCAGAAATAAATGTCAAACCAAAGATGAGTAAACCAAAAAATGCCGCAAGAGACAAAACTAACTGACACCCCAAGGGCAAATATTTCGGCAAATAAAAGTACAAACACCAATAAAAAAGGCAGTTTTAACAAGAAAATAAAAGTAAAACCAAAGGAGAACGAACCAAAAAATCAAACATTAGCATCAACTAATCGACATCCAAAAGTAAAAGCTATTGGCTTATAAAAAAACAGCCATTAATAAGAACGACGGTTGTGACTAGCAAAGAAAAGTAAAACAAATGATGAACGAACCAAAATATCAAACCCTGACAACAACTAACCGACATCCAAAGTTGGAATATATCGACAAATAAAAGAACAAACACCAATAAAAGAGGCAGTTGAAATTAGAAAATAAATGCAAAACCAATGAAGAACAAACCAAAAAATGCCACAATAGACATCCCTAAGGTAGAGTATATCGGAAAATAAAATAACAAACAGCAACAAAAAAACGCTTGAAACCAGCAAAAATAAAACCATTAGAGAACTAACAAAAATATCAAACCCCTAAAAACAACCCAACTATATCCAATGTGGAAAATATCGTAGAAATGCAAATAAAGTGTGAAGTCACAAGCTATCGAGAAACCACGTCTTCTAAATAGAGCAGAAGAAATTTTTCAACTAAACACCGACGCTAAGCATTCAGTTGTCAAGCAAACAATCAATAAACAAAATTGTTCTCTATTGTCAAGGGAGACATATAGTTACAGCGCAAACTCTTGAAAAGATATTTTTTGTTTAACATATATTCGCAAATTCCATTTTAAAATTATATTTTTATATTGTCTTATAAATCAACTGTATTTCTTGACGTCGCCATTTTTTGTGAAATATGTTGTTCCGTGAATTTTTATTTATTACCTCTATTAATTTATTATTTATTTATTTAGTATATTATGATTTATTTACTTCATTATTATCGATGCAAAAAGGCTCTCGGTAGCTATTTTGATGTAAATTGCCGTCCGAAAGAACATAACTGTTAAATTCGTGCAATTGGTCGATTGAAGTAGAAGTGTGTATACAAGTTTTGGATGATAATTGTCAACAAACAAGTAAAGCATTCACAAGGCTTCACAAATATTTAAAAAAAACTGAATAAATTCCGTTATCATTTTACCAGATTTGGAGAACGTACAACTTATGTACTCACATCCAATTTGATAAATATTATGGCGTAGTGACGATCATAGTTGAGTTTTAAGAGAAAGACGTTTCGTGTTTTTGCAAACCGTAGTTTGTAACTTTTCGCTTTCGAATTCGGATTCCTTCCGTGAATGCTATTAGCCACGCACGAGAGGAAAAGTTTCAGTATGTGTTAGTCATTCCAAGAAATTCTCATACCATAAATACGACTTGTAGCTCTTAGTTTATCTATGATAGCTGAAAATTGTAAAACAAATCAATAGAGCATTATCAGTATCAAGAATAAGGTCAGGCTCAACCGTGTGGAATTCTGAATTGTGCCACGCTCTTCATTGGCTGGAATGGTCAACTTTTGATGACAGTGTCAGACAACGTGTAAGTGAGATAGTGACCACAAGTTCCACCAATTGTGTTTCTATTTTGAACGAGTTTAACTTAGGCCTGAAATTCGCCCCTAGCCTCGATTTATCTACAAGTGTGTTGAAGAATCTAGTCGTCCATTGTGATTTGGCACTACAAAAAGAATCTCATTCGTTTAAGCACGTTTTTGCTTGTAAAATTTCTTCCTTCCTCAATGTTCCTCGACCCAGACCACTATCTCGCTCTCACTCTCCCGCCTTACTTTCAAGTTTTAAAACAATTTTATTGTCCAAAAGGCTGATCTGTAATAAAAGATCGAACCCCAATTAAAACGGCGGGTAAAACCAGCTAAGAAAACTAAAGGCAAAGGAAAACGAACCAAAACATCGAATACTATAACAACTAACCGAAATTAAAAGGCAGAAAATATCGGCATCTAAAAGAACAAACACAAATAAAAAGGCGGTTGAAAGCAGCAAATAATGTAAAACCAAAGGAGAACGAACCACAAATTCAAACACTAGCAATAACTAACCGACATCTAAAAGTAGATTATATCGGGAAATTAAAGAACAAAACCCAATAAAAAAGACTCTTGAAACAGGCAAATAGAAGCAGGTAAAACCAAATGAGAAAGTACGAACAAATTAAACATTAGCAACAACAAACCGACATCCAAAATTAGAATATATCTACAAATAAAAGAGAAACACTAATAATAGAGACGGGTGAAACCAGCAATGGAAATAAAAACCTAAGAAAACGAACAATAAAGTGCCACAATAGCATCAACTAACCGCCAACTAAAGGTAGAAGATATCGGTACATGAAAGAACGATCACCAATAAAAAAGGCGGTTGAAAACAGCAAATAAAAGTAAAACAAAGGAGACCGAAACAAAAAATCAAAAACTAGGGACAACTAACCGATATCCAATGGTAGATGATATCGGAAAAAACCACCAACAAAAACGAAGGTTGAAAGCAGCAAAGAAAAGTAAAACCAAAAGAGACGTACCAAAAAATCAAACACTAGAAGAACTAACCGACATCCAAAGGTAGAATATATCAACAACTAAAAGAACGAATACCAAAAAAGGGCGGTTGAATCCAACAAATACAAGTAAAACCAAAGGAGAAACAACTAAAAATCAAGCAAATGTGGACGATATCGTCAATAAGACAAACCACCACTAAAAATAGCGGTTCTATCCAACAAAGTAAAAACCAAAAAGAACTAACAAAAATATCAAACATTATCAACAACCAAACGACATACAAAATCGTCTAAATGCAGATAAAGAGTGAAGTCACAAGAAATCGAGAAACCTCGGCGACTGAATAGAGCATAAGAAATTCTTCAATTAACACTGACGCTAGGCATTCAGTTCTTAAGCAAACAATTAATAAACAAAATTGTTTTCTAAAGTCAAGGGTGACATAT
The DNA here is from genome assembly GCA_028673005.1 of Tanypteryx hageni. NCBI lineage: Eukaryota > Metazoa > Arthropoda > Insecta > Odonata > Petaluridae > Tanypteryx > Tanypteryx hageni. The sequence continues at coordinate 59,399,558 of CM054112.1, forward strand.
TTTTACAAAGTAATCTATTGAAAAGGTCATTTTTTTAACATATATTCGCAAATTCCATTTTAAGATAATATTTTTATTTTGTCTAATAAGATAACAGTATTTCTTTATGTCGCCAGTTTTTATTAAATATGTCTTTCCATGAATTATCTGATAGGTGGAGTCCCTGTAGACTGCTATTTTACGAATAAAGTCAAATTTCTCCGAAATTACAGGTTTTACGAAAATTTGTTTTGTACAAAAGTGGTAGAGGATATTATCCTCTACAACATTGCTGTTTAAGAATATTGCTTATAATGATGTCAAAGTAAATATTTGAAAAAACTCGAATAAATCATAACATTTTCCAAACGTTGCGTTCTAGGAAAAAGGTTTCAAACGTACATTGTACAAAAAAACTTTATCCACAATTTTTAAAGAAAATGTTATTGAACATCATGAAGTTTAAATGGAGAAAATTAATAAAACGAAAAAGTGACCTGGAGACATCGGGTTTACCGATTTGTGCCAATAACTAATCATTTCATTGGGCTTTAACAACGATGTAAATATAAAATTTCGCATCGCTGATATCAATAGTCTTTTAGTTAGAGTGCCTATAAGATCCCAATCACATATAAGCAAGAAAATAGTCAAAACGTGTTCAGAGGACCTCAAAACGTTTATTACCGTTCAAATCTTGAAATCGATTTTTTTCAAGAAAACAATACTTTCCACAATAGTATAGTGAAATTAATAAAAATCTATGTTGGTTGGTTGTTCCATGTCATCCTCTTAAAACGCGAATGGCTCGATCAAATATGTAGATATGAACATGAAATTTTCCGGAGTTAATCTCCTCGGATAATAACATGCTCATAGGAAGGAGAATTTCCGAAAAGCATCCAGGGTTAAACTCCGGACAATGATTTGCTATCTCCAAAAGATAACACGTCAAAATCTACAGTTTAACGTGCAGGCATATTTTTATGAGATTCAAATTACCAAGAACAGATTAAATGTGGCTGGAAAAATGCAGTAGCAGGGGGACAATGTCGAGCAGGTGGGTGTGATACCGTACCTGCTGCCGATTACTTTATCGCGGGCTCAAATTCCGCGTAATACCTAGTTTTTTTCGTTTTAACCAACATCATTATATAAATTTGTAGTATTATTATTTATTTTTTAACACTATTATATAATTATTTATTTTTTATTATATTAGGATATATTGACTTCATTAAAAACGACAAACAAAAACCTATTGGAAGCTGATTTGATGTGAATTGCCGTCCAAAAGAACATAACTGTTAAATTCGTGCTATTCCTCACTTGAAGGGGAAGTCTGTATACACGTTATTGGATGTTAACTGTCGAAAAACCAAAAAAGTATTCATAAATCTTCACAGCGGCAAATAAAAGTAAAACCAAAGGAGAACGAATCAAAAATTCAATCACTAGCAAGAACTAACCTACATCCAAAGGCAGAGTATATCGGCAAAAAAAGAACCACCAATGAAAACAAAGGTTGAAACCAGCAAAGAAATGTAGAACCAAAGGAACCAGAAAATCAAACACTAGCAATAACAAACCGACACCCAAAGGTAGATTATATTGGCAAATATAAGAACAAACGCCAAAAAAGGAGCTTAAAACCAGCAAATAGAATTAAAACAAAAAAAGGACCAACCAAAATATCAAAACTCTAGACACAACTAACAGACATCAAAAGGTAGATTATATCGCCAAATAAAAGAACGAACACCAATAATAAAGACGCTTGAACCCAGCTAATGAAAGTAAAACCAAACGAGAATGAAGAAAAAATTGCAACAGTAGCGATAACTATCCGACATACAAAGGTAGATGATATCGGCACAAACAACCATCAATAAATACGACGGTTGAGACCAGCATAGAAAAGTAAAACCAAAAAAGAACGAACAGGAAAATGAAACACTAGCAACACCTAAGCGACATCCAATGGTAGAAGTTATCGGCAAATAAAAGAGCAAACGCCAATAAAAAAGGTTGTTGAAACCAGCCAATAGAAGCATAAGAAAAAGAGAAAGAACAAAAACATCAAGCACCAGCAACAACCAACCGACATCCAAAGGTAGATGAAATCCGCAAAAAAATTAATAAAAACTACGTTTGAAACCCTCAAAGAAAAGTATGACCATATGTGAACGAACCAGAAAATCAAACACCAGCAACAACTAAGGGACATCAAAATGTAGAAGGCATCGGCAACTGAAAGAACAAACACAAATAACAAAGGCGGTAAAAACCAGCAAATAAAGTAAAACCAAAGGATAACGAACCAAAATCTGCCTAAATAGCAACAATAAACGATCACAAAAGGTAGAATATTTCGGCTAATAAAAGACCAAACACCAATAAAAAGGCTCTTGAAACCAGCAAACTGAGGTATAACCAAAGGAGAACGAACCAAAATATCAAACATTAGTAACAGAACAACCGACATTACAAAGTAGAATATATCTGCAAATCAAAGTACAAACACCAATAAGAAGGCGATTGGAACCAGCACATAGAAGTACAACCAAAGCAGAAAGAACCAAAAAATCAAACAGTAGCAACAGCTAACCGATATCCAGAGGGATATGGTATCGGAATAAAAACCGTCCATTATAACGATGGTTGAAAACAGCAAAGAAAATAAAACCAAAGGAAAACGAACCAGAAAATCAAACACTTGCTACAACTAACCGACATCCAAAGTTAGAACATATCGGCGAATAAAAGAACCAACACCAATAAAAAAGGCAGATGAAACCAGAAATAAATGTAAAACCATAGATGAGCAAACCAAAAAATGCCACAAGAGACAAAACTAACCGACACCCCAAGGGCAAATATTTCGGCAAATAAAAGAACAAACACCAATAAAAAAGGCAGTTTTAACAAGAAAATAAAAGTAAAACCAAAGGAGAACGAACCAAAAAATCAAACATTAGCATCAACTAATCGACATCCAAAAGTAAAAGCTATTGGCCTATAAAAAAACAGCAATTAATAAGAACGACGGTTGTGACTAGCAAAGAAAAGTAAAACAAAAGATGAACGAACCCAAATATCAAACCCTGACAACAACTAACCGGCATTCAAAGTTTGAATATATCGACAAATAAAAGAACAAACACCATTAAAAGAAACAGTTGAAACCAGAAAATACATTAAAACCAAAGTAGAACAAACCAAAAAATGCCACGATAGCATCAACTAACCGAAATCAAAACGACGGTTGTAACCAGCATAGAATAGTAGAACCAAAGGTGAACGAACCAAAAAATCAAACACAGCTAACCGACATCCAAAGGTAGAAGACATCGGTAAATAAAAGATCAACTACCAATAAAAACTGCGGGTGAAACCAGAGAAGAGTAAACCCAAAGGAGCACAAACCAAAAAATCAAACACTAGCTACAACTAACCATCATCCAAATTTCGAAGTTATCGCAAAATAAAAAAACACATATATAAACCAGTATAAAAAAGTAAAACCAAAGGAGAACGAACCAGAAAATCAAACACTTACAACAAACAGCTTACCAATATCTAAAGGTAGATCATATCAGCAAATAAAAGATCAACCATAAAAAAACGGCGGTTGAAACAAGCAAAGTACACTTCAAGGAGAACTAACCAAAAATCATATACTAGCAACAACTAGCCAAAATCCAAATGTAGAAGTAATCGGAAAATAAAAAAACAACCACCAGTAAAATTGGCGGTTGAAACCAGTAAAAAAAGTAAAACCAAAGTAGAACGAAGCAAAAGATCAAACAATAGAATTTACTAACCGAATGCCAAAAGTAGAGGATATCGCCAAATAAAAGAACCTACCAACAATAAAAACGACGGTTGTAACCAGCGAAGTAAAGTAAAACAAAAAGAGAACGAAGTAAAAATCAAACACTGCCAATAACAAACCGACATCCTAAGGTAAAAGTTATCAGGAAATAAAAGAACTAACACCAATAAAAAAGGCAGTTGACCCCAGCAAATAAAATAAAACCAAGGGAGAACAAACAATAAATGCCACTATAGCAACAACTAACCGACATCCAAAGATAGAACATATCGGCAATAAAAGAATCAACAACAATAAAAAAGGCAGTTGAAACCAGAAATAAATGTAAAACCAAACAAGAACAAACCAAAAAATGCCACAATAGACACAACTAAATGACATCCCAAGGGAAAATATATCGGCAAAAAAAGAACAAACACCAATAAAAAGGCAGTTGAATCAAAAAAATAAAAGCAAAACCAAAGGAGAACGAACCAAACAATAAAATTTTAGCATCAACTAACCGACATAAAATGGTAGAAGATATCGGCAAATAAAAGTACAACCATCAATAAAAAAGACGGTTGTGACTAGCAAATAAAATAAAACAAAAGAAGAACGAACCAAAATATCAAACACTAGCAACAACTAACCGACATCCAAAGTTAGAACATATCGGCGATTAAAAGAACCAACACCAATAAAAAAGGCAGATGAAACCAGAAATAAATGTCAAACCAAAGATGAGTAAACCAAAAAATGCCGCAAGAGACAAAACTAACTGACACCCCAAGGGCAAATATTTCGGCAAATAAAAGTACAAACACCAATAAAAAAGGCAGTTTTAACAAGAAAATAAAAGTAAAACCAAAGGAGAACGAACCAAAAAATCAAACATTAGCATCAACTAATCGACATCCAAAAGTAAAAGCTATTGGCTTATAAAAAAACAGCCATTAATAAGAACGACGGTTGTGACTAGCAAAGAAAAGTAAAACAAATGATGAACGAACCAAAATATCAAACCCTGACAACAACTAACCGACATCCAAAGTTGGAATATATCGACAAATAAAAGAACAAACACCAATAAAAGAGGCAGTTGAAATTAGAAAATAAATGCAAAACCAATGAAGAACAAACCAAAAAATGCCACAATAGACATCCCTAAGGTAGAGTATATCGGAAAATAAAATAACAAACAGCAACAAAAAAACGCTTGAAACCAGCAAAAATAAAACCATTAGAGAACTAACAAAAATATCAAACCCCTAAAAACAACCCAACTATATCCAATGTGGAAAATATCGTAGAAATGCAAATAAAGTGTGAAGTCACAAGCTATCGAGAAACCACGTCTTCTAAATAGAGCAGAAGAAATTTTTCAACTAAACACCGACGCTAAGCATTCAGTTGTCAAGCAAACAATCAATAAACAAAATTGTTCTCTATTGTCAAGGGAGACATATAGTTACAGCGCAAACTCTTGAAAAGATATTTTTTGTTTAACATATATTCGCAAATTCCATTTTAAAATTATATTTTTATATTGTCTTATAAATCAACTGTATTTCTTGACGTCGCCATTTTTTCTGAAATATGTTGTTCCGTGAATTTTTATTTATTATTTATTTATTACCTCTATTAATTTATTATTTATTTATTTAGTATATTATGATTTATTTACTTCATTAATATCGATGCAAAAAGGCTCTCGGTAGCTATTTTGATGTAAATTGCCGTCCGAAAGAACATAACTGTTAAATTCGTGCAATTGGTCGATTGAAGTAGAAGTGTGTATACAAGTTTTGGATGATAATTGTCAACAAACAAGTAAAGCATTCACAAGGCTTCACAAATATTTAAAAAAAACTGAATAAATTCCGTTATCATTTTACCAGATTTGGAGAACGTACAACTTATGTACTCACATCCAATTTGATAAATATTATGGCGTAGTGACGATCATAGTTGAGTTTTAAGAGAAAGACGTTTCGTGTTTTTGCAAACCGTAGTTTGTAACTTTTCGCTTTCGAATTCGGATTCCTTCCGTGAATGCTATTAGCCACGCACGAGAGGAAAAGTTTCAGTATGTGTTAGTCATTCCAAGAAATTCTCATACCATAAATACGACTTGTAGCTCTTAGTTTATCTATGATAGCTGAAAATTGTAAAACAAATCAATAGAGCATTATCAGTATCAAGAATAAGGTCAGGCTCAACCGTGTGGAATTCTGAATTGTGCCACGCTCTTCATTGGCTGGAATGGTCAACTTTTGATGACAGTGTCAGACAACGTGTAAGTGAGATAGTGACCACAAGTTCCACCAATTGTGTTTCTATTTTGAACGAGTTTAACTTAGGCCTGAAATTCGCCCCTAGCCTCGATTTATCTACACGTGTGTTGAAGAATCTAGTCGTCCATTGTGATTTGGCACTACAAAAAGAATCTCATTCGTTTAAGCACGTTTTTGCTTGTAAAATTTCTTCCTTCCTCAATGTTCCTCGACCCAGACCACTATCTCGCTCTCACTCTCCCGCCTTACTTTCAAGTTTTAAAACAATTTTATTGTCCAAAAGGCTGATCTGTAATAAAAGATCGAACCCCAATTAAAACGGCGGGTAAAACCAGCTAAGAAAACTAAAGGCAAAGGAAAACGAACCAAAACATCGAATACTATAACAACTAACCGAAATTAAAAGGCAGAAAATATCGGCATCTAAAAGAACAAACACAAATAAAAAGGCGGTTGAAAGCAGCAAATAATGTAAAACCAAAGGAGAACGAACCACAAATTCAAACACTAGCAATAACTAACCGACATCTAAAAGTAGATTATATCGGGAAATTAAAGAACAAAACCCAATAAAAAAGACTCTTGAAACAGGCAAATAGAAGCAGGTAAAACCAAATGAGAAAGTACGAACAAATTAAACATTAGCAACAACAAACCGACATCCAAAATTAGAATATATCTACAAATAAAAGAGAAACACTAATAATAGAGACGGGTGAAACCAGCAATGGAAATAAAAACCTAAGAAAACGAACAATAAAGTGCCACAATAGCATCAACTAACCGCCAACTAAAGGTAGAAGATATCGGTACATGAAAGAACGATCACCAATAAAAAAGGCGGTTGAAAACAGCAAATAAAAGTAAAACAAAGGAGACCGAAACAAAAAATCAAAAACTAGGGACAACTAACCGATATCCAATGGTAGATGATATCGGAAAAAACCACCAATAAAAACGAAGGTTGAAAGCAGCAAACAAATGTAAAACCAAAGGAGAACAAAAAAATACCACTATAGCAACACCTAACCGACATCCAAATGTAGTTATTATCGAAAAAAAGAACAACCAACAAAAACGAAGGTTGAAAGCAGCAAAGAAAAGTAAAACCAAAAGAGACGTACCAAAAAATCAAACACTAGAAGAACTAACCGACATCCAAAGGTAGAATATATCAACAACTAAAAGAACGAATACCAAAAAAGGGCGGTTGAATCCAACAAATACAATTAAAACCAAAGGAGAAACAACTAAAAATCAAGCAAATGTGGACGATATCGTCAATAAGACAAACCACCACTAAAAATAGCGGTTCTATCCAACAAAGTAAAAACCAAAAAGAACTAACAAAAATATCAAACATTATCAACAACCAAACGACATACAAAATCGTCTAAATGCAGATAAAGAGTGAAGTCACAAGAAATCGAGAAACCTCGGCGACTGAATAGAGCATAAGAAATTCTTCAATTAACACTGACGCTAGGCATTCAGTTCTTAAGCAAACAATTAATAAACAAAATTGTTTTCTAAAGTCAAGGGTGACATATTTTTACAAAGTAATCTATTGAAAAGGTCATTTTTTTAACATATATTCGCAAATTCCATTTTAAGATAATATTTTTATTTTGTCTAATAAGATAACAGTATTTCTTTATGTCGCCAGTTTTTATTAAATATGTCTTTCCATGTATTATCTGATAGGTGGAGTCCCTGTAGACTGCTTTTTTACGAATAAAGTCAAATTTCTCCGAAATTACAGGTTTTACGAAAATTTGTTTTGTACAAAAGTGGTAGAGGATATTATCCTCTACAACATTGCTGTTTAAGAATATTGCTTATAATGATGTCAAAGTAAATATTTGAAAAAACTCGAATAAATCATAACATTTTCCAAACGTTGCGTTCTAGGAAAAAGGTTTCAAACGTACATTGTACAAAAAAACTTTATCCACAATTATTATAGAAAATGTTATTGTACATCATGAAGTTTAAATGGAGAAAATTAATAAAACGAAAAAGTGACCTGGAGACATCGGGTTTACCGATTTGTGCCAATAACTAATCATTTCATTGGGCTTTAACAACGATGTAAATATAAAATTTCGCATCGCTGATATCAAAAGTCTTTTAGTTAGAGTGCCTATAAGATCCCAATCACATATAAGCAAGAAAATAGTCAAAACGTGTTCAGAGGACCTCAAAACGTTTATTACCGTTCAAATCTTGAAATCGATTTTTTTCAAGAAAACAATACTTTCCACAATAGTATAGTGAAATTAATAAAAATCTATGTTGGTTGGTTGTTCCATGTCATCCTCTTAAAACGCGAATGGCTCGATCAAATATGTAGATATGAACATGAAATTTTCCGGAGTTAATCTCCTCGGATAATAACATGCTCATAGGAAGGAGAATTTCCGAAAAGCATCCAGGGTTTAACTCCGGACAATGATTTGCTATCTCCAAAAGATAACACGTCAAAATCTACAGTTTAACGTGCAGGCATATTTTTATGAGATTCAAATTACCAAGAACAGATTAAATGTGGCTGGAAAAATGCAGTAGCAGGGGGACAATGTCGAGCAGGTGGGTGTGATACCGTACCTGCTGCCGATTACTTTATCGCGGGCTCAAATACCGCGTAATACCTAGTTTTTTTCGTTTTAACCAACATCATTATATTAATTTGTAGTATTATTATTTATTTTTTAACACTATTATATAATTATTTATTTTTTATTATATTAGGATATATTGACTTCATTAAAAACGACAAACAAAACCCTATTGGAAGCTGATTTGATGTGAATTGCCGTCCAAAAGAACATAACTGTTAAATTCGTGCTATTCCTCACTTGAAGGGGAAGTCTGTATACACGTTTTTGGATGTTAACTGTCGAAAAACCAAAAAAGGATTCATAAATCTTCACAGCAGCAAATAAAAGTAAAACCAAAGGAGAACGAATCAAAAATTCAATCACTAGCAAGAACTAACCTACATCCAAAGGCAGAGTATATCGGCAAAAAAAGAACCACCAATGAAAACAAAGGTTGAAACCAGCAAAGAAATGTAGAACCAAAGGAACCAGAAAATCAAACACTAGCAATAACAAACCGACACCCAAAGGTAGATTATATTGGCAAATATAAGAACAAACACCAAAAAAGGAGCTAAAAACCAGCAAATAGAATTAAAACAAAAAAAGGACCAACCAAAACATCAAAACTCTAGACACAACTAACCGACATCAAAAGGTAGATTATATCGCCAAATAAAAGAACGAACACCAATAATAAAGACGCTTGAACCCAGCTAATGAAAGTAAAACCAAACGAGAATGAAGAAAAAATTGCAACAGTAGCGATAACTATCCGACATACAAAGGTAGATGATATCGGCACAAACAACCATCAATAAATACGACGGTTGAGACCAGCATAGAAAAGTAAAACCAAAAAAGAACGAACAGGAAAATGAAACACTAGCAACACCTAAGCGACATCCAATGGTAGAAGTTATCGGCAAATAAAAGAGCAAACGCCAATAAAAAAGGTTGTTGAAACCAGCCAATAGAAGCATAAGAAAAGGAGAAAGAACAAAAACATCATGCACCAGCAACAACCAACCGACATCCAAAGGTAGATGAAATCCGCAAAAAAATTAATAAAAACTACGTTTGAAACCCTCAAAGAAAAGTATGACCATATGTGAACGAACCAGAAAATCAAACACCAGCAACAACTAAGGGACATCAAAATGTAGAAGGCATCGGCAACTGAAAGAACAAACACAAATAACAAAGGCGGTAAAAACCAGCAAATAAAGTAAAACCAAAGGATAACGAACCAAAATCTGCCTAAATAGCAACAAATAAACGATCACAAAAGGTAGAATATTTCGGCTAATAAAAGACCAAACACCAATAAAAAAGGCACTTGAAACCAGCAAACTGAGGTATAACCAAAGGAGAACGAACCAAAATATCAAACATTAGTAACAGAACAACCGACATTACAAAGTAGAATATATCTGCAAATCAAAGTACAAACACCAATAAGAAGGCGATTGGAACCAGCACATAGAAGTACAACCAAAGCAGAAAGAACCAAAAAATCAAACAGTAGCAACAGCTAACCGATATCCAGAGGGATATGGTATCGGAATAAAAACCGTCCATTATAACGATGGTTGAAAACAGCAAAGAAAATAAAACCAAAGGAAAACGAACCAGAAAATCAAACACTTGCTACAACTAACCGACATCCAAAGTTAGAACATATCGGCGAATAAAAGAACCAACACCAATAAAAAAGGCAGATGAAACCAGAAATAAATGTAAAACCATAGATGAGCAAACCAAAAAATGCCACAAGAGACAAAACTAACCGACACCCCAAGGGCAAATATTTCGGCAAATAAAAGAACAAACACCAATAAAAAAGGCAGTTTTAACAAGAAAATAAAAGTAAAACCAAAGGAGAACGAACCAAAAAATCAAACATTAGCATCAACTAATCGACATCCAAAAGTAAAAGCTATTGGCCTATAAAAAAACAGCAATTAATAAGAATGACGGTTGTGACTAGCAAAGAAAAGTAAAACAAAAGATGAACGAACCAAAATATCAAACCCTGACAACTAACCGGCATTCAAAGTTTGAATATATCGACAAATAAAAGAACAAACACCATTAAAAGAAACAGTTGAAACAAGAAAATACATTAAAACCAAAGTAGAACAAACCAAAAAATGCTACGATAGCATCAACTAACCGAAATCAAAACGACGGTTGTAACCAGCATAGAATAGTAGAACCAAAGGTGAACGAACCAAAAAATCAAACACAGCTAACCGACATCCAAAGGTAGAAGACATCGGTAAATAAAAGATCAACTACCAATAAAAACTGCGGGTGAAACCAGAGAAGAGTAAACCCAAAGGAGCACAAACCAAAAAATCAAACACTAGCTACAACTAACCATCATCCAAATTTCGAAGTTATCGCAAAATAAAAAAACACATATATAAACCAGTATAAAAAAGTAAAACCAAAGGAGAACGAACCAGAAAATCAAACACTTACAACAAACAGCTTACCAATATCTAAAGGTAGATCATATCAGCAAATAAAAGATCAACCATAAAAAAACGGCGGTTGAAACAAGCAAAGTACACTTCAAGGAGAACTAACCAAAAATCATATACTAGCAACAACTAGCCAACATCCAAATGTAGAAGTAATCGGAAAATAAAAAAACAACCACCAGTAAAATTGGCGGTTGAAACCAGTAAAAAAAAGTAAAACCAAAGTAGAACGAAGCAAAAGATCAAACAATAGAATTTACTAACCGAATGCCAAAAGTAGAGGATATCGCCAAATAAAAGAACCTACCAACAATAAAAACGACGGTTGTAACCAGCGAAGTAAAGTAAAACAAAAAGAGAACGAAGTAAAAATCAAACACTGCCAATAACAAACCGACATCCTAAGGTAAAAGTTATCAGGAAATAAAAGAACGAACACCAATAAAAAAGGCAGTTGACCCCAGCAAATAAAATAAAACCAAGGGAGAACAAACAATAAATGCCACTATAGCAACAACTAACCGACATCCAAAGATAGAACATATCGGCAATAAAAGAATCAACAACAATAAAAAAGGCAGTTGAAACCAGAAATAAATGTAAAACCAAACAAGAACAAACCAAAAAATGCCACAATAGACACAACTAAATGACATCCCAAGGGAAAATATATCGGCAAAAAAAGAACAAACACCAATAAAAAGGCAGTTGAATCAAAAAAATAAAAGAAAAACCAAAGGAGAACGAACCAAACAATAAAATTTTAGCATCAACTAACCGACATAAAATGGTAGAAGATATCGGCAAATAAAAGTATAACCATCAATAAAAAAGACGGTTGTGACTAGCAAATAAAATAAAACAAAAGAAGAACGAACCAAAATATCAAACACTAGCAACAACTAACCGACATCCAAAGTTAGAACATATCGGCGATTAAAAGAACCAACACCAATAAAAAAGGCAGATGAAACCAGAAATAAATGTCAAACCAAAGATGAGTAAACCAAAAAATGCCACAAGAGACAAAACTAACTGACACCCCAAGGGCAAATATTTCGGCAAATAAAAGTACAAACACCAATAAAAAAGGCAGTTTTAACAAGAAAATAAAAGTAAAACCAAAGGAGAACGAACCAAAAAATCAAACATTAGCATCAACTAATCGACATCCAAAAGTAAAAGCTATTGGCTTATAAAAAAACAGCCATTAATAAGAACGACGGTTGTGACTAGCAAAGAAAAGTAAAACAAATGATGAACGAACCAAAATATCAAACCCTGACAACAACTAAACGACATCCAAAGTTAGAATATATCGACAAATAAAAGAACAAACACCAATAAAAGAGGCAGTTGAAATTAGAAAATAAATGCAAAACCAATGAAGAACAAACCAAAAAATGCCACAATAGACATCACTAAGGTAGAGTATATCGGAAAATAAAATAACAAACAGCAACAAAAAAACGCTTGAAACCAGCAAAAATAAAACCATTAGAGAACTAACAAAAATATCAAACCCCTAAAAACAACCCAACTATATCCAATGTGGAAAATATCGTAGAAATGCAAATAAAGTGTGAAGTCACAAGCTATCGAGAAACCACGTCTTCTAAATAGAGCAGAAGAAATTTTTCAACTAAACACCGACGCTAAGCATTCAGTTGTCAAGCAAACAATCAATAAACAAAATTGTTCTCTATTGTCAAGGGAGACATATAGTTACAGCGCAAACTCTTGAAAAGATATTTTTTGTTTAACATATATTCGCAAATTCCATTTTAAAATTATATTTTTATATTGTCTTATAAATCAACTGTATTTCTTGACGTCGCCATTTTTTCTGAAATATGTTGTTCCGTGAATTTTTATTTATTATTTATTTATTACCTCTATTAATTTATTATTTATTTATTTAGTATATTATGATTTATTTACTTCATTAATATCGATGCAAAAAGGCTCTCGGTAGCTATTTTGATGTAAATTGCCGTCCGAAAGAACATAACTGTTAAATTCGTGCAATTGGTCGCTTGAAGTAGAAGTGTGTATACAAGTTTTGGATGATAATTGTCAACAAACAAGTAAAGCATTCACAAGGCTTCACAAATATTTAAAAAAAACTGAATAAATTCCGTTATCATTTTACCAGATTTGGAGAACGTACAACTTATGTACTCACATCCAATTTGATAAATATTATGGCGTAGTGACGATCATAGTTGAGTTTTAAGAGAAAGACGTTTCGTGTTTTTGCAAACCGTAGTTTGTAACTTTTCGCTTTCGAATTCGGATTCCTTCCGTGAATGCTATTAGCCACGCACGAGAGGAAAAGTTTCAGTATGTGTTAGTCATTCCAAGAAATTCTCATACCATAAATACGACTTGTAGCTCTTAGTTTATCTATGATAGCTGAAAATTGTAAAACAAATCAATAGAGCATTATCAGTATCAAGAATAAGGTCAGGCTCAACCGTGTGGAATTCTGAATTGTGCCACGCTCTTCATTGGCTGGAATGGTCAACTTTTGATGACAGTGTCAGACAACGTGTAAGTGAGATAGTGACCACAAGTTCCACCAATTGTGTTTCTATTTTGAACGAGTTTAACTTAGGCCTGAAATTCGCCCCTAGCCTCGATTTATCTACAAGTGTGTTGAAGAATCTAGTCGTCCATTGTGATTTGGCACTACAAAAAGAATCTCATTCGTTTAAGCACGTTTTTGCTTGTAAAATTTCTTCCTTCCTCAATGTTCCTCGACCCAGACCACTATCTCGCTCTCACTCTCCCGCCTTACTTTCAAGTTTTAAAACAATTTTATTGTCCAAAAGGCTGATCTGTAATAAAAGATCGAACCCCAATTAAAACGGCGGGTAAAACCAGCTAAGAAAACTAAAGGCAAAGGAAAACGAACCAAAACATCGAATACTATAACAACTAACCGAAATTAAAAGGCAGAAAATATCGGCATCTAAAAGAACAAACACAAATAAAAAGGCGGTTGAAAGCAGCAAATAATGTAAAACCAAAGGAGAACGAACCACAAATTCAAACACTAGCAATAACTAACCGACATCTAAAAGTAGATTATATCGGGAAATTAAAGAACAAAACCCAATAAAAAAGACTCTTGAAACAGGCAAATAGAAGCAGGTAAAACCAAATGAGAAAGTACGAACAAATTAAACATTAGCAACAACAAACCGACATCCAAAATTAGAATATATCTACAAATAAAAGAGAAACACTAATAATAGAGACGGGTGAAACCAGCAATGGAAATAAAAACCTAAGAAAACGAACAATAAAGTGCCACAATAGCATCAACTAACCGCCAACTAAAGGTAGAAGATATCGGTACATGAAAGAACGATCACCAATAAAAAAGGCGGTTGAAAACAGCAAATAAAAGTAAAACAAAGGAGACCGAAACAAAAAATCAAAAACTAGGGACAACTAACCGATATCCAATGGTAGATGATATCGGAAAAAACCACCAATAAAAACGAAGGTTGAAAGCAGCAAACAAATGTAAAACCAAAGGAGAACAAAAAAATACCACTATAGCAACACCTAACCGACATCCAAATGTAGTTATTATCGAAAAAAAGAACAACCAACAAAAACGAAGGTTGAAAGCAGCAAAGAAAAGTAAAACCAAAATAGACGTACCAAAAAATCAAACTCTAGAAGAACTAACCGACATCCAAAGGTAGAATATATCAACAACTAAAAGAACGAATACCAAAAAAGGGCGGTTGAATCCAACAAATACAAGTAAAACCAAAGGAGAAACAACTAAAAATCAAGCAAATGTGGACGATATCGTCAATAAGACAAACCACCACTAAAAATAGCGGTTCTATCCAACAAAGTAAAAACCAAAAAGAACTAACAAAAATATCAAACATTATCAACAACCAAACGACATACAAAATCGTCTAAATGCAGATAAAGAGTGAAGTCACAAGAAATCGAGAAACCTCGGCGACTGAATAGAGCATAAGAAATTCTTCAATTAACACTGACGCTAGGCATTCAGTTCTTAAGCAAACAATTAATAAACAAAATTGTTTTCTAAAGTCAAGGGTGACATATTTTTACAAAGTAATCTATTGAAAAGATCATTTTTTTAACATATATTCGCAAATTCCATTTTAAGATAATATTTTTATTTTGTCTAATAAGATAACAGTATTTCTTTATGTCGCCAGTTTTTATTAAATATGTCTTTCCATGAATTATCTGATAGGTGGAGTCCCTGTAGACTGCTATTTTACGAATAAAGTCAAATTTCTCCGAAATTACAGGTTTTACGAAAATTTGTTTTGTACAAAAGTGGTAGAGGATATTATCCTCTACAACATTGCTGTTTAATGATTGCTTATAATGATGTCAATGTAAATATTTGAAAAAACTCGAATAAATCATAACATTTTCCAAACGTTGCGTTCTAGGAAAAAGGTTTCAAACGTACATTGTACAAAAAAACTTTATCCACAATTATTATAGAAAATGTTATTGTACATCATGAAGTTTAAATGGAGAAAATTAATAAAACGAAAAAGTGACCTGGAGACTTCGGGTTTACCGATTTGTGCCAATAACTAATCATTTCATTGGGCTTTAACAACGATGTAAATATAAAATTTCGCATCGCTGATATCAAAAGTCTTTTAGTTAGAGTGCCTATACCAATCACATATAAGCAAGAAAATAGTCAAAACATGTTCAGAGGACCTCAAAACGTTTATTACCGTTCAAATCTTGAAATCGATTTTTTTCAAGAAAACAATACTTTCCACAATAGTATAGTGAAATTAATAAAAATCTATGTTGGTTGGTTGTTCCATGTCATCCTCTTAAAACGCGAATGGCTCGATCAAATATGTAGATATGAACATGAAATTTTCCGGAGTTAATCTCCTCGGATAATAACATGCTCATAGGAAGGAGAATTTCCGAAAAGCATCCAGGGTTTAACTCCGGACAATGATTTGCTATCTCCAAAAGATAACACGTCAAAATCTACAGTTTAACGTTCAGGCATATTTTTATGAGATTCAAATTACCAAGAACAGATTAAATGTGGCTGGAAAAATGCAGTAGCAGGGGGACAATGTCGAGCAGGTGGGTGTGATACCGTACCTGCTGCCGATTACTTTATCGCGGGCTCAAATACCGCGTAATACCTAGTTTTTTTCGTTTTAACCAACATCATTATATTAATTTGTAGTATTATTATTTATTTTTTAACACTATTATATAATTATTTATTTTTTATTATATTAGGATATATTGACTTCATTAAAAACGACAAACAAAACCCTATTGGAAGCTGATTTGATGTGAATTGCCGTCCAAAAGAACATAACTGTTAAATTCGTGCTATTCCTCACTTGAAGGGGAAGTCTGTATACACGTTTTTGGATGTTAACTGTCGAAAAACCAAAAAAGGATTCATAAATCTTCACAGCAGCAAATAAAAGTAAAACCAAAGGAGAACGAATCAAAAATTCAATCACTAGCAAGAACTAACCTACATCCAAAGGCAGAGTATATCGGCAAAAAAAGAACCACCAATGAAAACAAAGGTTGAAACCAGCAAAGAAATGTAGAACCAAAGGAACCAGAAAATCAAACACTAGCAATAACAAACCGACACCCAAAGGTAGATTATATTGGCAAATATAAGAACAAACACCAAAAAAGGAGCTAAAAACCAGCAAATAGAATTAAAACAAAAAAAGGACCAACCAAAACATCAAAACTCTAGACACAACTAACCGACATCAAAAGGTAGATTATATCGCCAAATAAAAGAACGAACACCAATAATAAAGACGCTTGAACCCAGCTAATGAAAGTAAAACCAAACGAGAATGAAGAAAAAATTGCAACAGTAGCGATAACTATCCGACATACAAAGGTAGATGATATCGGCACAAACAACCATCAATAAATACGACGGTTGAGACCAGCATAGAAAAGTAAAACCAAAAAAGAACGAACAGGAAAATGAAACACTAGCAACACCTAAGCGACATCCAATGGTAGAAGTTATCGGCAAATAAAAGAGCAAACGCCAATAAAAAAGGTTGTTGAAACCAGCCAATAGAAGCATAAGAAAAGGAGAAAGAACAAAAACATCAAGCACCAGCAACAACCAACCGACATCCAAAGGTAGATGAAATCCGCAAAAAAATTAATAAAAACTACGTTTGAAACCCTCAAAGAAAAGTATGACCATATGTGAACGAACCAGAAAATCAAACACCAGCAACAACTAAGGGACATCAAAATGTAGAAGGCATCGGCAACTGAAAGAACAAACACAAATAACAAAGGCGGTAAAAACCAGCAAATAAAGTAAAACCAAAGGATAACGAACCAAAATCTGCCTAAATAGCAACAATAAACGATCACAAAAGGTAGAATATTTCGGCTAATAAAAGACCAAACACCAATAAAAAGGCTCTTGAAACCAGCAAACTGAGGTATAACCAAAGGAGAACGAACCAAAATATCAAACATTAGTAACAGAACAACCGACATTACAAAGTAGAATATATCTGCAAATCAAAGTACAAACACCAATAAGAAGGCGATTGGAACCAGCACATAGAAGTACAACCAAAGCAGAAAGAACCAAAAAATCAAACAGTAGCAACAGCTAACCGATATCCAGAGGGATATGGTATCGGAATAAAAACCGTCCATTATAACGATGGTTGAAAACAGCAAAGAAAATAAAACCAAAGGAAAACGAACCAGAAAATCAAACACTTGCTACAACTAACCGACATCCAAAGTTAGAACATATCGGCGAATAAAAGAACCAACACCAATAAAAAAGGCAGATGAAACCAGAAATAAATGTAAAACCATAGATGAGCAAACCAAAAAATGCCACAAGAGACAAAACTAACCGACACCCCAAGGGCAAATATTTCGGCAAATAAAAGAACAAACACCAATAAAAAAGGCAGTTTTAACAAGAAAATAAAAGTAAAACCAAAGGAGAACGAACCAAAAAATCAAACATTAGCATCAACTAATCGACATCCAAAAGTAAAAGCTATTGGCCTATAAAAAAACAGCAATTAATAAGAACGACGGTTGTGACTAGCAAAGAAAAGTAAAACAAAAGATGAACGAACCAAAATATCAAACCCTGACAACAACTAACCGGCATTCAAAGTTTGAATATATCGACAAATAAAAGAACAAACACCATTAAAAGAAACAGTTGAAACCAGAAAATACATTAAAACCAAAGTAGAACAAACCAAAAAATGCCACGATAGCATCAACTAACCGAAATCTAAACGACGGTAGTAACCAGCATAGAATAGTAGAACCAAAGGTGAACGAACCAAAAAATCAAACACAGCTAACCGACATCCAAAGGTAGAAGACATCGGTAAATAAAAGATCAACTACCAACAAAAACTGCGGGTGAAACCAGAGAAGAGTAAACCCAAAGGAGCACAAACCAAAAGATCAAACACTAGCTACAACTAACCATCATCCAAATTTCGAAGTTATCGCAATATAAAAAAACACATATATAAACCAGTATAAAAAAGTAAAACCAAAGGAGAACGAACCAGAAAATCAAACACTTACAACAAACAGCTTACCAATATCTAAAGGTAGATCATATCAGCAAATAAAAGATCAACCATAAAAAAACGGCGGTTGAAACAAGCAAAGTACATTTCAAGGAGAACTAACCAAAAATCATATACTAGCAACAACTAGCCAACATCCAAATGTAGAAGTAATCGGAAAATAAAAAAAACAACCACCAGTAAAATTGGCGGTTGAAACCAGTAAAAAAAAGTAAAACCAAAGTAGAACGAAGCAAAAGATCAAACAATAGAATTTACTAACCGAATGCCAAAAGTAGAGGATATCGCCAAATAAAAGAACCTACCAACAATAAAAACGACGGTTGTAACCAGCGAAGTAAAGTAAAACAAAAAGAGAACGAAGTAAAAATCAAACACTGCCAATAACAAACCGACATCCTAAGGTAAAAGTTATCAGGAAATAAAAGAACGAACACCAATAAAAAAGGCAGTTGACCCCAGCAAATAAAATAAAACCAAGGGAGAACAAACAATAAATGCCACTATAGCAACAACTAACCGACATCCAAAGATAGAACATATCGGCAATAAAAGAATCAACAACAATAAAAAAGGCAGTTGAAACCAGAAATAAATGTAAAACCAAACAAGAACAAACCAAAAAATGCCACAATAGACACAACTAAATGACATCCCAAGGGAAAATATATCGGCAAAAAAAGAACAAACACCAATAAAAAGGCAGTTGAATCAAAAAAATAAAAGCAAAACCAAAGGAGAACGAACCAAACAATAAAATTTTAGCATCAACTAACCGACATAAAATGGTAGAAGATATTGGCAAATAAAAGTATAACCATCAATAAAAAAGACGGTTGTGACTAGCAAATAAAATAAAACAAAAGAAGAACGAACCAAAATATCAAACACTAGCTACAACTAACCGACATCCAAAGTTAGAACATATCGGCGATTAAAAGAACCAACACCAATAAAAAAGGCAGATGAAACCAGAAATAAATGTCAAACCAAAGATGAGTAAACCAAAAAATGCCACAAGAGACAAAACTAACTGACATCCCAAGGGCAAATATTTCGGCAAATAAAAGTACAAACACCAATAAAAAAGGCAGTTTTAACAAGAAAATAAAAGTAAAACCAAAGGAGAACGAACCAAAAAATCAAACATTAGCATCAACTAATCGACATCCAAAAGTAAAAGCTATTGCCTTATAAAAAAACAGCCATTAATAAGAACGACGGTTGTGACTAGCAAAGAAAAGTAAAACAAATGATGAACGAACCAAAATATCAAACCCTGACAACAACTAAACGACATCCAAAGTTAGAATATATCGACAAATAAAAGAACAAACACCAATAAAAGAGGCAGTTGAAATTAGAAAATAAATGCAAAACCAATGAAGAACAAACCAAAAAATGCCACAATAGACATCCCTAAGGTAGAGTATATCGGAAAATAAAATAACAAACAGCAACAAAAAAACGCTTGAAACCAGCAAAAATAAAACCATTAGAGAACTAACAAAAATATCAAACCCCTAAAAACAACCCAACTATATCCAATGTGGAAAATATCGTAGAAATGCAAATAAAGTGTGAAGTCACAAGCTATCGAGAAACCACGTCTTCTAAATAGACCAGAAGAAATTTTTCAACTAAACACCGACGCTAAGCATTCAGTTGTCAAGCAAACAATCAATAAACAAAATTGTTCTCTATTGTCAAGGGAGACATATAGTTACAGCGCAAACTCTTGAAAAGATATTTTTTGTTTAACATATATTCGCAAATTCCATTTTAAAATTATATTTTTATATTGTCTTATAAATCAACTGTATTTCTTGACGTCGCCATTTTTTCTGAAATGTGTTGT
This sequence comes from Tanypteryx hageni, assembly GCA_028673005.1. Taxonomy (NCBI): domain Eukaryota; kingdom Metazoa; phylum Arthropoda; class Insecta; order Odonata; family Petaluridae; genus Tanypteryx; species Tanypteryx hageni. The sequence continues at coordinate 59,420,232 of CM054112.1, forward strand.
TCCGTGAATTTTTATTTATTATTTATTTATTACCTCTATTAATTTATTATTTATTTATTTAGTATATTATGATTTATTTACTTCATTAATATCGATGCAAAAAGGCTCTCGGTAGCTATTTTGATGTAAATTGCCGTCCGAAAGAACATAACTGTTAAATTCGTGCAATTGGTCGCTTGAAGTAGAAGTGTGTATACAAGTTTTGGATGATAATTGTCAACAAACAAGTAAAGCATTCACAAGGCTTCACAAATATTTAAAAAAAACTGAATAAATTCCGTTATCATTTTACCAGATTTGGAGAACGTACAACTTATGTACTCACATCCAATTTGATAAATATTATGGCGTAGTGACGATCATAGTTGAGTTTTAAGAGAAAGACGTTTCGTGTTTTTGCAAACCGTAGTTTGTAACTTTTCGCTTTCGAATTCGGATTCCTTCCGTGAATGCTATTAGCCACGCTCGAGAGGAAGTTAAGGTGAATGCCAGCGATGTATGATGATAGGCTGCCCCTAACGCACAATGGATGTAATCAAAAGAGAACGTACCAAAAAAACAAACAATAGCAACAACTCAACGATATTCAAAGGTAGAAGTTGTCGGCAAAAAATAAATAACAACTTATAAACACGGCAGTGAAATTGTTGAATATTTCATAATTTAGTGACCTAACTGAAATGACAAAAATAATAAATTGTTCTTTTCCTAACATCAAATCAACCGCCCATATAGAACCACTGTATAAGCATAGTTAGCTGAAGAATTGCTAAACTACAACGCGACACTTTAAAATATTTTATTTAAATATGTTCAAATTAAAATCCTTTAAAACAGTATTACCTATCTTAAATAGTGAAAAAAAGGAATATGATATTTAATGTGAGGGCTTTTAGAATAATGTAGGAACAACTGATCTTAAAGGTCTATAATTATAAAAGATTTCATCTAAAGTAAAAATAGAGGCAAGTGAACAGTTCCAAAGAATTAAATTATCTAAAGTAGTTTTCGAATGAATTTTCAATTTAATCTATTCCGAGAAGATCGCTTTAGTGATTATTAATAGCAAAGCAGTACGAATGTGATTATCATTTAACAATAATAAAATACATGTATCGTATAAGGCAATATTATAAGAGGAACGATAAGAATTTAATAATAATAATAAAAAATGTATGCGAAGGAAATTCTCCAAAGCCAGTCAAACTGATAAAACACGGTTTAAAGGCCGGATAAAAACAGATGAACCCGGATAAAAACCGGATAAAACCCAATACGTATTTCGGCTACAAAGTAACCATCATCAGGGGTTAAAAAAGGGGGGAAGGGGGACTTGAGAGAGGGCGACTGAAACCAAGACCAGTGGCACGCTCTCAAGTGGATGTCCAGGTCTGTGTATTTATACCTGGTAGGTGGGTAGGGGAGGAAGAAAAAGGGGGGGTCCTAGATGACCTAGTTGATGGGAGAAAAAGGGGGGGAGGTCAGTTTAAAAAGAACGCTGTTTATTACACCTAACTCGTTATTCATCAGGGTGTGTCTGTATTTATGAATGTGTAAGCTTTCTGTTGCGTCGAGTTTGGTATTTGGGACTTGTTTAAGCAGTTTGAGGTTATTTGTGTCTAATGGGTGGTTATATTCCAAAATGTGTTTCGCGACGGCCGATTTTTCAAAGCGTCCATGTCTGTAGTGCGCTAAATGTTCTTTAAATCTGATGGAGATATTTCTTTTCGTTTGGCCAATGTAAGACATGTCGCATGTGGGGCACAACACTTGATATATGCCGGATTTTTCTAATGTGGGTATTTTGTCTTTAGGGTTCCCTAATAAATTTTTAATGTTATTTGTATTGTGAAACGTTAATGTATAATTTGCGTTATGAAAAATTTTTCGTTAGCCCTTTGTTTAGGGTTGGATGGAAGGGGAGTGAAATAAATTTTTTCTTCTTATCGTCACTTAGAGCAAGCGTAGTACTTGTCTTCTTGTCTAATGTTTTGGATTGCTTGTAAATAATGTTGTCTATCAATTCGTGTGTGTACCCGTTTTCCAGGGCCGCGTTTTTAATATATTTGACTTCTTTGTCGAAACGTTTTTTATTTAGCGGTGTCGTCAATAGTCTATGTACCATATGGTTGAAAGCCGCAATCTTTTGTTTGTAAGGGTGATTGGAGTCTTTCTTAATATAATTGTTGGTATGGGTCGGTTTCCTGTACACGTCAAATTCTAGTCGTCCATTATTATTAATGATCAAAATGTCAAGAAAAGGTAAAGACTTATTTTCTTCGATTTCGAAGGTGAAGTTGATAGAGTTGTGAAATGAGTTGAGTTCTTGGACGAAGGTGTTAATGATTGAGTTTTGTGTCAAAAATGGCAAAAATGTCATCAACGTACCTGCACCATGTGTTGGGGAAATAGTTTAACGTATTTTTACAGCGTTGCTCAAAAGAATAAAGAAAAATATTTGCTATAAGTGGTGAGAGAGGTTTGCCCATTGATGTTCCATTAATTTGTTTATAGAACTTATTGTTAAAAAATATATATATACACACACGAGGGTGAATGAAAAAGTTTCCGGATAGTTTTCGTAACATATTTCCTGAATTCCAAATAATACCATAACATTTTTCCTAAAACAAGCAATATTTTAGCCATAACAATTCAATATTTCGTAACAATTTATTCATTTGTAATAATATAAAAGCAGTTTTTCAAACCAATTAATTCATGAGGATGGGTAATTTATAGTTTGAGAATCGAGTAAATATAATGTTTATGACAAAACTTAGTTGGAAATCGAATGCCATTATTCAGGTTTTGCAGAAAGTTCACGGGGATGATGAATCTAAGAAAACTGCAGTTTATGAATGAATTAAATGGTTTAAGCTTGGACGAGAAGACATTAAAGATGATTATCGAAGTGGAAGACCATCAACGTCGATCAACGAAGAAACCGTGGTCGCCGCCCAATCAATTGTGGAAGAAGATAGACGAGTTTCAGTGCAAATGATAGCCAAATGTTTAGACTTTTCATATGGCTCAGCTCATTCAATACTCAAAGATAGTTTAGGATTAAGCATGCTTTCTGCTAGATGGGTACAGAAAGCGTTGCGCCCTGAACACAAGACTCAGAGACTTGACCATGCAGTTGAGTTCCTCAACCGATTTGATGCAGGCCCAGAAGATTTCTTTCGCCGAATAGAGACTGGTGATTAAACATGGATCTACCAGTACGATCCAGAAAGCAAAATTCAATCTAAACAATGGTTACCAAGGGGGTCAAGTGGACCAAAAAACTTCTAAGGCAAACAATCAATCAACAAGGTTATGGCAATTGTTTTTTGGGATAATGAAGGTGTAATTTACACATATTAATTTTGTCCTCGACACGAATAAAATTTTAATATATACCTTACAGATCAGATAAGAGCGATTTAGCCTTTTCAACATGCTGTTAACGTCACATTTGCACTTAGTGCGTTGTAACATAGTAACATGCTTTCCGCCCCTCGCACAACCTCTGTAGGTGCATGCGCCTTTCCCCTACAACCTCCCCTTCATCTCTCCCCCTCTCTTCCTCCCCATCTCCACGACGGCTTTCCACATTGGAATAGTTCTGCGCGAAATTTACATCCCACGAATCCTCGTGGGAGGGTTTATGTGTTGTATTTGAAAGTTCTTAAATTATTTTATAACAATGTTAAAAAAAGTTTTTGTATTATATACTGTTGCATTGTACTTTGTTGTGTTGTTAATAGAAAATACGCAAATGTTTAAACAAACATTTAATGTTTATGTACTTCTGAATGTGCAACAAATCTGACGTTGGTAATAGTAGAAATCTAAAAATAACCGAATTTATCTTTCGCAGGATATGTCCTCAAAGACCTTAAAAAATTCAGCAATTTTAATTTCCACATATGACATCATGAAATGAATATCAATAGTAATTGAATATTTGTTTAGTTTTGTTACCGTCGTTCAAACAGCGTCGAAAATTCTTGAACATAATCAGAAGCAACTAGCGGAAGAAAGCTCTACTAATGAGCATTACATCTGATTCTATCGGACGTCAAGTTCGCGGAAACTAGTACAAGCATACTAGTAGAAGCATATCTTCGCGCCTTGAAAAAACATTCTTTTTTCAGACAGATATTTCATCATTGCAAATATTTTCTTAAGTAAAAACATTCCACATCCGCAGCGATTTTTGTTTTTCCCTTATGTCAAAATAATGCGTTAAAACAATCCCCACACTTTGAAATTTTAAGAATTTTATACTTTCTCCATTATGGGGTACTAATGGTTCACAATTCTGCCAATTTTTGAAGTTTGATCACTTTTAGAAGTGAAATAATATTTTTCTAATTGTTTAAATTTAAATAATTTTTAACGGCCGCAGAAAGAACTTCAGGAATACACTGAAATATTTAATCGGTTACATAGACTAAAATCTAAGTAGTTTTAAAATTTCAGCCCTCTGACTTGCCCCGTAGTGTCTAAACATTTACCTATTTTTTAAAATTTAAGAATTTTTAACTGCCAAAGAAATAAAAATATAAAAATTTTTATAGTTGCTATTTCTTTTTTTTTATAAATCCTACCTCTAAAAAATTTTCTGCTCCGTAGCACATTCGGATGTACATCAACCTTGAAATATTGTTTAAATAATTGCCTCCTATATGTTATATATATATATATATATATGTGATATGCATGTTACATCCTCCTCTGTAGGAAACGTCGATATATAATGATGGACAAATGATTCAAACAAAGTTGTAGTAAATTATATTTCCTATAGCTTTAATTCCAGTATATTTTTCCATTTATCAAATATTAAAGCAAATATTTCAAAATAACGGATAAGTGACGAGAGTAAACACCAACTTTCGAGTGACCGATTTTTACTAAGAACTAATCAGATCTTGCGACTTTCAAAAACATGCTAAATATAAAATTTCACGTTAACCTGATTATTGGTTTTTGAGTTAGAGCACCCACAAAATAACTGTCACATACTCGTGTCAAAGTCAATTTGTTTTTATTTTCTGATAAGCCATACATATTTCATTTACATACCCTTTACATTTCAATTGATTTACACATGGCCAGATCGGAAAATACCCTGTTAAGGCAAAAGGCCTCTTCAGGGTAAATTCAGGTGCAGATAGTACAATTGTATTCGTTTAACCAGTAGTATTTCGATCTTATTGCTTTCTCTGGGGGTGGCTTTTGCCTGGCATTCGCCCGAGACGGAAGGGAAACCCGGCAAAACCTTCCGTACGCTGACGGAATGAATAGATGGTCACTATCGCATTTCCACTTGCTCACAGCACCAGTTTTTCACAAAGTTCTTAGTAAATATAACAAATACAAATAAATATATAACAAATAACATTTTGTAATGTGTAACAGATAAATTGAATATAGCAAAAAATAACAAGGTTCAAATAGGTTTGAATTTATATAACTACTAGTGATAAATAAATATGCTTTTGTTGGACTAGAGCCGTCTATTTCTTTTTCTTCTTTGGCGGCAGCAGGGGCAATCCGTCCTGAGGGCACAGGTGGGGGGAGATAGGGACATTGGTGCTGGGTAGAGGGGAGGGGCGTCTGGGCAATAGAGCGATAGCGTCGCCTCTATTATCCTGCCGGGGTGGGGCGCTGGTGTTTGGGGTTGGTTGGGAGGATAATGGGTAGGGGAGCGAGGATTTGCTGGAAGAGGTGGGGGATGTGTGCCCTCATTCTTTCGGCCGCTCTGCAGCGGAGTCTCGCCATTCGGTGTAGGACCGGTTCTATTTCGTCCCGCGCGCGTACCTCGGCTGTGGGTGTGCGGATCGGAGGCCTCATGATGTTGCGGAGGATTACTCTCTCGATAGCTTCCAGCCTCGAGATGTTTTCTTTTGCGAGCGGCGTGATGGCAGGGGCGCCATACTCGATGACGGGTCTGATGAATGATTTGTACAATTGTATGGCCGTCTCCTCAGAGACGCCTTTTCCTCCCGCTCGTACGGCTCGGATAAGGTTGCTGCGCCTGGTTATGGTGGATATCAAGTTTCTCAGATGGGTGGCGAACGTCAGGTGGCGATCGAGGTAACACCGAGGCATTTCCCCTCTTTCTGAAGGCCGACACTTTTCCCCCAAAGGGTGACGGATATCGGTTGCTGCGGATCTCCTTGTTCCCCCCCTTCGTGAGTGAAGGTTATCAGGATCGATTTTTCTGGGATTGGCCGAAGGCGCCACTTTCTCATTCACACCTCGAGCCGCCGGAAGTCCTTTTGTAGATAACGTGCTGTGGTGTCAGATTTGCGTGCCGTGGCCCACAGCGCCGAGTCGTCTGCGTACTGCGCGAGGGTCACCTGTGGAAGAGCGGGAGAAGACATGTCAGCGCAATACAGAATTAAAAGGAGCGTCGTTAATACCGTTCCTTGGGGCACGCCGGATTTAATGCGAAAGGGATTGGACAGGGTGCCACCTACTTTGACTCTTTCATGTCGGTCGGAAATAAAGGAGTATTGGAAGCGGGATAAGTTGGGTGGGATGTCGGAATCCGTATTGATGGTCTGGGAGGATGCCGCCTGCGTCTAGGATTCTTCGTGCTGGCTATGACTTCTTTCAGGTCGTCGTCGATGATTCCTTCCTCGGTTTCCTCGCTGATATCTGTGAGGATTAAGTTAAGTATAATGTTCTGCATTACCTCTATGGATTCTCTGTGAAATTTCTCGTCGAACCTTGGATCGTCGGTCGGCGTGTGTATTTCTTCCAGCACGCGTAAGAATTCCTCCGCTTTTTTTCCTCCGTGCCGAGGCTTTTCCCGTCGTGAACTAGGTGGGAATCTTCTTGTCGTATATCTCTCGAGAAGCCTTTGAATCGGTCCTAGATCATTTTCCTTTCCCTGAAATCTAGACACATGCAAGTTTTCTGCAATAAATCGTATTTATAATCAAGTACCTTTCATTAGATGATGGCCTGGTTCCTGTTCCAAACGGTTTTTAATGCTTGGTCCTTCCTCTATTCGAATTATCGGTAAATCCTCCAGTTTTCTTGATGAGGGCGACGACGTACTTAGGAGGCGTTTTTTCCTTGGGGTGCATTCGTCAGCAACATGGTAATAATATTGTTTAATGTATCGATTGCATTGTCTACCTCAGTGGTTGTCTTAGGTCTCTCTGCAGGGAGTAATCCTTCGGCAATGATTTCTTCGAACATTGTCAAGGTTGGATTTTGCTCAATCCTTATTGTTTATCGTCCGTCTCGGTCTTTTGGCGGATCCTCCGGTGGCGATGGGGTAGATGAGTGGCAGGTGGTCCGACGTGATGGTATCCTCCGCTTTGACGACCCCGACAAATTGGGCGTGAAAGCTCGCGTGCAATCTGGCGTGCCAGCTCGCGTGCCTGCTCGCATGCCAGTTCGTGAGCCTGCTCGCGTCCCGGCTTGCGTGCCAGGTCGCATACAAGCTCGCGTGCCAGCTCGCGTGCAAGCTCGCGTGCCAGCTCGCGTGCAAGCTCGAGTGCCAGCTCGCGTGCAAGCTCGCGTGCCAGCTCGCGTGCCAGCTCGCGTGCCATCTCGCGTGACAGCTCGCGTGCAAGCTCGCGTGCCAGCTCGAGTGCAAGCGTGCGTGCCCGCGTGCGTGCCAGCGTGCGTGCCAGCGTGCGTGCCAGGGTGCGTGCCAGCGTGCGTGCCAGCGTGCGTGCCAGCGTGCGTGCCAGCGTGCGTGCCAGCGTGCGTGCCAGCGTGCGTGCCAGCGTGCGTGCCAGCGTGCGTGCCAGCGTGCGTGCCAGCGTGCGTGCCAGCGTGCGTTCCAGCGTGCGTGCCAGCGTGCGTGCCAGCGTGCCTGCCAGCGTGCGTGCCAGCGTGCCTGCCAGCGTGCGTGGCAGCGTGCGTGGCAGCGTGCGTGGCAGCGTGCGTGGCAGCGTGCGTGGCAGCGTGCGTGGCAGCGTGCGTGGCAGCATGCGGGGCAGCGTGCGTGGCAGCGTGCGTGGCAGCGTGCGTGGCAGCGTGCGTGGCAGCGTGCGTGGCTTCGTGCCTGGCAGCGTGCCTGCCAGCGTGCGTGCCGGCGTGCGTGTTAGCGTGCGTGCCAGCTTGCGTGCCACCGTGCATGCGTAGATTACAGCGTGAAATCATTCAACTCTTGACCTACGCCAAAAAGAAAAGAAAGTTGGCGAGGGTTGTAACAACATCGTAGAGAAGGATCGAGGGGATGACAGGAAATGGTTGTGTTCGCAAACGCATAATCTTTACGATCATAATTTTTTAATACTTTTTCGAATTATTTAGGCGCAAATATTATGAGCATATCTCTTTTTTTCGAATTACGAATTATCAAGGTTTTCGAATCGTCCAGGTATGAAGTTTGCTTATTGGGTCTTAAAATAAAAGAAATTTCGAATTTTACAGAAATTTTGAACTAAAGAAATTCTAATTATCTAGGTTTTACTGTACTTGTAATTTGTATGCATACGAAGATGCACCATCACATAAAATCCAAATTTTTATCCCCGTATTATACTGATAGAAGGAGCATTTTCCTAGACGCTTCTAACTGTTCATCTATAGATTCATTTTCATCTTGGGTGTATAATTTCTGCAAATTTTCCACCCAAAAATCCCAAACAACGCGTATGGGTGCCAGTCTGTCACCTTTCCGGTGCTCTTTTCTGCCATCTCTATTGTCAAATATTAAAACTCCTGTAGTTTTATAAAATCTTTCAAGAGACATGACGGCACTAAAAATCGGCCTACCATGTACTTCGTCCAGCAAACTTTTCAGTGATCCGTTATGAGAACCGTAAACGCCTGCCAATACCAAAAGTCCAATATATGGCTCTATGTGAGCATAGTCCTCATCTTTCCAAGCTTTTCCATTGACACGCCTATCTTCTATATTGGCCATTGTTATAATTTTGTTAGTGATAATTATCATGCCAAAAGATGATTTTTGGGTGGTTATGCGACTTGTGTGATATCTTGTTAGTCCTAGAGAAAATTCTATTACGTTATGAGACGACTTGATTTACAAATCCATGCAATCCTTATTATCTTTTGAGATCATCAAGACGAATCGTCTAAAATAAGGCCATCCTTACTTTCAGAATATTCCGTCGAATATCCTTCATAATCCTCGTTATCTTCTAATTCTGATACATTTTTACTTAAATCCTCATCATGAAAATATTCATTATCAGAATCACAAAATAGATCCAATGTTAAGGTTTAAAAGATGAAAGTTTTTAGGAAAACAATAATAATATTTTCACGTTTAATTAGTAATTAGAAATTACAAAGCAATATAAATAAAATATTACCTAAATTTAGATATAATTTCACAGTTTTCCTTCAAATAAGTTTTCAATCTCACAGCGAGAATTCAAAACTGATAGATTGTTATTGGAACGCTTATATTTGTATTGTGAGTCATTTTATGGCAAACGACAAACGTGTCACCAACAGAAGGAGCGTAATTCATTTATTTCCAAGAAATCCATATATTTTGTTTAACTTCCTGTTCATCGATTTAGTACTATATACGACAAAATTCTGATATGGCCATCACATGACTTTCTCCATACTTGTAATATTTCTAAAACTTCCAAATAGGTTAAATGATAATAAATATTTAAGGAACTGCAAGAAAAATTCCAAGACTTAACAAAGAACCGAAATAAACTCAAATGGTAGCCTTCTGATACTTGATTTTAGCCACGAATATCCAACCATTAAGATAAGAACAAGAAATCCAAGCCAGGACTAATGCAGGCAAGTTTTCCAAAGTTCACGTACTGAATTGATTACTCATATATTCACAGGAAATGTTTCAGAATATGTTAGTCATTCCAAGAAATTCTCATACCATAAATACGACTTGTAGCTCTTAGTTTATCTATGATAGCTGAAAATTGTAAAACAAATCAATAGAGCATTATCAGTATCAAAAATGAGTTCAGGCTCAACCGTGTGGAATTCTGAATTGTGACACGCTCTTCATTGGCTGGAATGGTCAACTTTTGATGACAGTGTCAGACAACGTGTAAGTGAGATTGGTTTTGCCAAGCTCTCTACCCTTAGGAAAAAACTGGCTGCACTTTCCTCAAAATCAGTGCAGTGTAGTGATTCCAGTCCTTCTAAACTCAGTGACCACAAGTTCCACCCACCAATTTAACCAATTGTGTTTCTATTTTGAACGAGTTTAACTTAGGCCTGAAATTCGCCCCTAGCCTCGATTTATCTACACGTGTGTTGAAGAATCTAGTCGTCCATTGTGATTTGGCACTACAAAAAGAATCTCATTCGTTTAAGCACGTTTTTGCTTGTAAAATTTCTTCCTTCCTCAATGTTCCTCGACCCAGGCCACTATCCCGCTCTCACTCTCCCGCCTTACTTTCAAGTTTTAAAACAATTTTATTGTCCAAAAGGCTGATCTGTAATAAAAGTACGAACCCCAATTAAAACGGCGGGTAAAACCAGCTAAGATAACTAAAAGCAAAGGATAACGAACCAATACATCGAATACTATAACAACTTACCGAAATTAAAAGGCAGAAAATATCGGCATCTAAAAGAACAAACACAAATAAAAAGGCGGTTGAAAGCAGCAAATAATGTAAAACCAAAGGAGAACGAACCACAAATTCAAACACTAGCAATAACTAACCGACATCTAAAAGTAGATTATATCGGCAAATTAAAGAACAAAACCCAATAAAAAAGACGCTTGAAACAGGCAAATAGAAGCAGGTAAAACCAAATGAGAAAGTACAAACAAATTAAACATTAGCAACATCAAACCGACATCAAAAATTAGAATATATCTACAAATAAAAGAGAAACACTAATAATAGAGACGGGTGAAACCAGCAATGGAAATAAAAACCTAAGAAAACGAACAATAAAGTGCCACAATAGCATCAACTAACCGCCAACTAAAGGTAGAAGATATCGGTACATGAAAGAACGATCACCAATAAAAAAGGCGGTTGAAAACAGTAAATAAAAGTAAAACAAAGGAGACCGAAACAAAAAATCAAATACTAGGGACAACTAACCGACATCCAATGGTAGATGGAGTCCCTGTAGACTGCTATTTTACGAATAAATTAAAATTTCTCCGAAATTACTGGTTTTACGAAAATTTGTTTTGTACAAAAGTGGTAGAGTATATTATCGCCTACAACATTGCTCTTTAAGAATATTACTTATAATGATGTCAAAGTAAATATTTGTAAAAACACGAATAAATCATAACATTTTCTAAACGTTGAGTTCTAGGAAAAAGGTTTCAAACGTACATTGTACAAAAAAACTTTATCCACAATTTTTAAATAAAATGTCATTGTACATCATGAAGTTTTAATGGAGAAAATTAATAAAACGAAAAAGTGACCTGGAGACTTACCAATTTTTCCAATAACAAATTATTTCATTGGCCTTTAACATAGATGTAAATATAAAATTTCGCATCGCTGATATCAATAGTCTTTTAGTTAGAGCGTCTATAAGATCCCAATCACATACACGCAAGAAAATAGTCAAAACGTGTTCAGAGGACATCAAAATGTTTATTACCGTTCAGATCTTGAAATCGATTTTTTTCATGAAAACAATACTTTCCGCAATAGTATAGTGAAATTAATAAAAATCTATGTTGGTTGGTTGTTCCATGTCATCCTCTTAAAACGCGAACGGCTCGATCAAATATGTAGATATAAACATGAAATTTTCCGGAGTTAATCTCCTCGGATAATAACATGCTCATAGGAAGGAGAATTTCCGAAAAGCATCCAGGGTTTAACTCCGGACAATGATTTGCTATCTCCAAAAGATAACACGTCAAAATCTACAGTTTAACGTGCAGGCATATTTTTATGAGATTCAAATTACCAAGAACAGATTAAATGTGGCTGGAAATATGCAGTAGCAGGGGGACAATGTCGAGCAGGTGGGTGTGATACCGTACTTGCTGCCGATTACATTATCGCAAGCTCAAATACCGCGTAATACCTAGTTTTTTCGTTTTAACCAACATCATTATATTAATATGTAGTATTATTATTTATTTTTTAACACTATCATATAATTATTTATTTTCTATTATATTAGGATATATTGACTTCATTAAAAACGACAAACAAAACCCTATTGGAAGCTGATTTGATGTGAGTTGCCGTCCAAAAGAACATAACTGTTAAATTCGTGCTATTCCTCACTTGAAGGGGAAGTCTGTATACACGTTTTTGGATGTTAACTGTCGAAAAACCAAAAAAGGATTCATAAAACTTCACAGCAGCAAATAAAAGTAAAACCAAAGGAGAACGAATCAAAAATTCAATCACTAGCAAGAACTAACCTACATCCAAAGGCAGAGTATATCGGCAAAAAAAGAACCACCAATGAAAACAACGGTTGAAACCAGCAAAGAAATGTAGAACCAAAGGAACCAGAAAGTCAAACACTAGCAATAACTAACCGACACCCAAAGGTAGATGAAATCCGCAATAAAAGTTAATAAAAACGACGTTTGAGACCCTCAAAGAAAAGTAAAACCATATGTGAACGAACCAGAAAATAAAACACCAGCAACAACTAAGGGACATCAAAATGTAGAAGGTATCGGCAACTGAAAGAACAAACTCCAATAAAAAAGGCGGTAAAAACCAGCAAATAAAGTAAAACCAATGATAACGAACCAAAATCTGCCTAAATAGCAACAAATAAACGATCACAAAAGGTAGAATATTTCGGCTAATAAAAGACCAAACACCAATAAAAAAGGCACTTGAAACCAGCAAACTGAGGTATAACCAAAGGAGAACGAACCAAAATATAAAACATTAGTAACAGAACAACCGACATTACAAAGTAGAATATATCTGCAAATCAAAGTACAAACACCAATAATAAGGCGATTGGAACCAGCACATAGAAGTACAAACAAAGCAGAAAGAACCAAAAAATCAAACAGTAGCAACAGCTAACCGATATCCAAAGGGATATGGTATCGGAAAAAAAACCGTTTATTATAACGATGGTTGTAAACAGCAAAGAAAATAAAACCAAAGGAAAACGAACCAGAAAATCAAACACTTCCTACAACTAACCGACATCCAAAGTTAGAACATATCGGCGAATAAAACAACCAACACCAATAAAAAAGGCAGATGAAACCAGAAATAAATGTAAAACCAAAGATGAGCAAACCAAAAAACGCCACAAGAGACAAAACTAACCGACACCCCAAGGGCAAATATTTCGGCAAATAAAAGAACAAACACCAATAAAAAAGGCAGTTTTAACAAGAAAATAAAAGTAAAACCAAAGGAGAACGAACCAAAAAATCAAACATTAGCATCAACTAATCGACATCCAAAAGTAAAAGCTATTGGCCTATAAAAAAACAGCAATTAATAAGAACGACGGTTGTGACTAGCAAAGAAATGTAAAACAAAAGATGAACGAACCAAAATATCAAACCCTGACAACAACTAACCGGCATTCAAAGTTTGAATATATCGACAAATAAAAGAACAAACACCATTAAAAGAAACAGTTGAAACCAGAAAATACATTAAAACCAAAGTAGAACAAACCAAAAAATGCCACGATAGCATCAACTAACCGAAATCAAAACGACGGTTGTAACCAGCATAGAATAGTAGAACCAAAGGTGAACGAACCAAAAAATCAAACACAGCTAACCGACATCCAAAGGTAGAAGACATCGGTAAATAAAAGATCAACTACCAATAAAAACTGCGGGTGAATCCAGAGAAGAGTAAACCCAAAGGAGCACAAACCAAAAAATCAAACACTATCTACAACTAACCATCATCCAAATTTCGAAGTTATCGCAAAATAAAAAACACATATATAAACCAGTATAAAAAAGTAAAACCAAAGGAGAACGAACCAGAAAATCAATCACTTACAACAAACAGCTTACCAATATCTAAAGGTAGATCATATCAGCAAATAAAAGATCAACCATAAAAAAACGGCGGTTGAAACAAGCAAAGTACACTTCAAGGAGAACTAACCAAAAATCATATACTAGCAACAACTAGCCAACATCCAAATGTAGAAGTAATCGGAAAATAAAAAAACAACCACCAGTAAAATTGGCGGTTGAAACCAGTAAAAAAAAGTAAAACCAAAGTAGAACGAAGCAAAAGATCAAACAATAGAATTTACTAACCGAATGCCAAAAGTAGAGGATATCGCCAAATAAAAGAACCTACCAACAATAAAAACGACGGTTGTAACCAGCGAAGTAAAGTAAAACAAAAAGAGAACGAAGTAAAAATCAAACACTGCCAATAACAAACCGACATCCTAAGGTAAAAGTTATCAGGAAATAAAAGAACTAACACCAATAAAAAAGGCAGTTGACCCCAGCAAATAAAATAAAACCAAGGGAGAACAAACAAAAAATGCCACTATAGCAACAACTAACCGACATCCAAAGATAGAACATATCGGCAATAAAAGAATCAACAACAATAAAAAAGGCAGTTGAAACCAGAAATAAATGTAAAACCAAACAAGAACAAACCAAAAAATGCCACAATAGACACAACTAAATGACATCCCAAGGGAAAATATATCGGCAAAAAAAGAACAAACACCAATAAAAAGGCAGTTGAATCAAAAAAATAAAAGCAAAACCAAAGGAGAACGAACCAAACAATAAAATTTTAGATCAACTAACCGACATAAAATGGTAGAAGATATCGGCAAATAAAAGTATAACCATCAATAAAAAAGACGGTTGTGACTAGCAAATAAAATAAAACAAAAGAAGAACGAACCAAAATATCAAACACTGGCAACAACTAACCGACATCCAAAGTTAGAACATATCGGCGATTAAAAGAACCAACACCAATAAAAAAGGCAGATGAAACCAGAAATAAATGTCAAACCAAAGATGAGTAAACCAAAAAATGCCACAAGAGACAAAACTAACTGACACCCCAAGGGCAAATATTTCGGCAAATAAAAGTACAAACACCAATAAAAAAGGCAGTTTTAACAAGAAAATAAAAGTAAAACCAAAGGAGAACGAACCAAAAAATCAAACATTAGCATCAACTAATCGACATCCAAAAGTAAAAGCTATTGGCTTATAAAAAAACAGCCATTAATAAGAACGACGGTTGTGACTAGCAAAGAAAAGTAAAACAAATGATGAACGAACCAAAATATCAAACCCTGACAACAACTAACCGACATCCAAAGTTAGGATATATCGACAAATAAAAGAACAAACACCAATAAAAGAGGCAGTTGAAAATAGAAAATAAATGCAAAACCAATGAAGAACAAACCAAAAAATGCCACAATAGACTTCCCTAAGGTAGAGTATATCGGAAAATAAAATAACAAACAGCAACAAAATAAACGCTTGAAACCAGCAAAAATAAAACCAAAAGAGAACTATAAAAAATATCAAACCCTAAAAACAAACCAACTATTCCAATGTGGAAAATATCGTAGAAATGCAAATAAAGTGTGAAGTCACAAGCTATCGAGAAACCACGTCTTCTAAATAGAGCAGAAGAAATTTTTCAACTAAACACCGACGCTAAGCATTCAGTTGTCAAGCAAACAATCAATAAACAAAATTGTTCTCAATTGTCAAGGGAGACATATAGTTACAGCGCAAACTCTTGAAAAGATATTTTTTGTTTAACATATATTCGCAAATTCCATTTTAAAATTATATTTTTATATTGTCTTATAAATCAACTGTATTTCTTGACGTCGCCATTTTTTCTGAAATATGTTGTTCCCTGAATTTTTATTTATTATTTATTTATTACCTCTATTAATTTATTATATATTTATTTAGTATATTATGATTTTTTACTTCAGTAATATCGATGCACAAAGGCTCTCGGTAGCTATTTTGATGTAAATTGCCGTCCGAAAGAACATAACTGTTAAATTCGTGCAATTGGTCGCTTGAAGTAGAAGTGTGTATACAAGTTTTTGATGATAATTGTCAACAAACAAGTAAAGCATTCACAAGGCTTCACAAATATTTAAAAAAAGCTGAATAAATTCCGTTATCATTTTACCAGATTTGGAGAACGTACAACTTATGTACTCACATCCAATTTGATAAATATTATGGCGTAGTGACGATCATAGTTGAGTTTTAAGAGAAAGACGTTTCGTGTTTTTGCAAACCGTAGTTTGTAACTTTTCGCTTTCGAATTCGGATTCCTTCCGTGAATGCTATTAGCAACGCTCGAGAGGAAGTTAAGGTGAACGCCAGCGATGTATGATGATAGGCTGCCCCTAACGCACAATGGATGTAATCAAAAGAGAACGTACCAAAAAATCAAACAATAGCAACAACTCAACGATATTCAAAGGTTGTCGGCAAAAAATAAAAAAACAACCTATAAACACGGCAGTGAAATTGTTGAATATTTCATAATTTAGTGACCTAACTGAAATGACAAAAATAATAAATTGTTCTTTTCCTAACATCAAATCAACCGCCCATATAGAACCACTGTATAAGCATAGTTAGCTGAAGAATTGCTAAACTACAACGCGACACTCTAAAAATTTTTATTTAAATATGTTCAAATTAAAATCCTTTAAAACAGTATTACCTATCTTAAATAGTGAAAAAAAGGAATATGATATTTAATGTGAGGGCTTTTAGAATAATGTAGGAACAACTGATCTTAAAGGTCTATAATTATAAAAGATTTCATCTAAAGTAAAAATAGAGGCAAGTGAACAGTTCCAAAGAATTAAATTATCTAAAGTAGTTTTCGAATGAATTTTCAATGTAACCTATTCCGAGAAGATCTCTTTAATGATTATTAATAGCAAAGCAATACGAATATGATTATAATTTAACAATAATAAAATCCATGTATCGTATAAGGCAATATTATAAGAGGAACGATAAGAATTTAATAATAATAATAAAAAATGTAAGCGAAGGAAATTCTCCAAAGCCGGTCAACCTGATAAAACACGGTTAAAAGGCCGGATAAAAACAGATGAACCCGGATAAAAACCCAATACGAATTTCGGCTACAAAGTAACCATCATCAGGGGTTAAAAAAGGGGGGAAGGGGGACTTGAGAGAGGGCGACTGAAACCAAGACCAGTGGCACGCTCTCAAGTGGATGTCCAGGGCTGTGTCTGTGTATTGGAGGTCAGTTTAAAAAGAACGCTGTTTATTACACCTAACTCGTTATTCATCAGGGTGTGTCTGTATTTATGAATGTGTAAGCTTTCTGTTGCGTCGAGTTTGGTATTTGGGACTTGTTTAAGCAGTTTGAGGTTATTTGTGTCTAATGGGTGGTTATATTCCAAAATGTGTTTCGCGACGGCCGATTTTTCAAAGCGTCCATGTCTGTAGTGCGCTAAATGTTCTTTAAATCTGATGGAGATATTTCTTTTCGTTTGGCCAATGTAAGACATGTCGCATGTGGGGCACAACACTTGATATATGCCGGATTTTTCTAATGTGGGTATTTTGTCTTTAGGGTTCCCTAATAAATTTTTAATGTTATTTGTATTGTGAAACGTTAATGTATAATTTGCGTTATGAAAAATTTTTGTTAGCCCTTTGTTTAGGGTTGGATGGAAGGGGAGTGAAATAAATTTTTTCTTCCTATCGTCACTTAGAGCAAGCGTAGTACTTGTCTTCTTGTCTAATGTTTTGGATTGCTTGTAAATAATGTTGTCTATCAATTCGTGTGTGTACCCGTTTTCCAGGGCCGCGTTTTTAATATATTTGACTTCTTTGTCGAAACGTTTTTTATTTAGCGGTGTCGTCAATAGTCTATGTACCATATGGTTGAAAGCCGCAATCTTTTGTTTGTAAGGGTGATTGGAGTCTTTCTTAATATAATTGTTGGTATGGGTCGGTTTCCTGTACACGTCAAATTCTAGTCGTCCATTATTATTAATGATCAAAATGTCAAGAAAAGGTAAAGACTTATTTTCTTCGATTTCGAAGGTGAAGTTGATAGAGTTGTGAAATGAGTTGAGTTCTTGGACGAAGGTGTTAATGTTATAGAGTTTTGTGTCAAAAATGGCAAAAATGTCATCAACGTACCTGCACCATGTGTTGGGGAAATAGTTTAACGTATTTTTACAGCGTTGCTCAAAAGAATAAAGAAAAATATTTTCTATAAGTGGTGAGAGAGGATTGCCCATTGATGTTCCATTAATTTGTTTATAGAACTTATTGTTAAAAACGAAGTAATTTTGTTCCTTGCATAAGTTTGTCAATGTGAGAATTTCTAGAATTTTGTTTTCCTCAACTTGTTTACTTAGTAGGCAGTCCTGGAGGTTTTCGAGCGCGACGTCAATGGGAACACTGGGGAAGAGTTGTTCTACGTCAAATGACACCAGTGTTTCATCTTTGTCTAATTTTTTGTTTCTAATATGTTCCAAGAAATTTTGGGTGTTTTTAACGCCGTATGTTTCTTCAATGCCTATACATTTTAATTCCTTAGTGAGGCATTTGGCGATTTTATAAGAGGGTGAGTTGATGGCCGAAACTATAGGTCTCATTTTGTTTCCTGGTTTATGTATTTTGGGAAGGCAGTAAAGTCTTGGAATGGTGGGATTCGCTATTTTCAGAGCGAACGCTAGTTTTTTGTCAAATGTGTGTTTGCAACGGTTAACAGTTTCTTTGACTTGTGTCGCGAGTTTTTTAATGGGATTTTTGGAGATCTGGATGTAGGGGCCTGTTTCAATAGTATTTCATGTTCTTTCAAGGTAGTCCGCTTTATTTAGAATGACTGTGGTGTTGCCCTTATCAGATTTGGTGTAGACGCAGTCTTTCTTCTTTAAGTTTTGAATGATTTTATAGTCTGTCTTATTTATCTGAAGGTTCTTATTTGGCAAATTGTTCAATGGCGATTTTACTAGCGGTTCTTATATACTGTTTGGTCGTATCGTTACTATCCTTTATACCACATTCTATATCAATAATCAGGTCGTCAATTGGTGGTTTTTTGTATGGAAGACAATGTTTAAGGCCTTTGTTGAGCAATCTGATCTCGTCATGGGTGAAGTGAACGTTGGAAATATTTTTAACGAAATTTAATCTTATCTGGAGACCCGGTAGGACTAAGCTTCTGAAGAGATTTAATTTTCGAATTTATGCCTCTGAGTTTGGTTTGAATTTTATGTTGGTTAACCTCTTTCAACTTTTGAAAGTATTCATTAAAGAAATGATACTCAATGTTATTAAAAAATTTTGTGATAGCGAGGTGTAGGTTGTATGCTTGAAATTCTAGTTGACTACGTTTAGCGTATTTGGCACGAATTTCTAAATTGAGCCAATGTTGACGTGCTGTTTCTATTGCTTTAGAAGCGTGAGGGTTATTAGGGGGACCGTTAATTTTGATAAATTTGGGGAATAAATGCAAAAATTTGCACTTTTTAAGAAAGTGTATGTCAATAGATAAAATAAATAGATAATAATAGATAGATAATAGATAATAAATATTATTTCTTAATTAAAAACATTCCACCTCCGCTGCGATTTTTGTTTTTCCCTTATGTCAAAATAATGCGTTAAAACAATCCCCATACTTTGAAATTTTAAGAATTTTATACTTTCTCCATTATGGGGTACTAATGGTTCACAATTCTGCCAATTTTTGAAGTTTGATCACTTTTAGAAGTGAAATAATATTTTTCTAATAGTTTAAATTTAAATAATTTTTAAAGGCCGCAGAAAGAACTTCATGAATACACTGAAATATTTAATCGGTTACATAGACTAAAATCTAAGTAGTTTTAAAATTTCAGCCCTCTGACTTGCCCCGTAGTGTCTAAACATTTACCTATTTTTTAAAATTTAAGAATTTTTAACTGCCAAAGAAATAAAAATATAAAAATTTTTATAGTTGCTATTTATTTTTTTTTATAAATCCTACCTCTAAAAAATTTTCTGCTCCGTAGCACATTCGGATGTACATCAACCTTGAAATATTGTTTAAATAATTGCCTCCTATATGTTATATATATATATGTGATATGCATGTTACATCCTCCTCTGTAGGAAACGTCGATATATAATGATGGACAAATGATTCAAACAAAGTTGTAGTAAATTATATTTCCTACAGCTTTTATTCCAGTATATTTTTCCATTTATCAAATATTAAAGCAAATATTTCAAAATAACGGATAAGTGACGAGAGTAAACACCAACTTTCGAGTGACCGATTTTTACTAAGAACTAATCAGATCTTGCGACTTTCAAAAACATGCTAAATATAAAATTTCGCGTTAACCTGATTATTGGTTTTTGAGTTAGAGCACCCACAAAATAACTGTCACATACTCGTGTCAAAGTCAATTTGTTTTTATTTTCTGATAAGCCATACATATTTCATTTACATACCCTTTACATTTCAATTGATTTACACATGGCCAGATCGGAAAATACCCTGTTTAGGCAAAAGGCCTCTTCAGGGTAAATTCAGGTGCAGATAGTACAATTGTATTCGTTTAACCAGTAGTATTTCGATCTTATTGCTTTCTCTGGGGGTGGCTTTTGCCTGGCATTCGCCCGAGACGGAAGGGAAACCCGGCAAAATCTTCCGTACACAGACGGAATGACTAGATGGTCACTATCGCATTTCCACTTGCTCACAGCACCAGTTTTTCACAAAGTTCATAGTAAATATAACAAATACAAATAAATATATAACAAATAACATTTTGTAATGTGTAACAGTTAAATTGAATATAGCAAAAAATAACAAGGTTCAAATAGGTTTGAATTTATATAAATACTAGTGATAAATAAAAATGCTTTTGTTGGACTAGCGCAGACTATTTCTTTTTCTTCTTTGGCGGCAGCAGGGGCAATCCGTCCTGAGGGCACAGGTGGGGGGAGATAGGGACTTTGGTGCGGGGTTCGAGGGGAGGGGCGTCTGGGCAATAGAGCGATAGCGTCGCCTCTATTATCCTGCCGGGGTGGGGCGCTTGTGTTTGGGGTGGGTTGGGAGGATAATGGGTAGGGGAGCGAGGATTTGCTGGAGGAGGTGCTGGATGTGTGCCCTCATTCTTTCGGCCGCTCTGCAGCGGAGTCTCGCCATTCGGTGTAGGACCGGTTCTATTTCGGCCCGCGCGCGTACCTCGGTTCTGGGTGTGCGGATCGGAGCCCTCATGATGTTGCGGAGGATGACTCTCTCGATGGCTGCCAGGCTCGAGATGTTTTCTTTTGCGAGCGGCGTGATGGCAATGGCGCCATATTCGATGACGGGTCTGATGATTGATTTGTACAATTGTATGGCCGTCTCCTCGGAGACGCCTTTTCCTCCCGCTCGTACGGCTCGGATAAGGTTGCAGCGCCTGGTTATGGTGGATATCACATTTCTCAGATGGGTGGCGAACGTCAGGTGGCGATCGAGGGTAACACCGAGGCATTTCCCCTCTTTCTGCAGGCCGACACTTTTCCCCCAAAGGGTGACGGAAATCGGTTGCTGCGGACCTCCTTGTTCCCCCCCTTCGTGAGTGAAGGTCATCAGGATCGATTTTTCTGGGTTTGGCCGAATGCGCCACTTTCTATTTCACTCCTCGAGCCGCCGGAAGTCCTTTTGTAGATAACGTGCTGTGGTGTCAGATTTGCGTGCCGTGGCCCACAGCGCCGAGTCGTCTGCGTACTGCGCGAGGGTCACCTGTGGAAGAGCGGGAGAAGGCATGTCAGCGCAATACAGAATAAAAAGGAGCGTCGATAATACCGTTCCTTGGGGCACGCCGGATTTAATGTGGACGGGATTGGACAGGGTGCCACCTACTTTGACTCTTTCATGTCGGTCGGAGATAAAGGAGTATTGGAAGCGGGATAAGTTGGGTGGGATGTCGGGAATTAGGGAGATTTTTAGGGATAGCCCGTCATTCCAGAGTTTGCCGAATGCCCTTTCGATCTCCATGAAGATCGCGGCCGTGCACCCTCTTTTGTTGTTTTCTTCTGCCTCCGTGTTGGTGACCAGCGTCAATGCGTCCGTGGTTGTCCTGTGCTCTCGGAATCCGTATTGATGGTCTGGGAGGATGCCGCCTGCGTCTAGGATTCTTCGTGCTGGCTATGGCTTCTTTCAGCTGGTCGTCGATGATTCCTTCCTCGGTTTCCTCGCTGATATCTGTGGGGATTAAGTTAAGTATAATGTTCTGCATTACCTCTATGGATTCTCTGTGAAATTTCTCGTCGAACCTTGGATCGTCGGTCGGCGTGTGTATTTCTTCCAGCACGGGTAAGAATTCCTCCGCTTTTTTTTCTCCGTGCAGAGGCTTTTCCCGTCGTGAACTAGGTGGGAATCTTCTTGTCGTATATCTCTTTAGAAGCCTTTGAATCGGTCCTAGATCCTTTTCCTTTCCCTGAAATCTAGACATGCAAGTTTTCTGACATAAATCGTATTTATAATCAAGTACATTTCATTAGATGACGGCCTGGTTCCTGTTCCAAACGGTTTTTAATGCTGGGTCCTTCCTCTTTTCGTATTATCGGTAAATCCTCCAGTTTTCCTTGATGAGGGCGACGAAGTACTTAAGCAGAGGCGTTATCTTACGTCGATTTTCTTCCTTGGGGTGCATTCGTCAGCAGTCTGGTAAATAATATTGTTTAATGTATCGATTGCATTGTCTACCTCAGTGGTTGTCTTAGGTCTCTCTGCAGGGAGTAATCCTTCGGCGATGATTTCTTCAAACATTGCAAAGTTTGGCCTTTGCTCAATCCTTATTGTTTATCGTCCGTCTCGGTCTTTTGGCGGATCCTCCGGTGGCGATGTGGTAGATGAGTGGCAGGTGGTCCGACTTGATGGTATCCTCGGCTTTGACGACCCCGACAAATTGGACGTGACAGCTCGCGTGTAAGCTGGCGTGCAAGCTCACGTGCCAGCGTGCGTGCCAGCGTGCGTGCCAGCGTGCGTGCCAGCGTGCGTGCCATAGTGCGTGGCAGCGTGCGTGCCAGCGTGCGTGCCAGCGTGCGTGCCATAGTGCGTGCCATAGTGCGTGGCAGCGTGCGTGCCAGCGTGCCTGCCAGCGTGCGTGCCAGCGTGCGTTCCAGCGTGCGTGCCAGCGTGCGTGCCAGCGTGCGTGCCAGCGTGCGTGCCATAGTGCGTGGCAGCGTGCGTGCCAGCGTGCGTGCCAGCGTGCGTGCCATAGTGCGTGCCATAGTGCGTGGCAGCGTGCGTGCCAGCGTGCCTGCCAGCGTGCGTGCCAGCGTGCGTTCCAGCGTGCGTGCCAGCGTGCGTGCCAGCGTGCGTGCCAGCGTGCGTGCCAGCGTGCGTGCCAGCGTGCGTGCCAGCGTGCGTGCCAGCGTGCGTGCCAGCGTGCGTGCCAGCGTGCGTGGCAGCGTGCGTGGCAGCGTGCGTGGCTGCGTGCGTGGCAGCGTGCGTGGCAGCGTGCCTGCCAGCGTGCGTGCCAGCGTGCGTGGCTTCGTGCGTGGCAACGTGCCTGCCAGCGTGCGTGCCAGCTTGCGTGCCACCGTGCATGCGTAGATTGGAGCGTGAAATCATTCAACTCTTGACCTACGCCAAAATGAAAAGAAAGTTGGCGAGGGTAGTATCTACATCGTAGAGAAGGATCGAGGGGATGAGAGGAAATGGTTGTGTTCGCAAACGCATAATCTTTACGATCATAATTTTTTTATACTTTTTCTAATTATTTAGGCACAAATATTATCAGCATATCGCTTTTTTTCGAATTACGAATTATCAAGGTTTTCGAATTATCCAGGTATGAAATTTTCTTATTGGGTTTTAAAATAAAAGAAATTTCGAATTATACAGATATTTTAAACTAAAGAGTTTCTAATTATCTAAGTTTTTCTGTACTTGTAAATTGTATGCATACGCAGATGCACCAACACATAATATCCAATTTTTATCCCCGTATTATACTGATAGAAGGGGCATTTTCCTAGACGCTTCTAACTGTTCATCTATAGATACATTTTCATCTTGGGTGTATAATTTCTGCAAATTTTCCACCCAAAAATCCCAAACAACGCGTATGGGTGCCAATCTGTCACCTTTCCGGTGCTCTTTCTACCATCTCTATTGTCAAATATTAAAACTCCTGTAATTTTATAAAATCTTTCAAGAGACATGACGGCACTAAAAATCGGCCTACCATGTACTTCGTCCAGCAAACTTTTCAGTGATCCGTTATGAGATCTGTAAACGCCTGCCAATACCAAAAGTCCAATATAAGGCTCTATGTGAGCATAGTCCACATCTTTCCAAGCTTTTCCATTGACACGCCTATCTTCTATATTGGCCATTGTTATAATTATGTTAGTGATAATTATCATGCCAAAAGATGATTTTTGGGTGGTTATGCGACTTGTGTGATATCTTGTTAGTCCTAGAGAAAATTCTATTATGTTATGAGACGACTTGATTTACAAATCCATGCAATCCTTTTTATCTTTTGAGATCATCAAGACGATTCGTCTAAAATAAGGCCATCCTTACTTTCAGAATATTCCATCGAATATCCTTCATATTCCTCGTTATCTTCTAATTCTGACACATTTTTACTTAAATCCTCATCATGAAAATATTCCTTATCAGAATCACAAAATAGATCCTTTGTTAGGGTCTAAAAGATGAAAGTTTTTCGGAAAACAATAAAAATATTTTCACGTGTAATTAGGAATTAGAAATTACAAAGCAAAATAAATAAAATATTACCTAAATTTAGCTATAATTTCACAGTTTTCCTTCAAATAAGTTTTCAATCTCACAGCGAGAATTCAAAACTGATAGATTGTTATTGGAACGCTTTAATTTGTATTGTGAGTCATTATATGGCAAATGACAAACGTGTCACCAACAGAAGGAGCGTAAATCATTTATTTCCAAGAAATCCATATATTTTGTTTAACTTCCTGTTCATCGATTTAGTACTATATACGACAAAATTCTGATATGGCCATCACATGACTTTCTCCATACTTGTAATATTTCTAAAACTTCCAAATAGATTAAATTATAATAAATATTTAAGGAACTGCAAGAAAAATTCCAAGACTTAACAAAGAACCGAAATAAACTCAAATGGTAGCATTCTGATAATTGATTTTAGCCACGAATATCCAACCTTTAAGATAAGAACAAGAAATCCAAACCAGGACTAATTCAGGCAAGTTTACCAAAGTTCACGTACTGCATTGATTAATCATATATTCACAGGAAATGTCTCAGTGTGTGTTAGTCATTCCAAGAAATTCTCATACCATAAATACGACTTGTAGTTCTTAGTTTATCTATGAGAGCTGAAAATTGTAAAACAAATCAATAGAGCATTATCAGTATCAAGAATAAGGTCAGGCTCAACCGTGTGGAATTCTGAATTGTGCCACGCTCTTCATTGGCTGGAATGGTCAACTTTTGATGACAGTGTCAGACAACGTGTAAGTGAGATTGGTTTTGCCAAGCTCTCTACCCTTAGGAAAAAACTGGCTGCTCTTTCCTCAAAATCAGTGCAGTGTAGTGATTCCAGTCCTTCTAAACTCAGTGACCACAAGTTCCACCCACCAATTTAACCAATTGTGTCTCTATTTTGATCGAGTTTAACTTAGGCCTGAAATTCGCCCCTAGCCTCGATTTATCTACACGTGTGTTGAAGAATCTAGTCGTCCATTGTGATTTGGCACTACCAGAAGAATCTTATTCGATTAAGCACGTTTTTGCTTGTAAAATTTCTTCCTTCCTCAATGTTCCTCGACCCAGGCCACTATCCCGCTCTCACTCTCCCGCCTTACTTTCTAGTTTTAAACCAATTTTATTGTCCAAAAGGCTGATCTGTAATAAAAGAACGAACCCCAATTAAAACGGCGGGTAAAACCAGCTAAGATAACTAAAAGCAAAGGATAACGAACCAATACATCGAATACTATAACAACTTACCGAAATTAAAAGGCAGAAAATATCGGCATCTAAAAGAACAAACACAAATAAAAAGGCGGTTGAAAGCAGCAAATAATGTAAAACCAAAGGAGAACGAACCACAAATTCAAACACTAGCAATAACTAACCGACATCTAAAAGTAGATTATATCGGCAAATTAAAGAACAGAACCCAATAAAAAAGACGCTTGCAACAGGCAAATAGAAGCAGGTAAAACCAAATGAGAAAGTACCAACAAATCAAACATTAGCAACAACAAACCGACATCCAAAATTAGAATATATCTACAAATAAAAGAGAAACACTAATAATAAACCAGGAATGGAAATAAAAACCTAAGAAAACGAACAATAAAGTGCCACAATAGCATCAACTAACCGCCAACTAAAGGTAGAAGATATCGGTACATGAAAGAACGATCACCAATGAAAAAGGCGGTTGAAAACAGCAAATAAAAGTAAAACAAAGGAGACCGAAACAAAAAATAAAAAACTAGGGAATACTAACCGATATCCAATGGTAGATGGAGTCCCTGTAGACTGCTATTTTACGAATAAATTAAAATTCCTCCGAAATTACAGGTTTTACGAAAATTTGTTTTGTACAAAAGTGGTAGAGGATATTGCAACAAAAAACGTCCCGATGCATCTTTGTCAAGATTGAAGTCAACAATAGCTGAATTCATGTTTGCTACTGATGGTGGAAAGTATCATCGCACTATATTTATCATCCTGCAAATTTCACTGAGCCAGTCAGCGGATCATACCAAAATGACTCATCACTGATCACTAAGCAATGAGCGCTAGTTCTAGATAGGAAATTTGTTTCTGATTCGAAGTCTACTCTAACGTCTACAGCACCTGAAGTGATTGATTCATCTTGCTTCGAACAATCAATGACTGCGATAGGTGCGATATTAACGAATTGATCACGTGACAACAAATGTTTTGGTTCATTTCCATAATATAATTTCTGAAATTTTGCGTACATATTGTAAAGCTCAGCTATCTGCCCCTTGCTAAAATTTAAATCTAATACATCGTAGGGGAAACTTTTATTATTGAGAAAAACTTGAATGCCTCTTAAATTACAGTGGTCGAAAACACTGCTATCCCGCTGTACAATATTATTCCGTGATGTTTGAAATGCGAATATAACATAACGAGGTTTACCAAACTGAGAGGTTGTCTTTACGACCCAAGTCTGTTTTTCACTTTTCGGTAATTCTGGGTAGGATGAAAGTTTCCAGCGTCGATACGTTATCTGAATAGGTTTATTTTGATCAATACGTTTGAGTAAAAGTAATTTCTGCTTATCGGATACTGTAACATATGGAATTCTCCAACAAATCTTATCAATTGTAATTTTAGCTTTCACATTATTGGTAGATACGTAGCAGTTATCATCAGTGCGTGCTCTGATTAAAATGAGTTCATGATTTCCGTTGATAAAAATCTTATCATTATCTTCCATTAACCCAAACATTGTATTCAGCGGGATACAAACGTTAAAATTCCCATCTTCCAATACCTCTCTCGACTTTCCGGGGATTACCCATCCTGCATTTAGTAATCCTTTCGATGTACTATCTGTTAGTGAAACATAACCCTTGAGAGTGCAGGTAACTCCTGGATTTCTCACGCTGTCTATTTCAGCACCATTTAAACAATAACGAGCCTCAGAAAAAAGATGATAGAAAGCATTATTTACAAGCGTGGTGGTTGATGCTATACCGGACCCATCTTCATTAGTAATATGACCTTCTATATAGATGTGACTTTGACTTGGAAGAATAAAAACAGATTGATTTTGAACTACCATGCGAATTTCATCATTGTAATCGAACTTTGATTGTGTGTAAGGATGATGAGTATGGTACTCGATGGAAGTTATTGATTCATCATAACGCGCACTGGAGTCTATATTTAAAATATCCATTTCGGATGCAGACGGAACCCGAGAGATTCTAGAAACTGTATGTTATTAGATGATAACGGTTTAGCAGTACGTGGTGTACTAATCCATCTCATCGCCGCACCGCGATTATAAGGATTTCGGGTAAAATCAAGACCCATTTTCCTTTAAATGTAATCTAATTGTAATAGTTTCGTTGCGGAAGTCTACTGGATTTCCGTTTTGATCTAACAATCTGAGAGTGATGTTGTTTATCGTTCTGGTATTCACAGGCAAATAAATTATCTCACTAGGTCTTTCTATTATTTTATACCCCGGTGGAACTTCAGGAAAAAACTGATGTAATATATGCACATTCTCATCGTTTTTATACGAACCTTCTACAATGTTACATTCGATAAGAATGTGATTTACGTCTACAATATTGTCTGATATGTGTCTTACTTTTGCTTCCAATTTTCTCTTCGCAAATCCGAGAAGTGATGCTATCGAACCATGTTTAGTAAAATCCACCTCAAAGTTACAAGTCAATGCTGAACGTAAAGTATTATTATTTGCTTCAATCTTTATTGCATCTTTTCCTAAAACACTTTGTAAATATTCGTTTAAATCATCAATTTCATATGTTCCTGTTGGTATTACCACAGAATTTCCGCTTCCATAGTGGAAGATATTGTTCCCATCGAACACGTTAGGTATTGTATAATAAGTTTCTAAACTCACACATCCTATGCTATAATTTTTATCAGCATCCAAGGCGATCTCGGGAAAATAATCAGCATTAAGAGTAAACGTTAACGTCCAAGACATGACTAATTACAATTCCAGATGTTTGCATCTTTATTCAAAAATTTTAAACATAAATGACCGCAATTTACAGCTTTTGTTTTCTGATATCTATCTCTGTTATAATGAATCGTGCTATTTTTAAAATAATTTAGGAGTTCTGTAGGTGGTGGAAGATTTCCAAAACTGTCAAAGTAATCAACATGTTTGCCCGTTTTTCTATAACACACCCAATGTGTTCCCGCCCCATCAGAGTCATCCAAATTTACAATACCACTCTCATTAGACCACGGCGATCGTAAAGGCAATCCGTCTCTCATAAATACGCCTCGAAAATTTGGAATATTTAACTTCTTAACATAGTGAATTAGATCAAAATTGGAGAGCGCTCTCTCAGGTAACCTACTTAAAAGTTTTTTTTTATTCGGTGGTGAAATGTATAAGCCTAATCCCTTCTTATATGGTTTCATATAGAGCCCTTTCCCACGCAACGCTATTGCTTCCATTCTAGCATTATGTCTTTTCGATTCTTCCAATCTCTTTTTTGCGGCATTTGCCTCAGAAGCAGCTTTTATTATACCTGATGCACCACCTGCCAAACCACCTAATGCTGACAACCCTGCAAATAAAGGTATTAGTGGGATAATTCCTCCAGTCTTTGGAATTGGTATAACTCGAGGCGTAGTATATTTACTCCTTTTCTTTTTCACATCCCTTCGAATTACATTAAGTGTCAATTTAGCAGCCTGATTGAGGTTTTTATTTTTCAAGTTTTTCATTGCTACTCGAGCTCTCCGCATGATATTTCTAAAACAGTTAGACTTTCTAGTTCCACTACCCACCTTCACTTTTGCTTTCATTATATTCGTAACTATACCTGCAGATATCTTTTCACCTAAACTCGCGTCTTTTGATTTTACACGTTGCCAAGCCTTTTCGGCTAGTTCGAGGTGGGCTTTATGTCTATCAGATAAATCTTTAGATTTAGAGTATGCTATGTCGTGTTGTTTACAATAAGCATCTAGTGGATTTATACCTTGATCACCTCTTGCAAGACGTTGTTTTAATTTCGTCCCTGGACCACAGAATTGGTACCCTGGTAAATGAAGCTCAAATGGTAACTTATTAATGACACTATTCACCAGTCCTTTTCCAGATGCGTACCGACTCATACTAATGTGGTAGAAAGTTTGTTTTGCTATTTATTTAAACTCACGGTGGAAAGAATATCATTATAATGGAGGTAGAGGAGCAGTGCGAAAAGCTCCCGATAGGTAGATTCTCGTTTGATGAATGTAAACCGCGCGAGAGGCATGGTCCCTTGCTTCCTGAAAGTATCCGCTGCATTGTTTGCGGGCCATCTAATTCTGGTAAAACAAATGTAGTAATTAATCTTCTCACAGAGACAAATGGGCTAAAGTATGAAAACGTGTATTTATACAGTAAGTCGTTGAATCAACCAAAATATTTATTTCTGCAAAATATTCTTTCCTTAGTTCCTGAAATTGGACACTTCTTTTTCAAAGACAACAAAGGAGTTGTAAATATAGATGATGTAAGACCGCACTCTGTATTTATATTTGATGACATTTCTTGTGAAAAGCAAGATAATATGAGAATATATTTTAGCAGTGGTCGGCACAAGATGGTTGATTGTTTTTATCTTGCTCAGACTTATTCAAAAGTTCCGAAGCAATTGATACGGGATAATGTAAATTTGATTATACTTTTTAAGCAGGATGAATTAAATCTCAAGCATATTTATGATGATCATGTAAATACGGATATGACCTTTGCGCAATTTAAGAACATATGCATGGAGTGTTGGAGGGATAAATATGGCTTTATGGTAATAGATAAAGAATGTGATATTAATAAGGGACGCTATAGAAAAATGTTTGATTCTTTTATAAAACCACACAACATTTCATAGGTTCATTCAGTGTTTACAGGGTAATTAAACCGATATGTTTCAAGATAAAAGAAAGAGAAAAGCTGATGAGGATCTGACTCGTGAAATCATTAAAAGAAGTGATAATATCCGAGAGAAATACAATAATTTAAAAAGAGCGCAGAGATCAGAACAAGATTTTTATCACAGTCATTTAAACCAATTGTTGATCCTTTAAATGACCTCGTGCGACAAACCAAATCTCAAAATATCTCCAAACCTACTGTAAATAAACAGTCCGATGAAAAAATCTCCAGACAAAACTCTTTTTAGTAATTACATTAAATTGGTTATGAGCAATGATAAGAGATTAGATCGTACTTTTGGAGTCAGATATAGCGAAACTGATTGGTTTATTGGAGATTCACCTGTTGAAATGGATGATGAAAACCTCATCGTGAGAGATAAGACTTATGTTGAGACACCGGGACTGCTTGAGCTTTTATTTATGACAAAACCAAAAATGGATGAAGTTAAGCCTAAGGATATGGAAAATTATCGTCAAATATTAATAGATACCAATGCTCATAAACGAGGATATAATAGTCGGGAGAAGATAAACAGTAACCGAGGATCTAAGTACGTAAAAATTATATCTAAATTGTTCCCCAATTTCACAACCTATCATTGAGTATTGGGATGACCCTAATGAACTTGTGGATAGACTTAAATTAATTCTTTCATCTAAGGCTTCGGGGCATTCAGGTCACGACAATGAAATCGTCGCCATCATAGAAGAGCTTAGAGATAGCGATATCATTATATAAGATATGATAGCGATTTTACTTTCGCAGTAAAATAATGCCTGTGGATAAGTTTGGACGTTCTTTGAGGAGAAGAAGGAGGATGGATTCGTATGATATGCTAGGAAATCGTCTAACAAATTTAGCTTCTCCTATAGACACCAATGATGCTGTCACAAAAGGATATTTGAGAGATAACACACTTTCATTGACTGAACATCAAATAAATGCTGACAATCGTCGCATATCTAATATAGGCAAATCTCTTCAACCTAGAGATGCTGTCTCAAAAGAGTACGTGGACTTTCGAATACCAGGAGCGACGAGACATTATATTTCAGCAGGTGGACGAAGAATCGTAAGTGCGAAAGAACCAATAGATGAGGGTGATGTAGTAAATAAACGTTTTTTGCTTCAAAATGCTATAACAATAGCAAAAGACACTACGAATGCAAAGAAAACCCGAATAACGGATTTGAATGATCCTCAGGATGAATATGATGCAGTTAATTATAAGACCTTGCTTACAAAATTACAGAATGCTGTTATTATGGATAGCGGTGTGATAGATGTGAAAAGTCATCGAATAACAAACGTATCAAACCCTCAAGATGAAAGTGACGCTGTTAATTTTAAGACTTTGCTTGAAAGCTCAACAGTTCATCTAAATCATGTTGCAAATAACACTATCACGCTAAATAAGAATAAATTTGATGCACGCGGACATGCTCTGACTAATGTGAGAGATCCTGTGGAAGAAACAGACGTTGTCAATTTGGGTTATTTGAGGAGATTGCTTTTAAAACGTCAGTATTAATAGAGAAACATTTCAACGCTCACGGAATAATTATGCAGTCAACCTAGACGTGAAGATGGATATCAGACGTGGAATTGTCAATGAACTTCACAAACCAGCGAGGAAGAATTATGAACGAAGAAAAGTTCTGATAAAAGGTTTGGACGACTTATGGCAAGCTGATTTGGTAGAAATGCTTCCTTATTCAAGTGAAAATCGTGGATACAAATACCTATTAACCATGATAGATGCCTTATCAAAATACGCTTGGGCTGTTCCTGTGAAACGAAAAACCTCAGAAGATGTCTCGCGGGCTGTGAAGATGATTCTCAAACAAAGGAAACCGAGAAATATTCAAACTGATCAAGGGAAAGAGTTTTACAACAATAAATTCATTGGTTTGATGAAAAAACATGGAATTAACCATTACAGCACATTTAGCACAATGAAAGCTTCAATAGTAGAACGATGGAACCGTACTCTAAAAACTGAAATGTGGAAACGATTTAGTTTACAAGGTGACCACAAATGGTTAACAATATTACCTATTTTAGTTCAAGAGTATAATAATAGGGTACATAGAACGATCAAGATGAAACCTGCTGATGTCACTAAGGAGAATGAAAAGGATATATTATCAAGAATTTATCAAAGGAAAATAAGAAAAAGCGCTAAAAAGGTCAAATTTAGTGAAGGGGACAATGTACGCATATCAAAAAGCAAGGCAATATTTGAAAAAGGTTTTACGCCTTCTTGGTCTACAGAGATATTTGTCATAGATGAAGTAAAAAATACGGTTCCACCAACTTATATTCTCAGAGACCAAAATAATCAACCTATTAAAGGCGGCTTTTATCAAGAGGAATTGCAGAAAACAAAGTTCCAGGATGTTTACTTAGTGGAAAAGATTTTGAAGAGACGTGGTGATAAGGCGTACGTTAAATGGTTGGGATTCGACAATTGTTATAACACATGGGAAGATGTAAATCAAATGTTGAAATAAATAAAAGATTTATGTTTCATATTCAATTGTTTTTATTCAAATTTAGGAAATAATTTTCCATCACCAATAGAATAAAGCGCAATTCAATTGCGTACACATTTCACATAAAAAGTACAGAAATATCAATACTAAAAACTAAATAGAAAAAAAATATTTCAATTGCGCGCACATTTCACTTAAAAAGTACAGAAATATCAATACTAAAAACTAAATAGAAAAAAAAATGATTTTCATTCGTCATTCGGAGTTAAGTAATGACCATGAGCTAATGTATTGATTCCATCACATAAAATGTACCTCTTGTCATCAAAAGGTGATAACGATAGTTTGTTCACTTCTACAGAATATAACTCATGTTTTTTAGATCTTATCTGTCTAAATGATGTCATTTTTTCTTTACTTTCATTCAAACAGTCCAAATAATCTTTGAATTTTATTTTATTGTTAACGGCGCATTTTTTAACGCCTTTGGCACGCTTTTTTTCCTCACCGTCGATGTTAATAGAATACATCTTTGCTCTCAATCCTACAAATTCAGAGATTGATTTTGCACAGGCTTCATCTTTAAATTTACCCAACACTTTCTTATTTGCCAAAGAATAACATTTGTGATCAGTTGGATAGTCTGAAGTATCAAAGAAAGAAATATTTTTTATCAAGTCTTCATAAAAATCATCCGTTTTTACCTCGTAAATAAATGAATCTGTATCCATATACAACAATTTTAGATTTTCTTTATCATACATGGACTTCATTACGTTGTAATGAAAATCATACATTAAAATTTTAGATAAATCTAAAATTGCCATTCCTACATAAATGGGTTTATCAAAAACAATTTTTTCTTTCGCCATATGTACTGCGACCAGATTTTCCGAATATATGGTTCGATCTAGAAAATTACTTTTTGCTATTACTTTTTGCAATTTTTTCATGTCACAGATCAATTCAATATTTATTCTTTTACGTACGTTCTCCATAGATTTCCCAAAAACTGAATTGTTCATTAATTTAAAGAATTCCTTTTCGAAATCGTTAGTAGCCAATTTCCGCTTCTCAGTATTATTTATTATATATGACTCAAGCCAATTAGATTGTTGAAATTCTATTATTCTATTAATATTTTTTTAATTTTAACCCTAGCTGTAATGCTTGTTTCAACAGAGAAATGTGAATTACATAGCGTTTCTTATTGAATAATGTTGTTAGAAGTTTTTTCTGATCTGAACCTGGCGGTTTATCATTTTCAGGTAGAAGGGGAAATTCGTTATGCTGATCGTGAAGGTAACATGGGTATTCTAAATCTACATCTAACAAATATCCTACGGTGCCTTCATCATCAATCTCTTCAATGTCTCCTATATCTTTTGGATCAACCCATCTAAATCCCGAATAAGGCATTTTTTACACATACTATACCCATACAAGTTATTTGCGTCTATATATGCTATATATGAACTTTCTTCTCTAGGATTATATTCATTCATGTACTTATTGTTTGCTTTCGAATATCGTTTAACACATTGAGCCAAACCTCCCCTGATTCCACGTTCTATCATAATAATCATATCGTAATCAGTCAGTAGATCTAATTTTACTTTACTATGTTTGAGGGCGGCTTCCCAAGCAAGTCCGGGGGATGTGAAATAGTAACTAGGATCCAGACCATATGATTGCAAACATTCACTGCGGAAATTCTCAAATACATCGACGAGTCCCACAACGTCACCCGTCAGATATATATCGCTGTACTCCCCTAAGTTTTTAACATTGAAAGTCTCCCACACTTTTTTAGCATGCTCATAGTCAGAAATAGAAAGCTCAGTTTCATTTAATTTATTTACAAAAGAATCCATCGGAGGAAGAAATGGCAATTCTAATTTTTCAAAACAATCGATGAAATCATATGGAAAAACACCTTTCTTTGTAATTAATTTAAATTGTTCACCATGAAAGTGTTTTGATGTCTCTACGAATTTTGACGCTGGGAGAATTGACATTAAATACTCTAAGCTATAGGGCATAAATCTATATGTATCCACAAATCTTAACTGTATGTTCCCAATATACTTTATAAAGCTAATATATCGCTCCTCTGTATTGGGAATCACTCCTATCCTCCCTGGAATATTTCCCAGTTCTTTTATAATAAAATGTGAATCATATCCACTCAAATTGTGTATGTACACAGGAATGAAATTCGGATTCTTAAAATTTAAATTACATATTCGATGAGCAGCTCCTCTAAACTCCCCACTCAAATGACAATGATCTTTAACTTTATAATTTTTGCTATTTTCTTCAATTTTTCCTCCGCAAATATGACAATCAGCACAGTTTTTGTAATTTTCTTCTTGTATTGACGTTAATTCTATCATTCCAATTTTCCTTGCATAAATATCTGAAATTTTGTTTGCTAGATAAGCTAAGTACTCTACTAATTTATATGCTGCATCTACTCCTCGATATATGTATGGTTTCTGTGGAATAATATCTGCCACAAAAGATGATTTAACATAAACGCAGAAGCTCATTGCTTCATGTTTCTGATATGAAGACGTGTGGGAACTTGTCGGATCTCCAGGACAACCTTGAATGGGTAGTAATATTGATTCGATATCATCATAAATTACAAAGGGAACTCGAAGTTTGTTTTGATAATTTTTAAATTCTATATGCGGTACTTTACCATCTTTAATTTCAGGCAGAACAATTCTTGTTGGATGATTAAATTTACATAATTCTAAATGATTTCTTAATCGAATTTCACGGTCAATACCTGTGTAGTAATTAAAACATCGTTTACAAATCGATATTGAACGTTTACTTTTAATAAGTTGACGGGAAATTAGTCTATTGAAGTTCTTTATCCAAACATAGTGAATTTCTTTGCCCTCAGTCAATAGCAACAGATCGCGATGATCCACTAATTCTTCATCAACAACTTTCAACGGATACACATTAGAGTCATTATCAATACCGAATACGTTGATGCTAATGTTATTTCGACGTTCAAATAATTTTATCTGATTCAAAGGTGTGGGAAAATCTATACAGTCAAAATCGTAAGAATGAGTTATATTTCTGTAGGAACTTACTCTCTCAGGATGGTGAATGGTAACTAATTTTCCAAGAATAGAATATCGAAAACAATTATTGTCTAAATTTTGCACATTTACACATGCTCTAGTTGATGCTATACAATTTGGCAGATTAATATATTTTCTTCCTCTTAAAGGTTTAAACACGTTAATTCTAAGTAATATGTGAACAATTTCATTTAACATCCACCCACTTTTTTTTGTTCCACTCTCTTCCATCTCACATGTGATTTTTTTTAGGGCTGAATCTACCATCTCTCCTACATTTTGTTTTGAAAGCTCGCTTCTGTTCTTCACCAGCAATATTGACGAAGTTACATTCTAAAAATATGTTAAATTTTAATGTTTTATCTACTATTAAATTTTTTCTAATTTTATCAACCAAATATATTCTTTTATTTTCTAGAAATGTTTCTACACTCTTACAATCCTTAATATTACTAAATTTATAGGTTCTCAAAGAACCATTAAATGCTACTTCTACTTCGTCTTCTTCAACTCTTCTTTTTTTATCGCCGATCACCGACGTGTCTCTTTCACTTTCATCATTACCCACGATCGGACTGTTTGTATAACTGTCTAAATATTCACTCAATTTTCTTTTTTTCCAGTGTTTTTCCATCGTTACACTATTGTCACATTATGAACATTCCCAAGTTTTCCCTTATATATTAAATTATGTTTTTCTTCCCCAATATTATATTCTTCAAGCTCTTTTGAGGAGAACTGACTAGGGTCGAATCTCTTCGGCAGGAAAACTTTCCAAGACTCACCGTTCCTTTCAATATATGTTCTTAGTGTCGGACCGTATTTGGCGTCAACCACATCAAATCTCAAAAGCCGGTATTCGACGTGCTTTTTGAGCTCACCAATTGGTTTGTAGGCTACTATTTGCGATTGATCGTTCAATTTTTTCATGAATGCCATCTGAAAAGACAAAAGAAAAAGAACAAAGAATTATTTTTGTCCACAATAACCTCACTGGAGTTAAAATTACAATTAATTCATACATCATTAAATAATTTATCAGTAGGTACTTACTTTTTATATTGAAACGCTTCTGAACTGTTGAGTAATCTGCAACTGACAACTGTATCTTCACTCGAATGAAAATAAAACGTTGTTTTACATCAGCGCGGAAAAAGACGAGTGTCTTCGAAGGTTGAGCTTTGATTTCTGCTAGATTTCTACCATTTCCTTTGATATATATATATATATATATATATATATATATATATATAATACCCCACGCTCCCGGTGACGTAATAGAAAACTCATTGCCATGGGTTTCTAAATTGGGAAATAAAAATTTAACTTCGGTTTCTAAAGCCTCATACCGGGTTTCATAATACTTTCACTTTTACCTCGGGCTACGTAATAGAAAACTCGTTCCCATGGGTATTTAAATTGGGAAATAAAAATTTAAAAATTTGTGACGTGATAAATTATCATCTATCACAAGTCCTCCATCCATGGTTCTAATACGATATTCTTGACGGTTACGTAATAGAAAACTCGTTCCCATGGGTTTCTAAATTGGGAAATAAAAATTTGACTTCGGTTTTAAAAGCCTCGCACCGGGTTTCATAATACTTTCACTTTCAGCTCGGAAGAGTGTGAGTTTGACTCCTTTTTTATGTTAACGAAATTCCGCTTAGAATGTCTCCTGATTTGAGACGTAATAAATTTGGGAAATAAAAATTTAGCTCCGGTTTCAAAAGCCTCGTACCAAGTTTCATAGAAATAAAACACATGTTTGAGATAATCAGTTTATTTATTTATTTAAAAAAAGTACAGCAACTACTTCCAGAATTCAATATGATTATCCCTTTTAATCGTTTTAAAATATTCATCGTCTTCTCTCCACCAGCAGAATTCTTCAATCGCTTGATTTCTCACGTCTTCAATCATATCCTCTCCATCGTCTGCTTTAATATCAGTACTGTTCGTTCTTCCACTTTTCACATTCACCACGGTGTTGGCTCGATTTTTCAACTCCTGTTGCGCCTCACAATGTGCTCGTCTTATCTTATCCATATCTTCCTTGAATTTGAGTTCTTCAGCAAAGCTTTACTCTAAAGTGAGTCTTGATTTGATATTACCTCGATATATATAACACATCCCAAATTGTATGAATTATGTCAAGCACATCGATGGTTTTTGTTTATTTTCTATGACGATTCCAATCAATTTTTAAATTGTTTTTGTACATAATTTATGATAGTGAATTTTCTATGACGAGTCCAAATAAATTAATTTTTAATTCGTTTATGCATATTCATTTTGTTTTCGAAAGTATATTTTCTATGATGGATCACAAAATATTTTTTGTTAATCGAAATCTTTCTGTCTCTAGCGGAGTTCTCCCAATTCGTTTCTGCACATTCATTCTGTGCGTTTCCGAAAGAATACTTTCTATGATAGGTCCTAAATAATTAATTTTTAATCTAAATCTTTCTCTGTCTCTAGCAATGG
Organism: Tanypteryx hageni; assembly: GCA_028673005.1. Taxonomy (NCBI): domain Eukaryota; kingdom Metazoa; phylum Arthropoda; class Insecta; order Odonata; family Petaluridae; genus Tanypteryx; species Tanypteryx hageni. The sequence continues at coordinate 59,458,906 of CM054112.1, forward strand.
TCTCCCAGTAACATTTTCTTGCTTCTCTGCTCGCAAACGAATATACATACAAAACTTTCACGCTTATATTATCTCCAAACCTTACAGATTTCTCGGATACTATTGGCTCTCTCTTCTCCTCATGAATCGAGGTCAGCTTCAGTGAATCCATTTCTTTTTTTTTGTCGGATATAAATGGACTCGTCAAGCGACCACGATGGTACTGCGCTAACGGCTGGTGTGTGGTAAACTACTACCGTGTCTAGAGTTATACCGAGACATCCATGAATGGAAAATACGCAATATTGCTTACAGCCGTTAAGATTACAACTCAGGGTGACGAGAAGTGTACCTCTCAGATATTAAGTGAAACTCACGAAATTCAAAATTTAGATTATTTACGTCTCCGCAGCTATGATTTCACTTTAGCAACATTGGAATTGCCAGGTGAATATTTTTTGCAGCTTTCCCTTGGAACTCGTGCGTCTTTTGAAGATGTGTTGACAGAAGATAATCTCTCTGATGTGAAAGAAGACATTTTAAGTTTCGTGTTAATCATAGAAAGGAAGATATGTGGCAATGTTTTACCACCTCTTCTTATGCAGTGTGAAGATGGTAAAAAGTCTTCATCAAAGTGTAAAATAAATGAAAACATTGACGTGATAATAACATTAAGACTCATTCAATTATTGGATAATGGTTTCAGAAAAGAACTTATCGAAGCAAAGAAAGACGATTTGGTGAAAAGTGGAATGGTGAAGTCGTTATTAAAAGAGGCCATAACCAATGAGGCGACATGGAGGTTGTTTAATAATAAATATAGAATGAGTATGGAGCAATGTTTGTAAAAAACTAACTTTGTATATCATTTTTGTTTAATAAATCGATTTTTAACTTTTCTCGTGTTTTATTTACTTGATAAAACCTGCCCCGACCGTAGGTTTTTAAAACAACCAGAGGACAATATCCTATCCTTAACCACCACCCAGGTATTAAACATAACTTTCTCTTTCGACGCGCTGGAGCAACCGCAGGTTTTTTAATTTCCCTTTCTTAATTTGAGGTCCCAATCCTTCTCCCCTCCCCACCCCACGCAGAACCGGTTTTTCTTTACCTAAAAGTTGGTGACCTACTTAGCTCGTCGAAAACCTGCTTAGAAGGGTAAACGACCGACCGAAGACACGCGCTGAGGAGAAACCAAAACACACGCAGATGTAAATATTGGAAGGCCCTATCCCCTCCACAGGTCAACGACTGGCGCAGAAGCGAAAGGGTCATTCAACTTTCACTTGGCTACACCATATCGCACTAACTCATACCAAACAGGTAAACATTGCGAATATCAACAATAACGCAAAACCAATACCATTACCTTACACAATATCACCCCCATTCGAATATAAAAACACGCAATGACCGAAACAGACCTACCACTAGGTCAATGACTCTGCAAAATCACATCTTTACACTTCATCACACACCTCTATCATACTCACAACAAGGCCAATGGCCGAAACAGATCTACCACTTGGTCAATGACTCTGCAAAATCACATCTTTACACATACACACCTCAAACATGTAAACATTGCGAAAATTAGGGTCAACGAATGACGCAGAAGCGAAAGGGTCATTCAACTTCCATACGAATATCAACAATAACGCAAAACCAGTACCATTACCTTACACAATATCACATCATTCCACAACATCATCACAAAACACACACAGAATCACACCTGAATCATACACACAACCAGACCAATGACCACACTAACGCAAAACCAATGCCATTACCTTACACAATATCACATCATTTCACAACATCATCACTAAACACACACAGAATCATACACACAACCAGACCAATGACCTACGACAAGGACTTACGCAGAACTCAACACGGTCAGTTCACACACGTATTCGCCAATTCAATATTCGCCAATTCACAGACTAGGTTGTCCCAATCCCCGCTTTTTAACAAAATCCCACCTACATCATACACACTACCAGGCCAATGACCCAACCAGACCTACGACAAGGTCAATGACTTACGCAGAACTCAACACAGTCCACGTATAGGTCAGTTCACACACGTATTCGCCAATTCATGGTCAAGGTTGTCCCAAAGACCGCTTTTTATCTCTACTCTTCTAATACGAGAATGAGAGAAATATGGAAGGAGAGGGAAATGATATTCTGCAAACAATATTCGTTGCGTTATTTACGAGAAGGAATACCACAAGAGCTGAAATACTATTCAAAAGGATTTAAAATAGTAATAATGAGCTAAATTCAATATTAATGAAATAGAAATGGTATGAAAGTCTGAGGACATGCTGGATATTTAATAAATAAATCAAGCGTGTAAAAAATGTGTCGAGTGAAGGATTGCGCGATAGGTTACGGGAGTTATAATATATATATATATATATATATATATATATATATATATATATATATATATATATATATATATATATATATATACAGTCAAACTCGGCTATAACGAGCGCCACGGGACCGTTTAGTTTTGCTCGTTATAGCCGTTAAACTTAATATCCGTGAAGGCAAAAGCATGCATGCGTATGGTGAAATAAGACATAAGAAGTAAAAGTGAATATCTAAACAGAAAGGTTATTTAGTAAATTTATGAAAAAACCTAAAAATGAGAATAAACTAGAAAATTTAAAGTAAACATACGTACATATAAAATTTACTCACAGCTGCATCCTTAATCACTACCCAAGTCGCACTTCCTCATTTTCTTGTTCGTTGTTAGGTTGTTCTCTAGTGCATATAAAATCGCTTCTTTGTTTTTCCATAAGGTTGAAACCGTAGACGATGATAAATTAAATTTTTTACACACTTCAACATTTTTTACCACGTTCTAACTCTCGAATAATATCAACCTTTTCGTGAATACACAAACACTTCCTTTTATGTACGGACGTGTTACTCGTTCAAAGGCAAAATCTCAACTGATTTTTGTGATCAACGCTACGAACTTTCTTTGCAAACTGTGAGCATACCAATTTCAGGAAGAGTTAATGAGGAGACAGATTAAACGTGGGATTTCCCATCTTTACGTGGGAAAGGGTGTTGGGTGCATTCGGCTGAGCAACGGGGGTGGGCGCCATTGTACATGCCCTTACCCCCTTCCAAACACAACCTCCTGGATGTAAAAGAGCTGGGGGTTGGGAGGAGAGGACAAAGGACCTCCGCGAGTGCCACTGTACCTGCAAGTTGGGAATTCTTGGTTTGGACGAAGGGATTATTTTTTAACAACAACGCCGCGGTCTTTAACCTCCCCGAGGGATAGGGTGTAGAGGCTGGACTCAAGAACACAAGGTTACATATTTTGGGTCACTATGAGGATTTAAGGGGCTGACCGCCACCGCGTTTGAGACAGCGAGAAGTGGTCAAAGGTTGCTCGATATATCCGTGAAGCGTGCTCGTTATATACGTGAAATATTTGTATGTAAATGCTCGTAAACTTATCTTGGAGGTAGCATTTGCTCACTATAGCCGTGAACTCGTTACAACCGTGCTCGTTATAAACGAGTTTGACTGTATATATATAGGTAAAAGGTTGGAGGACTTGATGACGGTTTGGGAAACTTTAAAAGAATCACAATAATAATAATAAGACTAATTTTCCAGTCAGTTGGTCTGACAAGGGGAGATTACGTACCTTGTGTCGTTGATTTCGACGAAACTTTTTTGGATGGTAGAATACTTAAAATAAGAAGATCCGTGTATCGGCTTTTGATTGAGTGGGCCTTAATTTCGGGAGAATCATTTTTTTCGCAAGTTTAACTGTGTCAGGTAAAATGCGGTAATAGGACAACAATGTCGAGCTGGTGGGTTGGATCGGTGGTTACCGTACTGGCTTACTGATTGCTTTGTCCCGGGTTCAAATCCTCCTCATACCTAGTTTTTTTTTCGTTTTAATCAACTTCATTATTTATAATTTATTGTATTATAATTTATTTATTAACACCATTATATTATTATTTATTTATTTATTATATTATTATTTATTTATTTATTTAATATTATTTATTTATTATATTATTATTTATTTATTTATTATATTATTATTTATTTATTTATTATATTATTATTTATTATATTATGATTTATTTACTTCATTAAAATCGATGCACAAAAGCGTATTGGTAGCTATTTTGATGTGAATTGCCGTCCGAAAGAACATAACTGTTAAATTCGTGCTATTCAATAAAAACGACAGTTGAAACCAGCAAAGAAAAGTAAAACCAAATGTGAACGAACCAGAAAATCAAACACTAGCAACAACTAACCGACATCAAAAGGTAGAAGATATGTTAAAAAAAACCGAATGAATTCTGTCGTCATTTTACCAGATTTGGAGCACGTACAACTTATGTACTCACATCCAGCTTGGTCGTAATCTCGGTCATAGTTGGGTATTATGCGCAATGTTTGTTTTTGAAAACCTCGGCAACTTTCTTCCAAAGACGTTTCATCTTTTTGAAAACCGTAGTTTGTAACATTTTGCTGTCGAATTTGGACTCCTTCCTTGAATTTTATTAGCCACGCTCGAGGTGCAGTGAAGGTGAACCCCAGCGATGTATGTTAATAGGCTGAGCTAACGCCCACTGGATGTAACTTGGTCCTTCCTTTTCCTTGCCTTGCAAAATCTGTCGTATGTACAGTTTTAAATCATGTTATGTTTGTCCAAGCACGTTTCTTTTTTCGCATTATCTTTATACTCCACTGTGACACTTGTTCTTTGCGTTTCAACAGCTGCGATCTTCGTTGTTCCTGTAGCGTTAGATTTACAATTCACATCAAAATATCTACCAATACGCTCTTGTACTATCGGGTGCAAAAGTAAATGCCAAGGCTATGCGGGATTGCCTATCCGATTCCCTGCGAAATCACCGGTATGAGAAATTTTGTAGTCAAGCAAATCATCTTCCATTTCATTAGCTCCAAACACACGCTGTGGACGCATTGCGTGTCTGGTGGTATTATACACCCCTTCATGGCTCTGTATAGTTATGGATATCAAGAATAATAACATATTTTATAATTGAAGTAAAGCAGAGTTTTTTATGCGATGCTTTACTTAAAGCTATGTTTACAGTTTTTCACTCTAGCACGTGCGCAGCAGAAGTGGCCGCGCTCGTAAGAGCACAAGTCTCGTCATTCCCCTATAGGTGGATCTGGAGTCTGAGTCCCAGCGTGTGATATTAATTAATTATTTTTTTATTATAGGTATTTGATTTTCTCTTAGGACTAATAAATATTAGATATGCCAAAATATCCTTAATTGGAAACGATTTTTGGAATTCAGAATTCAAACATCGAAAATAAGTTCTTTGTAATGCTATTCAGTGCAAGGCAGGCTGGTCGAGATTTCTGATCCTATACATCGTATAAAAAAAGTATAGTTTTCATGAAAAAACCAAATTAAAGATTTGAACTGAAATACACATTTTAAAGTCTTCTGTAGACGTTTTGGCTATTTTTTCGACGATATATTTGTGTCTGCGTGTCTGTATGTGACAGGAATGTTGTAGGTGATCTAACTCAAAAGCTATTCATGAAATCAGCATAAAATTTTACATTTGTGATAACAGAAAAATCCGTAAGACTTGATAACGTTTTGACTTCAATGGGCTAAACGAAAGTTGTGGTTTATACTAGTACAAATTTATTTTTTCTCGATATCTGGCTTAAAACTGAATTTTTGCCAATATATTGACGAATCTTGTGGTCTGAGGGGTTAAGTGAGGGTTTGGATGGCGAATTCCGTATCAATGCTCTCTCTCTTTTCGGCAGTGGTTTTTTAATTTTCATTTTAAAAACTAATACAGCCAAATCTTTCAGTAAGAGAACAATTTTTCTATAGTGATTAATCACGTATCTTCAGGAGGATGAGTGCGGGTTCCAGGTCTATTCCTTCCCCTCTCTCTCCCCGAGTTTGTGACCTTCTCTCCGACCTCCGTCTTCTTTCTACCCTTCTGTCGTAATCGCTCCTGAAACTCTTCTACTCCAAAAACAATTCAAGTAGGAAATGCACCCTTTCCTAAATTTAAAAGTTCTAAATATCATTATTCTCTACAACCTTTGTTTGAAATATATTCTTTTAAACGGAGAGCTTCGGAGATTTTTAATTTTTTCTGTTTTCAACAAATTTATTCTCTCAAACTTACTTATTTACTTTAAATGTAAATAGGAAATATACGGAGAAATAAAATTGTCTAGAATTTTTGTCTCAAAATATTTTTCGTGAACCCCATAGTTTCCGATATATTTAGTTATTTTTCTTATTCTTCCGTTGATCTAATGATTCATATATATTTTATTATAACGAATGTTTAATGGAATGGAATATTTGGATAGATTATTGAACCCCACATCTAATATGATCGACTTCAAAAACGTGACATTATGACAATTGAAGGAACTCGCTTGCAGTTCATTTTAACTTTGACCTCATGAGCGTGATTTTAATATTTAATAACGTTTTTTCGAATGAAATTATTCATATCCGGGGCTCTGGCGAAAGGACTCAGTTGAATTCAGGAGCAAATGTGGAACATTTTCTGATATTAAAAAAATAATGCTAAACATATCTGCAATTTATTTATTTTTCGACGAGTCTGACAGAGGAGAAATAATCGCCATGCGTTTCCATGAATAACGGAGGCTAAGAAAGCCACTTCAATGAGTCGTGACATGCAGAACGTGGGGAAGAGGATTCAAGGCCACGAAGAAAGGGGTGAAAACTGGGCAAGAAATAGATTTCTGGCGGGTCGCAGCTGCATGACAACGGTGGAGGACGATGAAGAAACTGCCCAAGATACAGAAATCCATTCTCTGCGCCATGGCTCGAATGGAAAATAGTATGCAAAAGGCTTCACTACAGCAGGTGGATTATGAGCCACCGACTGCAGGATCAAAGTCAAGCCAACATCATGTCTGCCACCAAAATCCTTCTTGACAGACCCCGCTCGATTAGTGGTGTAATCTCCCTCCGTGCCAATGACCTCTTGCAGGCGGTGGGGCATAGACTCCACCAAGGCCGTGCATACCTCCGGGTGATGCCAAATGTTTTCCCACTCGTCCCGGACATGGGCGGTTAAGGCCTCCTGGTTGCGATCCCCTTCGCGCCGCTCCCACCTTTTCACGATAAGGCCCCACAGATTCTCGAGCTCAGGTTAATCGGCGAACCAGGCCTCCGTCCTCCGGGAGGTGTGCGCGGCGCTGTTGTCTTGCCCCACCGTGTATAAATCCTGCTCAGGCCACCGTGCACGAAGGGAGGGGAGTAGGGTGCCTTCCAGGATCTGGACATAGTGCTCCTAGTTTAGACGACCAGGAATCTGCACTAGTTCGCCAGGGCCCTCTGTACACATGTAGCCCCAGAACGCGAGGGATATCCACCCGGAGTACTGCGCGCGGACTACATGGGCAGGATCATATCTTCAAAAAACAAACACACACGTCAAAATAAAGTATTGTAGCATTATATTTCATTTGAAAATAAATGTCATGTTTCCCCTACAGCCTCAAAATTATTTTCTGTTGCGTGTTATAACAAAAGAGACAACTAAGTTTGAGCGAAAGACTAGCTAAAACAATAACAATAACGTTAAAGAGAAATCACTCAAACTATACTAACCTGATGCCCCGTCATCTCCAAAGGGTCAAGTTCCCTTCCTGATCGCTCCTGAAGATCTTCCCGTCGCACCATGCCATTAGGTCCCAGAAGGCTTGCGGGTTGCCAACATTATGCAGGGCAAAAGCAAGGCGCTTTTCATTGTGGTGTTGCAGCAGAAGAGTTTTGGTGGCGGGCACGAATTTTGCTATACCTTGCTTCCACAGGCGGCGGCTTATAGTCCACCTGCTGTACTCAAGCCTTCGTGCATGCTCTTTTCTAATCGAGCCATGATGCTGAGGATGGTTTTCTGTATCTTTTGCAATGGCTTCGTCGTCCTCCGCCGTTGCCACGCGGCGGCAACTTGAACGAGGTCTATTCCTTGTCCAGTTATCACTCTCTTCTTTGTGGCGTTGAAACCACTTCCTCAGGAGTTCGTATGTCCCGACTTTTTCAAGATTTTCCTCTTTTCTATTTCGTTTTGAACAAAAATTTCGAATCTCCAGCTCATATGAAAGTGCCTAAATATTAGTATCCTCCTATATATATGTTATCTATATATATATATATATATATATATATATATATATATATATATATATATAGACGTTTCTTACAGAGGAGGATATAACATACTAGTAGTTGGTGCTTGCATTCTGCAAGCATTACATCTCACCCTGATAAACATTAATATTTCTGAGAGATATAACATTATTAGAAATATTTTTTAATTCAAAATATTTCACCTCAGTACCCAATTTCTATATTTTCTTATTGAACAATATTTGATTACTATGCCTTAAATTTGCAATTTTAAGAATATTATACTTTATCCAATGTAAGGTACTAATTCCACACATTTTTGTCAAATTTGAAGTTGTAGCACATCTTGAAGTAAAATAATATTTATTTTGTTTAAATTTTTAAAGCTGAAGACGGCCGCAATAACACTTTGTTGGAGTTTATGAAATGTTTGTTAGTTTCAATGCACTGAGCTCTACTTAACTTTAAAATTTCAGCTTCCTAGCATGTCCCGAAGTACATAAATATTAAGAATTTTTAACAGTCAAATAAATTAAAACAAAAATTTCTATCATTTTTTTATTTCGTTTTTTTTCTACCGGTAAAAAAATTCAGCTTTGTAGCACATTCGCATATAGAAAAACCTTAAAAATATGTTTAAACAATTGCGAATTTTTAGCGATCTAATTTTTGAACATTTTTAAAATTTCCTTCTTTTCTATGTATAATTTGCGACAAAATGATTTCAAAAACTCGAACCTACAGCACATGGTTTCCAATATAAAATTATTAAACTTTAATGTTCAATTGGGGTTAAAACAACCCCTAAAAATCAACAATTTTAAAAATTTCGATTTTTATAGTAGGTTATGAGAAAAATTCAATAACCCTGCAAAATTTCAGCATCATAAACTTTATAGATTGGTCTACATACTGGAATAACTTTTTCCCATGCTAACTTATGGGAGATATTCCGGGGTATCTGGAGTCGAACCCAGGACACTGTAAGCAAAAGTAACAATAATTCCTAACATATATTGCGGCCATCTAGCAACACTGAAAATTTCATTTTTCTAGCTTACCGGAAAGTGCCCATAATTAATTTACAAAAATGGCGCAATGCTTTTCTAATGGGAAAAAAACGCAACTTTCGGAATTTCTGGAGTCGAACTCATGTCACTTAGATAAGAAGTCCCATTTTATCTGTAGGTTTCTTCATCATATCTACAAAAACTTAAACTTTCAGCTCTCTAGCTCTTGTAGTTTGGGCTGGTCATAAGTATCCTCCTATATGTTATATGTTATCATTATATATCGACCTTTCTTACATAGGATATAATATACTAGTAGAAGGTGCTTGCATGCTGCAAGCATTTCATCTCACCTTGAAAAAAATTAATTTTTCAGGGAGATATTTCATCATGGGAAATATTTCTTTAAATCATAAGGTTTCTCCTCTGGACCGATTTTCGTTTTTTCTTTATGGAAAAATAATAGAGTAAAACAATCACTAATTTTTACAATTTTAGGATTATTATAAATTTTCGACATTGGGTTAATAATGCCACACATTTCCGCCAAATTTTAAAATTGTAGCACATTTAGAAGTAAAATAACATTTATCAAATTGTTTACAATTAAATAATTTTTAACGGCCGCAATAACAATTTCATGGATACATTGAAATATTTAATCGTTTATATTGAAGAAACTCTAAATAATTTAAAAATTTCAGCTTTCCAGCTCATTTAGTAGTACCTAAACAGTTATTTATTTGTTTAAAATTTAAGAATTTTTAACAGCCAAACAAATTAAGATATCAAAATTTGTATAATCCCTATTTCGTTTTCTTACAAATCCTACATCTAAAAAAAATTTCATAGCACATTCGAAAATACATAAACCTTGAATATTTGTTTAAACAATTGCGAATTTTTGGTGGCCGCATTGTTGCACTTTTTCAAGATTTTCGGTTTTTCTAGTCGGTGTTGCACAAAAAAATTTCGAATCTCCAGCTCATCTGGAAGTGCCTAAACATTAGTATCCTCCTATATGTTGTATATCATTACTAGTAAAAGCTTGCATTCTGCAAGCATTTCATCTCACCTTCAAAAAACATTTATTTTTCAGACAGATATTTCATCATTACAAATATTTTTTTAATTCTTAAGATGACACCTCCGCAGCCAGTTTCGTTTTTCCCTATGTAAAAATAATAGATTATAAAAATCCCCAAACTATGAAATTTTAGAATTTTATACTTTCTCCATTATGGGGTACTAATGCTACACATTTATGCCAAATTTTAAAGTCTCTGTAAGAAACGTCTATATATATAGATAACATATATATAGGAGGAAACTAATGCTTAGGCACTTTCAGATGACCTGGAGATTCGAAATTTTTTTCTTAGGTAGTATTTTGTGGAAAACCGACTAGAAAAAACGAAATCTTGAAAAAGTGCAACACTGCGGCCGCTAAAAATTCACAATTGTTTAAACAAATTTTCAAGGTTTATGTATTTCCGAATGTGCCACGGAGTTGAAAAAAAGTTGAAAAAAGTAGAATTCTTAAAAAAACGAAATAGAGATTATACAAATTTTGATATTTTAATTTGTTTGGCAGTTAAAAATTCTTAAAGTTTAAACAAATAGATAACTGTTTAGACATTACGGGATGAGCTAGAAAGCTGAAATTTTCAAGTTATTTACAGAGTAGTGCATTTGCACAAATAAACATTTGAATTTTTCCATAAACATATTGCGGCGGCCGTTAAAAATGTTTAAAATTTAAACAATTAAAAAAATATTATTTCACTTCTAGAAGTACTACAACTTTAAAATTTGGCTAAAATGTGTAGCATTAGTACCATATAATGAAGAAAGTGTAAAAAATTTTAAATTGCAACATTTGGGGATTGTTTTAAACTATTATTTTTACATGTGGGTAAAACGGAAATCGCTGTGGAGGTGAAATCTTTAGAATTAAAAGAATATTTGTAATGATAATGTCTGTCTGAAAAATGAATGTTATTTCAAGGTGAGATGATATGCTTGCAGAATGCAAGCACCTTCTACTAGTATGTTATATGTTACTCCTCCTCAGTAAGGAAAGTCTATCATTAACCAAAGAGCTATGCCGGCGGGAGATAATTCTCCTGGTAGGACCATCCAAGCCGGAAAGGTCTGAGGGGAAGATTCAGACTAAGAAGCAGTCTTGGGGGTTTTACATCCCCCTGTGCAAGGGAAGCAGCTTGCACAGTACCTCTGTAGGTGGTGATCATATGGATCTGAACAGCTACAGATGGGTAATCACTCTTGTGAAACTGCGATGAGGAAAGCAAGGGGAAACTACCTCATTATATTTCCCGTGATAGGCTGAAAAGCTGCAAATACCTCTATGGATCTCTCTGGGGTAAAATATTTCAGAGGTAATCTAAATAGTCCCTCAATCGGATCTCTGGGTGGGGACTACCCTAGGGGATGCATAGAGGAAATGTAACATTAGTAAGAAGAAAGCCAGTAGTGAGAAATTAAGATTAGGCACATGGAATGTTAGAACTATGAATTCAGGGGGTGAACTAGAGCATTTAAACAGGGAAATGAGAAGGAATAATGAAGGTATAGTAGATCTTAGTGAAGTTCAGTGGGAAAGAGAAGGCGAGATAAATTCAGACAAATTTAAGATTATTTACTCGGGAGGAGAGAAAAAGGAAAGGAGAGTGGGGATTATAATGAAAAAAGAGATAGCTGAAAGAATTAGCAAGGTAGTGACAGTTAATGATAGATTAATAGCAGTAAAACTTCAGATGGAACCAGTGGAAATGCTTATAATTCAAGTGTATATGCCAACAACTAATGCTGGTGACGAAGAAGTAGATGAAGTGTATGAAGAGATTATGGAGATATTGGAGGAGGAGGGAAAAGGAAGGATCACCACCATAGTAATGGGAGACTGGAACAGTGTAGTCGGAGAGGGACAGGAAGATAACATAGTGAGAAAATATGGACTAGGGAAGAGAAATGAAAGAGGGGAGAAACTTGTGGAATTCCGCCATAGAAATAGACTGATTGTAACTAATACATGGTTTAAGCATCCCAGCGGAGACTTTACACATGGAGAAGCCCTGGAGACCAGAGAAGATACCAGATAGATTACATACTAGTCAATGAAAGATTTAGAAATAGCATTCAAAATGTAAAAAAACTACCAGGGGCAGATATTGATTCTGACCACAACCTTTTGGTGCCAAATACACAATGTAGACTGAAGAGCGTTAAGAGAAACATAAGAGTTAACAAGAAATGGAACTCAGGGGAACTCCTTAAGAACAAAGAGGCTATCATGACATAGCTGGAGGAAAGGTTGGGGGAGAGAGCTGAAGAAAATAGGAACAATGTAGATGAGGAGTGGAGATACATCCATAGCAACATTAAAGATGTGATGGAAAAGAAGGTAGGAAAGATAATGGGTGAAAGAAACAAAAAACCCTGGGTCGCAGCAGCCATGCTGCAAAAAATGGAAGAGGAGAAAGTGGAAGAACATAAACACTGAAGAAGGCCAAAGAAAGTATATGTTATATATATGTTATATCCTCCTCCTCTGTAAGGAACGTCTATATATAATGATTACATTATCATCATCATAGGTAGTCTGTCTGTAGACAGGTCCGTGATTATTCTTGGTTAAACCTGGTTGTCCATATACTCCTATTTTCTGCTGTCTTCTTCATATTTTGGTAACTCTCTTTCCCTTTCAAATCGTCTATCAGCTGAAACCTTTTCCTACCTCTTTCCCTTTTCCCATCTAGTTTTCCTTCTAACACATCTTTAATCATATTCTCTCTCCTCAGGTAATGTCCAACCCAGTTAGCCTACCTCTTTCTGATAGTCTGTATAATCATTCGCTTCTCTCCTATTCTTCGTAGCACTTCATCGTTTTTTATCCTATCTGTCCATTTTATCTTCAACATTCTCCTCTAAGTCCACATTTCAAAGCTTTCCAGGTATTTGATGTCATTTTTCCTTAGCGCCCATGTTTCTGCCCCATACAATGCTATATTCTATACATAGCATTTTATCAACTTCTAGCGGATATCTTCCCTTATATTCCCTGTAAGTAGATGTTTCCTTCTCCTGAAAGCCGCTTTTGCTTTTCCTATTCTAGTTCTGATCTCATCCGTACATTTTGCTTCTCGTGTTATGATGCTTCCAAGGTATTTATATTCTGAAACTTGTTCTAAAGGCTTTCCCCCAATACTTATGTTCAGGTTCTCTTCTTTACCTGATATTCGAATGACCTTGGATTTTTCTGTATTTATTTCCATAGCGTATTTTCTACCTGTTATCACTAGTCTATTTATGATTTTTTTTGGCTCCTCTTCCTTTCTTGCTAGAAGTACTTGATCATCTGCGTATTTTACTGTTCTTATAATCCTTCCTCCAATTTTGAAATCTCCTGTGCCTTCTAAAGCTTCTTGCATTAGACTTTCTCCATATATATTGAATAGGGTTGGCGATAGGCAGCAGCCTTGTCTTACTCCTCTACCGATATTTATTCCGCAGGTGTCCACATTCTCAAACCTGACCTTTACAACTTGATTCACATATAGATTCTTAATCAGTCTCCTGTCTTTCCAGTCTACACCTATATCCTTTAATATCTTCATTAACTTTACCCAATTTACTCTATCAAAGGCCTTCTGCCAGTCTACGAAACATGTGCAGATATCTTGACTGTACTCTATTGCCCTTTCTGATATGATTCTAACCACTCCTATAGCATCTCTAGTTCCTCGTCCTTTTCTGAAATCGAATTGATCTTCCCCTAGTATTTCTTCTGCCTTTTTCTCCAGTCTTTTATTAAGAATCCTCGTGATGATCTTCGATGTGTGTGACAGAAGGCTTATCGTTCTGTAATCTTTACACTGCATTGCCTTTGGCTTCTTCTTTAGAGGGATCATTGTTACTTCTAGAAAATTCCGAGGCCACTCTCCCGCATTGTAAATCTTATTAATTAATTTCGTGATCGCTTTTAGTCCTTCTGATCCTATAACTTTAAGTATCTTAGCCAGTATTCCATCGCTGCCCGTGGCTTTCCCCTTCTTTAGTTCCACTATCGCCTTTTCTACTTCGGTCTCCATAATACTTGGTCCTAAGTTGTCTTCTTCAATGTTTTCCTCATCTTCCAGTTCTATTTTTGCTGCTCCTGCCTGTTTGCTGTATAATTCCTTAATGTATTCTTCCCATACCTGTGCTACATCCTTTGTTTCTGAGACTATCTTCCCATCCGTATTCATAATTCCCATACCATGAATTCCATTAGATTTCTTATCTTCTAACTCGAGTGCTCTAGTGTACATCATATCGTACCGTCCTAACTTCTCCATTTGTTCTATTTCATCACATTTTCCTTTTATCCAATTTTCTCTAGCTTTATCTGTTACCCTTCTCAACTCATTGTTTATACGCCTATAGTGTGCTCTACCTTCTTCAGTGTTAACGTTTTTCCATTTTCGTCTCATTCATTTTCTCCAGCATTTCCTTCGTGATCCATGGTTTTCTGATTTTCTTCTCTTGTTTTCCAATTTCTTTATCCAAGGTATCGGTGATACTGGTTTTAATTTCATCCCATTCTATATCAAAGTTTAAACAAATAGGAAAATGTTTAGATACTAGGTGGTGAGTTAGAGAGTTGAAATTTTAAAGTTATTTAGAGTTTCGTATATATAAACGAATAAACATATCAATGCATCCATGAAATTCTTATTGTGGCCGTTAAAAATTATTTAAATTTAAACAATTAGATAAATGTCATTTCACTTCTAAATGTGCTACAAATTTGAAATTTGGTAGAAATTTGTGGCATTATTAACCCAATGTGGAAAAAGTATAATATTCCTAAAATTGCAAAAATTAGCGATTGTTTTACTTCATTATGGTTCCATAAGGAAAAAACGAAAATCGGTCCAGAGGAGAAATCTTTTGAATTAAAGAAATATTTCCCAAGATGAAATAACTCTCTGAAAAATTAATATTTTTTCAAGGTGAGATGAAATGCTTGTAGTACGCAAGCACCTTCTACTAGTATGTTATATCCTCCTCCTCTGTAAGGAACGTCTACATATAATGCTAGAAATATACTAATGTTTAGGCACTTCCAGATGAGCTGGAGATTCGAAATTTTTTTCTTAGGTACCATTTTGTGGAAAACCGACTAGAAAAAACGAAAATCTTGAAAAAGTGCATCAATGCGGCCGCTAAAAATTCGCAATTGTTTAAACAAATTCTCAAGGTTTATGTATTTACGAATGTGGTACAGAGCTGAAATTTTTTTAGAGTTAGGATTTGTAAAAAAACGAAATAGGGATTATACAAATTTTGATATTTTATTTTGTTTGGCACATAAAAATTCTTAAAGTTTAAACAAATAGGTAAATGTTTAGATACTATGGGGCGAGATAGGTAGCTAAAATCTTTAAGTTATTTAGAGATAGGTCTAGACAAACGAATAAACATTTCAGTGTAACCATGAAATTGTTACTGCAGCCTCAAAAATTTAATTAATTTCAAACAAATAGATAAATGTTATTTCATTTCTAAATGTGCTACAAATTTAAAATCTGGCAGAAATGTGTGACATTATTAACCCAATGTGGAAAAATTATAATATTCCTAAAATTGCAAAAATTAGTGCTTGTTTTACTCCAGTATTGTTCCATAAGGAAAAAACAAAAATCGGTCCAGAGCAGAAATCTTATGAATTAAAGAAATATTACCCATGATAAAATATCTCTCTGAAAAATTAATATTTTTTGAAGGTGAGAGGAAACACCTACAGTATGCAAGCACCTTCTACTAGTATATATATATATATATATATATATATATATATATATATATATATATATATATATATATCATATATAGATGTTCCTTACAGAGGAGGAGTAACATATAACATACTAGTAGAAGGTCCTTGTTTAGGTACTATGGTGCAAGCTAGGCTGCTCAAATTTATTAGTTATTTAGACATTAAGGGATATACACAAATAAACATTTCAAAATCTCCATAAAGTTGTTATTGCGGCCGTTAAATTTTTTTTATTTTAAACAATTTGATAAATGTAATTTAACTTATAAATGTGCTATAACTTTAAAATTTGGCAGAAATGTGTGGAATTAATACCACACAATGGATAAAGTATAATATTTGTAAAATTGCAAATTTAAGGGATTGTTTTAATCCAATATTGTTCCATAAGGAATAAAAACCAGTGGAGGTGAAATATATTTAATTAAAAAATATTTTTAATAATGAAATATCTCTCTGAAATATTAACTTTTTTTTCAAGGTGAGATGAAAGGCTTGTAGAATGCATGCACCAACTACTTGTAATATATATTGGTATTAATGATGATTTTTTCTTTCTCTTGATTTTGTGTTTGAGCAATTGGAATTATGGACAAGAAGATCCATGGCTTCTAAATAGAAAAAATCGAACCTCTACTACTGGAAGATGCATTGTTTGAAAGATATATCGTGCTAGTGTTAATCTCAGGAGTGAATTCTTTGTCCATAGCGATGTTTAGGTTGCCTTGTTTATACTCTTGTGTTAAAAATACATTTCTATTTATTAGTTTTATTTTCTCTTTTTATATTTTATTATTACAGTGTAACCTCTATAATCCAAACTAATTAATGCAAGGGCATGTTCAGATTACTGAATTCATGTATAATAACAAGGAAAAAATCTATTATGTATTAGATTTCTGCAAATAAAACACCAATTAATGTACTTACAGATCACTAAAAGGACTGTGAGAGATCCATGTTGATGGATGGGAAAATTGTACTCTGCAGTAGGAATGAATGATATTGGCACGGCTTGCCATGCCGATATCGCTCATTTCTTTGAAAGCAATGTTTCAAAGAATCATCTATTCAGCAGCAAGAGACGTTAGTAGTGGACATCTGTGCCCAACTTGGTTACAAAATAAATGCTTAAAATTTCACTTTCTGATGCACGCTTCGCTTAACTGACACTTTACACCTGATCTTGAGAAACAGTTCGGATTACTGGGAGCTCGGATTAATGTGGGTTTGGATTATAGATGTTGCACTGTATTATCATATTATTATTATAAAAAATTTTATTGGTCAAATATATTTTGTATATTGTTATTATTCTTAGATTATAATAAAAATGTTCTTTTTTGCAAAAGAAAGTGGTGTGGAAAATGAAAAAACATGTTTACTGTGCTGGTGTCAATCTCAGAAGTGACTTCTTTGTCCATGGCAAGGTTTAGGTTGTCTTGATTATAGTTCTGTGTTCAATATACATTTCTGTCAATTAGATTAATTTTTTATTGTTTACTTATTATTATTATAAAAATTTATATTGGTCAGAGGTATTTTTGTTTGTTGATATTATTTTTGGTCATTCTTCATATATTACCCTAATAAATTTTTATTGGCAAAAGAAAGTGGTATGGTAAATGAAAGAAACTGTTTTTAACATCAAATGTAATATAGGAAGAAAAGTAATGATTAAAATACAAATAATTTGAAAAACGAAATAAAAATTATTTTCTTTAGACACTAAATAATTACTCTAAAATGTTTTGAGAGCTTTTTATTTCTATGTATTTCATAAATAAAAACGTAAAAAATTAATTTATACTTTTTTATTTTTATAAAAAAGGAAATGAAAATTTATTTCTTTTGTCAAATATCTACTAAATATGGGTGATACATGGATTAAATGCTGTTGCCTTTAAGAGATAGGATTTTTTTACGAATTGCAGTCTTGGTGTTTGGTGCACATGAATGAAAAACTTGCAGAATGCAAGCACCAATTACTAGTATAATGATAATTGTCTTCATTACAGAAGTGGTGCTGCCTGAGTGCCCTTCTTCTGGAGATGAAGAATCCTCTGAAAATATGGATTATGATGCACATGGAATACCAAGAAGCAAATCATTTTGCTGGAATTCAAAATAAGAATTTCAGTGTGTTTGATGAAAAATAAGAGACAATCTATCAAAGAAGGGAGGAAGGAAATCTAACGACTCCATTGGAATGAAGTATATGGAAAAGAAAAAAAGGGGCAGCAGCTTCTATTCCTTAATATCCACTCCAGACAGATGGTATTAGCCATTGGCCAGAGGTCAAGGATGTAAGACAAAGATGTAAGAACCCAGGATGCTCTCGTAAAACTGTGTTTTTATGTAAAAAGTGTAATGTTCACCTGTGCCTAAATAAGAATTCCAATTGTTTTAGAGCATTTCATGAAAAATAAATATTTTCTAATATTGCAACAAATTTGTTTTATTTTCATATATAATCATTGAGAGTTAGTGAACAGTAAAAGATGTCCATATTTTTAATGAAGTGGAGAAAAATTGAAAAAATCTGATATGGCCACCACATGACTTTCTCCATATCTGATATATTTCTAAAAATTCCAATTAGGTTACATGATAATAAATATATTAAGGAACTGTGAGAAAATTTAGACTACAAAGAACAGAAATAAACTCAAACCATAGCCTTCTCATATCGGACATACCCCCGAAACTCCAACAATTAAGAAAATAAAAAGAGCGTTACTAACAAGGAGAGACTACGATCTTTGGGTCAAGGATTCTGATGAAACATGACCAGGTGATTCTACGTCAAAAACAAGGAGACCCGTGTCTCCGTGTTTTTGTGAATGGGTCCTTGAGTTAGAGAATTCACCGTTGGAAATATCCAAAAACATCGTATGCAACTAAATAGGCTTCATTGGTGAACTGTTGATAAGAAAGGGAATTGCTGATGGGATAGTGTGGCTAGCTCCTATGGTGGGGGACTGGGTTTGATCCCATGTTTTCATTTTTTTTTTTTTTCAAATTATGCAAGCGTTATTTGAAAAGTAATAATCTCTGGTAAAAAATACGCTATACTGTAATTTTTATTTGGAGGTAATGAATACAGTAACATAATAATGAGTATTTTAAATATTGCAGTCAATGAAACAATGGTTCGCAGCATGACAAATGCTGTCATGCAAGAACAGTCATCTATAATTATATATTATTGTTATATTAATTACATATTGTTGATAATATTAGACACCTTGATGGACAGCGATCAGAAGAGAAAGTAATGAATATTGTGAATTTCCTTGAATATTTTGCATATGTTAACGTGAAAAGAACGCGAAAGTTAACTGTGGAGTAATTAATAAAGAATTTAAAATGCCCATTATTATATGTTTCTGCGTTCATTACCTCCAAATAAAAATTATACAGTGAAGTTTTACCAGAGAATGTTACTTTTCAAATAACGCTTGGATAATTTAACAAAAAACGAAAACATTTGGGATTGAACCCATGCCCACGCCATAGGAGCTAGGCACGCTATCCTCAGATCCATTCCCTTTCTTATCAACAATTTGACAATGAAGCCAATTAAGTTGCATACAATGTTTTGGATATTTATAAACCTGTTTCTTGAACTCAAGGGTCCATTCACAAAAACCCCGAGACAGGTCTCCTTATTTTCAGTGTAGAATCACCTGGTCGCGTTTCATCAAAATCCGTGACCCGAAAGTTGTAGCCTCTCCTTGTAAAATGTAACTAAGTGTAAATTGTCTACAATAGTCGCCGGTAGGTTGTGTGGTGGTGGAAACTGAAAAATTTGTTTTTAAAATATCTGGGTGAAGCTTTCTCGGGTGGCGAGCCGGGTCGTATCGACGATCTCTGCCAACGTTTCGACGACTAACTCTGTCATCATCATCAGGGAACCTGATTGCCATGAACGTATTTTGGGGGTTTATATACCTGCCGGTGTGTCAGGTGCCTGCACCTGATTGGCCAAAAATCCAACAGAAAGGATCGGGACATGGAAAAACCTGTAGCCACAGCTTGCCTACCCTACACATCGATGATTTCCGGAAGAATCTCACGAATTCTGTCCAAGTATGGCATCAAAACCACCCATAAGCCACCGAGAAAACTCAGGAGTTTTCTACTCCCCGTCAAAGATGACCTAGGCCTGAAAACTTCGGGAGTTTATAGGATACCTTGTGAATGTGGAAAAACATACATTGGGCAAACGGGACGCACCATCGAGACCCGTATCAAAGAACATACCCAGTGCATAAGACTTCTCTATCCAGACAAATCCGCTGTGGCCGAGCACAGCCTCACCCAGGGACACCGCATCAATTTCACAGACAACAAATTAATTTTGAGAACCCACGGTTTTTGGGATCGCATAGTCAAGGAGGCTATCGAGATTTGCTTACACAACAGCACCATCAACAGAGACACAGGCTTCATCCTGAGCAATGCTTGGAAGCCGGTCATCTCGTCCTTGGCCAAAGAGTGTGACGCCCATTGGCCGAACCAATCCAGTCAATCAGGTGCAGGCACCTGACACACCGGCAGGTATATAAACCCCCCAAAATATGTTCACTGCACTCAGGTTCCCTGATGATGATGACAGAGTTAGTCGTCGAAACGTCGGCAGAGATCGCCGACACGACCCAGCTCGCCACCCGAGAAAGCTTCACCGATCAAATACGCCGGAAAAGCACCAAATCTTTCTTTAAAATATCTCTTAAACAATGCAATATATGGGAAAATGTTTTGAACAAAGATTGTATAAAATTAAATTTCCTACAACTTTTATTCAAGTACTTTTTTTACATTTATCAAATATTAAAGAAAATATTTTAAATAAATGGAATATCTCCTTAACAATGTGTTATACAAAAAAAGTTTCAAACAAACGTTATAGATAATAATATTATCTATGAAGTTTATAATAAACAACATTACATTTTTGAAGATTTAAAAGAGTTATTTGCCGAAACCCAAAACATGACTAGAGTAAACATCCACTTTAAGTTGAGCGATTGTTGCCAAAACCTAATCAGCTTTCATTATATAGTATTATTTCTAAATTTAAAGTTTGGTATTGATACGAGTGTAAGTTTTTGAGTTAGAGCACCCACAAAATCCTATCACATACTGACCAACAGACAGACACCATTGAGAAAATAGTCAAAACGTTTTCAGGGAATCTTAAAACATATATTTCCATTGAAATCTCACAATCGATTTTTTTCATGAAGACAATACTTCCTCTAAACTTCGTAAATAGAGAAAGTAAAAAAGAATTTAGTAAGTGCGTAATTCAATTGCGTCACTACATTGAAAGTTGCATCATTCTAAGAATGCCCAATGTGCCCAAAAAGGGACAAATCTATATAATAAACAATATTTTAAAAAATGAAAAAATGTTATTTAATATGATTTTTAGTCAAGAATGAAAGAGATATTGATGGAATTTATATATTTTTCAATTTCAATCAATTGTTGTCCATTAAGGGTAAAATGTGTTTTTATATTTTTGTTTGCAAAATTAAAGTTTTTCTCCAATAAAATAAATATTGGATAGGACTACAAAGAAAGTAATACAATAAAATGTGGAAGTGGAAGTGTAGGAATGAAAGATGCAGTGCAGAACTGAAAATGATACATTGGAAAATATAATTTACTAGAGTAAAAGCCCTTGGAACTCAATGGGAAACTTAGAAACGAAATTTAAGGCTCATATTTATGGAGTAAGAGCAAGTTTGAAATTGGCCCAAAAAAGAGTATTGTGATTTATAAGTAATATTTCATATAATGCATTTTAAAACATTATCTAGCCAATATGAACTAATTTCGAAGTAGGTGAGGAGGAGAAGGCATTTACCCTTGAGGCAATAAAGGAGATCGAGTTTTAACAATCACATGGTCATCAAAAAATTATAGATAAAATGGCAAGATTTCCCCAAAACATGCGATTTAAATATTTAATATGAGCAATTTCGAACTGTAGGTGAATCAAGATGATTAGAATGAGAAACTTCATTATTTTTTTCTTTTAAATAGTTTAAATTTGAGCATCATAGGTAAGTTCTTTATAATTTTAATGTTCAAAAGAATAAAAGCCTGCATGTCTAGAAATCAATTTTTACGTTTTACCTTATGAGAAATGGAAATGTCTCCCTTGGAATTGAATCCGGAAGTGTCTTCATGATTTGGACAATTTTCTCTTGTAGAGCTCATTAAGAGCATTAATTTGAAGTGCAGTTTGTGGGTGTGATATATCGTTCGCAAGAAACTTTTGTGAAATATTCTACGTTCTCGTTTTATAAATATAGGATTATAAATAAACATTTTGGTAAAGGTAATAAAAGGATAGTTAATTTGCCTACAGTAATTATATTCCAAGTTTTAGACCTCAAGTAAAAATTTAAAAAATCAACCTATGCCAAAAAATATGCAGAAAATTGTTAACTTTTAAGTTAGACAAGTTCTTTTTACAGAGCAGATTACGGAGATATTGGAGGAGGAGGAAAAAGAAAGGATCACCAACATAGTAATGGGAGACTGGAGCAGTGTAGTCGGAGAGGGACAGGAAGATAACATAGTGGGAAAATATGGACTAAGGAAGAGAAATGAAAGTGGGGAGAAACTTGTGGAAATCTGCCATAGAAATAAATTGATTGTAACTAATACATGATTTAAGCATCACCAGCAGAGACTTTACACATGGAGAAGCCCTGGAGACCAGAGAAGATACCAGATAGATTACATACTAGTCAATGAAAGATTTAGAAATAGCATTCAAAATGTAAAAAAACTACCAGGGGCAGATATCGATTCCGACCACAACCTTTTGGTGCCAAATACACAATGTAGACTGAAGAGCATTAAGAGAAACATAAGAGTTAACAAGAAATGGAACTCAGGGGAACTCCTTAAGAACAAAGAGGCTATCATGACATAGCTGGAGGAAAGGATGGGGGAGAGAGCTGAAGAAAATAGGAACAATGTAGATGAGGAGTGGAGATACATCCATAGAAACATTAAAGATGTAATGGAAAAGAAGGTAGGAAAGATAACAGATGAAAGAAACAAAAAACCCTGGGTCACAGCAGCCATGCTGCAAAAAATGGAAGAGGAGAAAGTGGAAGAACATAAACACTGAAGAAGGCAAAAGAAAGTACAAGGAGTTAAATAATGCGTTAACAAGAGAAACAGATAAAGCCAGAGAACAGTGGATAAATGAGAAATGTGAGGAGATTGTCGAGTGTGAAAGAATTTGTAGAACAGACCTCATGTATAGCAAAGCAAGGGAACTATTCAAGAAAAAGGCAAGAAAGATAGGATGTAAAGGAATCATGAACAAAAGTGGTAAAATAGTCTCGGAGCCAGACAATGTAAAGAATGTCTACCTGTATTTTATGGGACAGTCCTGTATTTCAGGACCTTGTCCCATATATTTTTAATTATTATACAGGATGCCCAAATGTCCTGTATTTCATTAACTGTCCCATAAAAGTCTTGTATTTTCTAACAAAAATTTTTTAACAGATTAATTGCTGTAATACAAACATTGCAACAACTTTTCATATGACATTCTAAATTTAGTTCAAAATTAAAGTTCTCGTTCTTATTTCAATAGGAATATATCGATCTATATCAATTGCAAACCAAGTTATTCTGATTGCAAAACATCTGAAGGTAGATTGGCATATCAGCACATTTATTTAAGTGCATATGTTTTTAAAAAATGCCCCAAAGAGAAAATGTGTTTTCAATAGCGATTTACAAAAGGAATAAGAAAACTATTTCCAGCAGTGATGTTAAAAGTGAGAAGTGTTTTTCAACATTGGTAGTGGTGGGAGGTGAGTGAAAGAGGGGTGGGCGGCTGGAGGGGTGAGTGAAAGAGTGGTGGGCAGTGGGAGAGGTGAGTGAAAGAGAGGCTGGTAGTGGGAGGGATGAGTGAAAGAGGGGCAGGTGGTGGGAGGGGTGAGTGAAAGAGGGGTGGATGGTGGGAGGGGTGAGTGAAAGAGGGGTGAGTGAAAGAGGGGCGAGCAATTGGAGGGGTGAGTGAAAGAGTGGCAGGTATGAGTGATAGAGGGGTGGGCGGTGGGAGGGGTGTGAAAGAGGGGCGGGTAATGGGAGATGTGAGTGAAAGAGGGGCAGGGAGTGGGAGGGGTGTGAAAGAGGGGCGAGTGGTGGGAGGTGTGAGTGAAAGAGGGGTGGGCGGTGGGAGATGAGTGAAAGAGGGGCGGGTGGTGTGAGGGGTGAGTGAAAGAGTAGTGGGCGGTGGGAGGGGTGAGTGAAAGAGGGGTGGGTGGTGGGAGGGGTATGAAAGAGGGGCAGGCAGTGGGAGGCGTGAGTGAAGGAGGAGTGGGCAGTTGGAGGGGTGAGTGAAAGAGGGGCGGGTGGTGGGAGGTGTCAGTGAAAGAGGGGTGGGTGGTGTGAGGGGTGCGCAAGAGAGGCGGGTGGTGGGTGGGGTGAGTGAAGGAGGGGTAAGTGAAGGAGGGATGGGCGGTTGGAGGGGTGAGTGAAAGAGTGGTGGGCAGTAGGAGGGTTGAGTGAAAGAGGGGCTGGCAGTGAGAGGGGTGAGTGAAAGAGGGGCGGGTGGTGGGAGGGGTGTGAAAGAGGGGCAGGCGGTGGGAGGGGCGAGTGAAGGAGGGGTGAGTGAAGGAGGGGTGAGTGAAAGAGGGGCGGGCGGTGGGAGGGATGAGTGAGAGGGGCGAGTGCAATCCCAACTTGAGTCCGGGCAATGCTGGGTCACACAGCTAGTGTGTTCTATAAAATGCAACAGCAGCAATCACTGTTTACAAATTTAATTAGTGTAAATTGTGCAGGACATGTCCTGAATAACTGTATACAAACTGCAGCAGACTGTCACCCTATAGACATTGTATTTTGAAAATCTACTCATTCTTTTATATTTACACAGTGAGAGTGAAACAGTTAAAGGAAATATGTGATTTTGTAGATGTTGAGTACCAAAAACTACTTGGTTTTATTAAAACCAGGTGGTTGGCACTTGCACCAGCAGTAGATAGAGTATTGAGACTGTTCCAACCATTGAAAACTTTTTTTCTATCCCAAGAAAGATGTCCCAAGATTTTAGAAACCTTTTTTGAGGATGCATCTGCTGATATTTGGCTTTATTTTGTCAAAAATCAGGCTTCAAATTTACAAATCTGCATACTCCAAATTGAATCAGAAAATGTCACAATGCCAGAAGTAGCAAGCATTTTAATAAATTTTAAATTGAAATTAGTGGAACAACAAAGAGAAATTTTCTTACCTGCTTATGTTAGAAAAATGTTTTTTGATTTCGAAAAGGAAGGTGTTATTGATGTCAAGAAATTTAAAAATCAAGTGATGTAATTTTACTATACATGTATGGAGTACTTGGACCAGCGAACCAAAGAATTTGAAGAAATTAACATTTTTGAATGGATTCTTCTTCGAAGAATTCCAGACGTGCCAAATTGAGAAATGTTTTGATTTTATTTCAATTAAAAGAACAGATTTAAATATTGATGATACAGAACTATTTGATGATATTTCTTGTTTGAAAAATTATGCTACAATAGAGAAGATTGCTGTTTGGAGGGATAATGAAACATCCATTGACAAAAAATGGGTTGAAATATTTACTCATTTTGACTCTATTGAAATATCATATAAAAACATATTAATGATAGTATATTTTGCCTTATGTTTACCTGGATCAAATGCGGCAACAGAAAGTTTTTTCAATAATGAATGATCTTTGGAAAAGTGAAAAAACTCTATTTAAAATTGACACCATAAAATCAATATTGATTACAAAATGCAATTATAGCCTTAGCTGTACTGAATTTTATCTTCTACAAGAACAAGAAGATATTTTGAAAAGAATACATTCATTGGATAAATAGAGTAAATAAAATATTTATTTATTTATTGGCCAATGGATTAAATTGGGAGCTCAGTTTTGCAAATAAATTGTGTTATTGTAACACAAAATATCAGGTTTTACTGAAGCCTTTGTAAGTTTGTAATTTTGTTAATGTGATTTTGTTTTTTGATTTTTATAAAGAGTTGAGGATTTCTGTTTTAGTTTCAAAATACTACTTAGAATAAATTAATTATTTTAATAAATATGATTCATTTATTTTAATAACTCAACTTTGCAAACAAAATTACTCATTTATTAAATTATCAGGTTTTACTTATGACTTTATATCCTTTAGTTTGTAATACTGCTAATGTGATTTTGATTTTTATAGAATGTTGAGGATTTTAATTTTAAAATGCTAACTAATATAATAAATTATTTATAATCAATCTGATTAATTTATTTTAATAAATGGCGTTTTAAAAAGCTAATCTCATTGCAACAAAGATACCATTTGATGTCCAGTATTTTCAAGTCAAAATACAGGACATAACTAAATATGTCCTGTATTTTGTCTTTCAGTAAATGGTCACCTTAGTTATAACGGATTTTTGCCGGCCTCCCCTGGTGATCACTTATAACCGACATTGACTGTAATTGATATTTATATCGCTCTTTTGAGTTTTCAATTTATATCGAAATTCTTCAGAAATATTTTAAATTATTCTATTTATATATAAATTAATGTCCTTGATAATTATTTACATTTTTCTTGTCAGGTATATTACGTCGGCCATTTTATCATATATTAACAAGAAAAACAACAATAGAAATTTGTATGAACTGAAATTATGCAGGTAAGCAAGCATATCTACCAATTACAAATAATAATAATAAGCTCAAGTACCTCCTGAACCATAATAAAATCAAACAGATCCACGGCGGGTCATTTTATTCATTCATTACGGACGTTGCTGTCTTCTACGAACACAGACCGAGATAAATCCTGCCTATACGAGAAAACCATTCCCCGAATTCCATCTATAAATGCAAATATATCTTCCATTAAAACGGGAAACAATCAAGTTAAACTGCCAAGACCGTTTGGTTAGGCGTCTCTTGATTGAAAGGGAACTGCGCTAACGCGCTGCCTCAGTAGACCATATAATGGCATAAGGGGAGTGAGTAGTCAATCTCTCGTTGAGTACTGTACGCCCATAAAGTTTCATGAAAATCCCTAATCTGCTGAAGAGAAAATCTTCTTGTAAGACAAGATGGTTTTTCACTTTTCCCAAAAATTAACAGGTCACTGAAGAGCTTTGCTGACATTTTTCTTTCACAATCTGTTACTCCCATCACATTTCATCTTAGTTAAAAAAATGTTTTTAGTTTTAACATTCATTAATGTTTTACACAAAAACATACATGTAAATACCTATATACAATAGAAATTTTAAAAACTCATTAATGGCATTAATGTCAATTGGTGCGAAAGCATTAATTCACAGTAAAAGAGCAAAGTATTTCACCCTTAGAATTAAAGGGAGTTTCAAGAAAAACTAAGATATAAATGATCAAACATTGATGTGCAATAAAACTATTGTGTATACACAATCTGGGTTAAGCATTTTGAAAAAGAAATCCAGAATCTTCTTCCAAATTTCTGTCAATTATTTTGTTATTCCTGCTAAAATGTTAACACTGAAAGAATTGTTGGCTTCATATAGTCATAGTGCACAAACTACAGGAATTACCTCCCAAATGAATCTGTTAGGAGATAATTCCAAACATGATACAATTTTAATGATTATGATTGAGTTGCAGTTTATGATTGCTCATATTGATACAAGAAATCTAGAGGAAGTTGAAAAAATATAACTAATAATATTTTACCTTATTGTTCTGTTTTGTGATAAAATGATTTAAAATAACTAATGAGGATTCCTTGTTTTTTGGGAAGAAACAATAAATATTGGTTGATATGTTTATTTCATTGGCAAAAGTTGAACTTCAATTTCTTGTTAAAACAACTCTTCCTGCTATCAACAACCATACTTGAAAATAGTCTCTTCTCCCCCACACTCAGTCTTCTCTTTATAAAAATCCAATACCTGGAAATCCTCCCTGAAATTAAAATTCAAAATGAAAATACACAATGGAAACAAAATATACCAAGAGTAACATAAAATAGTAAAAAAAACTTACCGCAAATATATTGATGTCAAAAATAAATGAAAAATTATTGACCATAAATTATATACCCAAGGATTAATCTAGAGTAATCCGTTCAAATTAAGGCTCAAGTATGAAATAAAGAATAAAACAAGTGTAGCCACTAAGTTACCTGAAAAGACTCCAGTTTCACCCTCCAACTACTAAATTTAAAGAAATTATAAATAAGTGGCTATGAGAAAAACGTAACAATAAATTTAAAACAAATTCGAAATGCACTGAATACAATGGGTTCGCATGGAACTACTGTTGTATATATTTTCTCCGGAATTATGACTTACTACGATGAACTTTTGACTAATATAATTATTATTAAAGCAAAAATATTTTAAGATTGCGTTGGCATGATTAACTCATCTCATTACGCTCAATTAATCTAAGAAAATTAAAAGAAAATGAACCATCTTATGCAGTAAATATTAACACATTTTATGTATACATTCAGATGATATAAAAAATACAAAACTATAAATTTATCTTCTTTTTTAAAATTGAAAGCATATTTTGTCTATCAGAAGAGAATATCTTTTACAACTCGGTATGCATAATATTTCAGTTTTCAAATCCTTCCTTGGTGAATTGATTGCGTGGTGAATTTTGAATTTCAATTGTCTTTGCGCTAAGAATCCATTACATCGTCGTGTTTATAGGATTGCATATAAGCAGTGTATTTCTCTGAAATGGGATCATCAAAGAAACATAAATCTAGAGATTCTAAAAAGAAGAAACACCGTAGTCGGTCTCATTCACCCGAAAAAGCTAAAGAGAAACACCGCCATCATAAAAAACACCATAAAGAAAGAAAGAAGGATAAGTCATCCAAAGAGAGAAATGGCGATGTTCACGTCGATAAATCGACGCTCAAGCGTGATTCTAGTATTGAAGGTAGGTTCATGTTTTTCTATACTTTTAGGTTATTCTTTACGATATATTCATTAGCTCATTGTTAAAGTATATTTTGAGGCGATTTGTTTTCTTAGATTTTAGTATTTTGTATACGTCTTGTCCTGGTAAACATTACTTAAATGGGTATTAATGGTATTGGTTCACATATATTGCTCATTTTAAAGCTAGTATTACATTTTTTCCCTGTATTATAACCATTTCATTGTTTTAATTTTCAAATTTGTGTTCTTCGATTATGTATTCCAACTTTGGATTAAGGAATTTTCTCATTCTAATGAACATACATGGCTTTCTTGTCAAAGATATGAGTGTGCTATTACACTCTTATAATGGCCCATAGCTGCGCTTTTCGCGAGTACGGCATTTGAAGCCATTTATGTTCATTGGATGTCATGGAAAAATTCTGTAATTTTGCCTGCTTCTTTGTCCATTTTCAGAGAAAAACAAGTCCACAAAGAATCTACGTGGCCTCAATATGGAAATCCAGTGTATCTGTGAGAAGGTACAGTATATCTGGCTACCGTTAATGATCGAAAGGAAAGCTTTTGCATAATTTCATAGTTCATTGGAAATGCCCTCATGACGTATTTTTCCTACTAAAGTTTATATAAGCAAAAGGAGGAGTTATTTGCTTATATTGGCATTATGGGCTTTCATTCTCAAATTAACATCACTGTTATTAAAATTTAAAAAACAATTGTCTAATTTGGCCAAAGCATGAATTGATTGAGTAGTAGAATATGCATAGGTTACTAAAACACTAAAAATTATTTAAATGTTGGTATGCGTATTTCATTAGTTTGATAATGTCAGCTTATCGTATTATTTTTCTTTTTCGATCATGCAGTCGTACCATGCTCTGAATAATTGTAGAAAATTTAATTTGAAGACACCCTGCACATCATAAATATTCACAAGAGATACTAGTAGTGTTAGATTAAGTTGTAATGTTTTCATTGTTTCATGTATGGCATTAAAGAAAGACATGACAGTGGTAACTGTTAATGTGTATATTTTGTTGCACCTGTTATTACATGGATAGTTAAATATGATAATAAAGCTGTTCATAAAACTTTTGCGAAAAGGCGATGTTAGAAATTCCTTGAACAGTATTTACAGCTATCAACAAATATGCTTCACATCTAGGACCCAGAACCCTTATCATAAAGTTTAGGAATGTTATCACAGGTCTAGTTGTATGTTAGATAAAATACAAGCTGCAGTAATGGTTGATTACCCGGTGCTATGTCTACAAAGTTATCTAGTTTTTGTCAAAAATAGTACCAAATTATCAAGTATTTGTTTTGTGTTTCATTTTGTTTATCTTACAATTATACCTATCGTGGAGTTCCACAAAGTGATGAACTCTGCAGTGAATTTTATTATTCTGTATTTAAGTTACAATATGAGAACCATATGTTTGTTAAAGTCTTATGTTAATGGGCTTATAATCTGTATGTAAAAGATATAAGAATAAAATTGGAGAATGCATCAGGTGTCATGATTTCTAGGCATTGTTACATGTTAGATTAACCCTTTCTGGTCTGAGCAATTTAAAAAATGTCGACCACCTGGTTGTCTGCCTTGCATGTGTAGAGGCAATAAAATATGTACATGTATTTTTTATAAGTTTTTATTGGCACTGATATTAAAATTATCAAAACAACCTCCCACAAACAGAAAAAAATGTGTCAATCATAGGTTGACAAATGACTGGGAGAACAAATTAGGGATGTTGATTATATGTCAAGAAGCGACCATAAAGGATTAATTCTTGTATTTATCAACTACTGACTTATATGCAGGAATGAATATCTCACAAAAAAGGAAAATTCAGCCAAGCTTACAGTAATTTCATTCAAGTGATCTTTCTAAATTGAATGAAGTATCTGTTAGGATTAAATTTATATACATCGAAGACTTTTTAATTTTTCTAGATATACCAGAGGTGGCTAACCTGTGTCATGTAAAGGGATCTTTCATAGAATGCTAATTGTTTGAAACATTTAATGTATCATATTTTGACTGTGTTATTATATATTTTTATTCATCGATATACTTCAACACTGCCTTTTTATTTGTGTGGCACTTAGGATTAATGTTTTGGACAATTTGGCTCAGTAAAAAGAGGTTGGCCATCTGTTATAGGCTGTTATTTGTACTTGAACTTAGTACTTAAATTTAGACAGATCTATGAACTTATTTTTTATAGTAATTGCAAGTAATAATGGAGTTACAGTTCATCCCAAAAAAGATGGTAACAGATTTTATAATCGAGCTAAGTAAAATTACATTGGCTTAGTCTAGTGCAGCATGAGTAATGGCTATTATGTGTCATAGAATACTGGGGTTGTCTTGAAATTAAACTTACATTTTTAGCTCTCTTGCTTTTATTCTTTCAGGTAACTGAAAAAGAGCATTACATAATATGTAATAATTGAGAGTAACTTCATTTCAGGTTCAGTGAATATTTTTTTATATTTATATAGTTCCGTTTCTTAGTTGGTTGGTGGATTGATACCATTTAAGCAAGGGAAACTTATTATATGTGGATATACTCTGAAAATTAATACATACAATGTTTTGAAATCTCAATTACATATCAATAACAATCTTTGTAATTCAAGGATTACTTACTTTCACAACTTTTAATATCAGCTTCACCATAGTCTCCATTCTCACTTATTTACTTTCATAGTTATTTTAATTTTTTTTATTGTTACTGATGACTTCTTCAGGCACTACTTATCTTTAAGTGTATTATTTGTAATGAGCCTGTTTTATTGAGTGTTCAAAGTGAAATATGTATCGATCAAGTATGTGCACTGATGATGTTTATTTGTTTTTAAATGTATCATAGTATTTATACTATCATAATGAATGCAAGGTAAATTTTATTTGTTTAAAAACATTTTAAATGTTACATTTATGTTTGTTAATTTCCCTATGCCCAAGAATCCAGAACTCGGCATTTTTTATTTATTATGTGCTTATGAAACAAAATCTGACTATTTTTTTAAGGCAATAATTTTCTACAAGGATGAATGCATGTGAATTACCATTATCTTTTATTCCAAAGAGCATATACGTGAACCAATACTTGGATTAAGATTTTTTTCCTTCAAGATTTCATGCTGCGGAAATGAATGTTACTATTTATTTCTTGATGACCTCTCTTTCAGATTTAACCGTACCACCACCTCCAAAAACTACAGTATGTCCTAGAACACCTTCCCCTCCAATTATCTCTGCACCTGAAACCTCAAGATCGGATAATACCTTATCAATTGAGGAGACAAATAAATTGAGAGCAAGGCTAGGTCTTAAGCCTCTTAAAGTTGAAGATTCTCCAAAAAAAGTTACTTCAGATGGCGCTGGAGATCAGAGTGCTGAACCAAAAGTGGTTGATGGTGGGACTGATATGGGGGAGTTTGTACATAAACCAGCTGGTATGTGTTTGAGCTATCTAATTTGTATTTTATTGAAATCAATGGACTATAATATTACTTCATAATGATGCATATTTTAAAGACATGTTGAACCATCAAACAGTTTCTCATTTCTTTACCAACAGAAAACATTTCCAGTAAAGTTAAAACTGAAAAAATCAAACAGAAATTGCACGATCGCAAAGAAAAGAGGAGCATTGAAGCAAAGTTAGCCAAAGTCAAAAAGTTAGCTGAGGAGGAGGAGGATGAAGATACCATTGCCTGGATTCAGAAAAGTAGAAAATTACAGGAAGAGAAAGATAAAGCACAAAAGCGGGTATGTTGTTTGTTAATTTTATTGAACTAAATTTGTTTTTTGGAAGAATTTTTTTAAAGTTATTTTTTCTCAGGCCCAAATGCTGGAGGAATTGGATGCTGAATTCGGTGTCGGAGATCTTGTAGATAGCGAATTCAGAAATGACCGGGGTGAAGTGTATTCCAGTAGAGATCTGCGTGGTCTGAAAGTGGAACACTCCACGGTAAGCTCAATGCTTAAAGATATATCATTCCATTTGTTACTTTTCTAATTATGGATGTTTGTGTTACAATTTGAAGTGTTTTTTGTTTCTGTTTTAGGAAGTGTTTTCTGAAGGAAAGACAGTTGTATTAACCCTGAAAGACAAGGGAGTTCTTGATGAAGAAGATGACATTCTTGTTAATGTCAATCTTGTGGATGAAGAAAAGTACAAAAAGGTAATTTGAATAAATATTAATTTATAAGGGTAAATGTTTAGAAATGACTCTTATTAGATTTTTTATTTCAGAATATCGATAGGAAGAAACAAAAACCTAATCTTTATGGTTACAATGTTTATGATGACCCAGAACTTGATGAGTTTGGTAATGTGAAGAAAAGTATTTTGGGAAAATATGATGAAGAAATAGAAGGAGAAGCAAAGAAGTCATTTCAACTGGGTATGTACCATTTCATTGTTT
This sequence comes from Tanypteryx hageni, assembly GCA_028673005.1. Classification (NCBI taxonomy): domain Eukaryota; kingdom Metazoa; phylum Arthropoda; class Insecta; order Odonata; family Petaluridae; genus Tanypteryx; species Tanypteryx hageni. The sequence continues at coordinate 59,492,353 of CM054112.1, forward strand.
AAAAAACTAATTTTTATTGGCGGTGGTAGAGTGATGTATTTTTAATGTGACCTTGGTAATTCTTAATAATTTAAATCAACATAAACATTTTATTTGAAGGTGTTGATGATCACGAAGAAAACCAAAAGAGAGAACTTAAAGTAATACGTGATAAACTACAAAAGAAAACCTTGGAATCTCTGAATCTACCTGCTCCAAGACTAGCCTCAGAATATTTCACTGAAGAAGAGTTGGAGAAGTTCAAGAAGCCGAAAAAGAAGGTAAAACCCATATTATGAATGGCTTTTCTTGCTCAAGGCAACAGTTCATAAAAATATAGTTAACTTTTCATTAGATCTTTCCATTCTATTTTATCTTACCGCCATTTCTTCTTATGAAATTTCTTTACTCTTGATATTTTATGCTATTTCAGATGACATTATGAAAGAATAGTAATCTAAATCTTTGTTCCTTGACAGGTTAGAAAAATTCGTAAGAAACCTCTAAAAGCATCTGATATTCAGCCATTACCTAGCACATCTCAGGGTACAGACTTAGGATCCAGGTCAGGTGCTGCCAAAAGACCTCATATCAATGACCAGAATGATGAAGAATCAATGGAAGATGACTCCTCAAATCAGGAAAGTGTTCAAGTCAAAAAGGAGCCTGAAGAAGATACTGAAGTTATGGATGTTGATGATTTATTACGTGAGTGAATGAAAACATTTCTCGTCGTATAAGACACTTTTTTCTCATAAAAATTACCTCCAAAATCAGCCTGTGTCTTACACACTGAAGGTAAGATTATTACTGTTCAATACTGACACTAACAAACACACTCATCTCCAAAATGGAATACTGTATTTACCCAAAAGGAAGACGAGGTTTTTTTCACAAAAATGCCATTAAAAATATTAGGTATCGTCTTAGAATGGAGTATGAGGATTTAAGGTGAGAACACACCCCTATTTTAAATGCACCATTAAACACCCAGATGTCAAGTATATGTCCATTAAAATATTTATTATTGCATTAAGTAATACATTGTATTTAATTAATTACTACAATACTTTAAAAATTTAGGTCAAATTTCTTAAAATTGCTCCCACAGACCAATGGTTCCACTTCGGCGGTAGGGAAATGTTTAGAGCTGGGTGGGTAATCGCGTGACAAGTTGAAAAAAAATGACTACAGTTGGGTGGTTCCGTGCATAATATGAAACACAAAGTCATGTAGGCACCAATTAAGGTGTCTATTAATACAATGTAAACAAGACTGATACAATTTAAACGTATCTACTACAATTTAAAAATGATGTTTTGCGTTTTGTATGCCAATGACAGATGTAAAGTGTAGAGAGTAGAAAATTTATGAGAGCACTTGAGTAGTACACACTTTGCTGAGTTTTAAAGTGAAATAGTGACAAGTTATTATTTATAACTTTTAAATAAAATACCCCAAACAAATGGCACATCGCGTAGAGAAAAAAGGAGCTGCGGTAAGAGGGAATGTATCGAAAGGAATTAGAAGAAGTTACGACAGAAATTTTAAGTTAGTGGTGGTGCACTATGCTGAAGAAACAAATAATTGTGCTGCAGGGAGGAAATATAATGTGACTGAAGCAAATGTGCGAAGGTGGAAGCAAGCAAAAGAGAAACTTGAAGGTGCTAACTCAACATGGAGATCATTTAGTGGACCAAAACGAGTCTGATTTCATGCATTAGAAGAGGAAATTGCAAACTTTGTGCGTATTCAAAGAATGTTATTTTAAAATGCAAAACACTGCCTAAGGAATTACTACCAAATGGAATAATTGTTAAATATCAAGGCCAAGGATGGATGTCAACTGATTCAATGAAGGACTGACTAAGCATAGTGTGGAGTAGATGACCTGGGGCACTTTTAAGGCAGAGAGCAATGCTTGTCTTAGATGCATTCAAAGGCCACCTTACAGAGGAAGTTCAAAATACCCTTCATGGTATGAATACTGACCTTGTAGTTATATCAGGAGGTATGACATCACAAATGCAAGTGCTAGATGTTGTAGAGATGAAGCCCTTTAAGGATTACATAAAGTCATTTTATTCAGAATGGCTTTTGGCAGGGGACCATGCATTAACTCCTACAGGGAAAATTAAGAAGCCCAGTATACCACTTCTTCATGCGATTCAATATGCAAAAACACACAGAAATCGAGCAGCAGCATGTCATTTCGGTCCACCTCCCACAGAAAAAATGATTCGTGAATGAAGAAATTGAGGTAAAACTGGAGCTAGTGGGATAAGAGAAACATAGTCTTAGCAAGGTTGGTCTTAAATGGCCACAACTTGAGGAGGAAGTGATTGATAGTATAACGGGAAGTTTGGTATTGCTGTATTGATCAAAATCGTTATGTACCAGGCAAAAAGGACTAGTTGAGCATACATATCGTTATAACCCATGTATTCCATTTATTATTTATCCCATTATATTAAAATATAATCTTGAACTTAAGTTTAAGTACTATCAGTAAAGGGTATCTATATGTGCTGCACACTCCGACAGCTTTAATTAATATGACTGCCAAGTTCACATATGGCACATTTAGCTATACAAGTTTTGAAGCTATTATTAATGTTAAAGATCATCTCTGTTTATTTTACAAATGGAGTTTATCTAAAATGTTATATTTAACTGTTATCACTGTAATATTTTCTGTAAATGTTGCCGGATACAGATTTAATGATGACTGGAAATTATACACAATGTGGCCCTTCCTAAATGCCTTGGTGAGCCAAAATATTTTTACCTGAAAAATCTAAAAAAAACCTGGGTGGGTCTTATACTCTGGTGCATCTTATATGCTGCAAAATACGGTATTTAAATTGTCTCTGATCACAAATATTTTAGCATAAAACTTCTACTTGAATACAGCTCCTCCAGAAGATCTGTCTGATGTGAAATTGGAACCAGATGACAGTGAATTGGAGCTACAGCTGGCATTGAATAAAGCTAGAAAATTGAAGCAGAAGGAGGCTCTTGAATCAAAATCAATTGTGGAAAAGGTAAAATAAAATTTTTAAAATTTTCATTTTTAATTATTTTGTAATTTCTATTCCTTGAACCACTTAATGCTCATTTTTTTTCAAAATGGGTCCAAAAATAATCAGGTTTTTTTATTTCGTTAAAACATAACCAATACATATATAAACTCGAAAAAACATTCGTTTTGAAAATTATTATCAGCAAGTCATTTTTCGTTAAAAAATGGGAATGATTTTTGATACACACGTTAACTGCAGAATTAATTTTCTTATCTTTCAGCCGGTGGGGAGTGAATCCTTTCTTTAAAATAATTTTTATTAGACATTTTCTTGTTCTGTTAGTTATTGTATGATGTTCCGTAAAGTTGGTAATGGATATTTAGCATTATTGACAAAATTATGCAATTTTAAATACTTAAAAATTTTCTTTAATTAATCAGATGTTCATAAATGATCATATTTTTACCATGAGTGATTTTTCCAATTATAAAACATTAAAAATATTTTTTTAACTTTTTCTAGTATTTTGATGCGAATTTTGCAAAAAAAAAAAACAATTATTGCACATTTTTTGTTGCATGCCCTGCAGGGATACCTCCGTGCAAAGTAAGTTCGACCGATGTAGTAGATCGATCATTGAAATTGAAGTAGTCGGTCATGTTTCAGGAGTGTTTACATTAAATAAATTTTGCATGCAGGCTATAAACATCAAATGAAAAAATGTTACTTGTGCAATTTCTGTGTACAATATCTGTAAAACTTTTTATAATAAAAAGTAAAATAGAAACAATGGTGTTTTTCAAAGTTGATATCATTGAGCATAATTGGAGGCGTTCTTCTGTTTACACTACATATTTATAATATGTACACAACTCTCACCTTTTTAGCAATAATCAGCCTGTGTGAGATATATACGGAAGCACAATATCATAATATAAAGGACTACCTCAAACTGGTTTAGACAACCAAACGCGAGCTCAGAAAAAATAAATCTGAGTGCATAGGGAGGAAAAAGGGAACTTCAAAAGGATTCTCTTCTTCCTAGGCTCCTCTCAGCTTTCACTTTTATGAGGGTTTTGGGATTGCTCGAGTGTTTGGGGCTTTATTGCAGCCATGTGCGCAACATGCTTGCGGTTCGTAGCGAGATAAATTTTACTGAGCAGTATTTTTGTTTTGGTTTAGAAAATCATGTATTAATGATTGTAACAAAAGCATTTAGACAAGAAGTTATATTTAAAAATTTTTAAACTGACACTTTCTTTATCATAATATACAATCCGATACGAATAAGATATATATATATATATAAATATAAGAAACAATGTTAAATTCATTAATCTGTTCCTAAATATTTATAAAGTATCAGTTTTTTTTTCTTATAAAGGGAATAAAAAGTGAACAGTTAGGATAAATTCATTTATTTTTAATAAAAACTTTAATTTCCTTGTACAAAGTTAGTCGTGTAGAGAACATTCAGTAGTTTCCAAGACATCTATTGACGGGAGGGAACCATGATTGTTATTCTGAAGAATTAGGGGAGGAATTATTTGGTTCAGGAGGGCTATTTGTAGGTGAGTATGCAGGATATTTTTCTGATGTCTGAGAAGTTGATGCTGAAGAAGATGTGCTGTTATCTACTTTTTTGAAGAATCTGTTCAACGAAAGTTGAATTGAATACGTTCCTTTCTTCTCTTTATAAAGGAGTTTATAGCTGGATAGCTCTCTGTGAACACCTTTATAAACTGTAGAACTTCTTTCTGCATTTGGGTCATTATCTTTTAATACCTTCAAAGCCTCATTGATTTTCTTTAACGAATCACTGAGGACTTTTGCAGGCAAAGCTTTTGTGGGAGGACAAGGAGTGTTGTCATCTTCCTGTTCTTTGACTTCCTTTTGCATTACTATCAACTCATCATTTGTAAGTTCAATCGAATGAGAGTCCACTAACTCGTCCACATCTAAGGCATCCATTTCTAAATTTATACTTTTTCCCATTTCTGCAACTTCATGGGTGATTTGCTCTTCGGTTTGTTCAGAATCTTGTGAATCATAAACAAACTGTGGGCACCGCTTGCTCCAACAGCGATTCATCATCGTTTGTTTGATTTCCTTCCAACAATGACCAATGTTTTTAACTGCATCAAGGATGCTCTACCCTTTCCAAAAGTCTTTCAGGGTTAAAATCTTCTGCATCAGTGGCTGCAATAGCTTGAGCGATAGTTCGACATAAGTAAAACCTTTTGAAGGTCACGATTACCATCTGGTCCATCAGTTGCAGTAAGGAAGTAGTGTTGGGAGGCAAGAAGACAACTTGGACGTTTGAGTCCAAGTTAGCTAATTTTACAGGATGACCTGGGGCATTACCAATGACCTATAAAATTTTAAAGGCCAAATTACTCTCCCTACAATAATTTTTGACAGCTGGAACAAAGTGACCCTTCACAGAAAAGACCTTTTGTTTTGAGGGCAAAGTTTAAAGGTTTGGGTTTCTCCTCCCATCATAATAGGGTCCTTCCAAGTTTCCTAAATAGAAACGGAAGTTACAGCCACACCTATTGGTTCTTCTCCCTCTCAGGCGAAAGAACTTGAGTCTTTGGAATACAAATTCAGTTCTATTTGGAAAGTGCAAGCGATCATACAAGAGGATATTTTCATTTGTGTGCAAGCTAATTTTCATCATGCCTCAATTAATTCGAAGAAGAAGAAACCAAGTCATTGGTCTGCTACAGAGCAATATGTCCCTGCGGGAAAACACGAGGCAAATGAACATCTCATGTTACTGTGCATAAAATCAAAAGTAAATGGGAGACGGAGATAAGCGAAGACAGGAGAGAGGGATCAGGGAGGCCTAGGCTAACTACCCAGGAGGAGGATGATCATTAAATTTAATTAAATAAATGATTTAACATCCTATATATCTGTAAATATTAATTTCTGACCATTAGAAGTATCATATTCGTTATCAGGATCTCCAAATATAGTAAAACCCCGTATTTACATTATCGTAATGTACATTTTCCCGCTATTTACAACATTTTTTATGGGTCCCATCAATTTTCCTATGATTCCAATGTAAGTAAAACCCTGTATTTATGTTATTTCATTTTAAGTTTTCCCACTATTCGAATTATTTTACGTTAGAATTTCCAATTTTTAAAAACGATTTAGCATGCGATTCCCAATAATTTTTAACGTTTTTCGATTTAGCTTAGCAAATAAATCTGAGCTCTTTTGGGAGAAGATTACAAAAACGACGGCCAAGTAGGAACAGCGCCCCTAGAGGCAGAAATATGAACTCTCTTTTCAAAACAGCACTCGCTTTAACAGGTGCTACGATGCTACTCAGGAACAGCATACTTAGAGACGGAAATACATATGAACTCTTTTGTGTGAAAACTTCAAAACCTCATACGTAAATCACACTAGCAGAGCATAAACAGCGCACCTTGATACGGAAATACTATTCAGGTATGCTATTTACTCTTTGAACCAAGTGCTATTGAAAAGATGTTCAAGTTTGGCGCTATCATGTTTTTACCCTTTCTACTGAAATTCTGCCCCTTGGCTCCCACAGTTTGTAATTAAATTTAAGTTAATTTGTAATTTGTTGTAAATTAAATTACCGCATTGTCCCGAATATAACGCAATGTTTTTTCCAAAAAAATAAATTTTAAGAGTAGCCCCCATGTTATATTTAAGTACTAGTGATTTTAAAAGATCGTAAAATCATGTTTTGAAAAAACACCGTACATTCCGCACGTCTGTTAAGTGATACAAGATACTTGTTACATTGTAGACACATTAGGCGTACATATTACAATGCACTTGAAAAGCGTTTGAGTCGAGAATAGATAAAATTCAGTCGGCGGCTGAACTCCTCATTAGTCATTGAATTGAAGCTATCAGTGCATCAGCCTATTCTTTACCTACCTTAGCGAGTTTTTACCCATCCATTATTTTAACAATGGGTGACAAAAAGGATGTTATGTTGAGAAGAAAATGTTCTTCCAAATCCCAGGTTAACAGAGGAATCCAATGAAGTTATAACGTGAATTTTAAAATAGTTGTAGGTCAAGAGGTGGAAAAAACTAATACTATTCAAGCTTTGAAAAAGTATGATGTTCCTGAAGTAAATATACCTATGTCTATGTACAATTTTCCAGGCAATTGTAATATGGAGAATGTAATGGAAACCCAAGCATACCACACTAGCATTTTAATTCGGCATATATTTTAATATTGCTATTACTAAAAAGTGCTGGTTAAGTAAATGAATAAATAGATATACTCTTTTAACACTTATTTTATTGTTAGTCTTACTGTAAGAAATGAGCGAGTTTAAAAGGAAAATCAGTTGAGCTATTTTTACTTTTCCCTCAATTTGCACTTTCCCGCAATTGACACTTTCCCGCAATTGACACTTTCTTGCAATTTACACTATTTTACCAGGTCCCTAGAAAAGTGTAAAAAATTGGATTTACTGTATACCAAACTAATCAAGACATGCGCCATTATTCCACAGAGTTTTTTCGATAAATTTATGAACAAACGATTATATAAAAATGAATTTCTATAGCCACTTTTATATTGTAAATATTTTTATACGCAGGAAAATTATACCTAAACTAAAATTTTGTGATATAACTTATACAACAAAAATTTAACAATTTCTTATATCATACCAAGTCTCAGAGTCTAAGCTAAATCTCAAAAGGTTAAGATTTTATGTTAATTTTCATTCAATCATTGTTCTTCATGCATGTTTTGAGTGTAATCTAAGTGTAAATGCACTAAAAATACCGAGAAAAGCAATGCCAGTAACCTTGGTAACCTCCTTTTGAAATGTGAAAATATCTGGAAAAATTCTTCTACAATCTTACAATTTGAGCGAATGCAAATTAGATAAGTGAATGGACAATAAAAATTACATAAAAATAATTCTTTTCTGTGTAAAATAGTGCAAATTCTGCGATGATATCTCCATTCTGAGACATTTAAAAGTGTTTATGACTATAGGTCTACATGTTAATTAAATAGAACAAGATGGAAAAGTATACTCCATAAATCGAATACACAGAGATTTCAAAGGCATTCTTAATGGGAAATATGTATGAAACGGTATCGAACGATTGGGCTATTCTCGAATTTTTATCCCCGAAACTATAAGTCGTAATTATATGCTCTCGGAGACTATCTTGTAATAAATGTTCTCTACCCAAATAAATTTTTTAATCTATACCTCACAGATCATATAAGAGCATGGGTGATAAACATATCGATTTTTAATTGTTGTTTGCTGAGAGAAACGTCTTTGCGATCAATGTTAGCAAAAGATGCTGTTTTGCTCAGGTTTTTCTCAAATTTTTTCTCAGAAATTATAAGTCGTAATTATACTCTTTCAGACTATCTTGTGGTAAATGTTGTCCTCTATCTGAATACATTTTAAAACTATACCTCACAGATCATATAAGGGTGTGGGATAGAAAAACATGGATTTTAATTGTTGTTTGCCTTAGAGATCCATGTAAACAAAATATGCGACATTTTTCGCAAGATTTTCTAGAATTTCTATCTCCAAAACTATAACTGCAGCAAACCAACAACTTGGTTTTTTCTTTATTATTGGTTGTTTTGTTTCAAAGAAGATATATGTATGTAGATATAAACTGTTCATAATTGTATATAGTTTTTCCTTATAATCTTTCTCTGAATCAAAAGCAAAATAAAGAATTTATTTTTTAGAGTTGTTTTAAACAAATTAAAGAATATTTTCTTTCTTGATATTTTAGGTTATCTTTGTCAATTTTTTGGGCGATTGCATTATTAGTATTATTTTCATTCCTGATGATGCTACGATCGTAGTGAAACCGGTCGTGCCAAATAAATTTGTGGAAGTGACAAAGTTCTTTCTTTTTCTCGATTTGCATTATTATTCAAAATTTCCGTGTTTTCCAGGATGCGTTCATTCATTGACATAAACAGACTCCTACCTAGTAAATAGATAAATGCATTTAATATATTTTATCTTCAAACTCAATATCCTAATCGGAAATTTTAGGAAGCATTGTGGGATCTCGCAAAATTTTATATTTTACTAGCAGATGACCCAGCAGAAATAACGAGTTTAATAAAGTATAAAATATTAATAAGTTCTATGTCAAAGTAGTAAAATTTGTGAAGTTTGGAAGCAGAAATTATTAACAAATCTGGAAATTGAATCCAGGTCCTGCGCTTACTAGTCAAGTGATATAGCGCAGAACAAATAATGCATCATGGTTATAATATTTTTCGGTGGATATTTCAGTAACGTCACAGCAAAATGCACAAGAATGTTCAAGGATTTAAGCTCAGGCTTCCCTGCATTTGGAGGTTTGTCGTTTCATTTTTACTTTCTACATTATACAAGTATTGAATTCATGCAACAAATTGATTTCGAGATTTCTACGCGTTTTAAGGTCCCTAGAACACATTTTGACTGTTTTCTCAAAGTTGTCTGTGTGTGTGCTGTGTCATAAAATATTTGCCCTATCACAACTAAATTTTATGAAGACATTTTTATCAAAATGACGCGTTGGTTAGTTTTTGGGTAAAATCTGCTCACCGGAAAAGATGTTCACTCGTCCCGATTTTTCGTCTTTCCCGAATATCTTGAAAATGGCTCGTTCAAATGGAAAAATGACTATAATCAAATGGCTGTAGTTTCCATTTGATAGACCCTTTTATGGTGGGAGAAGAAACCTGGTCATTTAAACTTTGACCTCAAAACAAAAGGTCTCTTCTGCGAAGGATCAGGCCACATGAGGATTACAGCATTGTCAAATCATTGTTTTTATCCTGACTTTGATTCTGAGTGCTCTCGAGTGCTAACCTTTTTGTGGAAGTGGGTGTATAACTGTTTACGGTAATTGTTGATTATTGTTTTTTTCATAGGTGGCTGCAGAAATCATTGCTAAGAAGGAGCAGGAAGATAGTTCAGCTGCTCAAGGCTCAATTGTTCTCAATGCAACTGCAGAGTTCTGTAGAACTCTTGGTGACATTCCTACCTATGGTTTAGCTGGCAATAGAGATGAAGATGCAGAGGAATTAATGGTATGTAATCTTAAATTTAAATACCTTTCTACCATGATAGATTTATATCAATGAAAATATTATTGAGCTCTAGTCACTATACAGCTGCAAGGGCAAAAATATATTTAACTATTATAAATGTAAGCTATGTACATTTTTTCTTACTTTTGCAAATTTCAGGATTTTGAGAGAGAGATGAATGAAGAACGCAAACGTCAAGAGGAAGAAAGTCAGAAAGGGGCTTGGGCAGAGGTTGAACTTGGTATGTTTTTACTGAAAATTATGTTTATTTGAATTTGACAAAAAAATAAAAACTTAAAAATTGGATATAGGTACATTTGCATGAGTATTTGCAATGGATGAAAGAAGTTGTTTTACAAAAAATATCCTAAGCAATTTCTGCAAACAAAATATTAAAAGTGACAGCATTCACTCCTCAGTTGATAAAAATTCTGAGAAATGTAGGATGTTTCAAAAATGAAAATAGCTTCAATTTATAAACTTTATTTTCATTGCAAATAATTGATGAATGTCACAGATTCCTGTTTTGTTATTGATTGTTTATTTGCTTTATAACTAGGCTTGGTAGGATTCGATGTTTATTTTTTTTTAAATCGACATTTATTTTCCTGAGAGATTTTCGACCAATATGGACACTTCAAATTGCTATTTGGTAGAATTCAATGTTTATTTTTTGAAAATTGCAGCAAAGAAAAATTTTTGATGCAACAACTTCAACTGATATGCTAAGGGTCTTATGAAATTAGAACCATACACTATGTTCAATATAAGAGAATTTTACATAATTAACACAATGAGCAAATGCAAATTTAACTATATGATAGACAATTTGAAACAGAAACTTGTCTCTTGGTCAAAGTCAGTTATATTACACCAGATATAATTACGATAATATCTTCAAGCTGCTGGTATATCAATATCTACTCCAACACAATAATGTCTTCAGCTGCTTGGTATATCACTGCCCACTTGAAGAACGAAATCGGCGAACTCATGAAATGCTCGTACATAGGTGAATCACCGCCACCACTCTTCTTTCCGTCTTGACTCCTAGCCTCCTCGGGAGAGTATCGGAGATCACGTGATTCCGGAAGGAGAACTTTCAGCGGAGGGGAATGAAGTTAGAAACCATTTATTGGTTACTTCTTTGTTGTCCTTACATAACCGAAGGAAAGAGAAAAAGTTAGGAAGGTGAGGGGTACTTAGGGTATATAAGGCGGGCAGGTACTCACAGGGCATGGTGTGCAGAGGGTGATGTCCAGCAATAATATAAATATTGACAATATACGATAGTGGCATTATTCAAACGTGCATATTCATATGTTGCGACTCATTATATGCTATCGAATAAGTGTGATAGGAAAGGAGGGGAGAAAATCGCCACAAAATCGGCAGTTATTTTCCTGAGAGATTTTCAACAAATATCGATGCTTAAAATTACCATAATTTTCCGATTATAACATGCATTTTTTTCTTCAAAATATTGGCAAAAACTTAGGGTGCTCATTATACATGGTAAGAAATGCATATAACTTTTTCTAGTAAGGAAATAATTTTATTTTCGGACATGACTTTCTAAATAAATTGTACTTTTCATTGCATTCTGATAGTATTTATTTAAAAAATTTCAAAACAAAACTGAGAATAATTATTTATTTCTTTATAACTGTCCTAATCACTGAAATCTCTGAATTCACAATCACTGCCCTCACTGTTTTCAAATAGTTCGTCTGCAATCTTGTGTTCACTCTCATCATCTGCATAAATAGCATCGCCGAGAAAGTTGTCTTCATCTGCATTATCCACTTCACCAAAATCATCATCCCATAGAATGTCGGCTTCGGAACCATCCATGGCATACATATTTTAATATATTGTGTCGATCTTTAATAAGTGAGTCAGAACGTAACGTGATAACCTCGTAAACTCTCTTGCACACATATCACTTGGCAGCAAAGCAAGAACTGTATCGATACTGCTAATAATCTAGTGAAAAGTTACACTGATCTTTATACAAAAAATTAGGTGCATATTATGTATGGTGATAAGACAATTTTCACTTTTCATTCGTAAAAGCATGGGTGCCTATTATATTGGGTACGTATTATAAGCGGAAAGTTACAGTACTACTTAAATATAAGGCTGGCAGTTTTCGGCCTTTTAATTCGATTATTTATATTTACTTTTTACATTGAAATTCTATGTACAATTTACTTTTATTTTACAATACTCGAATTATTTATTTAAATTTTTATATGAAGTTAAATCTTTATGTACAAATTAATCGAACTAATATATCATGTTCTTCATAAATTTTATTTTATTTATGCGCATTTACACTTCTTCATTTTTAAATGTTTATATTAAAGAAAACACCCAATAACAAATTAAGATTAAATCTTTAAATTGTATAATGAAAACTAGAAAACGATTAATTTATGAAATCTAAACAATATGATGTTGCTTTTGCCAAGAAACAATCTTAAAAATAATAATTTGCGAGTTCAGCATAAAGGCTTTTAGACATTCGTTGATGCCAATTAAGGAAAAAACTTGAATGATATAATTATCACAATAATATTTTAGATGTCAAAAGAACTATCTAATACTTTGTATTATTTGATATATTTCATCACTGCACTACATATTTTCTTTATTTAACATAAAATATATAGTGAGAAAAATTAGACTTTATTAATGAGCACTCAATCAACAGTCTTACCTCAAATCCTGATTAAAATGTGTTTTTCCAATCGGCAAAATATTTTACAACAAAAAGCAAATAAATATTAACATTTAATCCCTCTTCAATTTTTAGTAACGATTGCTAATTTATGTACATATTTTTTAAACCATTATATATAAATTGAAAATTACTAACCTGTAGCAAAAGACGAAGGAGCCAAAAGCACGAGAGAGGAACGATCCTTCCTGGATAACTTGAAGAAAAAGACTGCCAAAAGATTGGGTTGTGCATAGGAAGAATGGGTGAAAGTGTATACAACAAGGTCATCTATAGGAAAAACCCTAGAGAGGATAGAGAAAATTTTGTTTCTAGAATACACTCCATGGGGCTGATGAGTGGAAGAGGTAGAAATATTCCTTTCTTCCGAACCTTGTTTAACAGGAGTCGAGGCATTCTCAGCAGGACATATCCAGTACCTTATCTGTATAGAAAGGCTCGTGGAATATCCCACTATTAGGTTGGCAAATCTAATCTCAAAAACCTCAAAAGAGCTTAGAAACATGTGTTCTCAAAACTACCCTAGGGCCTTGCGATTACCTGATTGTCCAGAGTAGAAGTGTGAGCTTTTCAAAAATATGCATATTTAAGTGTAAGGAAATACTCTTCTTTCAGTCCCAATGTTAATGCAAGCCCAAAAAAGGAACGAAATCATAGGTAGAAAATAATACTGAGAAAAAAGTAAACAGAAACGACTTTAATATTATAATTCAGAATAGGTTTTTGGTCGTATACTTTTCCATTTTGTTAGAAAATCGATGATTATTCATTTTCGTCGATTTTGAAATTTTTAAAAAATCGATGTTTATCTAAATTTTTCAATTTAAATCTTCCTACCAAGCCTACATATATCTTAGCAATCTTTGCTTAAAATTGAAGGCGAATTAAGAATTAATACAAATTTGTTATTTATAGTAAAACATTTCAGTGATCGCAGAAACACGTGTTACTCAGCAGCTGAGGAAAGGCTGTAAATCGAGTGATGATTTGAGAGGATATTTAGCACAGCAGTTCTTTTGATATTGAGGTTGTCGTTGCTCTTGCAGTTTTTTTAAGCCTTGGATTAACTTTGCTTTTTCATCTTATGTAAAGAATTTTGTTGTGTCCAAAACTAAATTCTTTGGTAAAAGAAGGATAATGACCACACCTCCATATAGGTTCACTTAGTGAAATTCGACATTGACAAAACCTTGTACAGTAATACCCCGATTTACATTGCCCACATTTGCATTGATTCGAATTTATGTCGTCAATCATTTGGTAACTCTGTACCGATTTGTGCTGATTTGCTTTGAAGTTGTCTTTGTCCCAGCTTTAATTGGAATAGGTCCAAAAAATCTCAGATTTTTCAGTTTTCAGCTTCCTGAATCTGGTAATGAATTGCTATAGTTAATTAATATAAAATTTTAAAACATCTAAACAAAAATAATTATGGTTACGAATTACAAATGAATCGGTTGGTAGTCAATGACCAAAAATATTGGTTTTGAAAATTCCCGGTTGATACATAGCCTCCTATTGTTAGTTTTGTTGCGGCATTCGGTAGTTTCATATATTGTGAAATTTTCAAGAAATATTCTGAACTATTGATAATCCTAATGAGTTGTGGGATAGAAAAAATGGAAATTTTATCAAGCCCTGGAAAAGGCAAAAAGTCTTTATAATGACTTAAGAGAGAATGGGTAGAATGAATCCTTCTAAAAACTCAGACCAAAAAGCAGATTTCAATTGACAAATATTTTTTTTAAAAGCCTATCTTCTGAATAGGTATACCTTTTTATTTTATTAAAATGTTTATTATGTCTTCCGACAATGTTAATTGCATTATAGTCATGGGCGCCTTTAATTGAACTGTTTAATGGATAAAATTTCCAATGACTTGCACGCACCGCCCTTTGATGCTTTGGTAAACTCACTTCGATCTACGTTGATTTGATTTATGTCATGATTTTCAGGTACATATCCTCGATGTAAATCGGCGTATTACTGTACAATGTTTATTAACCTGGAAATCATTAAGTCAAGCTTATATTATTTGGTTTCAATGCTGGTAAAAATTGTAGCTTTATGTTGTGCGATTGAAGCTAAATCAAGCGCGGTTGTTTTGTTTCAGAAATGCATAGTAAGGTTAAACAGGTAAAATCAAAATTTCCCTCTAGCTTGCCAAAGAAGTAGTTACTTTTTTCTCGATTAGATTGTTGGTTTTTAAACATAATGGTATTATTGAACTCTTTATAATAAAAGCATTATCGTTATTTGGTATATTCTTGTTCTTCATGATTAACCCTTAATTAGTCATGTGGGGTCAATATGACTCCACGCAATGTATTTTCATCGATATCAGAAGAAATTTATTACCTATCTAGACCAAACTTGCAATACCTTTGCCATTAACCTTCTTCATGGTTTTTTAGCGTTTTTTGTTATTTTGGGATTTGTTTATTGTGATATTTTAAATGTTTTATGCACAATATACATACGATAAATACTGAGACTATAAAATAATTTGAATTTGAGATTTCAATGGAAATCCACTTTTTAGGTATCCCCGAGTCCAAAAAAGTTGTTTTTGCTATATCGTCTGTCCGTTGTCTTTTTCTCGCTCTGGTGCCTGAACAGTTGCACATAATATAATAAAATCTTGTATTTTTGTTTAATATCATCTGAAATATACATATATATATATATATATATATATATATATATATATATATATATATATATAATGTTGATATGTAACATATACAGCAAGAATGGAGGTTAGTTTATACTTGTCGATTTTCATAAAAAATCGAATTTTCTCAAAAGTGACTTGAGTGATTTCAATTAAAACCTATCTCTATATAAAGCTTGATATCATGAACAATATGACATAAACAATTTATTTTTTTAAATAGCTATATGGTGTACAGCTGCATTATGATAATGAATTATATGCCCAGCTACCGCAGAGCTATCACCTGAATCTTGACAGCCACCCAATTTTCCCAATTTTTTTTTCAGACGGGATTGAGTGGACGAATAGAAAGAGTGTACATACATCGCAAATCTAGGTATATCACAAAGTTTTCGTAAGTTATGTATCTCCGATTTCTGTTATTGTTTTTTCTTTTCTACAAGTCCAAACTGTCACTTATCATTTGTGTAAAGTATTTTCTCAAATCATTTAGTACTAGACAGTAAAACTGATAATACTTTACTACTATGACATCAAAAGTGAGTGATCAGCCTGCATCCTGAAAAAGAGACTGGTCTCATCCATGTTGTAGATGTCTGGCCAGCTGTCCTGATTGAGGACATCCCTGAGCTTAGGGAGCTCCTCTTTGACAAGGTCTATGTCAACAGCTCCACTCTCACCATAGTGCCAGAAGGATTTGATGCTGTAGCACTTCTTTACTGTCTCAAGCCACCTGTTGGACCAGTTCTTGGCCTCAAACTTTGAGGCATCCTCATTACGATGAAGCAGCTTCAGCTTCTCTCGGCATGAAAACGCCGCATTGGAAGCTTAGAGTGTTGAATGGTTTTCTCATAACCTACACAATCAGACCTTTCCGGACATTATCTGGCTACTCTAAAGGGTCGAAATGAATCTCACGAGATCACATTGTAATAATGAATAACATCCCGGAAATTGGACTGGGACACAAATTTTCACGACTGGTGAGCAAGAGGCTTCTCGAGTTTTCTGGAAAACCTGGTAGAGGGATTTAAAAGGCTAGCCACCACGGGAGAGGGGAGGCAATAGCGAAGCACCTTGTTTTTCAAAGCTTATCTAACAGTAGCCAATTGTTTTGCTGAGTAGTATTGAAGACAATGATTCATGGAATCAAGAGCCACCACTGGGTAAGTATGAGTGAGAAACATGGAGTCGGAAGCATTCTCATGTGCCAAAATTTAGTGTACATTTACGGCTGATAAAGGTTAATATAAAGTATGCAGTGATTCCAACCTTATAAGGTTAAGCTAACAGAGGTTATAAGCTATGGTCATGTGGCCCAAGTTGGTGCTGGACTTTTGTATAAGTTAAGGGAGGTTATAAGCTATGGCAATATAAGCTATCACAGGTTTTACTGTATATGCATACTGATAGACGGACATCACGAAAATAATAGTACTTTTCAGCAATGATGAAAAGCACTGAAAAAAATGGGAAAACTTTTGAGAGTATGGATAGAGGATATGCCATGAAAAATATCTCCCTCAGTGGGATGCTAATAAGAAATATATGATCATATAAATACTGCAAGTGAAGGTGATAATGGTGACATTTCTTTGAAAAGTTTTTCTGCTAGTAGGGACTAGCTTTTTAATTTCCATAATATAAAGTTGTTGGGGGAAGCTGCATCAGCTGATCAGGAGATAGCTATGGAATTCTGAAATGTTTTTGAATTTCATCCTTGACAACATCCCATGACATTCAGTTTCTCTTGCAGAAAACCATCCCAATGTCAAAGTAGTGTTCCTGTCACCTAACATCATGATATTATAACAACCACTAGACCAGGGGTGGGGAACCAGCGGCCTTCAGGCCGCATGTAGCCTTTTGTGATGCTCAGTGCGGCCCTTTGCATACTTGTCTAAACATATTCAAACTCTTATATGATTTTAGCATGAAAGTTACAGAAAGAACAAACAAAAGATATGTATTTTGCATCAAGAGAATCTTTGGGCCAAATCTTGTTTTAAATGACACATTTCATATAGTTATTGGTATTGTGAACTAGGTACATCCGAGCAAATGCTTCACGGCGTCACCAGTTTCGCACCATTCTTCAATATGATGATGAAACATTTAGTGTCGTTCTTCCAAACCATTAAATGAGCTGGTTGTCACAAGGTCAAGTACTAGAAGATCTTTTAGCTTTGCGAAAACAAGTCACGAGCTTTTTCAAAGAACAGAATGAACCTCGAGACATTTTGAAAAAAGATTTCTGCGGAAATGTTGCATTTTTCTGTGATTTAATGTCAAAACAAAATCATTTGAATCAAGTCAAGTGGCAGTGATGGAGATGATAGAGAGAATGAATCAAAATTAGCTTATTATCAGAGATCCTTAAGATATTCACCTTTAAACAAATGGCTTGCCCGTGGGGGCATGCAAAAAGGGTCCCCTTCGTTACTTGGCATACCCATATGGGCATGCTTAGTTTGGAAGTCGCCCACAGATGTTGCATTCGTCATGGATGCGTGAAATTTGGAAGGGGTCCCAACCCAACTACTGCGAGTGGGGACACCTCACACCGAGAGAAAACAAAATAGCATGAGAGCGTTAGCCTAGGCCCTTTCCAACTCCCCGACTCCTACCACTCCATGGCCCAAGAGTGTTGAAAGTGGACGAAAAAGCCCTTCTTCCACCTCCTCAAGATCACAGTGCTTAATAGATACATTTTACTGAGGTCAGGGGGGTGGAGGAAAAAGACGCATCTGTAGTTTTGCCTTGCTTTTATGAGGGAAATTGAAGAAGAGGCATCAGCTATTCCCTCAAATACTTCCCAAAAGGGAAGACAAGGTGCAAGAGGGGCCCCATTTGGTCGATTAGAGATGAAAGAAAGTAGACATTGGCCCATGTAGGGAAATTGCCATCAATCCTGAGTATGCTCAGAGAAGGGAAAATACAGACGGCAGTGGCAAAATATGCGATGTTGGTCTTTATGTATTTTCCTGTTTTGAAGAATTCTACACAAAGCAGGATTTCTAAGTGCAATGCAGAATGACATTCATATTGTAATGCATGAAAAATGAACTATAAAAATTAACGCGTTTTTTATTGAATTTATCATTGTTATATTATAGAATTATGCCAGATTTGTATTCTTTTGTTTTCTTTTACTATAAAAGACATAATCCCATTATTTCCCAAATAATTTATTAAATAATGCTTTTTATTTGAATGTTTTATCACTAATAATTCAAGAAATACAAGATACTTAAAGCCAACATATTCCTGCCTCTGCCACAAAATGCTATTTTTTGGTATCTCCATCAATGTCATCTTAAGTTTTTCTGCTATGTCGTTAATGGTAAGTTGGAAAATTCTAATAAAATTATTCTTTCATTAACTTACTTATAGGGACTCACTTTTATGTTTCTATTTCCCCTTTAGATGTTCTATTTTATTGCATCTTGGATCCAACGTTTTATATTTAAACCACTGCTTTTTGCTTTATCTGTATCAGTAGCCCCTGTGAGAGGCAACCGTCACTAATTAAAATTTTTTTCTTTCACTTCCTTGGCACGTTATTTTATCTTGTTTTGTCTCTCTCTTCTTCAACTTTCATATTTTCTTGCATTTCCATCTCTTCTGCAGTCGCCAATACAGTGAAAAAAAATTACTGTATATTTCATACTTGTTGGGGTTGGAACCAAACGTTGTATTTTACATTGCCTTAATTCCTTCTCTTTCATGGTTTTACCTTTCGCGGAGTTCTTTAAGAACATAGCCCCTGCGAAAGACAATGTCTGCCTGTATTTGAAGGTTTTAGAGGACATTTTCTGCAAAAGCTGCACAAGTCTTTAATCTTTGGCTAAAAACAGAAAAATAAATTTTAATGAAATCACGTTTTGTATGCACTAAAGTCAACTAAAAAAATACATCTAAAATTCACATATTTGAATGTTCCATAAAGTAAAAATAGTTTTGGGCATATAAAAGTTGTGTAGCATAACGTTTTTCAAGTAAATCATTATTATTTATTTGCCACAACATTTATTTGCATAATCTATTTTTACTTTCTACAGTATTCAATTATGTGACTTTTATATTTATTGTTTACTTTTTTGTGCACGTAAAAATCAGTTTCATTATTTTTTTATATAATTTTTTACTTAGTACTTTATCATGCATACCCATCATATTTGATGGGCAATTACAACAAACTAACACTTAACGATACAAAATCTAAAAAAAGCATATATACTGATGTCGAACACTCGTGTAACCACAGTTGTTCAGAATCAATCAAAACATAATTACTTTCGGGAATAACTTTGAAACAGAAAAAATTCTGCTATGACCGGGAATCGAACCCGGGTCTTCCACTTGCCAGGCGGATATTCTACCACTGAACTACCTTAGCAGATAATCTTACCTGTTTCTGACAGAAACAGGAAAAATTATCTGCTAAGACAGAAACAGGAAAGATTATCTGCTAAGGTAGTTCAGTGGTAGAATATCTGCCTGGCAAGTGGAAGACCCGGGTTCGATTCCCGGTCATAGCAGAATTTTTTCTGTTTCAAAGTTATTCCCAAAATTACAGCTTATGCCTTTCTGCATAGTTTCTATTATTCCATCAATTTCTTATAATTACTTTCCTTCAATTATCTCAAATAAATCTAAACATTTGTTTCCTTGGAAATAATTATTTTAAAAATCATTGGAAAAACTGGAATCTTCCTGGTTCTAGCATGTTTGGTTGTGACTAATATTATGTGGGCAACTCTCGTGTTGGATCCGGAAAAGCCATCAACATTCTGGCTGAGAAGGCTTTGTATCTGGGCAATGATTGATAATACAGTAGACTGTTGACTAACCGGGATGTGGATTAACCAGGATGTCCAAAAAATATAATTGAAAAAATAATATACGAAAATAATTTGGGATACGAGAAGGCGGCTGCTAAAACACATTGCGGCAGTGTAACAGAGGCTGAGATCATGGGTGATGTGCAGTGTGGGGGAATGAACAGGGGGATGGTGAAAGACAGGAGGGAAATACATAGTTCCTGCTTCTGTGCAGGCATTGGAGATACATATTATTATATTGTATGTATTTCACGTAGATAAACATTACGCAGATAGCGTGTGAAAATGCTACTCCCCTCTGTATGAGCAGGTTGGGATTTTGTGTTTAAGTGTTCATTGTATTTTTGTACATCGTAGCGGGTGCATACGTTATTTTGTTCTTGTTAATTTGAAGGTTGAAAAACCGTGATGCGATCATGTCAAATTGTAAAAGAGTCCTTTCTATAGAACAAAAACTTAAAATTATTCAAAAATCTGAAAAAGGTGGACGGTCAAGACGTTAATGAATGAATACAATGTTGGTGACCAAACAGTGCATGATATTGTAAGAAACAAAAATAAGTTGAGTTTGCCGGAGTTTTTGATAGTGCAAGTTGTATGTCAAGCCAGAAAATGATGAAAACGTCTACATATGATGATATGGATAAAGCAATGGTTTCTTGGTTCAGCCAAATAAGGGCTGAGGGAATCCAGGTTTCTGGTGCAGTTTGTGCAGTGAAAGCAAAGTATTTTTTTATGAATTCAAATTAACGGGGGAGTTTAACGCATCTTTTGGTTGGTTGAGGAGATATAAGCAAAGGCACAGCATTCGTCAGATTGCTATCCAAGGTGAGAAACTGAGCAGTGATGAACCGGCAGCAGAGGAATTTAAGTCTCAATTTCAGCATCTCATCGAAAATGAAGGTTTCATGTCAGAACAAATCCATAATGCTGATGATTAAACCAGTTTATACTGGAAATGTTTACCCCAAACAACTTGAGCTCATGAAACTGAAACAAGTGCTGCGGGGCATAAAATTAAAAAACAACGCCTTACAGCTTTGTGCTGTGGTAATGCTGCTGGGTCTCATTTTTTGAAACCATGTGTTATTGTTGTTATCTCTCAAATTTCTTCTTTCCTCATAGACCTCATCCTTTTTTTCCAAAAATTGTAGGATGGTATCTTTCAGAAGCCAAAAGCGATGCAACACTTTCCCTCTGGAAAGTCAACGCACCTCGGCATGCATAATAACATCGCTGTACTCTTCTTCCAATATTTCACAGTATTCTTTGAACTGGCAGTGATACAGTCCTTTTGCTCTAATATTATTGACACACTTAACCACAGTAACCATAACGTCATTCATTTTTAAACTTTTCCACTCAAGGCTTCTTGGTGTATAATACAGTGATATGATAACAAAGGTTGATTCAAAATATTTTCAAGTAAAGCCGTGCACCCGTTCTTTTCCCCTATCATTGCTGGTGCGCCATCAGTACAAAAACTTTCCAGCTTATTGTAATCAGGGTTCTTTGTTTCTAAGGATGATTTAAATTTTTCAAACAAATCGGTACCTTTTGTTGTCCCATGGAGTGATTTGAGACTAAGAAGCTCCTCAATTACGTGGAAATCTTTGCTTACTGCCCTTATAAAAATGCAAAGCTGGTTTGTAATTGGCTTAACATCGTTCGCGATTTCTTCCACTCGCCGCGTTATGGTCTCTCTTGATAGCGAGATATCCCTTACTTTTTTCAATTGTTGAATCGCCAAGTCGTGCAGCAACAATTTCAAGACTGGGTTTTATTAACTCTTCACCAGCTGAAAATGGCTTCTTTTTTTTAGCTAGCAGAAAAGCAATTTCGTATGATGCTTTAAGCATAGATACGCATACATCACTGCACTTCTTAAAAAGAAATTGCTGTTTTTTAATACACGAAAACTTATTGCGTACATATTCACTGCATAATTTTGTGCCACATTTTATCCTTTGCTCTTCAATCTGATCTTTATGTTTAGTCTCATAATGCCTCCTCAGACCATATTTTTTTAGATTTTTAATTGTGCTACAACACAACCAGGCACACAGGTTTACCATCCAGTCCCAAAGTAAAAAGAAATTCTTCTTCCCACTCACTATTAAGCTCATGATTATGAACACACTCAGCTTTCCTTTTACGTGATTTGCGCAAACTCATTTTGAGGGTTTAAAACACTATGTTCAGGAAGTTAATGATGAAATTGATTCAGTCATAAGTAATACCAAAATTTAAATTATAACGTTACACAAAATATCAACACTAGTTTTAAAGAATCACATTAAATGCACACTAATGCAACACTCAGATTTTGCTAGTGAACAGGAGAACAGCTTCAAGCAAACTGACCTATGGAAATACAATGTTTCGAATCCCTTTACTGCCTGTCATTGACCCTCATGTATAGGACTATGCATTTCGTCACTTTCCCATATGTGCATTTCAGTTGACCCTACCCTTCTTTGGTTAATTTAGTATACCAGTGGCAGTGACCTAAAGTTACACATCTTTGTCTTTATTTTCTATGTGGATATTTATTGCGTTCAACCCAAGGAAAATTTACAACCTTTCTCTTCTACAACTTTCTCTTTCCTGCCATGCCTTACACCTTTGGCCTCCATTAACAAAAACGAGTTTGTAAAGAGAAATTCTCAGTTTTTTTAAAGCCTGTTCTATACTACAGTGCAACCTCTATAATCCGAACCCACGATAATCCGAACTCCCAGTAATCCGAACTGTTTCTCAACATCAGGTGTAAAGTGTCAGTTAAGCGAATCGTGCGTCGGAAAGTTAAATTTGAAGCTTTTATTTTGTAACAAAGCCAGGCACAGATGTCCACTATTAACGCCTCTTGCGGCTGGATAGATGATTCTTTGAAACATTGTTTTAAAAGTAATGAGTGATATCAGCATGACTGTCTGTGCCAATATCGCCCATTCCTACTGGTGCATACCAGTGTGGAGTACAATTTTCCAGTCCCTCAACGCGGATCTCTCACAGTCATTTTAGTGAACTGTAAATACATTAATTGGTGTTTTATTTACAGAAATTTAATACATAATAGATTTTTTCCTCGTTATTTTACATGAATACAGTAATCCGAACACCTCGATAAACTGAACACGCCCTTGCATTAATTAGTTTGGATTATAGAGGTTGCACTGTATTTACAAAGATCCATGTGCCCGCCAGTATTGCCTTTTGGTGTGGTTCAACCCTTGAGTAAGTACCCATCTGGTTCATACTAATTCCACAGTATAGGGTTACTAAGGGAGAGAATTTAGAGTTTTTAGGGGCTGAAGCTCGTGAGTATCCCCCTCTGGGTGAGTCCCTCCAGGAACTAAGAATTTTCTTAAGACTCTGCAGGCCACTTAGGAAAGGGTCGAGGGACACGAGTGGCCCGCAGGCCACAAATTGCGCACCACTGCTTTAGTGTGTCAACACTTTGAATCTCTATATCTGCCACAAAAGGCTGTTTTACTCTTAGACAATGCCCCTAGTCACCTGAATGAAGAAATTTTAAAGTCCGAAGATGGAAATATTTACGAATGTGACAGCTTTGATCCAGCCTATGGATCAAGGCGTGATACAACATATGAAAACAATTTATTGAAGAAATTTACTGCTCAAGTTCACAAAGGAAGTCTGTAATGATTTACTATTGTTTTGGAAAAAACTATCAATGTTGGATGCTATTTATGAAATTACTGCTGCGTGGAAATCAGTAAAAAGCTTGAGTTTAAAAAAATCATGGCAAAAACTTTTACCAGGAAATAATGAGGAATTCCTTGGTTTTGAGGACAGTTTGAATGAAATTGTACATAAAGTATTAAATAAGTTACAGCAGGTTAGTGTATGTGTGAATGGTGACAAGGAAGCTGTGTGTGAGTGGTTAAATGCAGACCAAAATTTGGCCGGTCATGAAGTATTAAATGACGAAGAAATCATGCATCCTTTTACTACCGAAGGCGAACCAACAGCCACTGATGATCTGGACCAGGAAGAAGACAACCTTTTACTAGAGCAAAGCATCAGTCACAGCACTGCTTTAACTCACTCTGAAACTCTGCTTGATTACTTATAGAACATTAAGCAAGACAGGAGCCATGCTGAGAAATCTGTGCAGCACCATTCGCCGAAAGACGAAGTGAAAAAGCAAACTTGGCTATCTTATTTTAATTGAATAAAGTAAGTTCATACATACAATTTTTAGGCATTCTTTACTAGCAGAGCGGTAATAGCGGAACACCTTATGGGCACGTCTGATCCGTCCATCCGTCGAAACTTTCATCTCCCAAAGCCCTGGACAGATTTTAATTTAATAAAGTATGAGTGATCTTTATTGAAATTTATCGCCCAATTGTGATTTGCAACTGAATCCGTCAATTAGAACTTCCACTTTACATGATTACTTTAATAAACTTATACTTGTATCTCGTTAAATGGCATCCATCACTGTACTGGCGCTCTCTGATTTACGTCGGGGATGCATTCCTAGAAATGGTGACATATATTTAAATGACAGAAATGAGAAATGATTTTCCCATAGACAGCATTATAAAGGTGGGAAGCGTTCTCGGAATGAAATTTTCGGACTCATTAATCTAACATAAACATCACTTGAATACATATTAGAGACAAAAATTAAAGGAATTAATATGAAAACAATATAGAATAAAAATATAGACATCATTTATTAACCATTATCATGCGCGTTTTAAATAGCCAAAGATAGAAGTTTGAGCAGCCTTTTGCTTCTCTCAATACGGCTCTTTATAGCAGCACAAAAGTTCAGTCAATCCTCAGCTGAACTTGCTGCTCCGTTCCATGTTTGGGTCATCTTCAATGAGAATGGCCATTCTCGAACAAGCTGAAGGCATCAGACAGCCTTTTCGACATCAGCTGTTTCAGTTGCGGTGTTGGCTGCATTTCCTCTTCCTCCTGCTCTACAGGTCTCGCCCATATGACTCCAACAACTCCACTACATAATCTTGCTCCACTTCATCAAAGCCAATCATCTTTGCCAATATTACAATCTGCTATTGAATTTCGCAAACATTGGCAAAGTTCTGGAAGTCTTGAACACACTGGCCATATCTTTCACCACACAGCATTCATCATAGTCTGAGTGACCTCCCATGATATCCTGATGTTGTCTACAGCCTTCTTAATATTATAGCCTCTCCAGAACTCCCAAATGGATGGTTTGCCCTCTCTGTCTGTCTCAGTGATCAGCTGCCACATGATTTGTGGGAGATAATAGGCCTTGACTGTCTCTATCATCCCTTGATCCATTAGTTGTAACAAGGAGATCATATTTGGTGGCATAAATACGACTGGTATGTTGTCAGCTAGGTCTTCAGTGTTAACAGGGGGTTCCTTACAATACTTCTCGACAAAGGGCGAGAAGAATGACATAATCCAATCCTGGAACAAGGACACCGTCATCCAGGCTTTCTTGTTAGATCGCCAAACCATGGGGAGATGGGCCTTGGTGTATCCCTTCATTGCCCTTGGATATTCTGCATTGTACACCAATTGATGTCCCCTTCTGTGTCATCACCAAGGAGAAGGGTAAGGCGATCTTTGGCAGCTTTGAAATGGGAGGCCGTTTTCTCTTCTCTCAAAATGTACATGCAGGATGGCAATTTCTTCCAATATAAACTCATCTCATCAACGTTAAAAACTTGTTTGGGAAAATAGCCACCTTCCTCAATTAGTTTCTTGAGTTCATCTGGGAAATTCGCTGCTGCAACGTTGTCTGCCTCCTCAGTCACACGAATATTATAAAGGTTTGCACGAATCTTAAACCTCCGAAACCAATCACTGCTTGCTTTAAATTCAGTCTCAAGGTCACAAGATGAACCCTCACCACTGTCGTGTTGTTTCGAATACTGAAAGAATGCTTGGCTTTCTCCTAAATCAGAGACAAACTCATGGGCACATTTTGCTTATATCCTCATTCCACACAGTTAACAATCTCTCCATGTTCTCCAAAGTATCATAGCTTTGTAATATGCAGTGCACCTCCTGGGGTCATATTTTTAACACTAGCTTTTATTTTCTCATTGTTATTTACGATAGTTCTGACTCTTGTTGGAGGGAGGTTAAGTGCATGGCCAATCTCAACAGCACACTCCCCATGCTCAGAACAATTCACAACATCTAACTTAACCTCCAAAGTAATAGCCTTACAGATCTTGGTGGGTGTATTTGCATAAGAAATAATTGCTTAAGGGTAAAGACTTACGCAAAGAAAATGAGAAAGAGTATCACTACATGCAGACTGCATGGCCAATGCAAGAGACTGAGGAAACTAAGCAGCATTGCCGCTTCGTTATGGTACCATGCAGTCAACGTTGCTATCGTTTCGAGTTGACATGATGTTTTTGCCGCTTGACTCAAAACAACGTTATATCAGACAGGAATGATGTTAAACAAAACTGTGTCCCTATTAGTTAACAATGTTATAGCAAAGCAACGCAAGTCAGAATGACATAAATTGGAAAGTGCTTGTATTTCTACATCTACTCAAAGAATTTTGAATCAGTTAGGTCCTGGACTTAAGCCTTAATGTGAAGTTAGCCACAAAACTATTTTGAAAGTGGAACTGAACTTTTTGGTTACTTTTGGTACAACCATCATTTATTTAGTCACATAAGTGGTCGATTTTAAGTTTTAAGATTTTAAATATTTATGAGTTGTGGACTTAAAAGAATGTATTTTTCCATCTCTAGCTAATTAAAATTGTATTTGGTTTTAGATGAGGCACCAGCAGAGGTTGTTCCTGCTGAAGTACCAATTTTAGATGTGGAGCCAGATGTTGGAAGCGGAGTAGCAGGTGCATTGCGGCTTGCTGTATCTAAGGGTTATTTGGAAAGAGAAAACAAGAGTAGGCCATCTGCTTCGAGAATGCACCATTTGCAAGCCCAAAATTATTCGATTGAAGACAAGACTTATTTGTGAGCATCTTATTTCTGTACCTAATTTTCTACTTCTCATGAAAATATGCTCTAAGACGGGGGGGGGGGGGGGGGGGGGGGGCATGCGGAATAAATTAGGGGTGTGCAGAATATTACATGCATATTTGCCACCTGTATAACCATCCTAATTTTTAGACATACAACCTGCAGAGTATGTAAAAGGTAATAGATCCTTCACGGTGAAGGATCTATTACCTTTTACTTACTTTGTATTGTATCACCGTGTCTCGCAATACCCCTTTTATCATACAACATGCAGCCATCAAATTCTGGCCATTAATTGGCTAGGATGTATCACTTGCTTCCATGTTTTTAAGGTGGTTATAGTAAATGCAATTTTAGATTCAGTAGATAATGGGCCCAAGTGAATAAAAGTTAAGTGACTGCTTTTGCTTAAGACATAATTTTTTAAGCAAATGCTTGATTTGGGGTGAATAAAAAATCTGATTTGGCCACCACATGACTTTCTATATATCTGTAATATTTCTAAAAATTCCAATATTTTAAGGAACTGTGAGAAAAATTCAGACTTAACAAAGAACTGAAATAAACTCTACCCTTCTGATATTGGATATAACCACAAAACTCCAACAATTAAGAAAATAAAAAGGAGCATTACTAATTGTAAGACGTAACTAAGCGTCAAGTGTTTAGAATAGTTGCCGGTAGGTGGCGTGATAGTGGCAGCCAAAAAATGTAATTTTTAAAGTATCTCTTAAACAATGCATTATATGAGAAAATGTTTCAAACAAAGGTTGTAGAAAATTAAATTTCCTACAACATTTATTCCAATACTTTTATTACTTTCTCCATGTATGTAGTATAGGGGAAAGTATTGTATTCATGAAAAAAATCGAATTCGAGATTTCAACGGAAATACACGTTTTGAGGTTCCCTGAACATGTTTTGACCATTTTCTCGATGATGTCTGTGTGTGTATATGATAACCTTTTTGTGGGTGCTGTAACTCAAAAACTGTTAATCAGATCAATGCGAAATTTTATATTTAACATTTTTATAAAAGTCAGAAAAACTGATTAGTTTTTGGTAAAAATCGGTCAACCGGAAGTGGGTGTTTACTCTTGTCACTTATCCGTTATTTTAAAAATTTGCTTTAATATTTGATAAATGTAAAAATGTATTGGAGTAAAAGTTGTAGGAAATTTAATTTTCTACAGCCTTTGTTTGAAACATTTTTCCATATAATGCATTGTTTAAGAGATATCTTATATTTTTAGCTGCCACCAACACGCCACCTATGGACTATTGTTAGCAATTGATGCTTTGTAACGTTTTAGTAATGCTCCTTTTTCTTTTCTTAATTGTTGGATCTTTGTGGCTATATCCAATATCAGAAGGGTATGGTTTGAGTTTATTTCTGTTCTTTGTCAAGTCTAGAATTTTCTCGGTTTCTTAAAATATTTATTATTATCTAACTTATTTGGAATTTTTAGAAATATTACAGATATGGAGAAAGTCATGTGGTGGCCACATCAGATTTTATTAAACATATATTAAAGCAAATATTTCAAAATAACAGATAAGTGACAAGAGTAAACACCCACTTCTGGTTGACCGATTTTTACCAAAAACTAATCAATTCTTGTAATTTTAACAAAAATGCCAAATATAAAATTTCGCGTTGATCTGATTATTAGTTTTTGAGCACCCACAAAATTCTAGTCACAGACATCATCGAGAAAATAGTCAAAACGTGTTCAGGGGACCTTAAAACGTGTATTTCCATTGAGATTTGGAATTCGATTTTTTTCGTGAAAACAATACTCATATTGCTTAAAATTGTGTGAATAAAAACAAGCTTTTGCTTATTCCTTTAAGCATATGCTTATATTTTTTTAAGTGAGGTGAAGGGCCTGCTAAGATATTTTTAAGTACTCTCGTTTCATGATATTTTGACCCTAAATATTGATATGGCCAAGTTTATGGTGACACGAAAAGTTAAAAAATACAAGGCAATATGAATGTCAACAACCAACGATTATAAAAATTATATCGGTTCTCTGAAGAAAATGCAAAGTATATTTTAAATGTTTTCAGAGAATATTAAGAGAGATGTGGAGGAGCACTGTCTTCCAAACAGAAGATGAAAATATTTTTAAGATACATTATTGATCCCGAATTTTAAATTGGAGTTGGAGAAGTTCATCATACTACTGTAAGGCAGTTAAATTTGTGGTGTTCAAAATAACAGAAAAAGCAAATAATAGTATCAGGTTTCCAAAGAAAACTGCAGAAATTACATAAGCTAAACTTAAATGGGGTCTGAAGTTTAAATTTTCTTCTATTGTTGGCACAATTGATTGTACTCACATGAAAATCTCAAAGCCGAGTCATTTTGGTGATGAATATGTTAATAGAAAGGGTTTTTCCATCCATAAATGTTCAAAAAACGTGTGATTTGGATTATGCTTTCATTAGTGTTGATATTTATTAGCCTGGTCATATTCTTAAATGTTGCAGTTTATACGATTTCATGTCCAAATCAAATAGTGCTTCAATTATCCTTGGAGATAGCAGGTATGGTATTTTGCCTTGGTTAATGGTTCCATTTAAAGATCCAACAACTCCACTAGAGAAACTACAATATAATCCATGCTCATGAAAGCGTCATTATTGAGGCTGCTTTTGGACAATTAAAATGCAGATTTCCAAGTAAGAGTTTCTGTAGACAAAATACCAAATATCAGTTTGTTTTGCTTCATATTACATGTTGCAAAACATTTAAATGATAGTGATGATTATGTAAACGAATTACTAGATGAACATTCAAATGAAACAGGAAAAGAGATGGAAATGAATGTGGAAATCAAGAGAAAGGGGCATAGAAGAAGAAACGAAATTGCAAATTTATTGTATGATAATAATAATAATACTCATTAATTTCAAGTGTTGATGGCATAATTTTGTGGAATAATTCCATAATATAAAATGAAAACAAGTTAATTTTCCACTTTTAGTGGAAAATTACATTGTTTTTATTTCAATACTGGTTAATGTTTACAATTGTTAAATTATAAATAAAACTTCTTTAAATCAAATATTTCACATAAATAGATTATGTCATTCTCTACCACTGACGTAAATACACCCTCATCTCATATTTGTCAGCTAAGTATCATTAGATTTCAAATTCTCTAGCTTAATTTTTTCTCTTTCTGTCTGCAACTTGATTAGATTTTACTGTTTCAATAACATCAGTCTTTACAGTTCCTGAAGTGATAAATTTTTAGTTTTGTCTATATTGTACTTGAGCGTACCTTTGTTTACTTTATTAATCACAGATTGTTTCTTATCATCTATCGCTTTATCAACTATTTTTGGTATTACTGCAGGAAGTGGAAGTGATTCAGTAGAATTTGGAGGTGAATCAAATCCAACTTTTTAAAAACTGAATTATCATCTTTACTAATATTGTTGGAAAAGGTTTGCTCCCAATTCTTCAATTTTATCATTTTGTTGCAAGTCGCCTTCAAAAAATTTTTCTTTTTAAACATAGCCTTATGAAATGGTCGTGTGTGTCCTTCACTAACAACTTTTGCATCAATGGACCGATTTTCATGAAACCTGGTATGAGGCTTGTGCTGCCAGGGCCCACCTCCTGGCTATATTTTATTTGGCAAAGATTGAAGTCCCAGGTCCGATTCCAGGAACTTTTTTTGCTATTTGTTTTACATAGGAAGTCTCAAATCCATCATGCAGAGATTTTTTCTTTAATACATTAAAATATCTTAAAATTGTGATATCGGAGTGAGGTTTGTACTGTTCTAAGGGAAGAAGAATGTAGATTCTAATTCTTATCACCAAGTTTTGATAAATAATCATATTTTCTTGAATTTCTACTAAAACATAGTGGTTTTGCATTTAAAATCACATTTTATTGGATTGTTGCCATGGAGACGATTATTACCGAACTCAGCTTGAGCATTAAATGGGTTATTTTCTTTTCCACTTGACTACGCTTCAGCAATGGACAGTTGATCCATACATATTAGCATACAAACAGTAACATTTATTAAATTCATTTATTTTTTTTAAATACATGCCAAATGTCAGAGAGATTTTGACATTGCTTTTAGTATTTTAGACCTGATAATGCTCTACTAATTTGTTTTCCAATTTTTCTCTATCATTGATAAACTATGAATTACAAGCATTATTTATGGTATGAGAATTCCTTGGAATGACTAACACGTACTGAAACATTTCCTGTCAATATAAGTAATCAATTTAGGATGTCAACTTTGGGAAACCAGCCTGCATTAGTCCTGGTTTGGACTTCTTGTTTCACTTGACACTTTTCATTTCTGGCACCTGGCTTTTATTTAAAATAATTTTGTTTTCCTTGATCAGATTTACAATCTGAATTTTTTCAGATGTTTCCTCTACATTGGTCACTTTGTCATTGGATATATATTGCTCCTGCATTTTATTGTAATTAATTTCTTCACTATTTGTTTTAAGTTAAAGTAAATTAAAAATTTTTAAACCATTACCTAATATTTATGCTGGTTCTTTGACATCCAACTATCACTTTTTAAATGTAAACAAGAACAAGTAAGGGAAGAATTGCAAAGTGCTTTTTTCCCTATAATTTAAGCATTTGCTTAATACTGAATAGTAAATGCTTATAAGTGAAAGTAAACTTTTATTCACTCAAAATGAAGGAAATGTTCTTAGCATTTGCTTTTACTTTTTGTTTTAAACATTTGCTTAATTTTTATTCACTTAGCCTAATGTTTATGAATTTTTGCTGAGCATGATATAGGCAGTTTTCTTAACTTAGGGAGGTATAAAGACATTTTTCTTAAGTGAGGGGGGTGCAGCTTTGTAATGATTGGAAACCTTTGCTCTAAGATGCGAATTAATTATTGCTATTATTATTAGATTTTATGACCCAAGAAGGGCTTTTATTGACCTTGTGTTGAACTGATTCTTTAACTTCTTGTTTGTAGCGATGACGACAAGTTTGGAAGGCGTGAAAGATATTGTGGGCCAACGTCAGATTTCAAGGAGAAGGAAGGTTTTAAACCTAATGTAAAGCTTGATTATATTGATGATGATGGAAGGGTTCTATCTGCAAAGGAAGCATTTCGGTAAGTTTTAAAAGTATTTGATTATTCCTTTTTTCTTTGTGATATAAAAATGATTGAATTGTAATTTAAATTTTATATACATGTTTAGTATCTCAATGTCAAAAGATTTATTGGTGACACTATTACCAGCCATGTCAACAACAAGGGTTAAATGTAAGAAGGGACTATATAGTCTCAATTTCACCCTAAATAAAGTCGTTTGTCTGTCTGTCATTTGTAAGCTTTCTTTTATAATAATACAAATAAAGGAGTTTGTTCCATAAATTGGTTTAAATACATTTATGCTAAGAATTGAAGAAAGCCATTTTACATGTAGAAAGTGCTAGTATATACAATTCGATACAACCATTTACCTTAACTGTAATATTTTCCAGTTGTCTCATCATTATTTTAGTTTAATATTTGGATATTAATTGAGTGAAATTTTATAACCAGATTTTGACCTCATGTTGACATTTTTCCACTTTGAATTAATGTTTCAGATTGTCAATGATAATTCTATAATTATAAAGAAACATTTCTAGTCCACCTTTGTTTTAAATTTTATTACTTTTTCTCTCCAAATAGGTACCTGTCTCATAAATTTCATGGTAAAGGGCCTGGCAAAAATAAAGTCGAGAAAAGGATGAAGAAAGTTGAACAAGAAGTTGTAAGTAGAAAAGCAAATGGACCAATCTGAAATATGCTGCTTGTTGGTTTTCTTATTATAAATAAACTTCCACTTTTTTTTAGCTTATGAAGCAGATGAGTTCCACTGACACTCCTTTAGGGACACTTAATCTTTTACAGCACAAACAAAAAGAAACACAGTCACCTTATGTGGTGCTAAGCGGGAGTAAGCATTTACAATCGTAAGTTTGGTCTTTTTCTCGCTGGGTTTGGTCATTGAGTTATGTTATTTGCAATGACTTATGACTGTTTCTTCTTTTACAGGACATCAATATCCAAGTCAAAAGTATAGAACAGGAGATTTATTTCTTTGGAAGTGTTTGTCATCTTATGGATTTAACCTTAAGTTTTCTTCTTTTATTTTGTCCACATGTATGCAAGTACAAATTAAAGAGAATTAATATCAATCCTTTCTTATTGTTTTAAATATTTTTCACATAATTCAAGTATAACATCAAAGGTGAATGATTTATACCAGCAGTAAAATTCTTGCAAAATATGACCATTTGAAAGCACAAAAGAATTGATGATTCATAAGAATATAAAAAAGTAGTTTTACCTTTATCTATAAAGTACCTTAGGATAGATCTATAACCAAAACTGCAAACTTGAATTGCATTTCACTATTATCCTTCATGTCCTGCATTAACTAACTTGAAGAAGCTCTTGTTTAGTAAGCAAATCCTCTGCATGCCATAAATTTGACGTTTTGTAAGTGTAGATTTATAATTCTGATTACGTATTTAATGTCAAAAAGTTTAGTAAAGCAAACCTGAGTTTTCTGAAATAATTCTATATTGACCAAAAGCTATTAGTAGTGGCCAGGTTTCAATTATAACATTAAAATATTCAAACTAAATGTCGTTATAAAGTTATTCAAATTCCCCTAAGATTGCCTTAATTATTAATTTCCGTGCCATTAAAAAATACCCTTGATCACAAATCGTAATTATTAAACTTCGCAGTTAACCCGCGCATTTACAGGAAGTGCTTTTCCGTTGTAGTAAGCCTGCGTAGTTGACGGCAAATAACTTCAAATGCCTTCATGGGTCCATCTTTCAAACAAGAGTACATTACGTTATGAATAATTGTAAGATATTATTCAAGGATCAATTTTTAAAAAATCAAAATTCTTCTGATACTGTCATACGTATGAAAACTACAAAGTTATTGTTGTGGCTTGAAAAATGTGTATGTGTCTAACAATATTAACACATTGAAGCCGAATTATTAAAAAATATTATTTAAATGGTCATGATTTTGAAATGTTAGCAAAAATTTTAATGGATTTTTTGCACTAATTTTATGAATGAACAAATTTGTTCGAGATTAAAACCGAGTCAGAAAGGAGCTGCTCCACGTATGACTAAGCATTTGCTTTTAGTAACATTAAATAGGTAAGCATTCCGTTTCACAAAGAACATGATAGAGTTTTAATAAAAATAAATTACTTGGAAATGACAGCTATAAACGGTGCAATTTTGATTAATACGTGTAATTAGGTTTTATGAAATGCTTAGGTGTTTGATTTATAGCTATGAGCGATTACAGATGGTTATGGCGATTATAAAAATGAATTTTCGATACCGCCCACTAACTCAAGAAAGTTACTCAGA
This sequence comes from Tanypteryx hageni, assembly GCA_028673005.1. Classification (NCBI taxonomy): domain Eukaryota; kingdom Metazoa; phylum Arthropoda; class Insecta; order Odonata; family Petaluridae; genus Tanypteryx; species Tanypteryx hageni. Next base: position 59,527,105 of record CM054112.1, read on the forward strand.
AATTTTTGAAAAATAAAGTTTTTATTTTCTATTATGAGATTATAATAATACATTCCCACGATATAAAAGTGAGAATTTTAGATTAAATGCCGTAAGAATTATTCTACATTAATAAATTAGCAATTAGAATTATATATTTATAAATATTTTCAAGTTACAGTTCTCAGGTTTCTATTTCAAGATTAAAGACTAATTATTTACACTTGCCATGAAGCAGACGACAGAGAGTTCGATCGTCAAATTTCATAGTGTAGAGACTTCTGGGAAGGTTTCCTGAGAAAGCTACCACTGCTACCACCGCTCTCTACATTCTCTCAAAGAGAGCTTCATGTTCGCAAGTCTTGAAGGTGGAATAATTTTTGTCGTAGACCAAAGGAAAGGCATTAAATCCTCTTTGCAGGTAAATTATGTATGACGTAGATAAATTGGTATAACTTGCGCTAGTTCTTTCAGCATGTAAATTTCTTTATCCCCATTAAGATTTCTGTTACGCATTCGTAGAATTAAAGTACTGCTATTGGGTCAAAAATGGGCACAATTCTTCACGGACATGACGTAGGTCGCCATCTTTGTATAAGCTTTTGATTTCGAATTGGAAATCCGTTTTCATCGACCTGTTATGGTCTTAATGGAATTACCTATGAACCGTAACTGTTTCCAACGTTAAATATATATAGATTAGCGCGATCTATAAAAGCAGAAGTTTTTTATCTACTCCCATCTGCTAGATCATTTTTACTGGTTCTTAGTTCATGTATTGTTATCAATTAACGAAAGTCGCATTCTAAATTTGTGTTATATATTCAAGCAACATTAAATCATTTTATTTTTGTCCCGGTAAGTTTTGAATCTTGTTTGATGTTTTGGTCATCAATCGTAGACAATAAGATAACGGTGTATCTGATAAACTTGACTCATTTTGTCCTTGGGTTGAGCATTTCTACAGTAAAAATGTTTATAAATTTTGGATCGCAATTGGTGAAATAGTGTCTTCTGGGAAAAAAATGGTTTGCCTGGATGCAGTCCGACTTATGTACATTTAACTACATTTACTTAGGACCAGAAAACTATTGGTTAAAAAATTAACTGTGCTCCAAGAACGCCTAATTGCTCTGCCAAGAATCAGAGGTAGTCCAAGGTGTGCTAGGGGTGCTTAGGACGAGACATTCGGCCTTTGTTGGCCAGTGACTGTCAAAATGATGACAGAAACGCATTTGAATTCCGCGAATCACAATTCTGTGTTGTCGGGGTTAAATAGCATCAACAGTCAAACAAAGGTGTAAGTAGATAATGATTTTTGTGAAATGTAGCATTTACCTTATTGAATTTCCTATTAAATACATTTAATATTCTCTTTCAGGGAGATGGAGAAAATGGATGATGTCGGATGGAAGGCGAAACTAAAGATACCTCCGAAAGATAAAAGAATCAGAACCAGTGTAAGTAAAATATTTGAAATGTGAATTAGTATTTTCTTTTTGCGTCCATAATAATGCTAATAGGCTTGCATTGTTGCCTACTAGTTTCGCTTGTGGACGAAATTAATATCATTATACTTAATTATGCGAATTAATAAATTCGTTAAGTATTAATGATAACATTGTTAAACATTCTTATTATTAATTGCCATTGTTGGGGAAAGGACATTTTCAGGTCGGTCGTGGCCTAGTTTTGATCGCCTCGTAATGACCTTTGGAAATGCCCTGAATATTTTTAAAAAGTCGCGTGAATATGTTCGGTTACCAAACACAAAAAATAGCAAACATTTCGTGGTTTTTGGAAATCGCCACATTTTAATCGATACATAGTTTAAATAATTTTTCTATAGTACGCAGTTCTTCATGTACTTAGTCTGAAATTTTTACCGCGAAATGAACTTTATAGTCACTAAACCTATTTCTTCTCGTTCTTTTGCATAGAGAATAACGTTTCATTGTCATTGTGAAACTTTGAACCAGGTGTATTTGGCCAAGCATTTAATTCATAGTTTCACGCTGGAATGAATACGATCGTTTGGGTATGAAATTTGTTGTAAGTATTGTATCTTTTCTTTTAGGATGTGACCGACACAAAAGGCAATGAGTTTGAAGAGTTTTGTTTAAAGCGAGAGCTATTAATGGGAATATTTGAGAAGGGTTGGGAGAAGCCATCACCAATTCAGGAGACTAGTATCCCAATAGCTCTTTCAGGAAAAGATATTTTAGCACGGGCCAAGAATGGCACAGGGAAGACTGGGGCATACTCCATACCTGTACTCGAGCAAGTGGATCCTAAAAAGGATTACATTCAAGGTGTTATACGTAGATGTTTCTGTTATGCTCCATTCCATAGAACTATAGACAAAGTTGCATTCAAAAATAAGTTTTTGAATTTCACTTATGAAATGATGATATTTGGATTCCCCTTCATTTTTAATGAATGATAATTCCGAATCTGACAGATCTTAGTTAAGTAAATTCCCTTTTTCGTATGAATGCTCTTACTAATTTGCGACCATATAATTATTTCTAGCTCTTGTGATTGTGCCAACAAGAGAGTTGGCTTTGCAGACTAGTCAAATTTGTATAGAACTTGCCAAGCACATGAATGTAAAAGTGATGGTCACAACTGGTGGTACCAACCTCAGAGACGATATAATGAGGATCTATCAAAAGGGTAAGTGCATTTCATGTGATTTTTTATAAATGTGAATGAAACAAATTGAATGAATTTAACTACAGTGCTTTTTAAGGTTTCATTGCTCCGTAAAAAGGGTACATCTAATGTGTTCTTATTGCTTCAGTTGTTTGGTTGTTAATAGTTGTTAGTTTAATAAACAGCTTCAATTTCATTTGCTTTAATTGTTCACTAGAAGCAGTCAGGTTGATTCTTTTAATTTTTTCTTCAGTTGTTAAAATTCGTTAGGTTTATCATTAATTGAATTATCCTAGTTTTCTAAGGAGAAATACTTTATATTGTGTAACCTCATCCATCAGGTCTAAGTATCAGTTGTGACTACATTTATTTTCATTAATCGATTTAAACAGGATTTCAAAATCCTTGGTACCATGACAGTATTAAATATAAATTTATTTCTTCGAAAACCATAACCAAAATGTGATGATTTGAGGATGTTAATGTTAAATGGTTTTGTCTACTATGGAATCTAACAAGCTTTTGTGGAATCCTAGAGCTGCATCCAAACTGCTTGGAACCCCTTTATAAAAATATTTAAAATTTACAAGCAATTTAGTTATCAATTTGCAATGAAACGACATCACGTTTTGCGTGTTATAGTTGCGGATGTAATTTAAATATGTATCAAGTGTTACTGGACTAAATTCGAAAACTTGGCATTTATGAATATTTAAATTCCGTTCCTATCCTCCAGATGCCATTGACAATGGTTACTTGAATCGTGCCTGTATAAAAAGTAATTATCACCAGATTTCCAGTTAACATATTCCTTTAATAATTTATTTTACCCATATTTTCGTTACTTCCAATATTTATTCCTCAGAATATCACATCAAGGAATACATTCTGTATATAGTTGAAACACCTTCAACACCTCGATTTGATTTACGTAAGTAATGCTTATATAATGCGATTGCATTACAACAATCATCAGCTGTGCAAGCTGGAGTCTGATCAGCTGATAGAGTTGCCTCTAGGTTGATGGATAACGAAGATAATTTCTTTTGTCGTAGTAACATTTTCTCTAAAATAAATAATATCATAGAAGTATATTCTTAGAAGTCTTACTGCAGACTGGATTAAACAGCCTGCCCATGTTCTACAATATTTGTTTCAATAAAATTCAAGTTGAGTGATCTTATTTTGAAAGCAACTAATGATTAAAAATAAAATTTAATAAATAATACTTAAATTATTAACTCTTCAAGGGGTTATGAAATAAACCTTTGAACAATAAATCACACAATCTTAAAAATCCTCTATAGGAATATGAGTCAAATGAAGAAGTGCTTGCGTAATCATAAAAGGTACAGATGGTTGGCCACCTTGGAGCTAGATAAATACTGCCACCATCTGCGCAAGTTTGTCACATATAAGTTGTTTATAAAATGATTTACATGTGACATTTTGGATTAATTTTAATTTATAAGCAATAAATACACGTATTTTATGAGAAAAATTTTATTTAATGGATGATTAAGATTGTTTTATCAAGATATTGGATTTATATTCATATTCAATATATTCAAATTCATAAACTTTTTTTAGTCTTAAAAAATCATCTTTGATCGATTAAAAATTTCAATTATTTAATAATATTCTTCTATTAGATTTCTTTCTTTGGATTATGAATGATATTAAAATATCAAGAATTGATTTCCAACCCATTATTCTGTTTTGGAGGGAACCATTCTGGAACTGAAATTTTGACAGCATTGTTCCAGTTCTGACGCAATTTTTCTGCTCCAGATCCAGGAATAGGAACCATTTTGGAACTGTTCCTTGTTCCGGAACCAGAACTTTCCCATCTCTGGTTAACACTAACCAATTTCAGAAAAATTGTTTTATTCATCAATTTGGAAAATGAAAATTTAAGAGCTTGATATAATATGCAGCATAATTTAGGTAAACTTGACATTTTGAGTGATATTTGATCTGTGAATATCTTTCTAAATGAATTCTCAGTAAGAATGTTAAAATCTTAAAAATGTTCATTAAACATTGTTTCTTTTTCATTAGTCTCGTACTTTCTGGTACTGATGTGGTTCTACTTGATTTTATTTTTAACGAACTAGACTACTACATTTTAGGGTAAGAAATTTTGTTTAGTGTGGTTGGGTCTCCATTTTGAGTGAATTCTAAGTCATTATAATAGTTTTAATGGTCGTTTTTGTTTAATGTGAGATCAGAAAATGTTAAAATTTTAAAAAGTAGATATGCTTAATTGAGTGTAGGGTTTATCATTTCTCTAGAAAGTTTTACAAGCTGAGTAGCAAAGAAAATGTTGGAAGTGTACATCATATGGAATCAGTGAAATGAAATAATGCTGCTACATGAATGGGATAGTTAATGAATTGTGATTATTTTAGCAATTAGATATCTTTTAAATGGTCTAACTTGATCTCTTGGATTTGACTCAGTGAATTTTTAAAAATACAGTTAAAAACATTTTAGTGAGCCATTTTGTCTTGAAAGAAGTAATTGAATATCTTATAAGCATTCAATGCATATTACATTAAAATGATGAGTTTTGGATTCCCCCTCACTTTTCATAAGTGAAACGTCCATTTCTGATACTCAAGTATTGAGTATAATTATTTTTTATTATTTGAGGGAGAATTCAAGTTAATTTTTTAAATTTCAGTTCAAGTAATTATTGCTACTCCTGGCCGAATCCTGGACTTGATGGACAAAAATGTGGCCAACATGGACCACTGCAAAATATTAGTCTTGGATGAAGTAAGTTAGAGCATTACTTTGTTTTTTTTTATTTATAGCATGGATTACTAATTACTACCTATCAATTTGATTTGCAGGCAGACAAACTATTATCACAAGATTTTAAGGGAATGCTTGATTATGTAATTTCACGGTTACCCAAGGAAAGACAAATATTGCTATATTCAGCGACATTTCCACTCACCGTGAAGCAATTTATGGTTAGTATTTCTTTGTTTAATCTCATTTTAAAATTTTTAGTTTGAATAATGCAAATATTTTTCATCAAATGATTTCTTCAATTTAATTTTCTTTATAACTCAAAAACTAGAGCATAGATTGTGAAGTTATTGTTATTTTCCTCAACTTATCCAGTTGGAAACATGGCTCCCCTGTGATGTTAAAATGTGACATTTCTTGTTAAATTGCTTTATACTCATAAAAGGTTATTGAAAATACACTTAAGTAAAGTTGTGTTAGGCTTGGTAATTGGGAAATTAAAGATATTAGTGGTACCCACAAAAACTTTTGCCAAGTCACAAATTATTTTCAATCTAAAAACATATATGAGAGCTGCCTTTGGTGTGAGGTTGAATGAAAAATTTAAACACCTTATACACAAAAATAAATTCAACATTTTGTTATTAATGCTTTATAATTTTCTTTTTATTGATATATATGCATTTTTAATGTACAATTCTACTATTTATTCTATTTTTTCTCATGAATTATCACCAACTTTTTTGTACTTCAAAGTGTTATTTTTCATTTATTAATAATAGCCCATATTCTCCTTATCATCAGATTTTAAACTGATGCATAGGCCTAATTGTGTCAGTCTTTTATGTGTACCATATTTCTCGGCATATAGGATGCTACCCAGTTTTTTAGAAGATTTTTCAGGAAAGAAGCATTTTGGTTCACCAAGCCATTTACGAAGGTCCACATCATGTAACATTTCCAACCATGATAAGTCCGTATCCAGCAATGTTAACAAATCATTACGATGTGCTAACAGTTAAACATAACGTTGTTACGTTACATTCGTAAAATAAATAATGATCTGAAACCTACATACCGTATTTACTTATATATAAGCTGCACCCAGGGTTTTTCAACATCGAAAATGAAAAAGTTTTTAGAAAGTCAATTATTCTTTCTCATTCTTTTTGCCCCGATGAAATTAAATTAACTAAAGAAGAATTTTCTTTTCCGAAAACAACTTTAGGATTTAACATTTCTAAAGATTTTAAAGCTTCTAATCCAAAAGAATATCTTTTATATATTTGCGAAGCACTTTCAATGAAAAACTCCAAACAATTTTTTTGGAAGTCACTCATCTCTTCACCTTCATTAGTTAGAATTTAGTAGTTACATTTGCACTTTTATTCCAAGATACATTTCCTCCATTGATCTAAAATTATTTTGATCCCTATATTTAATCTCTTTTATTGCTTATTTAAATTATTGAACAATTTGTCACCTATAATTTACAATAAGACTTCTTTTCAATGATCAGTAACGTTGCTTATATTTAGCATCACTATATACATCGAAACTGTCGATTCTTTGCCGGAATAATCGTGGCCTTAGAAATCTATTTACTATTTAGATTACTACTTCATCTGAGGATGAACTGGAATAATCCATTTCGTTGTTATTTCTAATGTAAAACAAACAAGCTAACACTGATGAACAACTTTGTTTACAAAGCAGCTTCTGCTACGGGACACACTGCGCATGTGCCAGATACTTATTGCTTCAATAACTGCCTGTGGTGGGTCAGATAACTTATGGAACGATTTATCAGGCCAATAGGCTTATGGAACGTTCAAGAAACCAAAATTGCCGGTTTATGTATTCAATAGTGCTATTGAACCGATATATCTCGTTCGAGAAACTGGCCATTAGCGACATTTTAGCCATCCATTATTTTAATAATGGTTGACAAAAAGGGTGTTGATCATGTTGAGAAAAAATTTTCTTCCAAATCCCAGGTTAACAGAGGAATCCGACGAAGTTATCACATGAATTGTAAAATAGTCTTAGCTAATTCGGTTTTGTTAAAATCCACCAGAAATGAGAAATCAAGGATAACTTATGCTTGCAATCATGGCTGATGGGTGAAAACTCGTAGGATGCCAAAGGAAAAGTTACCATCAGGTGTAATCTTTCACACACAGGTGTAGATGAACGAGGAACTTGTGTTAGATTGGCTGAAGGTTTTTTGGGGTTGCTTTATATTAGATGTTTAGTTTTTTCTTAAAAAAACTTTCCAAAAATCTTAGGGTCACGGTATATCTGAAGGCTTTATATTCATGACAGTACGGTAATTTATACTGTATTACTGTAAAAATACCATATTTACTCGGTAACAGTAATTTGTGAGTGTTGGTGTTTGTGCTAAAGTTGAGCTGAGTTGGATCTAACCAATCAAATACCTCGAGAGTGCATTGTAAGCTCAGCAAGAGCCTAGAAGTAATAATCAGGCAAGGTGGCCACTTCAAACATTGCGAAAGGTACTATGTATTGAAAATGTCACTCCGATGTTGATACTGTCCATACTGCATTCTAGAGGAAATCACAATATCTATCCAATGGCTTCTAACCAAAAATAACAAAAATGGAAATCGAAACATTATTTTCAGAATGTCCTATTTTGAAATTTTTTTGCTTCGTATTTTGGTATAAGCTGCACCTTCGTTTTTCAAATGAAAATTTTGGGGGAAAAAGTGCGGTTTATATGCGAGTAAATATGGTAATTGCTTTGAGACTTATAGTTAAATGTGCCCTGCGTGAACTCAGCAGTTATATATTTTAAAGTTATTGTAGTGTGCTGCACACGTTGCATGTATTGATATCATTTACTGATAGTGCTTACTTAAACTAGTTCAAGATGATATTTTAATTTAATGGGATAAATACCGTATCTGCCCGAATAGAAGCCGACCCCACGAAATTTTCCAACATTTTTTTGCAAAAAAAGTATTTTCGTAAATTTTATGCTTAAGTGTACCAGACATGCACGCACAACCTAGAATACATTATACATTACATCTATATAATTATATACGTTCCATGTAAAGTTTTATTAGGTATTATTGCTGTTAATTATAAATATAGTCAACGCCGTTGCTCACACCTTACAATCAAATGTAAGTATATTTATTTATCTTACTGGAATTCAAACTGTTGCGCATCGAATTTGGTGTGATCGGTGATCGTCTACTTAGTCATTATACGCAATTTTAATAGATTCTATGAAAGAGGTTTCTAAGTTTTATTATTATTGCTGTTAAATATCAGATGAATTACACACCTTCGAATCAGACGTATCTTACGTTAGCGGAATTCAAACAGTTCGCATCGAATTTTGCAAATTGACTAAGCAGACTATATCGTCTGCCTAGTCAGTATACGTAATTTTAATACATTCTATGAAAGAGGGTTTTAACATGCATACAAAAATGACAATGGCTATAGCAAAATATAAAATAAACAAGAAAAATTAATATGAACTTCTTTTATACTGTCGGCTTCTAACTTTAACGTACCTGCCATTTAAATGATCCGTAAAAGCTACGACGTCTGCTACATCTGAACTTTAAATCGATTGCAGCACCAAGAAGTGCAATTAAAACAAACAGTAGAAGAAGTTTAGTGTAGTCAGAATTTGTAAAAACCTCTAATAAGACCGGTGTTGGTATCTTAAGAACTCGTTGCAAATTATGATCAAACGAATTTGCTGTAGCGTGCAATCATGCTATGAACCTGGTGGGTTGTTAAAACTCGATTGTTTTCTATACCGCCGTTTCCTTTGGATAAGAACCCATTTACTTTTAACTATGTGTTAAAATATATAAATAACCTTCAATAGCAATTTAAATTACAGCTCCGGGCAATCGGTGTAAGAAGGGAGCGTTTTTCAGACATCGAGTGCCTTATCAGTGGAATATAGGAGGCATGCTATGGAAACGACATTTTTCAGTGATGGCGTCGTACGAGAATGCCAAATTTTTCCTCAGGCTCGCATTTAAGCCGAGGGTGATTTTTTTAACGATAGATTTTGACAAAAAGTATCGGCTTATATTCGGGCAGATACGGTAATGGAATGCATATATAATAATGATATGTATACTTATTTAGTCTTTTTTCTTCTGCAACTCTTTTTACCACGTACATAACAATTTTGATCGATATATAGCAATACCAAACTTCCCGTTCTACTATCCATTACTTCCCGTTCTACTATCCATTACTTCCTCTGATTGTGGGCATTTAAGACCAACCTTATAAAGACTTTCTCTTATCTCATCATCTTCAGTTTTCCTGGTTTCTCCATTCATGATCATTTTTTCTGTGGGAAGTGGACCGAAATGATGTGCTGCTGCTTGGTTTCCATGCATTTTTGCATGTTGAATCACCTGAAGCTAATAACTAATAGAGTAGGCATTTCTTTCCCTTTTGTAGGCATTGAGATCTCAATACACGTAACATTATTTATCCTAGATATATATCTATCTACATTTACACAAATTCTACTGTTCCATGGCATTCATCGGGCTATTCAACTAGGAACTAAAACTCACAAACCTGCTGAAATTATAATCACATTGAGCAGACATATATTAAAGTGTAATATTGAAAATGCATCTTCGGAATTCTCATTGCATAAGGTATTACTGTATATATTTATATAATTTTTCACTATTAACTATTAATAACTAGCTAAAACGCCCGGCTTTGCTCGGGAAAGAGTTTTCTATTAAGTAGCAAATGATTTTTATTGCTCAGGGCCCAGCGCTGTCGCAAGCGATGTTTACCGTAACATTTATTATTTTATGTATTGTATTGTAAAGTTTTACCATTAATATAATTACGCTTTAACGTCTTACTTAATATTGACATGGATAGATGCACTGAAGCCTTTAAAGCAGCTATTAAATTATATGGATTAGGTCAATACTATTAGCCAAAATGTAAACAATAAACAACATCTTGGTTACCGAACAAATGTAAATAGATGTATCGATTTATGTTGAGATAAATCTTTCAATGTTAATGGTAAAAGATAACAATATTCTAATATTCCTTAAAAATCATTTGACTCTTTTTAAAAGTATTCATAGACTATATTTAGGCATGAATCCATTTGTACCCTTTATCTTGGCGTTGGCTATTCTTCCTCTACGACGTGGATTTTCCTTGCATTAATCTTGATGTGGTTATCTCCCTTTGAAGAGGACAACAATTGAGAAATTTAGCTTTGTTGCTGCCTAGAAAATGGACATCTAAACCAATAAATTTTGAGCGATTTAGCATGTAATACGACAAAACATGAACAAAATTAAAATATTGACTTTTGTGCGTAAAATAAGCCATTTCCCGTGATCGTAAGTTAATATTTGGGTATATTTATATCCACATCAGTAAAGGGCTGCATGGCATTTTGGGGTTTCTCCACACCATTTCCCATGCATTCTTATGGAAATAGTATTTCATTGACCTCATGAGGTATGAGAGACCCCACGGTCTGCAAACCTTGACCAAGTTCTTGCTTTGGTTCATAGGCCCATGAAACTTTTGAATTTGATAGCTTCAGTGGTGTAAAAACGCATAAAGAACATATATATACTAAAATATTTATAAGATATATATTTTGTTTTTGTGACGAATGACTGCCTATTATTTCATTTTGGGAATGAGTGAGTTCATTAGTGTCAGTATTGAGAACAGTAATAATCTTTCTTACCTTTGGTGTGTAAGATGCAAGCTGAGTTTGAGGGTCATTTTTCTGGAAAAATTGCATCTTACATGCCAAGAAATATGGTAATTACTCAATGTCTGTCCGTCCCCATTTTATTTCTTGAATACGGTCATACAGAACCATTTTTGTTTATGTCAACTAGGATACTCTGGGAAAACTTTTTGTTCGACTCCAGGGAATAATTTGCATTCCCCATCAGGTGGCACGTAAAAATCGACTTTTTGGCATGCATGCTTTTCTTCTATTGGTAATTAAAATTACAAACAAATAGTTGTGGAAAGAACATCTGCCTAATTTCAATACAATTTTAATATATCACAAGTAGGGGTGCACACAAGGTTCCCCTGGTACAGATATGCTTTTCGTCAAATTCTCCATAGTATAATCATATAGTAATGTATTTGCTTGGAAATCAGAAGATTATTTTTCCTCATTGTGTTAGCCCTGCTTTTTTGATCCGTTCTAAACAGTCCATTTTGCCATTCTATACTCGCCCTACAAACGAAATTTCTTTGAAATCCTTCCAAATTCATAGTTACAGAAAAATTCTAACCTTGATATTATGTCAGCCCTGTTTAGTCGACCCAGTTGAAATATGACATTTTGGTTATTTATTTATATGAAGATTAAATATACTATACAGTAAAAACCTGTATTTACGTTATCGGAATATACGTTCTCCTGCTATTTACAAGTTTATATGGGTCCCATCAATTTTCCTATGATTCCAATGTAAGTAAAACTCTGTATGTTATGTTATATTATTTTAAGTTTTCCCACTATTTGTCATTTTATGTTAGAATTTCCAATTTTTTTTAAGAATAATTTAGCATGCGATTCCCAACAGTTTTTAAGAAATCCGAATTCTTTGAGGCAAAGATTTTGAAAACAGCAGCGGAGTAGGAACAGCGCCTCTAAAAGCAGAAATATGAACTTTCTTTTCAAAATAGCACTCAATTTAACTCTGGAACAGCGTACTTGTAGACAAAAATATGTGATAACTTCAAAACCTCATATGTAAATCACACTAGCAGAGCATAAACAGCACACCTAGATACAGAAATGCTATTTTCTCTTTGAGCCAAGTATAAATGATATTAAAAAGACTCAAGTTTGGCGCCATCATGTTTTAACCCTTTCCCCATGGTTCCCACAGTTTGTAATTAAATTTAAGTTATTTTGTAATTTGTTATAATTTAAGTTACTGTATTGTCCCGAATATAACGCGATGTTTATTTTCCAAAAAATTAAATTTTAAGTTATATTTGAGTAATAGTAATTTTAAAAGATCGTAAAATTGTTTCGAAAAATCACCGTACATTCCGCATGTATGTTAAGTGATACAAGATACTTGTTAAATGGTAAACACATCAGCCGTACATATTACAATGTACTTGAAAACCATATGAGGCAAGAATAGATGAGTTCAATTGGCAGCTGAATTCCTCATTACTCATTGAATTGAAGCTATACGTGCGTCGGCATATTCTTTGTACCTACCGTAGCGAGTTTTTACCCATCCTTTAATTTTAAAATGGGTGACAAAAAGGATGATGATCATTTTGAAAAAAAGGTTCTTCCAAATCCCAGGTTAACCGAGGAATCCGATGAAGTTAACATGAATTTTAAAAGTCGTAGCTCAAGAGGTGGAAAAAACAAACAATATTCAAGCTTCGAAAAAGTATGATGTTCCAGAAGTAAATATACTTACATCTATGTACAATTTTCCAGACAAATGTAATGTGGGGAATGTAATGGAAACCCAAGCATACTTACGTACTAGCGTTTTAATTCGGCACATATTTGAATATTATTATCATTAAAAAAGCATGCTGGTTAAGTAAATGAATAAATAGATGTACTCTTTATAAACTTAGCTCTTTTAACCTTTAAACTGCACAATATATACAAAAATCTGCCTACTGCTCTGCACAAAAAATTTAAGTTCATATTTTTTAAAAATTGTTCTTGCAAATGCTTAATAGCAACATATGAATAGGGAAAAAATCAAATATTATAACGATATTCACTTAAATATGTCATTTATTTGTTCTTGTCTATAATACGTAATTGTATATTCAACTAAATTTAAAATTTAAATTTATCAAAATAAAGCAAGTAAAATTAAAATGAATGTTAAGGAGTATAAAATAATGAAATAAATTCAAAATATAACTAGAAAACTAATTTTAAAACGAAAAATTTAAAATTAAAACAAAATTCGTGAACCGATACATAACTCAGTGCTGCGTTAGGGAATGGGGTGAAAGTGACTCCGTATCGATGCACTGTGCTATGTATTTATTTGTTTTGGTAACTATGTAGTTTACCAAATTCATGTTGAAGAATGCCACAAGACAGTTTCATACATTGTCATAATCAAGAATTGCAAAATCCCCTGTAATATCAGAATTATCGCCATCGAACTTTCCCGCAATTTACACTTTTTCTCAGGTCCCTAGAAAGGTGTAAATAAGGGGTTTTACTGTATTTGGTTAAAATCCATTAGGTCAGTTCTCTAGAAATACGTGTAAAAATATTATTTAACTTTTTATTGTGGTAGTCCTGCTCTTTAGCTCCACTTTTAACATCTTGATATCATTATGTTATATTGTACAAATCTTATGTACAAAATTTAATTGAAATCCATTCAGCCAATTCTTTCAAAAGATTAATTTGTAATTGTGGCACCCCAGTTTGGCTAATTCGGTTAAAATATGCTAATATGGTTTTGTATGTGTATATTATAAGTACTTAATTTGGTTAAAATTGATGTGAATAGTTCAACGCAAATACATATAAAAATAATTTTTTTATCCCTTGTATTGTGACAGCCCTGCTTTCTATATCTATATCAAACAAATTTCGTTGATATCTATTCAGCCAATTCCTTCCAAATTCATGATTATCGAAAAGTTGAACTTTGCAATTGTGACACCCCTGCTTAGTCGATCCTGTTCAAATATGTCATTTTGGTCATTAATTTTTGTGAAGATTCTATGTACCAAATTTAGTTGAAATCTGTTCATTCGTTAGGGGGGTACACACATGGACACGGTCGATCTCGTAAGATTAATATCCATTTTTTGAGAAGTAGGCTAAAAATTTACCTGTGACCTTTGGATCTAGACCATTCTAAGAAAATAATGTTGAAGTTCCTTATTCTATTGGTCTTTTTTCACCTTCAGCTTGATATCACTCATGTTAATCGTTTGAATGATATATTTTGGAAAAATCGTAGCATTGTAACAGGATGTTGCCTTGCCAACCATTTACATTGTTAAATCTCAAAATCTTATCCTTATTTCAATCCTTACGAGCGAAAGCATGGTTGGAATGCTTTTAACCACTCATCTGGGTATGCCGTATATATATGGCATGCTGTTGTGTAAATTTTTAATTTCTTTATACCATATTTTAGGATTTTGTGTTCTTTAAATATTATTAACTAGTTAATTTTTATTGTAATAATAAATATATATTAACATTTTAATTTATGTCTTGTGGTAAAAATAGTTTGATACATTTTAAGAATAAACAACTCAAATACTGAATAATTAACATATTTTTCAATTGATTTGTGAAGGATAAAAATTAAATACCCAGATGAGTGGTTAATACGAGAGAGGGAAAGGGAGGCGAGGGAAATGATTTTCATAGTAATCAATGTAAACATTTGTCGCATTATTTACAAGAAGGAATACATTTGAATGTAGAACATTAATCAGTCTCATATTAAAATTGCTTAGAATCATCGTAGGAGTTCGAGACTTAAAACAATGAATGCCTAAAAGAGCGAAAGTTTGTTTTCCTTCCATCGATTTAATATGCATCAAATCGATCAACAAATCAGTTTTTAATGCGAAAATTTGATGTATTCTTAGTGACTTGCATTGTTGCCAGTTTCATGTAATTTCGTAATTCATAATTTCACTTGGATAATAGCTTCGCATTGTATCTATTCATGAAATTTCATTAAAAACTTTCCTGTTGAATTTCAATGGGCACTTACACTAGTAATCATTAAATATTTAGAAAATAATTTTATTTATGAAAAAGGTAATATTCCAGTATTGAAATAAAGAATGAAGATTTTCTTCTTTTAGTCAGTCTTTAAAAATGCCCACAGTCTGCATGCAGTTAACACATTCGCGGCAGCATGACTCACTGGTGGGTCACGGGCAGTTTTCCTTGTGGGCGTTGTATCCCACCAGTGGGTTGCTGGGGATTGGACACGAAGGCGTTATGTACCACTGGTGGGTCACGTTGCCCTTAAAAATCATACCTATTTTTACACAGGCGCTTCTTAGGAAGTTTTCTATATTTAGCTTATGCCCACGGACGTTATTTTATACAGCATGTCCACATTTTATCCCAGAAATACATAAATATTAAAATTTTGGAAAGTTTGATTATAAACATTCATATGCACTTTTGAATTATTTTTATTTCAATTCAAGAAAACGTGAAGAATGATTTTATATATAATATAATATCATAAAAACACCTCAAAAAGTGAATTGAAAATATAATTATTGATAAAAACGTGCATCGTTTACTATTAAAAAATACAATGTTACACTATAGGAAAAGATATATACAAGGGTATATTATGGAAAATACACGTATATAACATAGTTATAGACTAAAAAAATCAAATACACTTTCAAATAATAATTAAGATAATTATTTATAACAATATTAATCATATTTTATATACAATGGTTCCCTATATATAAAATATGCATATAAAAAATACAATTAAGTATACTTACGATCAATTGAAAACAACTATTCATAAAAATACATGACATATTACATACAATGGCTCAATAGAAAATGAAATACACCGGCCAATATATATTAAAAACATGATTATACGTAAAAACATACATGATATACTGTATACAATGAAACCATATATAAAATGTTACACAACATAAAATACATGTAAAATGATACAATCTAAAAAATACGTAAAATGAAACAATATAAAAAATAGGTAAAATGTTCCACTTCAAAAATAAAATAGTTGCAAATATAAATAGATATACATATAACTATTCTTAAAAATATTATTTATGCCTTTCGTTGAAACACGGCAAACACATTGTAGGCCACCCATCGCAATCTTTACAAAATGTTTGCACTTTTATCGTCTTTGCCTGAGCTTCTTTTGTCCCCTTTTCTAGCCCAAGTTTCTCATAACTCGAGCATCTGTTTCTATATTCTCTCACTGCCCCTTCATGTTTTCCTAAATGATGAACTTTTTTTCTGCCTGGAATGTCCTGCACCTTCATCACGTCCACTTCTACTTTCTTCTACCTCCTTTTGTAGGAGCCTGTCAATAACATTTTTCACTAAATTTCAACATTTCCATTTTCTTATTTTGGCAATAGTTATTGTAAATGACCCAAGAATTTACCATGCATGTGCTGAGGAGAAGTTCTACTGCCACTTTTTTGTACCATTTCAGTGACCTTCTAAGGCACGTGCAGTAAGCGGACATTTGGTCAGAAACATCCACACCCTTTTTAGCTTTATTATATGCAATCACAGATTACGGCTTCATTTTATGTCCCCCTTTCTTTTTTTGTGACCCGGAAAAAACTAAAATATCTGTATGGGCAGGATTAGACGTAATCATGAGAACAAGTTCTGTCCTTATTTGCATATTTTAATGAATGAAAGAAATAAACCTTGCACCTTGAAAAATCAAAACTCCTGTGTAAACATATGGAAAAATATAACCGCCTCCTGGAGTCGAATTTGGGGCACTTCCATAAACTAAAATAGTTTTTCTGGGGTCTCCTAATTGGCAAAAACAAAATGGCATTTACAGCATTTCTTTATGACAAACTGTTCGAGAGATAAAAGAGGAGATGGACAGACATTGATAAATTATATACAGCCACCCCCAAACTTGCATAAGAGTTTCGTTCCGCAAACCTTTACATAACCAGGGTTTTATGCAAGTCAGAATTCGGCTAACTACCAACACAGTTCAGTACAGTAATTAAGTCATTGGAAAAAAAAACATTCTAATGATAGAAATTAAGGAAATTATTTAGACCCTGTGCTATTCCTCACTCGGAAAACAGTAACTGCAAAAAATTCCAGCCTCGCAAGCAGTGAACAGTGGCAATATTCCTGATAGGCGGAGGTAGTTAGAACGGTGGACGTTAGATGGTGCGCTGAACAATGGTAGTGGTAAGGGTGCAGAAGTGCAGACCCAGGGTGTAAATAATATCCGATATTAAACAAAAAATGCCACTTAAATTAATCCTAGTGATATTTCGGCTCACTGCAGGCAGCGTTTCCGTGGGAGATCTATGGCAACATTATTGTGTTACGATTGTATGACAGTTAAAGATTTGCTAGTAGGTAGGCACTTCACTCATTTTCTCTTCATTAATATGTAAATACAGGTAATTAAAAGGTATTTTTTCAATTATAAGTACAGGTATACATTTGAATGCTTTCTCTTTACTTTCATGAAGATAGAAATTGTATGGAAATGAACTAAAGAAAACACTATATTTTATGGGAACTGAAGGTCGCACTACCAGAACTCAATTTCCATGAGAGATCTATGGCAACATTACTGTGGTACAATTGTACGATAGTCAAAGATGAGCTAATAGGTAGGCATTTGTTTGGCTCTTAGCTGTTCCCGCAACACAACATTCTTAAAAAATTTCTGACTAGTGAGCTACAAATTGATAATTACAGGTATTCACTCATTTTCTCTTCATTAATATTTAAATATAGGTAATTAAAAGGTATTATTTTCAATTAGAAGTACAGGTGTACATTTGAATGCTTTCTCTTTACTTTCATGAAGACAAATCATATGGAAACGAACTAAAGAAAACGCACTATTTTAGGGGAACTAAAGGTCGCGCTACCAGAACTCAAAAATTCCAACTCGCACATTATATGACACAAGATGAAATAAGATTTTGAGGCAGAAAATAAGGGATCACAAATTATGCAGGATCGCAAAATACTCGAGTATATACGGTACATAATTTACGTTCCTGAGCATAACGTAATATGTATGCACTTTTGCACTTTGAATTTTTTTGTTTGTGGCTAATGGAAAAGTTGACGTAAGGCCGAGTTTACATAAGTCAGAGCTTACGTAAGCCGGGGAGTGGCAGTATAAAAGATTTACCACATTCTCAATGATTACTTTTTGTCTTATTTTTCATCTTAATGCATTTTAGTCTAATTTTTCTACTATTTAATTTGGTAATTTACACTGAATTTTGTAACATCTTTGAATAACTGAGCTTAACTGTTTGGGGAAACCATATCCTTCCATGCTTCCATAAATCAGAATCCTGGATGATTAACATTTAAACACTGAATGTGCCCGTATGGGTACACAAAATGCAATAGCTCACAGACATTTTTCGTAACATTTCTTTGGCATGTTTCTTTCCCCTACAAAACAAAAGTATGCAATTCTTAATTATTTTTACAATAAATTTCTTTTTAATTGAAAATTTACTACCAATAATTCATGAGATATGTGGATGTTTCCATAAAATTAACAAAATTACCCCAAATTAGATCAGGCATTGAAAGGTTAAGCAAAGATGCACCTGCAAAAATAGTTGATTCAGAAGTGTGATAGTTTTCAGATTTGATTTAAATATTATATGTAGCTACATTGTAGCAATTGCTGTGTCCTTGGTCTTATATTGTTTGTTATCTTATATGTTATGTATATTTCCAGGAAAAGCACTTGAGGGAACCTTATGAAATTAATTTAATGGAAGAGCTGACCTTAAAAGGAGTAACTCAGTACTATGCATTTGTGCAAGAAAGACAAAAGGTGCATTGTTTGAATACACTGTTCTCGAAGGTGAGTTGAGGTTCAAATTTTATTTTGTATTCTACCACTGATAAAAAATAAGATTTAAATATGTATTTAAATTTTTGAATATTTTTTGCGTAATGGTTATATAATTAGCTTGGTTTAAAAAGTTTGCTTATGTTAGTTGTGGAAAGTGCAAGGGAAAGTTCTTGCAGAATCTTGATTTCTCTGATTTTCCCACCTTTTTAATTGCTTGTGTTCACTTGGTCCATTTGTGTGCCAAGTTTTGAAGAAACAAGAAGACTGAGGTGAAATTTTTAGGATAGTGGTGGTGATCCTTGGATTTTGGAGTCTTATCTATCCATTTGCTTTTAGCAGGATTTGTAAAACCCTTATAAGAATTATTTATATGGGTCTATTATCATGATCAAGTTTAATTTTGTTTTTGTTGCTATAACAATAAAAGCAAAGCATAAATTCGTTCAGTTTACTTCTGAACAAAGATAAAGACCATATTACAACTACTTATGTAACTGCAGTGAAGTATGTTTTAAATAAGTTTGATTTTGGGTTGTTTTGTTTTTAATGGTAAGTTTCTAATGAAAATGGTGTTACATTATGTAAAGCACTTCTGGAATCTGCTTTTGCAGCTCTTTTTAACTTAAATTCATTTAACCTCCTGCCTATTACTATAGCTTGTGAATATTTGCCTTGCCTGTATATGGACAACTGAAATTGGCCTTGGGCTTAATCCTCGAACCTCCAGAAGATAGTTGCAAAATTAAAATTATTTTTTCCATTCCACCTCAGTAAAATTTCTAATTAAGCTGATGTTTTTGAAGCTTTTCATAAGCCATCTTGTTAGTTTTAGCAAGCTGCAATTATTTTTAAGATGTCTTTGTAAGATATCTTGAGTATAATACTTTTGACCTGAAGTGAAACATGAAAGCAACTTGAATTTGATGAGTTAATCGTTTCTTTCAGCTGCAAATCAACCAGAGTATTATCTTTTGCAACTCCACTCAAAGAGTAGAACTCTTAGCGAAGAAAATAACAGAATTAGGCTACTGCTGTTATTACATTCATGCCAAAATGGCACAAGCTCATCGTAACAGAGTATTTCATGACTTCCGCGCTGGTTTGTGTAGGAACTTAGTGTGTTCAGGTAAGAAATTTCATTTGTCAGAAACATTCTCTGTTCCAGTTTTTGAGTTGCTTGAAGTGTTGTGCATTAGAAGTCTTGGGGAAAATTGAAGAAATGTATTGAATTTTCAGATCTCTTCACCCGAGGTATTGATGTCCAGGCTGTGAATGTTGTGATCAATTTTGATTTCCCAAAAATGGCCGAAACGTACTTGCACCGAATTGGTAGGTCTGGTAGATTTGGTCACCTTGGAATTGCCATTAATTTGATCACATACGAAGACCGATTTGCTCTACACCGCATCGAACAGGAGCTTGGCACAGAAATAAAACCAATTCCAAAGGTAATTTTTCTTTATTTTGAGTTTTCGATAGTGGTGGCCTTATTTGAACAAACATTTCTTAATATTGTTTTAATTTTTTTTAAAGGTGATTGACCCATCTTTGTATGTTGCTAAATATGAAGATGTCCTTTCTATTGAAGATGTGAATGTGAGCAAATAAGACTTCATGACTATTTTCCCAAGCTCGACACATCCCTGCTATTTATAGATACAAAGAACTGGTTATGTTTATTTTCAATGCGCTGTAAATACGGAAGACATTCATCATATTGCCACTCAAGCCACAGATCTACCAAGTGAATGAAGAACTAGTGAAGCATTTTTTTTTTCTGTTGGGATTCCATTTTTGAGGAAGATCGCCAAGAAATAGAAAAAATACTTTTTGTTGTGTAGATTTTTATACAATTTATATAGTGGGTGTTGTACCATCTTGTCTGTGGCTTGCTTTGGTGAGATTCCTAGACTTTCTTTTGTGTGGCTCAACTGATGAAATATTCAATTATTGCTGTCTTAACCATGTGGTTTTGATGCCAAGGTCTTTTATTTTATTCCCTGTAATCCCGAGAAGGAAGTTGTTTTCTCTGTTGATGCCATACAGAGTATTGTAGTTTTGTAAATTTATTTTTATATGAATCAAGTTGACTTGATCCTGGTGTGGCCTTGGTCTCTCAAGTGTTCGATAACTCTTGAAACTTTCTCAACTAGCACTCGGTATGTATATTTGGTTATTTAATTTAAAATTTATCTTCTATGGATCTCCCCGAGTGTCAGGTATGATTGTTTCAAGTTAGATTAGAAAGCAAAGTCTTCTTTTTTTGAGACCACATCAGGATGGATTTGCTTGAGAAAAAGGATGTGTACATAAAAAGGACAATTTTCTGTTTGTATGAAAAGCCCACTTTAAAGAAACTGCATATAGGGTGAATGTTTGTGCGTGTGCGTGAAGTGTAAATGTGTCGGAGTGGTTTACCAATAAGTTTTGTCAAATGTGTGTATATATTCTAGTATCTTGCAATTTGTACATATAAGGTGGAACTCTGAAGCCATTTTTCTTAAGTGTGGCTGTGTGAATGAAGGGATCAACTGAAAAAAAATTGTGGAAAGAAAGCTATGGAAATAATGGGATTGTCAATTTTTATCCCTGGAGATAGAACTCCATGCTGAAAAATGCGAGCTTGAGTGAAACAAGTGTTGGTGAAATATTGTGTTAGAAGATTATGTAAGAATATTGCGAGGAAGAATGTTGTGTGGTGAAATAACAAGATGAGATGAGATTTTAGTTTGGTTTGCGAAGAGAATCA
Source organism: Tanypteryx hageni (assembly GCA_028673005.1). Taxonomy (NCBI): domain Eukaryota; kingdom Metazoa; phylum Arthropoda; class Insecta; order Odonata; family Petaluridae; genus Tanypteryx; species Tanypteryx hageni. The sequence continues at coordinate 59,548,879 of CM054112.1, forward strand.
CGGATAGCTGGTCGTTCAGCAAAGAAAGCATCAGTACCTGTTGCTTGGAGATCCATACCATGAGCAGCTATAATCTTGGCCAACTAACAACTTCTTCTAAAAATTAGCAGCTGCATTTTTATTTTTCCTGGAACATTCAGGAAGTTTCCTGTACTTGTATTTCTTTTTTCTTTAAGCCACTTTTCTGATGTTAAAATTCTTTTGAAATTTCAGAAAATTGTAACACTCGATAATACTCGAGTTCCCTCATTGATCTTGATCTTCTGACATTTTGTAATTGTTTTGTGCGTGGTCCCATAAGACATTGCAAAGTGATTCTTTCTTTTCTACTTGAGCGTAATCTTTTTTGTTCTACTAACTCAATTGGACCACTTAACCAATGAAGTGTACTTCACAAAATTTAAGAATGTGAAATAATTTCACAGATCGGAATTGAATAACATTTTCGGCAGAAATTGGAAAAATCAGTCATTTAGTGAAGAGCGTTTAATCTTTTGGATAACTAATAAAATAACCAATGCCAGTGGTGGTAAGAGTATGTCAAATTGTAAAAATAGCTACAGCTCTTAGGAATTCCATCTATAAATTGATTCTGTAAAAGCAAATATAAAATGTGGAAACCATATTTGCATTATATCCTTTTCGATTATTATTGGCAAAATATATTGCTCTTCACTCTTCAATGTGTTTTTTTATTTATAATTATGTAACCTGGGGCTGTTATTCTATACCATATATTTTAAGAATGGCATTTAATTGTGCAATTTTACATTAAGCAGTTGCATTTTTGCTGTTGCAACATTGAAGAAACTTAGATGAGTTGGTTGTTATAATTAACAAGTAATGGAGATACTGTGGAATCCCCATTTAACATTTGCCTGGGGACAAGTTTTTTGTACCTTAAATCGAGTAATACCTTAAGTGGGGATAGTCTAAAATTGAAATTTTGCCTGAAATATTTTTAAATTGGTTTGTCTCAGCCATTACTATAGATGAGTGTTTGCATTAGTCTTTTTGCTTTGCTCATAATGACACAGAACTTTTCAAAAGCAGAATTAAATTCCATGAAATTGCAGCTGGATGCAATCATTTATTTAATGACATCATTAAGATGCCGTTAATTTTTTGGCAGTGTCCTTAAAAATTTTAGAAGGATAGTCCCAACAGCATCAACTGATATATTTTGACTAGCCTATACTTGTTATATAAACATTACAAATGAGCACGATTTCAGATCCAGTAACTTTTTGCAAAATTGAATAAAATGCATTGGTTGCATAGTTCAGTTTTGTGCATTTTTCATCTGTAATTTAAGTTGTGGTAAGATCCAGTTATAACAATTTTTGATGATGCATAAGTTGTCCTTGTTCTAGACATATACATTTTAACGAATATTGTTCTATGTTAAGTAAAAACAGTTTTATTACTTAATGCTGATATTTTTTCAAAACTTGAATTTCTGCATTAGATATGAGGGGTTGAAAGGAATAGTGGCATAAGTCAACTATTTTAACAAAGTGATCTATGCCACCTATGTTGTAGCAGAACCTATCCTTTTTCATGTGCAACATTGGTGAATGTCGTATTTCTGAAAATAACGTGCAGGTGGCAGCAGTAAAGTTACATACAGCTGTCACAATTCGTTTCTAAGTAACAGTCAGTTCAACATGTGTTGTCCTCATTCGTATGTAGCTACACTGACTAGTTCGGCTTATAAAATTGTAATATTATTGTGACATTGGTCAAGGATTGTGACGATCCAAAATTTGTTCCTAGTGATGATTCTTCCACGTCAGAAGTGTCATATTGTGAAGGTAAGTTAATAGTTTTTGCCTTTGATACTGTTGTTTTCTTTCTGTACTTAATGCTTATTAGGTTATATTGTGCTGCAGCCATAATTATTCTTTACATCTACATTATACCCTGCAAGTCACCTTTTTGGTGGATGGCAGGGGATGCAGTGCACCAAGGGTCCATAGTTTTCCTCCGTTATCTTTTCCTATTATGGTCTCTTATCGTCCTAGGGAAAAACGATCCTCTATATCGCTCCGTTCTACAGTCGATCTCTCGAATCTTATCCTCACTGTCCTGCCTTCCGAGATATGTCGGGCTTCTGATAAGTCCTACTACCTAGTTCGCTAGTCCCTCCGACATAAATTTTTCCAGTACTTTAAATCTAGCCTGCAGCCTACGCTCCTCTAACGATGTCCATTTCAGATTTTCTATTAATGATGTTACGCTTAGTTTACTATCGTAATTCCTCTTTACAAATCTAGCTGCCCTGCGCTGAACCTTTTCTACCTCGTTAGTGAGTCCCTTTTCGTAGGGATCCCACACAGCTGAATCATATTCGACCTGCGGTCGAGCCAAGGATAAATAACAGTCACTTTTTCGGTGCTATTTCGAACTATTCTCCCTATAAAGGCCAGCTTTTTGTTAGCGGCTCCTATCAATCGGCGAATGTGGGTGTCCCACGAGAGATCACGATGGATCGTGACTCCGAGATATTTAATCGTCTGAAACTGGAATCTCTACTCCGTCCAACGAATAATTATTATCCAACGAGATACTCTTGGTTCTCCAGAAGTTGATGACGCAGCTTTTCTTTTGGTTGGTCTCGAACTGCCATTCCTTACACCATGCAGAAATAGCTTCTAGGTCATTTTGGAGATACCGGTGGTCTTCCGGATTGCTTATTTCTCTATAGATGACGGTGTCGTCCGCGAAAAGCCTAATTTTACTTCTGACTACTGAGCTGATATCGTTTATATAAGTTGGACATAATAACGGGCCAATTACACTACCCTGCAGAACGCCAGAGACAACCTCCACTAAGTTCGAAGATTTCCTATCTTTAACAACCTTCTGCTTCCTATGATTTAAAAATTCACGGACCCAGCTAATGATTTTGGAATTAACACCTAAGGTCTCTAATTTCGTTATTAACTTCCTGTGAGGTACCTTATCAAAGGCTTTCCTAAAATCGAAGAAGATGGCATGGACCTGCGTATTCTTTTCTCCGCTTCTCAGTATACAATTAACAAAATGATCGAGCCGAGTATCACATGACCTACCTTTCCTGAAGCCGTGTTGACAATACTCTAACAATAAATTACTATCAATAAATCGCATTATGTTGCTAATGAGTATATACTCGAGAATCTTACATGATATCGAAGTTAAAGAAATCGGCCTGTAATTTTCTGGATTCTCCTTGTCGCTGCCCTTTTGAATTGGGATAACGTGCGCTAACCTCCAGTCGCTAGGGACCTCTGCGCGAGAAATGGATTATCCGAAGAAAAGGTGCATTTCTTCAGCTAATTCTTTTAAAACGCGAGCAGGAATTTCTTCGGGGCCAGTGGCTTTGTTATGTCTGATGGAACTTAATTGCTTTGCTATTCCCACCTCAGAAAATACTATATCGTCCATCAGGTCCCCCCTTATTGCGGGTGCATAATGTACGCAATGGTCGCTGACGGCTGTAAATGCTTTTACAAAATGACCGTTTAGCAGGTTGGCTTTCTCTACGCTATCATGAATAACGGCACCCGAGTCACTACGCAGGGAAGGTATGGGAGGGCCTCTACCTTGGACCTCTCTCACAAAGGACCAAAACGCTTTAGGGTCCTCCTTCAAATAATTATTTAATACCTTATTCCGGAAGTTAGTAAAAGCCTCGCGCATAGTATTTCTCGCTTTAGCGCGGGATTCCTTATACGTCTTAACTTTAGTTGCTCTATATTCATCGGATGCTGTAGACGGCATATTTTTTATTTTCGCGTGGCTTATTCTCTGACGCCTCAGCGCACTCCTAACTTGCTTATTGTACCAACGTGGCTCTTTATTGTCGACTTTCAATTTAATTGGCATGTACTTATCGATACCCTCTAGCATTATATCCTTGAATAGTGTCCATGACGACTCAGCACCTGATCGTTCGGTCACATCACGGAAGCCAGGTAGTATTTCTCGTAGGCGCGAATGAAGCTTGAAAAGCTTGCCTAGCAAATATGTTAAACTTTCTTTGAGGCTTGGGGTGCCTATCGATTTTCAACTTACACTCTGCATATACGGCCAGATGATCACTTATCCCATCTTCAATGGTGACTTTAGTTAAGTGAAAGAGAGCGAGCTACACTGGCAAATATATAAAATGTAAGCGAAGGAAATTCTCCAAAGCCAGTCAAACTGATAAAACTCGGTTAAAAGGCCGGATAAAAACCCAATACGTATTTTGGCTACAATCCGGCCCTTTAACCGGGTTTTATCAGTTTGACTGGCTTTGGAGAATTTCCTTCGCTTACAATGGTGACTTTGTTTATTCTTTCTGGGACGTTAGTTACTAATAAATCTAATGTGTTTCCCGATCGCGTTGGCTTTCTGACTAATTGAAGGAGAGAGTGCTCGCAGAATGTTTCGATTAATGCCTCACAGGATTCGCGTTCTTTACCTCTAGATTCGAAACAGGTTTTCCCAAATCAATTGAGGGTAAGTTAAAGTCACCACCGACTATAACGATTCCATCTTGATTTATCAGTCTAAGCTTTGATAGTTGTTTCTCGAGACTTAAAATACAATCTACACCAGCGTTAGGTGGCTTGTAAAACGAGCATAAGAACACCTTTTTGGAGCCATCTTTACCTATGCGGCACCAAACACTCGATATCCTCGTCACTTATCGCTAACCGCTATGAAAACCCCCACGCCCGATCTATTAGCGCGATCTTTTCTATAGTCACGATAGCCTCTGGGAAATATCTCCCGACTCTGAATCTCATCCGTTAACTAACTTTCTGTGCCTATCACGACGTCGGCGTGCTGACTGCGAATAATATGCTCGAACTCAGCAATTTTCCTACGGATGCTGCGACAGTTCAGTACGACGACGTTTAATTTCTCACTATCACTTCGCATACTCTCACCCTTGGCTTTCTCTTCCACTCTAAAACTACATGCGCTCCAATCACTCCCACGACTGTATGGCATCGCATCAAAATTGGAATTGCGACCCGTCGCGCCCTTTACGGAACATTCTATCAATGACATATCGCGAAATTGGTGCTGCATGTTACGCTCGGAGTATATGCTATCATTGGATAATCTTTCGGGATTCTTATTTTCTACAAACGCATCGATTATCCCCTTACCCAAAACTGACCTACACCCTGCCCTACTCTCTAGCCTAAAAAATTCCTACTGTGCTCGAGAATCCTACGCGCTACTCTTTCGATAATATAATAACAGTAATAATCATTATAGATACAGATATAGATAACATAAATTGGCTTCAAATTCAGTGGATCCGATTTAAACATTCCAACCCATGCACATGATCACCCTAAACGAAGATATGCTTTTCAGTCAACTTGACTTTAAACCTGCAACAAAGGAATGCCAAAGATCAAGTCACAACTTTATAGCAACAGAAGGCCCATCAGTGCACAGAAAAAGAAAAATAAGTTGGATTTCTTGAAGTTTATACCACCCATACACCATGAATACTTCATTTCACTTGAGATAATGAAGAAGACATGGGTCCACTTGAAACGCACTCAGGTCAAGATGATAAGTAAGATTGATTCTTTTTCAGTGCTTATGTGTAATTCCCATTACATTTTGTAATAATAATATTAATTTACTTTTCCTTTCATGTTGCATGTTTGAACTTCTCTCATCAAGATGATGGTTGACATTATTATTACATTATAGTACTAACACATTTTCCAGTGGCTTAATTTTTTATTATTTCACCAATTCACATTACATTGTCATAATAATTATTATATTTTTCTTTTCGTAGTGTGTTTGAAGTTTTCTTTACAAGTTTCTGTCATGTTGGATTAAACCTTTGGATAATGTTTGTCGTATTCATTTATTTATCTCATTTTAGGTCCAAATACAACAAAAATGTATGTTAAAACAACCTTTTCCGCTTATTGTTATCATCAGTTATAAAAGTCAAAATTAACGTGAAATATAGTACATCATCAGAATTATGTGATCTTTTTATTTCCACATGAAAAATCCTTCTTTCATCTATTTATCAAAATGGAAGAAATTGTCCAAGCATTTCCCCAGATTTTTCAATATTAACAGATGCAAAAATTCAAATATCTCAGTTGCTTTCAACCCCTCGTATAGTAAAAATCTTGATTGTCCATATGAAGTTAAGTTGGGCAAGCAGGTGTTCTGAAGTGTTAGAAATCTATGATTAAAACTGTGGAGCTCCTTTTTTATGCATTAAGTTTATCTTTCTGTAGCTCAGTAGCACTGCTGCAGAGTAAAATGAGCATGATTATTTTCTGGAGCAAGTTAATTGAACGTTTTGTCTAATAAAGTAATAACTTTCCTCCAACTAGCATGGCATGGTCATGACTAGTGTTTTAATAAATTTTTACATTATTTAGCTGACATTTTAAAGAAAATCTGGATTGTCTGTGCTTTCCTATGGCTACATCAGTCCCAATTAACAATGGTAAGTTGATGGATCCTTTACAGCAGCTGTGAAATTATACCATGGAAAAAAGTTTAAGAATCCAGTGTGACAACAGTAACGTTTTGTTTTAGGAATGGGTCATAATTTCTTTTTTACATTTAAAAATACCATATACCTGCAGTAGTAATTTTACGTCATGCTCCATGGAAGTTTTTGAAAATGGAAATCCAGATTAGCTAAAGCTATATATGCTGCATGTCTATCCTTTAAGTGGAAAGATTAAAATAGCCATGATATTAAGCTTTCAAATACACCCAAGAATGAAAAAGATAGCAATAATGATATTTTTACATAATCCATATCTCTAGTCCATTTCATGGGAAATATATATTTTTTTAAAGTGATGTACATGTGTTATCTTAATTGGCTTGAAAAATTTTTATATATAATTATCAACTATAAAAGTCTTCTTAAGGAGCCTGTAACTTTTGTTAGATCTAATGGTAGATTATAATAATAATATATCTATTGATTCCCAAAGGTCAAGTACATGACATGGAATAAGTCAAATACAAAATAAGCAATATACCAAAAAATTAAGTTATTTTAAAATTGCCAATCAGGAATTCGTTGATGTTATTAATAGGTTTTGATTTTAAATGATTGGAAGGTAAACATACAATATACATGGGGAGATTATTAAAAATTAGAGGTAGAATGCTGAGGTCCATGCTGACTGTTAAATATGTATTTCTCTGGGCTTTAAACCCGAGTTCAAAACTCGGAGTGAATCAAGATTTTAGTATTCAAGAAAACATTTACGAATAATTATTTATTACATATAAATATATATACAATGCAGTCATCTTTTGTCACAACTAGATCACGAAATAGTTGATAAATTTTACCTTTCGAGTAAACTAATAGCTACAGCAAGATCTGAAATATAAAATTTTTACTATTATTTTAATGAACATATTATGGTTTAAATTTTGACACCTTATACACACATTTCATATAAGTTCTATAATACAAATCTATAATTGCATTGTCGGCACTTCCATTTGTGTTTTCAATAAATGAATATATTCACCTTGCGTGATCGTTTGTTAATTCTTATACAATGTCACTGTATAATTAGAAAACTTCTCCAATAGATACATTCAGTACCAGTCATCTTGTGGAAGTTTGAAGGTTTCATTATCACTTCGAATAATTTGAATTCCAGGACCAAAATAAGCCATTACATAATAAGACCCATCTGCTGGTCTTAGAGTCTGTGTGGCTATCTTAATTATATCATACAATTGTCCAATAAACATGTAACCCAAAGAACAAAGTTTGAGAAGACCATGGCCAGGATATCCAAGATAAAACCGATCTACTCCAAACATTCCAAGAAATATTGATAACAGAAGTGCTGTTTCAAAGGAGTAACCATTCCTGTTGAAGAAAATGTTGTCATTTGAGAGAACTTTAATAGCTTAAATTTTAATTCGAGTATTACGAAAAGAAATCAACTTACGTCCACTTGCAAGGCATATTTCGATAAAATGTGGAGTTTTTTGTGTCTTGACATACTATACCATCTGCTGCACGACATAATACTAAAAAATTTGATTAAGAATTGACATTTTTAAGTCAGTGATTCCGGTAAACTAACTTTAAACTTGGGTAACAAAAGAAATATTTTGTTACCTTTTGCAAGATTCTTCTTCGTACATCCTCTTGGTTGTTGAGTCTTTGGGTCGATGAGATCATACGACGGATCTGGGCAAATAAACTGGCCCATTCGCAAAGTGCTACAGTCAGCCTCGTAGGAACTATCGAATTCAACTGCATTTGTTAACAGTACCATAGACGTGAAAACGATAACTTTAACGACAGAGTAAATCATTCTCCAACAATTTACTGCAATCAAATATATTTTTACTATTCTAATTTAAATATATACGAGAATGACTACTTAAATCCTGATAGAAAACACATTATTATTCAAATTTCCTCAAGTTCATTCATCTATCGTAAACATTGCGCACGCCATACAATGTCAGTTTTGGGCTTGTAACAAACGAGTTATGAAAATAGTTTCTAAGAGCGGGTTTTTAAAATGTACCGGTACAAATGTCACATTTGTCGTGTTAATTCACCTAAGGGTTATTAACTTCGATTTATATTTGACATCTATTTTATTCACATCTATAAATTATCCATGTGAGTAATATCGAAACAAGAATCCATTTCGGGCAAAAAGAAAAGAATTCTCTTGACATTTGAGGAAAACCCGTAAAAATATAAGCATTTCTTGTGTATTTAGTATAATGTAAATCTGAGTGGATTTACAAAAAGTTATTAGGAGTCATATTTCCAGCTATTTGGATCAATAACATATTTTGCAAGCAATATTTTATACAGCAGCAAACAAAGGATCCAGGCACAGTGAATTTCATACAAGGTATTAATGTTTCATAGAACATACCTTAATTTATTTTTTGTGCTTTCAAAAATATTTAAAATTGTCATATAAAGTGTTATATATGTATAACTACCTAAAAACATGCAATTTGCCAAAAATATTATGCAAGGGATATACGATTTATAACCAACTCAATATTTCAATGCGAACCTCATCAATATATGCCGCTATGGAAATAATTTAACACGTGGGTCTAACTCAATTTGCATGGGGGCCAAATAGATAATTTTGAAATAAATAGTGGGCCGCATATCATAATAATGAGCCTAAATGTTTTGTTGAAACTAAATACTACATGGCTCAAAATCTTAAATATCTTAATTTAATAATAAATTACCTATCGTAGATTTTCTAGTATTAATGATTTTTATATTTTGTCCAGGGATGGAAATGGGCGTACACCCAGGCATACGCCAATTTTATTTTTACGCAACCGTGGTGGTTACCCATACCCCCTGCTTCACTGATTCTGAAGCGTATACGTATATCTAAAAACACATTCCAACACTGGTAGTGTCGTTTCTATTTGTTACTCTATGGATATCTCGTCTTCGCTTATTTTTCCACCTTATAACAGTATTATAAAAGATATGGGTAGACTGCACTTTTCGTGACTATCTTGATTAATAGAACATATGTTACATTTCAAATTGATTATTCAACGGTACTCTCACGTATCAAAAAATGCAGATGGTACAGCGTTTGACTTTATTTACTACTTTTAATTTAAAAAATCACGAAAACATGCATAGTAAATAAAAATGTATTGCCTGTCAGAAATGACGGATAGGCACGAGTTAAGTGTTAAAATTGTTGAAGATGTAGGCCTTAGCTATGGCAATTCAAATTAGTACGTTAATAAATCCACGGCTCATGCTGAACATTTAACGAATCTTATGAAATAAAAGTATCTATATATTATCGGAATATTTTTCTGTTTGATATTTGATTATCCTTTTCATATTCTAAGAATTTATTTACTCAGGGCTAATACAAAATTTATCATAAAATAAAAGAAAAATTCGAATGTAAAGACTTGTAAATATTTTTTTAAAATTCTGATGCAAACACATAAATTATTTCTTTCTTCACAGCTTAGGCTGTCCGACGAATCCTATACCTACATTTACTTTATGGTCCTATGGGAAATAAAAGTTAATTGAATTACCAATGTATTGACGCGCGCCTAATCAATAGACGCATTCATTACGGGTTCAATCGGTACAGCTCAAGAAATAGCATTCTACGCCACATTAGCTATTAAGGTTAACTTGTAATGCTGCCCCATATCTAAAATCTAAATATAATTCGGTAAAAATAATCTAATGAAGATACCGACAATACGACACCGTGACAGATTTACATACAAAGGCTTCTATTATTATACAAGGGAGATACCCGTTGAAATTCAACGGGAAAGGTTTTTGTGAAATAAAAAATGAACATAAATATGCCTTGACTTTCTTTGGATGACAAGAAAACAAACTTTCCTTCTTTTAGGCGTTCGTTGTTTCAAGTTTCGAACTCCTACGATGATTCTAAGTACCTAATTTTAATATGCGAATGATTAATATTCTACATTCAAATGTACTCCTCGTAAATAACGCAACAAATGTTGTTTACATTGGTTGCTATGAAAAGAATTTCTCTCTCCTCTCTCTCGTACTAATTGTAAGAGCATTCAAAGCACGCTTTCACCCATAAGGATTGAAATAACAATAGAATTTCGAGGTTTAACAATGTAATGGGTTGGAATGGCAACATCCCGTTAAAATTGCAAGATTTCCCCAAAATATGTGAATTAAACGTTTAACGTGAGGAATTTCGAACTGTAAGCGGGAAAAAATGAACAGAATAAGAAACTTCATAGTTTTTTCTTTAAAATGGGCTAAATTTGAAGATCATAGGTGAATTCTTTCTAATTTAGATCTCAAAAAGAATAAACGCCTGCAAGTCAAAACGTCGATTTTTACGTGTTATCATATGGGAAATGGAATTGCCTACCTTGGAGTCGAACCTAGGACTTTTTTGGAGATTTATTTTCGTCATCATCTTACAATATGTGAGTCGATCATTCCTGCCAAATATCAAAAATGAATCTCGTTCCATTATCGACTTATTCGCATTTTTATAGCGTGACAGAGGGAGCCACAAAGGGACCAAGGGACAGAAGTAGCCTTTTATTATTGATAGATAATAATAATAATCCGTCTTTATTGAGGGCGATATTTAGACAATAATGTCCATTCTTACATATAACCCTAATATTACAAGCACAAACATCCATGTCCTAGGCGGGATTCGAACCCGCGACCTTAGTATCAGTTGGCAGAAACTTTAACCACTCGTCTACCAAGGCCAACATTGAGATGTTATTTGATCATATTAATTTACAAAGGGACCAAGGGACAGAAGTAGCCTTTTATTATTGTTAGATAGAGATATTATTTGATTGTATTAATTTACTTTAAATTAAATTTAAAAATAGAGAATATTCTCCCTTCATCCTTTGTTCTACGAAGAATCATCCCTTTGGCAATTATCTTTTATTTTCGTGTTAGTCACTGGGAGTGTCGATTGTCTACATCATTTCTGATTTGTATAAACTTCATTTTGTCTTGGCCAACTTAATCGTTTTAAACTTTTCCTAGGTTAATGGCCATGAATATTTGCTAAAAATTTATAATTTTTTGCAATAATTCTCTCACACGATTTATTATTGTCATCAATATTTATTAAATTCCTAAATTTTAATTTGTTGAGGAAATTTACAGGAGATAATAAAAACGATTAATATTTTGTTTGGGTTTTTAATACAACTCTCGCCTAATTTGAATTTCCCATAGACTTAGGTGTCAGCCAACATGTGAACAACATAAACGCGTTGTTTATTTTCTTTCTGCTGTGTGATAGAATGATCATCATCATCATGCTGCTGTCCGAAGACAAGTTTCAGCTGAATCACTGCCTCCATCTTTCTCTTTCCCTAGAAGCCTCTTTTATATCTCTATAAGTACTATATTCCTGCTTTATATTATCTAATATTCTTATTCTTTTTCTCCCTCTTCCTCCTCTTCCGCTAATTTTGCCCTCTAAGATCGTCCTTTGTAAACACTGTCTTCTTAATATGTGCCCTATCCAATTTGCTTTTCTTTTCCTGATTGTTTTTATTAGCATCCTTTCTTCTCTCACCATTTCTAATACTTCTTCGTTTCTCTTCCTCTCTGTCCATTTCACTTTCATCATCCTCCTCCATACCCACATCTCAAAACTTTCTATATATTTTTCCTCCTTTCTCCTTACCATCCACGTCTCTGCACCATAAAGAGCTATGCTCCATATGTAACATTTTGCAAATGTCTTCCTTGTTTCTAAATTTATTTTCTTGCTTGTGAGAAGCTCCTTCTTCTTGTTAAATGCTGCTTTTGCCATTGCAATCCTACTTCTGATGTCCTGTGTACTACTTCCATCCTGCGCTAAAATACTGCCAAGATATTTGAACCTACTTACTAGTTCCAATTTTTGGCCATTTACCATTATATTTAATTCTTTATGTCCCTTTGAAACCACCATGACTTTCGTTTTTTAGGCATTGATCTTCATTCCATATTGTTGGCCAACCTCCACTAGTCTGTCTGTCATTCTCTGAAGTTCTTTCTCGTCTTCTGCTATTAATCCCTGATCATCTGCATATTTAATGGTGGTAATACTTTCACCTCCTATCTTAAATCCTTTCTCTTCCATCAACGCTTCTTCTGTTATTGTTTCTGCATAAATATTAAATATCGCCAGTGAAACAGGACATCCCTACCTCACTCCCCTCCCTATTGAAGTACTTTCTGTTTCTTCTCCTTCAACCCTGACTCTAATCTTTTGATCAAAGTAATGGTTTTTAAGCAGTCTTTTATCTTTCCAATCTATTCCTATTTTATTTAAAATACCCAACATTTTATCCCATTTCACTCGGTCAAAAGCTTTCTCCCAATCTACAAAACAAAAATACATATCTTTATTGACTTCTAGCACTCCTTCTATCATCATTCTCATACATCCTACAGCATCTTTACTCCCTCTTCCTTTTCTGAAAGCAAACTGATTATCTTGCAGGTCCTTTTCTATTTTACCTTCAATTCTTTTGGTGTGACAGGCTAGGGTTTCTCGGAGAGAAAAGGGCACAAATGAAAGTTACGCGTAATAACACAAGAAGAAGAGAAGAGAGAACTGACGCACACCCTGTTGGCTGCACGCAAAAACAAAATAAAATGAAGAGCAAAGTCCGTTATCGGTCTGGTCTCGTTACATTGGTTATTATATTGGTTAGAACTTTAGCTGTGTGAGAAATTTAACTAATAGTTCTGTAATCCTTACAACATTTTGCATTGCTCTTTTTCTCCAGTGGTACCATAACAACATCTAAAAAATCTTCAGGCCATATGCCAGTATCATATACTTGGTTAAAGAATTTTGTGAGTTGCTTAACTGCTTTCGACCCCAAAACCTTAAGAACGTCCACTGGCATATCATCACTCCCAACAGTCTTCCTTCTTTTTATGTCATCAATTGCTCTTTTAACTTCAGTCTCGGTAATACTGGGACCTAGCTGGTCTTTTTCTACATCCTCTTTTTCATTTAATTCAATATTTCTTGGTTTTCCTTCTTTGTCATACAGAACCTCAATGTATTCTTTCCAGACATTCTTTACATTGTCTGGCTCCGAGACTATTTTACCACTTTTGTTCATGATTCCTTTACATCCTATCTTTCTTCCCTTTTTCTTGAATAGTTCCCTTGCTTTGCTATACATGAGGTCTGTTCTACAAATTCTTTCACACTCGACAATCTCCTCGCATATCTCATTTATCCACTGTTCTCTGGCTTTATCTGCTTCCCTTCTTAAATCATTATTTAACTCTTTGTACTTTCTTTGGCCTTCTTCAGTGTTTATGTTCTTCCACTTTCTCCGCTCTTCCATTTTTTGCAGCATGGCTGCTGTTACCCAGGGTTTTTTTGTTTCTTTCACCCGTTATCTTTCCTACCTTCTTTTCCATCACATCTTTAATGTTTCTATGGATGTATCTCCACTCCTCATTTACATTCTTCCTATTTTCTCTGGCTCTCTCCCCCAACCTTTCCTCCAGCTCAGTCATGGTAGCCTCCTTGTTCTTAAGGAGTTCCTCTAAGTTCCATTTCTTGTCAACTCTTATGTTTCTCTTAACGCTCTTCAGTCTACACTGTGTATTTGTCACCAAAATTTTGTGGTTGGAATCGATATCTGCCCCTGGTAGTGTTTTCACATTTTGAATGCTATTTCTAAATCTTTCATTGACTAGTATGTAATCAATCTGGTATCATCTCTGGTCTCCTGGGCTTCTCCATGTGTAAAGTCTCCTCTGGTGATGCTTAAACCATATATTAGTTACAATCAATCTATTTCTATGGCAGAATTCCACAAGTTTCTCCCCTCTTTCATTTCTCTTCCCTAGTCCATATTTTCCCACTATGTTATCTTCCTGTCCCTCTCCGACTACACTGTTCCAGTCTCCCATTACTATAGTGGTGATCCTTCCTTTTCCCTCCTCCTCCAATATCTCCATACCAGTGGCGGCTCGTAGCTAAAATTAGTGGGGGTGCTGCTCCAGAAAATTTTTAGCCTTAGTTTAAAAATTGTGTAAAAGGAAAAAAACATGTATAAAAAGAAAATTTATTCAGGAACTTGATAAAATCTTAACAAAAAAAACCAAACATTTTTTACTTACTTTAACTTAAATTGTTACAGTTCAAGCTTGATCAATTCATTTAAAAATGAAATCCATTCTTCTTGTTTTAATTTGCGCAAAAAGTTCAATAATTTTCTCCTTGATCTCTGGATGACATTTCATTTTGTTTATATTTCTAAAACCATCTTTTGTCCATGGTACATCACCTCCAAACAGCAAACACGGGAAGCAAAACAGTGCATTTTTTACTTCACAGCCGCAAAGCCAACTTTTCCGTTGGTACCATTCAGAATTAAAGCTACGAATATATTTCTTGTTGTTGCTTTTGCCTGGCTGAGATATTAGAATATCAGGTGTTGAACGACCTCTTTTCTTAACTGTAACTTTCTCATGGAGAGATAGCTGTGAAAACTTAAGCTGTTGAAGTTCACTTACAGTCACAGAACTTATTTCTTGGGGATGCAAGGCCATGGTTAAAGTTTTCTGTTAAATAAAATAACCGAAAAAAATTAATCAAATAGAATAGCTGGAAGCAGAATAATAATCTAATTCTACACTCTTCTAAACTTTATCACATTCAAGAATATGGTACACGGTTTTTAAGCACAACACACGCTGAGTAAAAAAAAACTTCCTTCCACCATCACGCCAGAGCCGGCACTGCGAGAGCAACAGTGCTCTCTCTACCTGGCAGTCCCACCTTCCTCCCCACCCCCCTCCTATGTGCGCATGTGCACAACAGTCAAACACCACGTCGCTGGCACTGTGAAGCGCACAGTTCCATACAAAGATTTTTGTATCTTTTTCATAAACTGGGGGATGGCTACTGAAGTACTGACCAGTGGCGGCTCGTAGCTAAAATTAGTGGGGGTGCTGCTCCAGAAAATTTTTAGCCTTTGTTTTAAAATTGTGTACTGAAGTACTGACATTAAGCTTAAGGAATATATATTGTACTACAACAATAAAGAAAGAATTAAAGAAAAAGGACTCATTATATTAAATGTTATCGATAATATCAAGTGGAAATAGGGGGTGCTGCAGTTTCGCAGTGCCTATACACGAGCCGCCACTGCTCCATACATATGTTCATAGATTTCATCTACTTTGTCGTCACCAGCATTAGTTGTTGGCATATACACTTGAATTATAAGCATTTCCACTGGCTCCATCTGAAGTTTTACTGCTATTAATCTATCATTAACTGTCACTACCTTGCTAATTCTTTCAGCTATCTCTTTTCTCATTATAATCCCGTCCTTTTTCTCTCCTCCCGAGTAAATAATCTTAAATTCGTCTGAATTTATCTCGCCTTCTCCTTCCCACCGAACTTCACTAAGACCTACTATACCTCCATTATTCCTTCTCATTTCCCTTTAAGTTCTCTAGTTTACCCCCTGAATTCATAGTCCTAACATTCCATGTGCCTATTCTTATTTTCTCACTACTTGTATTCTTCTTATTAATGTTACATTTCCTCTGTGCATCCCCTAGGCTAGTCCCCACCCGGAGATCCGATTGGGGGACTATTTACCTACGGAATAATTTACCCCAGAGAGTATTTGCAGCTTTTCAGCCTATCATGGGAAATATAATGAGGTAGTTTCCCCTTGCTTTCCTCATCGCAGTTTCACAAGAGTGATTACCCATCTGTAGCTGTTCCGATCCACATGACCACCACCTACAGAGGTACTGTGCAAGCTGCTGCCCTTGCACAGGGGGATGTAAAACCCCCAAGACTGCTTTTGAGTCTGACTCTTCCCCTTAGACCTTTCCGGCTTGGATGGTCCTACCAGGAGAATTATCTCCCGCCGGCATAGCTCTTCAGTTCATAATAGTACACAAACCCTCCCACCTCTGTAAGGTTATGCAGTCCTTAGGGAGGGGATAGAATGATAGCACCGATAGCACGGTAAAAAATATTTCGACTCAGTGTTGCCGTCTGTCAAAAAAATACTACATTTAGATTCATGCAACGGTTTAAATGTAAAGAAATCATTTAAAATATTTTTTATTAAAAAAGTTAAATTAAATTTAGACCGACACTATTCCGAAACACGTATGCATTCCAAAGATACCATAAACGACTGTATTTATATGGCAACGCGGTTTCGTAAACGCTGTAGGTAGGATTGTGGGTGTAATGCGAAGGAATTTGCTCTTTCGATTGTTTTTAGGTCGTAGTGTTTCCTGAGAATGTGTTTTGGTGCACAAAATCTAATTAATTTGATTCTACAATGGATTTTGGAATGAGACTTATTTCTGAGTTTCGTATGTATTTCTGAATTGTACGAAATAACTTGACTGCGGCAGTTCTTTGGCTCGATGAAGGTTAAAATTTTACCAATCAAATCAATTGCTGCGTGATAATATAGAAAAGATGCCTTTAAGTGGAGGTATGTCACAGATGGTACTAATGATATCATTGCCAACGTGTAATTATATATTTTAACCCCTTCATTCTTTCTATCCCTTATTTAGACATATCAACCGCATTACAATTGTTAGAACACATTCAGCATACTATTCACGCCAGTGAAGATGTCAAACTCGAATCGCAAACATGCAATGACTTAAATTTACTCATCTCTGTGCTTGAGAATCCTATACTTAGAGGAATAGTTACAATACAGGTAAGTTTACTAAAAATTATTATTCACATTTACTCTTCGTAGAAGTAAATCTATTATACTTGCCTTTGTCACGTTTATATCTGGCGTTATATGTTGCAAGTAATTTCAGTAACCTTAAAAACCCAATTTCCATAAGAAATTATTAAAAATCAACTTCTCTTACGATTGATTATATTCCTAGATAAAGAAAATTTTCTGACTTAATGCCCTTAAGAAATGTTTATTTACACCAATAGTAAAAGCAGAATATTAATTTTGTAAACTTACAACATTTCTTCTGTGTTAAGAGCCTAGTGTTTTGTTTTGTTTGTTTTTCCCACATTGTTTATATCAATTATATTTATATCACCAAAAGTAATGTTGCTTGCTTTCACAATTGAACATTATTTATTTATTTATTACATTTCCTCAGGATTCTCTGTGTGAGCTAAATCAACAGCTCCAGCATCATCCATCAATTCTTCCAGCAGACTTTGAACTCTCTCCTGCTGGTGAACTTGTCTTGAGTCTTCCCCCATCACCTCCATCCTCTGCCGATATATATGATGTTGGTGGTGGAAGTAGAGGGAGTGGTGTTGGAACTGGGTCAAGTGGATTAGGAGTTGGTGGAGGATTTGAATTTGAGGACCAAAGAGTCCCTGTAGCTACTCTTTCTAACAGTTCTTCTTCTGGAGAAAATGTTTCATCACCTCAGGTCAGTTATTGTTTTATGATGTATCACTTTAAGTTTATCTGTTGGAAGTAGCATCTTAGGAGATGTTTTGTTATTACTAAGTGATTTTACACATTCCACCAATAGGGACAAGTATTTGTGATATCACATCCCCTGTAATTATTGCTATTGACTTCATTAGTAACACAGCCATTAAAATGCATGTAAGAGTAATTTTATCATTTTGATAGAGAGTATTACACTGAATAAAGTTTTCATGGGCTGATTTTATCACTACATATTTAAGCAGATTTTCTGAACCGATTGATATTTATTATGTACCAGGGTTGGACTGGGAAGCTATTTCATACCAGGAAATCAAGATCAGCGGCCTCATCCCTCCCCACCCCACCCCCAATCTCCTCTCTCCCTTTCCCCCTGAATTTTTGCATTGTATTGGCCATAACATTTTCGTAATGAATAAGATATTTATAAAAGGGAACGAAACTACATGTTTATTCAATCAAGTATAACATACACGTAAATCACATGAAATAATGAAATTCACATTCTGTAACCATTTATTAGTAACAAAAATTTAATTATTTTTATAATATAAAAAGTAAAAGTTTTTAAGGTGCTTGCATTCTGCAAGCATTTCAACTCACCTTGAAAAACATTAATTTTTCTGAGAGATATTACATTATTGTAAATATTTTTTTAATTCAAAAGATTTCACTTCTGCACAGATTTTTGTTCTTTCCTTATGGAAAAATATTGGAGTAAAACAATCCCTAAAATTTGCAATTTTAAGAATATTATACTTTTTTCTATTGTGGGGTACTAATGCCACACATTTCTGCCAAATTTTAAGGTTATAGCACTTCCAGAAGTGAAATAATATTTACCTATTTGTTTTAATTTAAAAAAATTTTAACGGTCTCAATAACAACTTCATGGAGATTTTCAAATTTTTATTTGTGCATTTCCACTAAGCTCTAAATAACTTTATAATTTCAGATCCCTAGCTCGCACCACAGTACCTAAACATTTATCTATTTGTTAAATCTTTAAGAATTTTTAACAGCCAAACAAATTGAAATATCAAAATTTCTTGAATCCTCATTTCGTTATTTTACAAATTCTACTTAAAAAATAATTTTCAGCTTTGTAGCAATTTTGGAAATATATAAACTTTACAGATTTGTTTAAAAAATTTTTAGTGGCCGCATTATTTAGCTTTTTCAAGATTTTTGTTTTTTTCTAGTCGGTTTTGCACATAATCCTATCAACATAAAAAATTTCTCATATCGGCTCTTCTGGAAGTGCCTAAACATTAGTATCCTCCTATATGTTATATCCTAAGTAAGAAGCGTCAATATATAATTGATATACAGGTATATGCCTCGTTTTGCGCATGTTCTTTTAGCGCATTTTTACTTGTTCCATATGTAGTATAGGAGAAAGTATTGTTTTCATGAAAAAAATCGATTTCAATGGAAATTCGTGTTTTGAGGTCCCCTGAACACATTTTTACCATTTCTACTATCTCCATTTACGTAGTATAGGGGAAAGTATTGTATTCATGAAAAAACTCGACTTCGAGATTTCTACGGAAGTACATGTTTTGAGGTCCCCTGAACACGTTTTGACCATTTTCTCAATAATGTCTGTGTGTGCGTGTATGTGATAGCTTTTTTGAGGGTGCTCTAACTCAAAAGCTATTAATCAAGTCAACGCAAAATTTTATATTTAACATTTTTATAAAAGTCACAAGTACTGATTAGTTTTTGGTAAAGATCGGTTAACCAGAAGTGGGTGTTTACTTGTGTCACTTGTCCATTTTTAATTCTCCATACGTAGTATAGGGGAAAGTATTGTTTTCATGAAAAAAATCGATTTTGAGATTTCAATGGAAATACATGTTTAGAGGTCCCCTGATCAGGTTTTGACCATTTTCTCGATGATGTCTGTGTATGTGACAGTTTTTTGTGGGTGCTCTAATTCAAAAGCTATCAATCAGGTCAATGCGAAATTTTATAATTAACATTTTTATGAAAGTCGCAAGAACTGATTAGTTTTTGGTAAAAATTGGTCTACCGGAAGTGAGTGTTTACTCATGTCACTTATCCGTTATTTTGAAATATTTGCTTTAATATTTGATATATGTAAAAAGTATTGGAATAAATGTTGTAGTAAATTTAATTTTCTATGACCTTTGTTTGAAACATTTTCTCATATAATACCTTGTTTAAGAGCTATCTTAAAAACTAAATATTTTAGCTGCCACCTACCAACGACTGTTGTTAACAATTGATTCTTAGTTGCATCTTAGTAATACTCCTTTGTAGTTTCTTAATTTTTGGAGGTTTGTAGCTATATCCAATATCAGAAGGCTATGGTTTGAGTTTATTTCTGTTCTTTTTAAAGTCTTGAAATTTTTCTCTCAGTTCCTTATAATAGTTATTATCATGTAACCTATTTGGAATTTTTAGAAACATTACAGGTATGGAGAAAGTCATGTGGTGGCTACAGCAGATTTTTTAAAATATTTGCTTTAATATTTGATTAATGTAAAAAAATATTGGAATAAATGTAGGAAATTTAATTTTCTACCACCTTTGTTTGAAACATTTTCCCATTAAGAGATATTTTAAAAAGTAATTATTTAGCTGCCATCACCTACCGGCAACTATTTTTAACAATTGATGCTTATTTACGTCTTAGTAATGCTCCTTTTTATTTTCTTAATTGTTGGAGCTTCCTGGCTATATCCAATATCATAAGGTTATGGTATGAGTCTATTTCTCTTATTTTTAAAGTCTTTAAATTTTTCTCGCAGTTCATTAAAATATTCATTATCATTTAACGTATTTGGAATTTTTAGAAATATTACAGGTATGAAGAAAGTCATGTGGAAGGCACATCAGATTTTTTATGTAGCGCACTTAGCATGTAATATTTTATTTAGGAAATAAAGTTCTTAAATGGCTACTGTCTGTTAATACAGTCCCAACTTTTTTCTTAATTACCTTCACTTATTGGTTTCAATGATACTCAGTTATGTATGGCACACTAATTAAATATTTGTTGTTATTTATACTTTTATTCATTTTATTTCTGTTTATTTCAGCTGTTCACTTTTACTGTTTTTGCATTGGTTTTCCGTGATTCTAGTCTTTTGCAGTGATGCAAACATGGGAAATTTTGCACTTGTTAATGCTACTGTTGGGATAGTTATGAATAGATTCACTTTGGTGGGTTTTTGCTTTGAGGTGGGTTAGGTTAGGTTCATGACTGAATTTTAACCTTTTTAATCGATATTCATGTTGTTCTTATGTTATTTTTCTGTTGATATCTATGTTAAATTTACATAATAATAGACCTGTTCTGTTTTTGTGAAATCTTTTAAAACAATGTTATGTTTTCTATTCGTCCATCTGTGGGCAAAATTTTGAAATAGGGAGAATGCCTGGGAAACTAAGATTTTCAGGGTAGTTTTAGAAAGTGACAGACATGAGCTCTATTCATTTTGGAATGCATTCATACATCCGTTTGTCTTTTCACAGAATTTCATGAAAACCTTTATGAACTATCTATATCTGGCCATACTATGGTAAAGTTTCATTTTGTTTACGTTGATAAAATAATAAAAGCGAAGCGCAAATAAGTTCTGTTTACTTTAGAAAATGGATCAAGATCGTAATAAAACTGCTTAATTGCAGTGAGGTATGTTTTTAATAACTTTTAATTGATTTTGTATTTTACGTTTTGTTATAAATGCTTAGCTCTAATAAAAATGCATCGTTATGTTATAATTACGCAGTTTGATAGCTAAATCTGAAATTTGTTGAAAAATGCACGAACGTTACATATTCCGAAATTTTAGGTGAGAATTCTAAAAAAGCGCTTTTGTAATGTTTTTACAATTTTTAAACTTGTTTTCCTTTGTGTTGGGCGATCATCATCCAAGGTCTTCAGTTTTGACGTCATTAATTCAATTATGATGCGCTATAGTTATTTTGCTTCATTTCTAGTGCTAAATAAAATTTAACAGCAAATAGTGGAAAGTTGATTTAAATTAATCATTAGTAATACAGTAGAAGATCATCCAAAATGGTCGGAACCTGAATCATTTTGGATAATAGATATTTTTGGATAATGAATGTCTCAAGCCATAAAAAGCACATCAAACAAAAAATGTTTATACCAAGATATGGAAAAAATAAATGATAATAACAGTGAATTAAACGCTGTATTTTTAGGCGCTCTTTGCTTCCAGCATGAGCGCCTATCGGCTTCTTTCCGTCTGCCCATTTTCATGGCATTTGGTATTAAAGACTTCAGGGCAAAGGCAATTAGAAAAGGATATAAATGGTTTACATAACTCAAACAGGAGGTGCCACTTCACTAGAAAATAAAAACAAACTCTGTTTATCATTAAAATCAAATGAAGTCGTAATTCACTTTGAAACAGCAATTTCCTGCATGGTTATTTAATTGTTGTGAATGAAAACAATCTCCGTAGTAACTAAAGTAAATAAGATCTATTATAATTACAAAATCACGTTTAATTTCCTTTCATGTGCATGCAGCATTTAGTAAACAGATGAAACTGGGTTATCATAAATACATTTATTTATCTTTTATGCACACAAAGCGTTTTGTAAGTGAAAAGAAATGGATGATTTACGACAAAGGAATAAACGTAAATGTAAAGTTAAAATTACTTAGAGTGAGATATGTTTTAAACAATTTTCGATTGTTTGATTAATTACAACTGATTAGAAAATAAATCGGTATACTATCAAAAATTTAATATTTCCTTAGCATCATATTTTTTCCATGTTTGGATGATTTTGTTATATGAATCTTCGGAAAATAATCTTCTGCTGTAATAATAAATATTAAATAAATATTAATAAACTAACATTATTTTCAATAATATTAATGTGTATTTAAACATATTTTGCTTATTTAATTAAAAAAATAGCTTTACAACATTATATAATTCCGTTAGCGCATATATCTTCCGGAGCATGTACCTTGCGCTAAGCGAGGCATACCTGTGTATAAAATGAAAGATTGAAATAATCTCAGAATTTCCGAAGTTTTATATGTCCTGCTGGCCAGGAAAAAATTTGAGGCTGGCTTATTTTTATGATCGTTTAAAATAAGGAATGATCAATGCTGCAAAAGTTGAAAAGCCCTCATGCACTGTTTTTCTTGATATATGGATATCTGTTGAGTATTCTATGAGTTCAAAGACTATATAAGGAAACTGACATAATGGAATTTGTGTTTGCTGAACTATCACAAGAATATGTTGAATAGCACAAATATTTGTTGAGTTCAACCAAAGATCATTGCTGTAGAATTGACTGAAGAGGTTTAAGTGTGTTTCTTACTCTGTGATCATGGTTAATTTACAATTATAACAATTCTTAATACACCTTCATGATTTCACTTGATCTAATGACTTTAGTTGTAATACAATTTGCTTAACACCATACTTAATGGTACTCAATAGTTTTATACCAAGATTTAAAAAGTATTTTAAATTACAAATGATGAAATCCTGATATACAAAAATAGGAACATGCAAGTACATTATTTTAAAAAAATATCATTATACACTCATGAAGCTTACATAATTAGTATATTTTCTACAAATTTCTTATGTATCTCCTATAGATTTTATTCTCAAAGGAAATACACAAAACATGTGACATTTCTTTTTTAACAGATTAAATGTTTTGCTTAGTTGTATAAGAAATAAAAATCAAATGTTGTGTGGCCTGTCTGTTAAATTAGCACTGGGTGTTGCTTGTTCATTGCCTTGTGGGCTTGCTTTCTGTTGTCTTGTATCAAGCACTGCTGTGGTGTTATTCTGAAAAAAATCCACTAAATGTGTGCATTGCTTTTTTGAATCTTTACGTATATGAAATCAATTGAATTGCATTTTTAGTATTTAATTTTAATTTAATTGCTAGTTGGCATTAAAGTCAACAGAAAGGGGAAATTTCACATACATTATCAAGGTGCCTGATTTATACTCATTACATTTTTAATTGCCCTGTTACATTGCTCCAGCCTATAGTGATGTTTTTGATTTTACATGATCTGAATGTTATGAAATGAGTACATTTGTTTATGGCACAGTTGCAGGAGAACTGGCAGACAAGGATACTAATCTAGAGCATGCAAAGGATTAAAGTATAGTATTACTCGATCCTTTGGGCATGAATTTTTACTATACAAATTTTTGATCCATTATTACTATCTGAGATAGTTCTGGGTAAATTATTTATGACATCAGTTTTTAGAAAAAAAGTTTGGTTGTCTTTATTTTTATAAGTTTTGCTTGTTTAATGGGTAATGAGACAAAACTGTATTTGCCATATTTTTTTAACAATTCAACTTTGTATTAATTGCTAACTATAAATATGATAATTTAAGCTCGATTATGTGCTTTCAATATGGAAGGAGACATAAATACCTGTCAGTGAACTCCTGTACTACTGTCACACGCCTCACATTCACAAGTGCATCCACAGACATGACGGGGAGGTGAGTGACAGCTTGCCACTGTTAATGTTTGCATGAGCTTTTATGTGCTTTCACGCATGGGTCTGCCAGGCGAGAGTTGGCCAGGTGTCCAGTGCAAGAGGAGGTGGAGGGGCAAAGCGAGCAGGGGTTGGAGGGCCACATTTTCTGCAGCTATCTGGAGGAAGGGAGGGAAGTGGGGATGAGGGAGAGGAGGACGACGATGCACTTGCAGTGGGGGTGTCACTGCCGCAACCACCTATCACCACCACTGCCTATGCAATGGAATTCCAGAAGGCCATTGGGGCGGCATCGCAGGGTCGAGATGTACATACAATAAAGGTGAGTGATGACTTGAATTTTGGAATCGTTTTTTAAAAGAATTGTATTAAAAAGAGAAAATTATACCTATTTGAGTGATTTAATGTAAATACATGTACTGTTATGTCTGTAGCAAAACCACTTGGGCTTAATCGTAATATATTGTCAAGATTTTATTTTTAGAATATCTCAAATTTGTATTTTTAGTTTGCACCATAAATCCTGTATATATTCTGCAGAGTTACACCTTCTGAATCTAATTATATTGCACCATAAAATTTTATTTATAAATGTTTTAAACCAGTAGATGTGTGTACTGTGGAGCATTAAAAATCTGAAAGCCTAGGGGTTGAACCTATTCTCTATTTCAGAATTTAGAAGTTTATACATTTATTTCTGGATAATTTATCTACACATTGCTAGCATATTCAAGTGGTATTTGTACTGTCTGTACAATGATAATTAACTTATCATCAGCATTGTGCCCATTCATGTTTTCACATTTTTCTTTATAATTCAGATTGCATGTGTTTTATTCAATAAGTCTCTGCTGTTATATATATTAACAAATGCCATTCAACAATTTAAAATTGTGTTTATGTTTTTAACTTGCCCATAGATGCCAGAGAAGGCCTCCTGTTACACCAGCATAAATAAGATTGTAATGTGTGCAGCAGTCATGGTTACTAAAATTTCTCATTGAAAAAATGAGTTTTTTATAACCAAAACATTTATTGGCTGGCTCAGAATGTATTTTAATTTCCCTAGTAACCAAAGTAAACTTCATCTTTTCATCTGTCCATCTGTTCAAATCAAGTTAATAACTGTATCCAAAATGCAAATGTTCTTTTTTGAGATTCTGGATATATTGCTAGTCAGCCACCCTAAGACTAGTTATCATTAAAAATTCCATAACCTGTTAACACTGGATTTTATGTAGAGCATTTAAAAATCTCTGTGCATGTACTTGAAAAAAACTTGCTTATCTCCTGAATCAGTGATGCAATTTACTAAATAAAGGGAATTTTTTTAAATAATATTTTATTTTATAGTACAATTTTTTATGGAAAAATAATATCTCATCTTGATAAAACATACACAAAACTGATAAGTTTGCAAAATACATAATGTAAGCAAATACAAAAGATCTATTGTCATCATCCAGTAACCCTAATTACCAATGATAATACTAGTTTATCTTTAAAATATCCACATAACACTGTATCCAAAACTATCTTTGAATTTGTTCAAAAGGTAAATTTTGCATATCATCAAAATGTGGGGGAGAAGTCCCTTCTCATCCAATGTCCTTCTTGTGACTCATATGCCCACTATGCCCACGAACTAAGGTCCTCCATTCCAATAACCATGCCATCACCAGCAGAGAATATTTTGTTTATTATGAAAATGTAAGCTGCTCCCCTCTTTTCCTCGCAACCACTATTCTTTAATGTTTAATACTGTTGTAGCTTGCTCTGATATTCCCTTGAAATTCTCATCCAAATCCAGAGCATCCATTAATCAACCCCTATGTAAATATTTTTTCTCCTATATATACTCTATCAAAGATTGCTCTGATGGCAACAGGAACGAAATTTTGCAGATATTAATTTTTTACAATTTTGTAATAAAAAATGCCAGAAAGGGGCATTTTTACATGAAATATGATAAAAATCTTTGTTAGTGAAAACATTTAAGCAGTGGAAGAAATTTCTGTACTTAAGATGAGAAATAGTGATACTGCAGCCTCTTATAGGGTCTTTCAACAACCAATATAAAACAAAAATTTAGTCACTTGGTGTCATAAATAAATATAGTAAAACATTAAGCAAGGTTGGTGATTAAACAGATATAGTACATGCACATTGATATTATAATTCTGGCAGAGAAACATGTGACACGTGAAATACTATATTGACAAATAATACCAATGGAAAGCACTGAAGAATATAGCTGGAATAAAGATTGAACAAGCACTTCAGGAATCAGGCAGAGCTACAGTTTTTGGAAATTGAAATTCCAGATTTTTACACTCAAATGTTTTCTGTTTATTTTAATGAGTTCATTTAAATCAGTTTAAAATAATTGTGTTTTGAGCCTATATTATCTACATTAGTCACTGTATTTCACTTGAAATAGATACCTTTTAAAAATCTTAAAATTTCTCAAGTACAGCTACTTTTAACCCTCTCCAGGCCTAATAACCTGAAACAATTGATGTTCCCGGCATAAACTCCTAATAATCCCATTTTCTTAGAAGTGATTGCTTCGGGATTAATGAGCCATTTTAATTTTGGTAGCCATTGTTTTTTGTTTCTAAATTTAATAAAACATTTTTTTCAATTAAACACTTCAGTTATTGGTATGAAGCTAATAAGGATGCAATGGAATGAGTTTTGAAGAAAGATAATTTTGGTAATTCTAAAATTTTTTATGACAGGTTAATTGATTGTATTTTATAAAATTGAAGTATTAATGAATTAACAAACTGAAGGAATGTCTCAAATAAAATTCATCAGGGCTAGTGATACATTTGTGCTAATTTTGTCAGGGATGTAGGGCTCATGTATTTCTTAAGAGTAAAAAATTGAATAAGTCTTGCCAACATTTCTTGAGTTATTATTAAAGTAAAACTATCACTTTAAAACTCAATATGTATTTATCAGTCTTTCAAATGTGGCCAGAAGAGGGTTAAGAAAGTTAATACCATGCAATGCTTTATAGTAATTTATTATTCATCTATTAGCTTTTAGAATTATATACCAAAATTTATTTATCAATCAATGTATTACAGTCAAATTCTAGATTCTAAAATACTGAGTCTAATTACTTAAAACTACTCATAACTTGCATAAAAGAAATAATTGATCTATGGTATTGTGGAAGATAATGACAAAATGAATTGGCAACAATCATTTGTGAAAAACTATCTGGTGTAACTTACTTCAATAACAGTAAAATGGTTAAGCAATCCATATACAGTTTTAATTCCTGCATTCACCATTGTTCTTTCCAATATTTTCATGTAAATTTGCAAGTGGTTTATTTAACTATTTTATGGATATAGGAGCTACGTATCATTTATTCAAACATTACAAATTCCTTTATCATTGTATCCAGTTTTATTAAAAATTACTTCAGTGGAACCCCAATTAAATTTTCATTGGATTTTTCAAAGGTTGGTATTACTTTTTCCCTCGGTGTCAAGTATAGTTGATTGGCTTCTGAAACGGTACACTTGATGTATTGCATGAACACTCATGCATTTTGCTGTGCATCTTTTTAAAGCAGTCAGTATTGCATCACTCTTATTTAGATTAATTGCGCCTTTAGGAATTGCATGGTGAGCTGTGTGTTTATGCAGATGTCAGATTGTAAATTGGATTCATTCTTGAGATAATTTCAAATGATGTGGTGAAAAACATTTCTGGTCCTTGCATTTGTATAGTGATAGTATTTGTTAGTTTGTTGTAGGAGGTAATAGAAAATGTAAGCCTGCATTTTACTTGAGTTGTTACAAAAATTATCATATTTTTATTGTTCAGATAAAAAATGTAATTTACAGCTTACAGCACAATAATATTGTTACCTCTGATATCTAGTCCTCTGTGGAAATTCAGCTAATTTTTTAAAATTCTACATTTCAGGATACATAATCAATTATTTATAAATCTCATTGTAGGATACGAGATTTTTTAGAAAATCCATATTCCTTATATTTTTTGTGAAATTTTATATGTTCAGTGTATCAAGAATCTAGAGTTTCTTTTGGCTAAAATATGAAGTTGGCCATGTTAAATAAAAACATCCAGTGTAATATGACTTTCGTGATGACAGTTATTAAAATTGATTTTATGATTCATTGCCAAGATTCTTATGCATATATAGCTTAGCACGTGGTATTTTTCTATTAGTTAAAATGATTTACTTCAAATGATGATAAAATGATTTAAATACTTAAGATATATAAAGTGCGAATAACGTTGCCATTATATATATCAATATATCAGTGGGGCTATGAGAGTTTTAAAGAAATTTAATATTAATATCAGTTAACAATATTAATAAACTCAAGTATAGCGAATGCTTAACATTTTCTAAAAAGCAAACATAAATTACTAATGAACATTTTTATAAATTGCACATACTGATATATTGGTGGACAAATATATTGTAGTTTATTTGGGCTCAGATAAATTCCTGTAGCTTAGGTGGGCCATATTATCATTAATTTGCTGCTTTGCATAAAATCAATGCAATACCTAGCGGAGATTGAGATATGTCAAAGAAAACCTTCCTGTGTTCATAAATATTTTTATACTCAATCTAAGTTGCAGTTTTTACTTGGACGATAGATCCTTCATGAAAATCTTCCTACAACCTCTCAAGTTTCCACACTATTTTATAATATATTTTTAGCCTTCTTTCCAGAATGAAAATAGGCTTATAGTTTCATTGTTGTCTGTCTGTCTGTCCCCCCTATTAACTTTTGAACCATTTGACCAATTTTCATGACACTTGGTGGAAATCTCTTGCTACTTGGGCTGAGCCTCCGAGGATAGTTTTTGTTGGAAGATTGAAAATCTCGGGTTCAATTCCAGGAACTATAATTCCCATTTGATTTAAATAGGATATCTGAAATCCATCGTGCAGGATAATTTTCTCTTGCGCATTAAAATATCTTAGAATTGTAATATCGAAGCAGGATTTGTACTATTCTCAGAGGAAATGAATGAAGATTCTAATTTGTATCGTAGAATGTTACTTATCGATCGTATTTCTTCGAATTTCTCATAAATACCAACATTTTTGCATTTTTTTCACTCATTATGGGAGTGTTGCCATCACAACGACTATTGTTGTACTTGGATTTGGTATAGTCTAGTATATACGCATGTTATTTTTGCCACACAAATACGCATGATCAATTTAGGGATATTGTGAGTTATATGTCCCATTTTTTTTAGAATATTACATTATGCTTGGGTATATCTATAATTGTTGCATATTTGTATCTGATTTTGTTACTGTATGGTATGGACTGCAACAAAACCTCAATGCAGGGGTTTAAGGAGAATGAGGGTTTGCAAAACAATTCCTCCACATTCACGTTTGCACTCTCCATTGGGTTAGGAGGGTTTGGGTGTTGGCTTTATTTTCCTTTCACGTTCACATTTGCACTCTCCATTGAGTTCGGTTGGTTTGGGAGTTGGCTTGGTTTTCCTTCCACATTAACATTTGCACTCTCCATCGGAATGGTTTTTTGTTTTTATTTTGGTTGTCAGGTTTGTAAGAGAGTGGCGATGCTATAAAGGTAAAGATCCGTTGAATTTGTTGTTTTGAAGAACGGGATGTATAAGCCACATGATCCCAATTTAGTTTTCCGTTTGAATGTATTTGTAGTAGTTTATAATGCTAAATTATGAAATTTTGAAACACAAAGTGCAACATATCCGCGGTGATTTTAGAGCTATTAAAGCCAATATAAGTATTAAATAAATAATTAAATGGAAAGTAGGCATCATGAGTTCCGTTTGGATCATCTTGTTTAATTATGAAAAGCTGAAGCAGGGATCAGCAATCAACAATTCTTCAGCTACAAATTGCTCTTTATGAACTTCTGCACAATTTATAAAACCATCTCCATCTCCTGGTCAAAACATCTGGAACAAAATATTTGCTGTCAACATGAATGGCCAAAAGGACACATTTATTTTTGATAGGAGAAAGCTTTATATATTTAAAGCATTAGACCCACGGGTCTCAAAGCGGGAGGTGCAAAATTCGTCTATAATCTAGTTGTATATTTTATAAATAATTTTTATGTAGTTATTTTATTTTGGAAAAAATTATGATTTTTAAAATTTCAAATTATTATAAATTGTTTTCAGTTTTCTTGGTCGTTTTACATTCTAACATAATTTGACCCAAAGTCGTTCTTCTCGGAAAAACTTGCTGGATCGTTGGTTGGATCACTTGCAACAATTTTAAAGTGCCCACCTTCGATAATAGTTTGTCAGACCACTGTAACAGTCACAACTACTGCTACTATGGCCAATCAGCAATTTGCGTCTGGCACTGGCCTGTTCTGTTCTAAACCTGCCCAGGCTGATTTGTGTATTACATAGTTTGTTTAGTTGTATTTGTTTACATAAATTTGTACATTTCTTTGCTCTTACATGAGTTATCTGTGGATCTTTCAACATATGAATTTACTATTTACTTTGATATTTTTAGAATTGTAATTAGGAGTGCTTAAATTTTTAGGCCCTAAAAATGGAAAAGTTTTTAATTGGTTTTAAGTGAAAAAGTAATGAAGATAGTCCAAGTACTAGCGAAAGTAAAGGCTTACAAACGTCTGAATATCTCAAAATAAGAAAATATAACAATGAATATTTGTCATTTGGTTTTACATTACAAAATGTTGGTGATGTAGAGCCTCAGTGTATAATATGTAATGAGGTTCTGGCTTCTGGCAGTATGAAACCTTACAGACTGAAATGGCATTTAAAAAAATGTCATCAAGAATATGTTAATAAGCCAAGAGTGTTTTTTGAAAGAAAGCTCAAACAACACCAAGTTCAATCAAAAGCATTTGTCAAATCAGTTACAGTGACACAAAGCTCAATCAAAAGCATTCGTAAAATCAGTTAGTGCAATGAAGATTATTGTTGGCATCATATAAAGCATCTTACAGAATTGCAAAATGTGAGAAACTACACACAATTGGTGAGAATTCATTATTACTGGCTGCAATTGATATGGCAGAAGCATTGTTTGGTGAATCAGTTACTAAAGAATTTCGAAAAATCCCTCTCTCTAATAGTATGATACAAAGAAGAATTGGTTCAATATTCGATGACTTGTGTACTCAATTAATAGAAACTTGCTTTGCAAGTTGATGAAGCCACAGATGTTGCAAAAGATGCTCATTTGATTGCATATGTGAGAGATTCAATTGGAAAAGATGTAAAAGATTCATTATTTTGTAAGTATATTGAAAATACACCTACTTCAGAAGAGATATTCAAAATAATCGACCAATTTTTCATTGAAAATAACTTAAATTGGAAAAAACTGTATAGCTTTGCATACAGATGGAGCACCAGCCATGGCAAGTATTCATTGTGGACTTTGAGTTTTAGTTAAACAAAAAGCAAAAAATGCATACTGGACACATTGCATGTTACATAGGGAAGCTCTTGCATAAAAAAATTTAAAATTGGAATAACATTAAGTTTTACAGAGTATTGTATGAATTGTAAATTATATAAAAACACATCTGTTACAAGCTAGAATTTTTGCTGAATAATGTGAAAATATGGATTCAAAGCATACAGCTATGCTCTTTTATTGCTATCCCTTGAAAAGGTTTTAAAGCAAGTATTTGAGTTAAGAAATGAAATTGACATTTCTTGCTGACAATAAAAAAAAGATGCCGATCTTCCGAATGACAAAAGCTTCATGCATGAATTTGCGTACTTATTTGACATTTTTGAGAAGTTAAACATAAATACGTCAGTGTAAGCACCAAAAACAAGCATTTTAAACTTCAGCGATAAAATTAAAGGTTTTTTTGAAGAAATGTTAGTTAACCTTTATCATCCTAAAGGGAACTTAAGTTCCTGCAAAAATGTAGGTCCTGCGGTACGGAAGGGAACATAAGTTCCCGCATATTTTTCCCTTTTTAGTACTTGCTCCTCGAAGGGATCTGCAGTTCTAATGGTGTCATAACTATCGCTTACACCATCCAAGAGGCATGGGAGAGTGAATCATGACTCTCGCTTATCTTTCTCTTGAATGGTAAACAAACTCCCCCAATAGATATTCTTCTCTGTTTACCCTCTCTCATCTGGTCTCAGCTCTCATATTGAACCTTCGCCGCATCCATAGAGGATTCAGTTCTCCACAGGATTCAGTTCTCCACATACGTAAGCATATTAGAAGTTCTGCTAAGTTTCACATTGTATTTCTCTCATCCTGTGGCGGAAAAGAATCACATCGAGACTTCCCGAATGGGTCAGGTTCGAAATCTTTTAGAGGCAGCTGGGAGAAAAGAACGCTCTCAACACTGCTCTCAAGGAAGGCCATCTCTAGTATCAACAAACATAGGTCGCCTTGAGGGGAAAAATTATGAGCACTGGATTGAAGAAGGGACCAAGTCAAGATGCCGAGTGTGTTCGCTGCATGGCAAAGCAAAGAGAGACGCACAGTTTATTGCTGCTCTAAGTGTGATGTAGGATTGTGTGTTTACTTTTGTTTTAAAGACTATCACACAAAGACTAAACTATGATTCGATACTTAAGTGAGGGAAAGCATTTTATTTGCATAAACATTTTGAAAAGTTACATAGTGGTTATTTTTTGTATTTTTGTTGAGACATTCTGTATAAAAAATATTTTGACTTTATAAAAAACAATTTTGTACGTTCTTTTTAAAAATAATACGAATTAATAAATATTAATTACTGTATTTTCTTCATTTTACTTTTTATTTCATTCTTCTATCATTATTATTGAAAGAGAAAATAATATAAATGCAAAGATCTGCAGGACATAATTTAAATGCAGAAAAAAATTCCGGACGGCAGCGGCTACAAATGGGATTTAAATGCCGGAGGATCAAGGTTAATGGAAAAATAATTGAAAAAATAAAACTCTTGCTACATGTCCAGCATTGAAAAGTGCAATTGTCGAATATCCAAGCACAATTAAAACTGATAAGTTTACAAAACATTTGGAAGATTTACAAAATTATTTCAACCATTATTTTCAAGACATTGATTTAACTAAGTTTGAATTAAAATCCAGTTTCTAATTATTTAAAGACTGATTTATCAGCTACAGAAGAAGAACAGCTAATAGGCTTGACTTGTGATGGCATATTGCATCAAA
Organism: Tanypteryx hageni; assembly: GCA_028673005.1. Taxonomy (NCBI): domain Eukaryota; kingdom Metazoa; phylum Arthropoda; class Insecta; order Odonata; family Petaluridae; genus Tanypteryx; species Tanypteryx hageni. The sequence goes on from CM054112.1 coordinate 59,582,551, forward strand.
ATTTTCAGCCCGATAGAATTGTTTAGTTTTAGTTGGAAAGAAACAATGAATATCCAATATTGATGGAGATGGTGATGGATACACTGTTTCCATATGCCACATCTTATTTCATACCTATTTTTTGATTTACAAACAAGATTCGATCTGCTTCGGGAAACCTCTGTAAAGTTCGTCAGATTGCATCAGGCTATTTCGAATAAGAACCATCATCTCGGTCTCAGTGTGTGTGTTGCCGTTCTTTGTGAAATTTGGTTCGCTGAGTGGTGTGCATTTTTAGCTTTTAAATCAAGATATATTTTTGTGAAACATGGCTCCTAAACGTGCCAGCCTTTCAGGTATTGCAAGTGGTAAACATAAGGTCCAGTATCTGCGAATTCGGTATCCGCGACGTTTTTGCAGAACGTATTCCTCGCGGATATTGGGGGAGTAGTGTACTAAATTTAATTGAAATTGGTACATTCATGAAGAAGATGTTAGAGGGGACACACACACAGACACTCGGGTGATCTCATAAGACTACTCTCCATTTTTTGAAAAGTAGGCTAAAAACCCTTCTATTCATCTTTTTAACTTTGTTTATTATTATTTATACTAGTATTAAAACCCATCAATATGACAGGTATGTGTGAATTAAGTATTAAATTTAAGTCACTTCCAATTCTTCCTCCTTTTCTCTCATCCTCTTTCGCATCCTCCTCTCTCCCATTCTTTCTCCCTCTCCCCTTCTCTGAAAAAATAGACTTCAGTCTCAATCTCGCCCTAATAAAGACCATTATCCATCTATCTCTCCATCCTTCTCTGTCTCCCCCTCTCTCTCCCTTTATTTCTCTCTTTATCTCTCTTCCTTTATCTCTCTCTTCATTTATCTCTCTCTTCCTTTATCACTCTTCCTCACATTCTCTCCCTCCCTCTTCTCTGGAAAAATAGACTTCCTAGTCTCAATATCCCCCTAATAAGGAACATCATCTATGTATATCTCCCTCCTCTGTCTCCCTCTCTCTCTCTCTCTTCTCTCTCTCTCTCTCTCTCTCCTCTCTCACTCCCTCTCTCCCATCCTCTCTCTCCTTTTTTCTTCATCTCTCTCCTCTCTCTCTCCTGTTCAAGTATTCAAAGCACGCTCTCCTTACGCATATATTATTATGATTGAGATGACAATACAATCTCAAGGTTTAACAATGACAGTCAGCAAGGCAACATACTGTTCAAAAGCTTAAATTTTTCCAATTAATATCATTTAAATGTATTACTTGAGCGATTTCGAATCGTAAGTGAAATGTGATGATAAGAATAAAAAACGTTATTTATTTTTCTTTAAAACAGTTCAGGTCCAAAGATCATAGACCAAATCTTTTTAATTTTAATTTACAAAAGAGTAAAAGCCTGTTACTTGAAAAATCGATTTTTATGTTTCCTTATGGGAAACCAAAATTATCTACTAAAGCTGAACCCAGGTCTTTTTTGGGAAATTTTTTGTAGCTTTTATTATAAGAATCAAACATACCAAATTTCATTCTTCTACCTACTCGGAAAGTTTGTTAAAAATAGTATTACAATCAGTCATAAATAGTTCATATTAGTCGAGCATGACTGGATTTCTTAGCTTATTATATAAGAAGATAATTTAATTTTGAGTTTAATTTCATTTTGCGAACCTATTTGTGTGAGCAGTGTCATGCAGTAGTTTCAACTTCACTTACTAATGTTAGGTACAGAAATTTCATTAATTGCTTATGCATTTTCACTGGTAAGCCTTTACCGTATTTAATCATGTCATACCTGCACTTTTTTCTCCAAAAGTTCCCATAAAAAAAGGGGGATGCGGACATTACATGAGATTTGCCCATTCATCTGTTGATGGTAGGCCACCCGCGAACACAATATTGTGTGCCTGGTGTAAGAAAGCATTTTTTTTCGGTAGATGCAGTATGCCGTGCATTTTATTTCCTCGATTTTTAACCAATATATTTTTCAAAAATGTGTTGAATAATATAATAAACAAGATGTTTATCAGGTATTTTAAATTTTTTTTGCCATCTGTCAGTAGTAAACCTAAATCACATAAATATTCTTTGTAAATAGATGTGTCAGACAGAGTTCATTCCCATAGAAAAGGTGATGTAAGAGAAATAAACAACTGAACCATATATTTTTCATTAAATACAAACACATTCTGTTAGATTGTCTTGTAATTTATGACATGCTCAAATCACATTTTACCATAACTGCACTTTTTTGGGTTCCTTTTACATTATGCAATCCTAAGAGAATATACTTTTATTACTCTGTATAAAAGCAAAGAACACAATCTTGCGATGGAAATGTGTCACTAAATAGCTGTTGGAGTTGTTTGTTTGTGCTTTCTGAAATCTGTAAGTGATACATTTTATTCGCAGAAACGTGAGAAACACTTCTATGTAATTGAGTCGTTTTGTCTAGTGACAGGTTTATTTTTGGTATTATGTGATCTCTGAGGGATTTATTTTAAGCATGAACAGTCTATGTTTATTTTCGTAAAATTTGCTGTTTCTAGATAAAAAATGACCGAGTTAGCATGATTTTGCAAAATTAGTGAAAATTACTCATTTTAAATTAAATAACTTGAGAATGTGCTACAGCTCAAATTGAACCTTTCTTCAAGATTAAGGAGCTAGACTCCAAAATAGGTTTTCGAGTTCATGATTACGTTCGTTAAAAAAGTAGTCATTTTTAGAAGTCATCTCTTAAATATTTGCATTTTGTGGTAATTATATCATCAAACTCGGCCTCAGATAGATTATTCAACTAATATTGCCGTAAAATATCTACATTGAAATTTTGGAAGTGCGGACATTACACGAATTACAGTTTTTCCAGATTTTTAGCTCTAAAAACGGAGGTGCGGGCATTACTCGCATGCGGGTAACACATGAATAAGTACAGTATCTTCATTTTGAGCTAATGCACCTCTCCGGCATTTTTTTTATAAAAATACCAATATTACAATTTCATAACGGTGAATGATTTTTGTGTCTGTTTACAATCAGATGTATCATTGATATGGCGATTTGAAAGTAGAAAAAATGTATAGGCCCAAGTGGGTTTTTTGTAGTTATTAATTTTATTTATTTGTTTTAACAAAATATGTCTAATGTACTGTATTGATATGTATTATTTGGGATAGAAATGTGTCACAAAGTATCCTGCAGGAACACAACCCCTACTTTTCATTGTTCTTATGGAAAAATAGGTTTTGCTATACATTATTTCATTATAAGTCGCAGTTTTCAGGAACGCATGTGTTATGTTGATCTGTGAGTTCTCTAGGAACCTACCTAGCACAAACTTTGTGGAACCCAAGAGTATCATGGACAATTTTATGAACAGAACCATGGCTAATTCCCATATCTGTGGCTATTTCGTCAATAGTAAGACATTGGTTATCAAGAATCAGCTTTCTTACGGCTTCAACAATGTTGTCAGTTGTTGCTGTTGAAGGTCGTCCTTCCCCTACTTCATCAACAAGGTTTGTATGGCCCTCTTTAAACCATTCTATCCATTTGTAGACACTGTATTAGGGCAAACATTATCACCATATTGTTGAGACATTCTTCTGTGAATTTCCGCTCCTTTTACTCCCTCTTACCACAAGAATCGAATCACACCGCATTGTTCTTCTTTGATACAAACACTTTGTGGAGTAGACATGTTTAACAAGTGACAGTCACGAGACACCTGAATTAACGAATGTGATATCACGCATGCGTTGTATGCAAATATGGAGATACATTGTTGCCAAGTTTCAAGAATTTAGCTACAAAATATTAACAATTTGCATTTATTTATGGACTCCCCCTCGTAGTATTGATTTAATATTTGCAAATATTTGTTTCTGCATTTATCGTGAGGGCATGTAGCGCATTGCCCATGTACCTAGAGTACACACCTCTATTCTACCTCCAATAATTGGAGGATATACTGGGAGGAGAGATTAAACCCAAAGCCCTTATGTATGTAGCACTAGGTAATTGCACCCTTTGAGGAAAAGGATAAGGGAAGTTGTGTAGACCTCCATAAGATGAAGGTCTCCAATCCCTCAATTTATCGGAGGGAGTAGATTCTGTAAATTGCCTACACTCGAGTGGCTAACAGAATTTGTTCTGGTTTTGTTGATCTGAAATCTGTTCACATTTCATATATTAAAATGTGAAACAATATATATGCTTAAAGTTCAATCTGGGTGGTATGATTTTTTAAAATTTCTTTTCAAGCTGCTGCCTACTGATTCCATATTCATATTTCCATTAATGATCTATTTGTTAATTGTCTACATGTCAGCTGTTCAAACCCGAGGGAAGCAGTCTTGGTTTTAGCGTGGTTGGTCTTCGCAGTGAAGAAAAAGGAGAACTGGGAATTTTTGTGCAAGAAATACAACCTACTGGAATAGCAGGACGGTAAGTTATTTTTCAAGGATACACTAGAACATGTTGTTTCATTTATATTTTGTTAGAAATATCATAGTCTCCATAACATATATATGGTCTTGCTTTCTTGTAATATTTACTTCTTTATCACAGTAGAAAAATTTTATGCTAGTCTTATTAAATATTTTCATTATTAGCTTTGTGGTATGATTTTTCCATTTTTATTTATAAAACCAGCATACTTGATGTGAGCTCTATTGAGCAATATTTGAATGAAATACTTCATTGGTAAATAGGAATAAACAGGAGTGTTTTTCATCAAAACTTTTCCATTTTATTACAATCCAAGTTGAACTGTGATCATTGATGACAAGTTTTTATTTTGTGCATTATTTCACTATTGCTTTTCCAAAAAGTTCAAGGCCTACCAAAAACTGAATATCTTATATTGTTATTAGAAAGGAAGTATGTAGTGTGTCAGGTCAAAATCATTAATCACACAACACCACACCACTGCACTTAGGTATTTCAATGTATGATAATTATCGAGGAAGTATTTCTTTGAACTCAATGAAACTTAAGTCTCAAATTAAAAAACACTGCATAATATAGCCAAGGACATTTTTTGTATAAATTTTTAAACTTAATTAATATCATTGTGGTACATATATAAAGCTTGAAAAACTATAAAAAATGTTTGCTGTAAAGAATATCTTAATTACATTTCTGCTAAACCTTCAACAGAAATGTTAAACTTGTGAAAGATAATGCTGGTGTATTCACGGCCTATAGTTACATCAGGGAAATTTGAAAAATAATTAGGCGTATTTTCTTGTTAAATTTACTATTCAAAGATGTTGTTGCGACTTTTCCACAGTTGTATTTATCCATTTTTTTAACAACACTATTTTTCCAGAATGATTTAACTCGGCAGAGTTGGCGCTCCATATATGAACACCACTGTTGGCACTGGGTCTGTAGGACCTAGTTGCTTCTAAATTTAATTTAATAATGAGATTCAGTGAAAATTAATTGATAACTTTCACACAGACTTGGGGATTTTTCATGATGTATAAATTTGTAATTCTTTCCTGATATTCTCCTTGAATAAACTCTCGCCTGAAAAAATTAGTACTTAATGTACTTTACAAATTATAAGTCGACAAAAAAAATCCTAAAAGGATCAAATATATATTTTCACAGTAAATATGAAGTATACATGAATACTTGGGTAGCATTGATGTTATATCCAAAGCTATAATGTGAATGCTGGCATACAGTCTCATGCACTGATAGTGACAAAAAAGTGCCCAGCAATTCTATGCAAGCAACATTTGAGTTTAGACAGCTGGAATAAACTGAAGAAGAATAGAGGGAGGGAAGGTCCTCAGTGTGGTAGCAATGCAAATTTTGGCATCTAGTTTTCATCAAAGAAATAAAATTAAGTGGGTCTCACACATCTGCACCAGCTCTGCCAGGTTAAGATCATCTTGTTCCAGATAATATTTTTGATGAAGTTGTTGTATTTCATTAAGAGTAGCCAAAATATATTTATTTAGTTTACTATCTATCAAAAATCCCTTGAATTCATTAATAACTGGGCTACTTTTGACAGCCAAAATATTTTTCATTTTAATTAATAATGTTTTTTGTTAAATTAACTATAAAAAATATCACTAGTTTGTATTTACTAAAGGCTAGGATATCATTTTTAATCATACATTTTAACAAGTAATTAATCCTTGACAAATAATATGTGCCATTAATATGACAAGTTTTACGAGAACTGTGTTACTAAATTTATCATTTCCTGTTAAGGTATTTGCATACAATCCATTAAAAAGTAATAATTATTGGAGAAAAATTTTATTGTGATATTTTACATTAATTATCATATAATTAATAATATACTGTGCTATTTCATTTAAATTGGAAAAAAATTAGTCTTATCAAGTCATTTCTCGCCTTCTTCATAAAATACTATGTCCTTGTCCTCTCTCATATTTCTTTACTATTTTTTTACCTTATTGCTATTCCAACAAAGGATTTAATGGCTCCTCATGAAAATTTTCAAGTTGGCAACTATCCAGTTTTTGTCACAAGTGAAGAATTCCCTCAAATTCAATTGTAATTTTCCCCACCATTCAGTATTCATTTTCTTTTGTTATATAAAAGAAGATTTTCATTTTACCAACGCTAAAATGTAGCATGATGTGCGTGTCTTGTCAACTTTTTGCCTTCATTGCAGTTCTGTGGAGAAGTGGTTATATATATATATATATATATATATATATATATATATATATATATATATATATATATATATATATATATATTGCTCGGAATTCATGAACTCTTCAGTATTTCTTTTGTTACATCCATATACATTCCATAGCACAAAAATATAAACTTATACTATGGATATGGCATACAAACAAATTGGTGAACAGTTTTGAGTCATTTAAGTATTAAAGGAAGAGTTTGTGTGATGTTTAAATGGTTGTGTTTGTGTGTTTTCTGGACTTGGTTTGAATCACAAATGTGAGGAAAGTGTAATTAAATTGGGATATTTGTCATGTTTAATATCAATCGTGATAGACTAATTTTTTGCAGTTTACATTGTATGTTGAGATTATTTTTAACATAATAATAGTTAAAGTATCATTTTCTGTAGTCATTGAAGTTATCATTTGTAGTAATGTTAGTTGTCAGTAAGATAGTCAAAATATTGATGTTTGTGTGCCTTCGATGTGTCCACTTTGGCTCATTTCCATTTACCAGTTTTTGATTACTCTCCTTCAAGTTATGGTAATGTCGTTGTGGTCCCCATAGTAATCCACCTGTTGACTTAGTTGGTAAAGTCCTCCACTGAGGAAAAGATTTTATTAAAAATCTATGTAATTTTATTGAGATATCTGCTAGAAGTATTTCTGTTGAGCAGTAGTGATGAATTCATTGGAAAAGCAGGGTTTGCTTTTAATGTGGTAGTTATTGGCAAAAATAAAATGTGATAATTCATGGATTCTATTGAGAGATAACTAAGATTGCAGAAAAATGTAGATACATGAAGGCATCTACACGTCTCTATTTTTATATTATTATTCTATGTGCATTTAATGTCCACATAATTGTCATGACTTCTCGTAATTGATGTAAATCCTCTTTGACTATTAACATGATGAAAGGCCATGATTAACAAGAATAATTTTGTAATTATATTTCTTGTTAATCAGGAAATTTTGGGATTTTCATAATTTTTGTGGTATTGGTGTTGTAATTGTGTATGGTTTTGTCCAATATCGCATGTGACTATGAAATTGTGGCAGTGGCATGATTTATATTATTTAGAAATTTATTGTAATCAAAGATTTTGTGTAATGTTTCTCATCAATTTATTTCGTGAAATTATATGTGCTGATGTTTATTTGTTCCCATATGTTTATTAAATGAAATCTTCTTGAGCTAGAAAGATGAGATTCTATTAAGGATTCCTCTAATGGAGAATTCTCCAACAGAACAATATGTTCTGAACCCTCAGGGGCATTTTGGAACCCATTCTGATAATTTTTTACAAAATAGAGTGAATATTTCCAAGTTATTTTAAATGAGGAACAGGGACGAGTATTAAGGTCATACTTTGCCATTGAGTTGAGACATTAACTTCTATGTTAGAATTTGTAGGGTGGAGTATTTAATTAAGCTAAAATCAAATTTTTCTTGCTAATAAGTTACTACTATCATTAAAGAATGGTTGAAATGGCATAAAAAAGATGAAATTCCATTGTTAATCACCAAGGGAATTCTTTCTTATTTCTTTCTTTCTTTCTTATTTCTAATGCGTGTAATTGTTATTTTCCAAAAAAAACCTGAAAAGTTTTAATTGAAATAATAGTTTCTACTCTTGTTTGTACTATATCATATGAGAGATATTGTAGATGTTTTCATGAAGCAGTAAACTTCTTTGTTGAATAATACAATACTAATAAACTTTAATATAATTTTCTCAAACTAAGCTCTGAAAAGTGATACGCTCCTCCATTGTAAAACTCTTTAAATCCAACAGTTTGCTCATGTGGGCAAGTTTGATGAAAATATACATATAGCTACATTCATAAAAATTTACTAAGTTGTGAGAAATAAAAATTTTTCCTTTTCATCAATTTTCTAAATTACCGTATCTGCCTGTATAGAATGCGTAAAATGATAAGTACAAAAATTAATTTAAATAACAAATAATATATACCTTCCTATCATATTGGAGGGCTTTTGCACTAGTTATCCAGAATAGAAACTATGATGAGATGAATGATATAGCACAACAATGAAGAGTAGTTGATTCTTGTCAATTTTCAAAAATGTTGATTTACTCAAAAATTTTATTTAAATTCACTCAGTTATAGAGCTTGGGATCATAAACAATAATGCATAAACCATATTTCTCACAATTAACTGTATAGCATCCAACGATATACCGTATTAACTCGAAAGGAAGATAAGGTTTTTTCCAAAAATTTCAGCAGAAAAATTATGGATCATCTTAAAACCGAGTACAAAGTTTTAAATGTTGCACAGAACATCCTGATGATGATTCTATGTCCACGAATATGCATTTATTTATACATACAGAACACAATATATTGCATTAAATTTATTAATACAATACCTTGATTCATATTGTTGAAGTTCACAATGTGCAAGCAAGTGATTTTCAACCTTGTCCCTATGTCAGAACTTGTAATTGGTTTGGTAGGAAATTTGATACATAAGGTGTTGAAAATAGCTACATTAAGATTGCTGGTGTTTTACTTGACGCATGTCTTGTTACATTTTAAACATTTGCTACTTTTCGATTGGTTCGCCAGCAACAGATGACAAGTACACCTGCAGTTTGAGGAGTATAACCTCGATGAGAGCATGCTAAATTAACGTGAAGTGAAGACTAGTTATTATTTTAACAGTTTTAAATAAGTAATTCCAAATCTTAGGAATTAAATGACATAATGTAGAGAAGAAAGGCACCCCTGTAAAAGGGAATGTATCACAAGGTATAAGATGAAGTTTAGATAGAAATTTTAAGTTAATGGTGATGCATTATGCTGAAGAAACTAACAGTTGTGAGGCCGGGAGGAAATATAATGTGACAGAGGCAAATGTGTGAAGGTGGAAGAAAGCAAAACAGAAACTTGAAGGTGCTAACTCAACACAGAAATCATTTAGTGGATCCAAATGAAGTTGATTTCCTGAATTAGAAGAAGAAACTGTAAAATTTGTGTGTACTCAAAGAATGGACGGGAAATCAGTGTTGTGGAAAATCATTAAACTGAAAGGTTGTGTTTACGATCACTAAACATCCGACGACAAGAATGCAAGGCTAGTAATGGTTGGTGCATATGGATGATGCATTGTAATGGTTTTTGCCTGCTACGAAGAACTTCTCTTTGCCAATGTTTACCTTCTGACTATACAAACAGACTTATTGCAATTTTGTTGTTTTTGTAGCAGCATGAGCTCCTTCCATTCAGGAAGCAGTGTAGCAAGACCAGATGTATCCGTATATGAGAAAGTTTGTACAATGTATATTGTACCAATTTTTTGCAATTGTTTACATAATTTATGTGCCCATTACTCTCCATAATGGTTATACATGATTCTAAATTGATAGCTGTTGGGCTCTACGTTTATATTATATCAGTATGGGTTAGGGTTAGTTATTTTAATAAATGGAGTTTATTATGAGATGTTAGATGATTTTTTAGATTGAAAGTTATTACTGTAGCATTCATTATGAAATACTGTGTTAGTCTGAATATAGTCCCTCCCTTAATATAGTCCCCCCCTATTTCTGAAGCCTCACTTTTGGAAAAAAGTTTCATTATAGACCTCACTTTTTAGCCTACTTTCCAGAATGGAAATAGTTTTGTCATTGTGTCTGTCTGTCCCTCTGTCCTCCCCTATTAACTTTTGAACCAAGAGACCGATTTTCATGAAACTTGGTGGAAATCTCTTGCTACATGGGCCAAGCTCCTGGTACTACTTACAATTAGAAACAATGGCAGCTGATGCCTATGAGTTCGCTGGGAGTTGATTCCTCTTGTAAAACTAACATCAAGTTATTGTTTCCTACTTTTCTCTCAGCATTCATACGTGATTTACTCTTGATTCATTGAGTCTGTAGTTAATTATGGTTATTTGCTATCGTTTTTATGTGCTGCAGTGTGTTCTAATAAGGGTAAAACTGGAGGTTGGGCGAACCTGTCCACCTCAGGCGTGACAAAAACATGTAAAAAACTTGGACATAGGATTATTGTCATTCCTTCATTTTATTAGCTCAAACAATGTCATATTATTAAATTAATATAATTCGATTTATTGTGTATGTCCTAATATCACCTTGTAAGTAAACATAGAGTATGTAATGATTGAGTTAGCTGACGTTCCTTTGGAACGTTGTCCGAAAATTTCATGTCGCACTTTCATTATGTTACCAATACAATACCAATAATTCGATCATTGCTTTAGACCACGTTACACCATCTACTTTATTCTGGAATGGTAACGCTAAAAAAAATCGCATTATATGCAGGTATATAGAAAAATCATAGATTACGAGGCTGAAAACCCCCCTGCGCGTTATACGAGGGTGCGCATTATATGCGGGTATTTACGGTAAATCTATTTGTTTTTGGAATGGGTTTCTTTGTTTTATTCTCACATTCATTACACTTTTCCAAGATTGTGGACGTCGATCAAGTAGAAATAATTTTAATTTAAAATATTTTTATCTTTTGTATGAGTTATGAAACATTGGGTAGATTATTCTGTTCACTTTTAATGTGACATATTTTGTTTGCTAAATTTAAGCCATCTTGGAATTGCAGCATATGTCTTTTACTGTTACTTTCTAGCTCTATATCCATGATTCTGATACGCTGTGGATCCAGTTTAATGAAAGTTTTATGTATGCAGAAAAATGTATTTTTAATCACTTTTTATCAAGTTAACTGATGATTAAAAAGGTGATCTATTTTTTTGGAATATACCGTATTTACTCGCATGTAAGCTGCACATTTTTCCCAAAATTTTCATCTCCAAAACGAGGGTGCAGCTTATATGCGAGGAAACAAAATCGGAAAATCTAAAAATGTGAAATAATCGTTAAAATTCACTATGGCTTTGCTAAATGGCTGCGTTATTCAATACGTAATATGTGACATAGAAACATAACATAATCACTGAAACAAAAAGGAAAAAAATATCATTATTGATGATGGAGTTACGGTAGCATCAGGGGCCTGCGAGAAATATTCCGTAATTTGACAGGTATCAAGACATCATCACAGTTTAGTCTCATATTCCAATAATTCTATTGTAATAAACATTTCAGTGGTTTTTATTTCGGTTCGAAAGTTGTGACTTTTCGTCGCTTTCCATGTACAGCATGTTTGGGTAAAATGCGCATTCCGAGATTTTCGGTAATATTGTACTTTGTATCCTGCTTAATGAATATATTGCTGATCGGTTACAAATAATTCACTGAAATACTTTATTAATACAAAAAATACCAATATTTATTTATGTTTATGTACAGTTAATGATACATATTAGAAATGACCAAGAATGTTTTACACCTAATCCCAATTTTTAAAGCATGGCTTATTTTCGGGAACTTTTTTCTTTTATAGATTCAGTCTCAAGAAACAAGGGTGTGGCTTATATACGAGTAAATACGGTAATGCCTTGAGATTGAGAATTTTTTTAGTTGATCATTTATGTGATTTATATATTTAAGTGTTATGGGCAATGATACTATACAATTCAATCTGAGTTCAGATGCTGGTTTATATGCTCGATTTGATTTTTGGAGTTCAATGACTCAATTGATTAGATATTGGAGCTGTATTAGATAATTGAAACAGAGGAAATGGATTTTATGATGAATTTTGTTCAACTTGTACTCATTAGTGCTTTATAGCAAGTGTAAATGGTGCTTCCAAACAAAAGAGATTTAGAGCTAAATAATTTAGGCAAGGAAAGTTGGCTAGTGAGCAATGTTAACAATGGAATATCATTTTTGAATGATTTGAAGTAAATTCTCTGTGAAAGATCAGTTGGTCAATGAGAAAATATATTTTAGCTGATTTTCATTAACACATTCCGTGCAGGCACAAATTTGTTTGCCATTCCTGGTGACTGTATTTTTTTCTAATTTCGCTAGTATAGACGTTAAGGAGCTATAATTATCATAGTTATATATGATATCCAAAAAATCAGCTGGCAATGAAATGGCTGCTTCCTCTGCGATGTTTAGGGAACAACTAAGAGCGTTGCAGTAAAAAGAGGCCATCCCAAGCGTAAAGCTAAAGGTAAATAGCGTCCCTAGACCGATGACTTCATATGAAGTCACCCGCCAGTGGTGGAGGGTACGCATGACTTCATATGAAGTCACCCGAACTGAATATGTTAATCAAGGGCCCAGGAAAAAATTCTCAAAATTCTCGCACTCAGAATATCTGAGACTGTTTTTAGCCTACTTTCCAAAAAATGGAAAGTAGTCTTATGAGATCACCTTGGTGTCCGTGTATGTGTGAGTGTGTGTGTGTGTTCGAGTCCTGCATGGGCCAGGCCTAGCTTGCAGAGCTCAGCCCGTGCTGGGTATGGGCCTATCCTTTGGAATTCATTATGGGCTCAGGCCAGGCTTTAAAAATTGCTAGATATATCAGGTTTGTTATAAAAAGTTTTGGACTTTGACCGGCCAAAATATTTTAATCAGTGTCTGAAATTTATGTATATGATTTGCACAAGTTTCCAATTAACCCATTCAGTACAGAGGACGAATCACCCTAGTCCTCTGTACTGAATGGGTTCAAGCAAAAAAGTGGCATGGGTTTTTTAAAAGTAAACTAACCCAGGGTTAATGAAGAACGAGTGTGACTCATCCTCCGTACTGAATTGGTTAATATATTTTTTGCCTATAACGTTATATTTGTGTATTTTGTATAGCAATTTATTTTGTCTTTGGTCTTCCAAAGTATACAAATATGTGGATTAAATAAAATCCTTTTCAAATCATTGAACAGCCCACAGATGTTGGTAGAAAATTTGGAGTACAATAATTACATTTTTCAAGCCAAGAGGGTTTAAACGGGTCATGGGCCGGGCCAGGCCTACAATTTCTTCAACAATGTATGGGCCGCATCCGAATTTGTATGTGCTGGGCCGGGTCGAGCCTACAAAATCAGGCCCCTGCAGAGCTCTAGTGTGTGTGTCCCCCACTAACATCTTCTTCATGTATGTACCGATTTCCATGAAACTTGGTGTAAGGCTAGTGCTCTCGGAGACTACCTCCGAGCCATAATTTATATTCCGAATTTATAGTAGGTTCCAAGTTTGATTCCAGGTGAGTTCTTTCCTCATTTGATTTACATGGTTAATCTAAAATCCATTGTACAGCGAGTTTTTCTTTTAAATTAAGTTTTTTCCAACACATTGAGAAAATTTCTGTGAAAGCGATGTCTTTACTTGGTGTTCTTTACAGATTCAGTGAAATTTCAAATCCATTAGCTCTTAAGATATTCTTTAATGGCTGTGTTGCTCCCATATTAAATTACTGCTCTTCTATTTGGTCCACTGCTGCTCCTTCAAACATAAAATTGCTTGACTCTATACTAAAGTTCTTCTACATCATAGTTCGACATCACATGCGGGGTAGAGCACCCTCTTTAAGCATCCCCTCCCTTTCTCATAGGTGACTTATTACCGATCTTAATTACCTTCATTCTCTCATCAATGGTTTCTATCGCTCCCCTTTACTTACATCCTATTTTTCTCTCTGTGTTCCATCTCGCTCCACTCGCCTTCAAAATTTTTTTCATTTACCAAAATTTCGACTTTCTGTCTCCCAACAATCTCTCTCTTATCTCCTCTCGTTTTCATATACTGGCTTCACTTCCGAATCTTGACATTTTCTCACCCACTTCTTTCCGTAATCAACTACCTACTATGTAATCCTACATTTCCCCATTTTCTGGTGCTGTCTTGTTATGATCATTTCAATTGCTGTTAATATTATTGTCTCCTTGTATTTATTATAGTTATTTATTTTATTGTTGTTATTTGTTACAGTTATATGTTTCAATGTAATGGGGCCTCTGTGCTGTTTTTGAAACTAAATAAATAATTTAAATAAATTTTTTCGATTTGTTGCTATGATGATGATTATTGCTGAACTCTGCTGAAGGATAGCCGAGTGCACATTCCAGCCGTGTTTCGATTCGTAGCTATCAAGGTAACAATGGACCCTTTGGTCGATTCACACCTATCGAAATCGTGGTGAAAAATATGAATACGGCATATTGTTGTCAGTAACCATACCGACTCTGTAAACAAAACGGTGCTTCTTCTTGTGTAATTCTTACAGCATCTTTGGTGAGAGAATTTTGTTTTTGGTTTTCGTTGGTCTTGAATTTTTATATATTAAAACTGTATTGAAAGGAAAGTAGACATATTAATTCTTTTCAGAACTACTTGTTGAATAATTTATTAATTGTTCTGCACTTTCTAGTTCTCTACATCTTCTGAGCATATTCCGTGTTTTGGTACGTTAATATTTTTGGTGTACTCCTTCAAAATGATCTTATGAAACATTTGGAACCTTTTATCTTATACTGCCCGAAGTAACCACATATTGGGCGAGATTGTGTATATCCATCCTCATTTTTTCCCCATAAGCCATTTGATTGATTTTTATGACATTTGGTGCGGGAGATCTACTCTGTAAGTTGTCAACCGAAGACAGTATTACCGATCAGAACAGCCCTTTTATATGCAGGCATAAATGAACTGGTGTTCATGATACGCATAATAAAAAAGTTTTCAAAATATCGAAATAAATTATATAAAAATGTTTTATTATGATATTGTTAACAGTTTTCGATAAATGAATAAAAATTGTTTACAAGCAACAACTTGGACCATTAGTGCTGCCTAGTCACGAAGATTGCATTTGGATACACCTTACTTCGTCATGAACTAATGTTATACTACTGTATTTTAAAGAGAATGTACGAGGGTCACTCCAAAAGTAATGCACCATATTTAAAAAAAAAAATCCTGTTATTCTACCATGTTGCTATTCACACAGTGCACAGATACATTCGTGTCACTTCTGTTCCAGCTTAGTTCACCCTCCTCCCGCGAGTGGCGTAGCTGTATCAGTCGTTAAACATGGCTGCTGTCCTTGACGTTCGTAAGAAGCAACTTGCAGTTATCGAGTTCCTGTTGTGTGAGAACGAAACAGTGGCAAACGTCCACAAGCGATTGCTGAAGGAGTACGGGGAGGATACTGTCGATCGCAGCACAGTTAGCCGCTGGGCACAACGAACATCAGGCAAAAGTGGGCATGTCAACATTCACGACTTGCCACGCAGCGGCATGCCACAGTCAGCGCCGACGGATGCCAATGTTGAGAGGGTGAACAGCATGATTATGGCGGACAGACGCATAACCGTGAAACAACTCACTCCGGCTGGACATTGGAGAAGCTAGTGGGTGCAGAATATTGGAAAAGTTGGAATTTTCAAAGGTCTGTGCGAGGCGAGTCCCGCGGCAACTGACAGACGCACACAAAGAGATCCGCAAAACCATTTGTGCAGAACTTCTGGCGCGGTATGAGTAGGAAGGAGATGAATTTCTTTTACGCATCGTGACGGGAGATGAAACATGGCTGCACCATTTTGAACCAGAAACAAAGAGACGATCAGTGGATAGGCATCACGCGAATTCTCCGAGGAAGAAGAAATTCAAAGCTGCGCCTTCGGCAGGAAAGGTCATGGCGACATTTTTCTGGGACTCGGAAGGACATCTGCTTGTGGACATCATGCCAAAGGGAACCACCATTAATTCCGAGGCATATGTGGATACACTGAAAAAACTTCATTCACGGATGCGCCGTGTTCGATCACATCGGCGGATAGAAGACGTTCTGCTGCTGCATGATAATGCCCGGCCGCACGTCAGTCTGCAAACCACGGAGGCGATCACAAAATTGAGGTGGACAGCGGTACCACACCCACCATACAGGCCTGATCTGGCACCGTCATATTATCACCTGTTTGGTAAACTGAAAGACAGCATTCGTGGGACCAAGTTTGAGGACGAGTACTCGCTTGTGACAGCTGTGAAAAAGTGGCTCCAAAGCGCATGTCCCGAATTTTACCGTGCGGGCATTCATGCCCTTGTTCCGAGGTGGTGTAAGGCAGTTGAGAGAGACGGGGACTATGTAGAAAAATAGCATTCTGTTCCTAAAGGATGTACCTATCCACTGTGAATAGCAAAGCTGTTGAATAAAAGTTGATTTTAAAAAAATATGATGCGTTACTTTTGGAGTGACCCTCGTAAAACTGCCAAACCATGGAAAATTGACTTATTAAATATTCCAAGTCATTGGTTTTCGCAAATTTTTTTATTTCTCTGATTTTATTGGTGGATAGGTTACCCCTAATCAACTTGCGTTAAATCAGTTGTTAAGAATGACGTGTGGCTCGCAATTGTCATTGCAAAACTCCTTTCATAAGATTTTACTCTCTTGAAAATCTTAAGTCTGAAAATTTTCACTAAGCTCGCTTTGCCCTTTTCACGTTGATCTTCTGAGTACTTGTTAGCGTCGAGGACGTTCATTATTGTACGATGTTAATTAAATATCCCGTTGCTCCGTTTCCAGTTTTATAAGTCAAGTTTTTCGCGAAGAATGTAATTGGGTCGTCATAATAATGTTTTGATTCCTGAAAGTACGCTAAGAAAGTAGTTCTGATTAACTTTCGATAAAGTATAATGGACAACTTTGAGCACTTCAGTTCGCGGGGCCACGGCTTTATTGTCGTCACCGTGTTATGAATAGAATAACTCGTTAGTAAGTAACTCGGGTGAATTTTTCGTTCACTAGAAGAAAACATTTCAGCCGAACTCGTTAAAGACTACATAATCGTATCGGTTCTTTTTTCGAAAATTAGTTATTGGTTCTTAAAAATTGTTTCTTAAAGTTTTGTCCTTCAAATATCAAAAGCAGCCATTTTATTGTGTAATGGTTCATTGGCGTGACCTCGTGTTTTTATTTTTTTTCTGTTCAGTTTCGTAGTCAGTCCCAACCTCGAGATCGCGACCCAAATCAGGATCGTGAGGGGTCCTCAGTTGGTTCGCGAAAGATCAGAAGAAAACTTTCCCGACAGTCAGATTGTTATATATATAATTGATAATTGCCTAACTTTTATCAGTCTTAACAGCCGATGCAAGCCACGCTTCCCTTTCGAAGCTTTTAGCACCTATACGGAAAAATAGATGGGGAAAAGCAAGAATACTAGATCAACCGAAAATTTTCCATCCACACCCCTGCTAACATGGCTTTCATACATTAATTCTCCCCTTTTCTCGAAATTGTTCATGACAAAGACCGACCAAATTTGCGGCGCAGTAGAGCGATACAATAGTAGCGTCCGCTCGCAGGGGCGTATTTACAGCTATCTATGTAGTATCTTAGCTCAGTTAGAAGCACGGGTCGCGAGAGTCCAGGTATGGGTCGCGAAGTCCTATTGGTGGTCAGTTTAGGATCGCAGCAGAAGAAGGTTTGGAATCGCTGGTCTAGGGTATACTTGAATAAGATCAAGTAGATCGCCAGGCGAGGGGAAATGTAAGAAGTTGGTGCCTTCCACTTCTTTACTATCGCGATAGTAGCTGGCACAAAGGGCTATTGATCTTTCTTCTCGGCCTCTCTAAAGCTCCAGCCGTTTTAAACTGCATGTGTTCCTGCACTTAGGAATGGTTAAAAAAAATAGGAAGTTGCATCAGCCACACTGCCCATAGTAATAAGCCTCATTTTTTATTTAAGACTGGGGAACGAAACGTGCCCTACTCATCTGCTGAATATTTCACGTCTCCTAAATGATTAATGCGCACAATGATTTATGCGAAGGGGAGATTTTTTTGCACGCTGTGTTAAAATCTCGTGAAAGGAAGAGTGAACAGACCGTTTAAAAGTGGTGCGCACATTGCTGGTTGGATAGTCATGTTTGAGCATTCGCTAGGTTTTTTTTCGGCGGCACAAGGGGAATAAATCATCCTACTTTTCTTTACGTGTAACTTTCTAAAGTTGCATGCTGTGAAAAACATTCCCTAATCTTATTCATTTAAAGCATTTGCTTTGTTTAGTAGATTTTAAATTTTGAATGTATTGTAGTTTTAGGGAAACTCGGTTGAATATCTAAATGAACGTTGTTATAGAATGGTTTGATTTTAAATATGTAATATAAATCTCATATATGAGAAATACTTGCACTGTTTAGCGCTTGAACTAATACGACAAATGTATCAATTTTTGGAAATTATTTTTAAAGTTTCACTATTTCCATGATGTGATAGTCACGGACGCCTTTTCAATTTCACCCCGTTTTTCGTGTGTACATAGTAGCCATTTATATTAGGCTTTTGTTTTCATCTTAATCTGGCCTTAGCCATTTTTCAAGAAATGGCATTCGAATTACCGCTGTTAGTAAGCCTTCATGTGCGTATTTTACGTGATACTTCTGTGTTTATGGGGCCCTTTTTAGTGCCTATTCGTATTCCAGCGTTTATTTTTGTTAAAATCTTTATAATTGAAAAATTATTTCCATTCCCCCCTAAGTTGTGTTTGTCTACGTACCTTAGACAAATCTTCCAGGATTGCATTGATGTAGGAAGGAATTTCGGTTTATCTCTAAGATTATAATTGCCGTATATTGGGCATTTTCGGTTCTTGTATTATTTTCCGAGGAAATTTTGGCGGTTTTATGCGAAGCCCTCGGAATTTTTTTTTCGATCGATCTTGTAATAATGATAGCCGGAATAATATTTTCATGTTTCGGACTAATTGAGTACCGCGATTCACGTGCTAAGATTAGATTTATTTGGTAAAGGAAACGAATACACAAATAAGTAATAAACTAGCATAAAGAGGATATTCTGGACTCTCGAAGGATCGGGAATGCATCGTGCATTATCATCTTTAAAGCGGCCTTGGATGATAATTCTGCGTCGAAGGAACTTTTTTTTAGCGGAAAGCGACCTCGCTCGCATCCTAGCTCAATCTCAGGGTATGACAGTGGAACATCGTTAAGGAGCGTCTCATTTCCTCCCCGCGCCTCTTTACCGTAAAATGTGGTTCGTTCCTATCGTTTTAACAGGAAATAGTTCACGGCAAATTAGTCCAACAGGAATGAAACCTTGAGGAATTAATTTATTCGGGACGGGGTACATAATGGACTAGGGGACAAATTATTTGCACACAATTTATGCATTTCCTTATTTCAACGGTTTTTGAAGTTTGATGAGAAAAGTTAAAGGATCTTCTATGCCCCTCTTCTTAGTTTTTTTCGCTGAAAATTCATAGTTTGCAGTTTGAGGTATTATGCACTATCTCATTTTTGGGATTTACTTTAGAATCGACCACTATACTATTCCACCATTCAAACTGCATTCTTTGCAACATGCACAGCTTAAAGAAAAGGTGCCCTCCTCCCAAACTCAATATCTAGTACCTTACTGTTGGAGCTCAAGTTTCAAAACTCAACCGATTTATAGCACAACGGTGGCACTCTTTATCTTTTTACGTGCGTAAAATGTGAGTGAATGCCGTATGGAATAAATTTCGTCGGAGATTATTGCGAATGTTTATGAATTTACTGCTGCTGTATATTTTCACACCATCAACTATCTTACCTCAGAAGACTGTCGTCGTCGTCCTGAAAGACATTAATTTTAGATGTAGGGTATGGATCGTTAAAACATTTTGTGGCACTTTAATCCAAAGGGATTGGATTTTAATACATTTTCAACTTTAAAGGCGTGATAAATGCATTTAAGACGTATTTTTAAAATTTTTTATCGTTTCAGCGACACCGTTACTGCACGAATACGCTACTCTTATCTTCGCTGTTTTATTCTTGCGTTTTTATTCGCCATTGTCTCCAAAGATGTTGTCCTTAATAACAATTTTGTGAGGGATTTGAGTTCTTACGGAAGTAAGGCGTGTTTACTCTATGGCTCGCGGCGATTTCCTTCTTAAAAGGATTTGAATTTTAATTTCGCAGAGTCGCTAATTTCCCCTTAATAGTCGCGTTAAGCCTCGTGAATAAAATTATCGTCATTTGTTGACGCATTCCTGCGCGAATGATATTTTCAAGTGAACCTTACTCAAGTGTAGTCAAGTAAGTTACTCAAGTAACTACACAACCAAGTAATTTTTAAGGAATGAATGTAACAAAGGCTGTTATGTGTACGGTTTGTTAGGTTATGTCATATTAGGAAGACGATTTTGCGATTTTTGTTTCCGGATGATCTTAAAGGAATCGTGATCGGCAATTCTAAAAAGCATAGCAAATCATGGCTTATCCATCTTTTTTATGGTTACAGAATTTTATATATGTATATGATTATCTATTAGATTTCAATCAATAGGTGAGCTCGATTATCGATTTTTTAATAAAAGTTTTACTGTTTTGTGACGCAGATGTGTGGGTTCCAACTTTTTGTTCTTTCATCGCGACTTCAGAATTTACGAACGATTAAACATTTTGTCCCTTCAGGCGGTTCGTATGTAATGTTTTTGATACTATTATGTATTTATGTGATTTACGAACAAAAAATTTGGTCACATTAATTTTAATAACAATTCGCCGTGAAAATTTGCATCAAAATGTTGTTAAGAATTTGGGTAATAAATCTTCGCTGCTTAAGATAAGATTATTTGCAGGGTATGAAAATGTAATAAAAATGTAATTTAAATGGAAAAAGTATATATTTAAAGTAAGTTGATATAGTTATTGACTGCTAACCACAGAATATCAGGGTTGTATTAATTTAATAAACTTGAGAATCATAAGGGAAATGGTGAAGCATCGATTCGATAGCAATTGCAGAATGAATTTTATGAACCACTGTCAATGATATTAACCCTTAAATACTACACTTCTAAAAAATCACGCTGCTACTAAATTTTCACCCAGCAGCTTTTGTATGCGGATTTAGTATGAATAAATGTTTTTAACAAGAAGTATCGATGTTGTTATTAAAAATGTTAATATCTTGTACTGCACACATAAGTAGTGCAAAATTGGTAATGATACAAAATTAATTTTAACAAAAAATATTAAAAATCACTTTATAAAGAGCTATCTTCTGATCTATTTTTAA
The DNA here is from genome assembly GCA_028673005.1 of Tanypteryx hageni. Lineage (NCBI taxonomy): Eukaryota > Metazoa > Arthropoda > Insecta > Odonata > Petaluridae > Tanypteryx > Tanypteryx hageni. The sequence continues at coordinate 59,604,168 of CM054112.1, forward strand.
TACAGTTTTCACAGATTATATTGCGATGTTGGCCACAAACAAACTGCTTGCATGATGTGCAATTTACCGAATATATAGTTTGTATCAACATGTTTATCTTTTTTCATAGCGGTAATATATAAAAGCCCCAAAAATGCTTTGAGCTCCAATATAGAAAGATCTCTAAGACAACGACACGCTATGACCAAGGTCCAAAAGCAAAGTGACCACAGTAGGAGATGACCTAGGGGAAGGCATATCTAAGGGGGGACGTTTACTCTGTACATTCTTGAACTATAATTAAACACCTCCTCTGGGTGTTGTTTCACCCATAGTGTAGCATTTAAGGGTTAATTTCATGCAAGGATTGTTTTTCCTGTTAAATAGTTCTCTTTACACGCAACATTTATGTTTGTGAGAATAAACTTCCAATTAACAGTTTAAGAAAAACTTGCTTTCATTTTATGTATTAAGTATTTGAGAAAGTCTGAAATTTGGATACCAGTGTCTTAGGTGTCACAAACTCCATTTTTTTTAAAGTTATAAATAATTGTAAATATGCCATGTAGAAGTTCATCATTTCTGTTTTATTAAATTTCAAGCTTATTTTTAAAAATCCCCTATTTTTAACTCGCTTCCATGGAAGCGTGATTAAAAAAAGAATTTTCTTGCTCTCTCTCTCTCGCAAAATTTTAATTCTCAAAAATGTAATCTAACATCACAAAACCTCTCATCAAATACTCGCAAACAAATCACAGGACCATCGTTTCTGCTGATGACTACATTGTATTACATTTTTAAGAATTAAATTTCAACCAAGTGCAGTTCCACAAACTTTCTCCAAAGCCTCGATTAGAATTCATTTCAAATCCACCTTTCCGGACGCCTTGAATATTTTATAGCATACTTTAAGTCCCGCAATGGATGGCTATTATCCTCTTTAAAGATTGATGTGGAGAAAAAATTTGTCGACTTTTCCATCAGCGTTTTTTCCCTCTCATCGTTACATTTTGGCACGAAATTTCCCGCTGCGAGGGAGAAAAGAAAGAGCCGACTCGAAAGCCTTCACCTCCCAATGTCTCGAGAAATTATTTTTTGCGCTTTTTGCGTTTCGGTTTTCTTTACTTTCTCTCTCCCTCTCAAAACATCACTAACCTTGTTCTCATCTTTGCCCTCTTCAAAAGGCCAATACCTTTCGCGCAGGAGATTTCACACCGCAGCCTTGTCCATGCCTCTCACTATCTGCTTCTCCCTTACGCACTTATATCATGCTTTTTTCCGCATCTACGTCTCCACCATCTACCTCTCCCTCTCTTAGGCTTTCAGTGTGTAACGTCTTCTTTCGACGTCGTCCTCTCCACTTGATACATCCGCTACCTCCTGCTCTCTCTCTCTCCGTTTCTACGTCTTCTTCCCAAACAAAAGTAGAGCGCATGCGCGTATGAGTCGTCCACCATATTGCCGACTCCCCCACACCCTCCTCGCTCGTAGAAAACTCCTGAATGTGTTTGTGCACCTCGAGGGTTAAGATGGGAATGCCGTGCGAGTGTTTTGGAGACGTGGTAGGGTCGAAGGATTTCTTAAAAATTTAATTTAATTTTTTTAAAGGGGTGGAAAGATGGGAGTCGAGGGTTTTTGTGGAGTGGGGGAGGGATGCGGGAAGTGGTGGTCCTGGAGGGGTTTGCAGGAGGGACTTTTTCCTTGGAGAGTTGCTGGAAGGGTTGTTTTCGAGCTGTTCCAACCCCACGGTATACCTACTCTCCTCCCCTCGTTAAAAGAGTGGATGTGAAATGCGGTAATCTTGTGGGGTTTGAAGCGAAGATGTGGTCATAAACTCAATTGCACTCTTTCAAACAAATGAGACCTGGAATGTAGTCCATAGAATTAAATATATTGGTTTTTTCCTTCGGTCTGTGAAACAATGTTATGAGAAAAATTCTGTGAAATTTATTTTCCTGCTTCCGGAGTAATATATTTTTCGGAGGCAAAACGGATGGCAGTCGCTTATTTTCGTTTCTTCATTTATTTGCGGTTGTACGTAACCAAGGTTTATTTGTGCGTGTGTTTGTAATATAATTAAATATAAAATCGTGCATTTTATTCTACAATTATTTTTTTACTTTTCTCCAGGTAGTGCCATATGAATTAGCGCCGCCAAAGTAAACGACATGTATGGAATTACATTATCTTTCACAAACGAAAATTGTTTATAGTTATTTTATTGAAAGATTTGTAAATGTGCATTGAACTATTCGCGATCCAAGCCTAATTTTGTCGTTGCCATTAAGCACTTCGTTAAAATATTCAAGAATGAGTTCATTATCTTTTTGTAGGTTTTCTGTTTTGACAATTATGCATTTCCAAAGTGCGCAATTATGAAAAAATCACAAGCGCATATAGCCTGGAAACATTTAATTTTCCTATGCAATGGAGTCATTTGAGGGTTTTCTGTGCATACGGACGTCAAAACACTACCTAAGCTTTATATAAAAATTTTGTTATACTTTGGAAATCTTTTTGGTCAGCACGCTTCCGTTTGAGGCCAAGTAGAAGAGAGCGCGAAGGCTTATGAAAGAACCAGCCGGGCTTGAAGGAACGGAGGTTATGATGTAGGAGCTCGAGGCCCTCTGCGGCGCGGTAAAAATCGCTTTTTAGAAGCATCTTTCTTTCACTCTTGCATCCGTTTTTTTTTCATTCCCTTTTCTTACTCTTTGATTATACATATGTTTATTTTTTATGTGTATATACAAACGCACAGAGATAAAATTTCTCATTAAACATTTTCATTAAAAATGAAGTAGCACAACGGCTTATCGTTATTTTTCAGATTCTAATGGATATAAATTATTAAACTTAAACTCTCTTGTAGGCATTTAGCAAACATTTAAACTATTTGAAATTCTTTTGCAAAAATCATCTTTTTCGCGGCTTTGATTCACTTCTCTTGAAATCTTTTTGTGTTTGTTCCTTATTTGAGCGGTCAATTCTTGCCGACTAGTTGTTTCACTATTTTTTTGTCGACTTGAATCTGTGCCATTTGTTTTAAAATTGGAATTAAGAAGTTAATTTCAAAGCGCATAGTAAAATAATCGAAAGCTAACTCTTTCGGAGCTCTATAAATATATAGTTAAAACGTTTTTAGTATGTTAAGCGATTTGCGTGAGAATCTGGATCACAAAGTAATTGTTGCTGAAGCTGTAAAACTCCAAAGGAAAGTAAACGTGCGCGATGCGAACGAATATTTGGAGTTATTTTACAGATTAAAGATAACAAAAATCACCTCTAAAGTTGCAACTTTCAAAGCGGAGATTTCGCCACCCATATTAATTTTTGGTTAATATTCGGATGAATATTTATATTATGTTACACAAAGCGAAGCGACGCTTTTTGTTTGGTGCATTTCGTTCTCGCAGCGTCCGATAGACTGCGTTGATGTGGAGTGCAAGTAGTGTTCCCTAGCGTAATAACAATTAATAATTCGTACGCCTCAGGGTACGAAAGGGAAGTAGGGTGGAGGGGAGCGAATTCCGTTAGAAAGGAGGGGCATCGAAGGCGCGCACATTAGAAGGGAACTCGCCGCGTGAAGCAGTGTAGTATACAAGTATATACTTAGTGTTGATAAGGTGGCGAATCCAGTACATAGGGGCAATTATTTCTGCCGTTTTATGTTTTTCATCGTTATCTGTTCGTTGCTGTAATTATCACTTTTTTGTTTTTTCGGTTTGTCACTCTTTTTGCGGATCTCACTTGCGACTTCGAATCTACTATGCAATCGATACCATAAAAAATTATAGTGGAGAGGAATACGCAGACGTTTGAGTGAATTTCCATGTTGAATTTCTGAATATTTCTGAATCCAGCTGACCTGCCCCCATGTTCGTTGAACTTGAAAATTGGATTAGTTGTTACGCTTTTGCGCAATTTGACAGCATCAAAGGGACTTAGCAGTGGAACTCGCATCATAGTTCGTGGATTGAAACCAAGTGTGCTTAAGATAGAAATCATTACTGGTTCTGTGGCAGGAATCGTGTACTTTCTCCCACTTGCAACACTTGACACGTCAAATGATCCATCCGTTCCTTTAACATGCGTCGCAGACAATTCCCAATCAAAATGTCATCATCATCATAGGTAGTCTGTCCGTAGACAGGTCCGTGATTATTCATGGTTAAACCTGGTTCTCCATATACTCCTATTTTCCGCTGTCCTCTTCATATCTTGATAACTCTTTCCCTTTCAAATCGTCTATCAACTGAAACCTTTTCCTACCTCCTTCCCTTTTTCCATCTAGTTTTCCTTCTAACACGTCTTTAATCATACTCTCTCTCCTCAGGTAATGTCCAACCCAGTTAGCCTTCCTCTTTCTAATAGTCTGTATAATCATTCGCTTCTCTCCTACTCTTCGTAGCACTTAATCGTTTTTCATCCTATCCGTCCATTTTATCTTCAGCATTCTCCTCCAAGTCCACATTTCAAAGCTTTCCAGGTATTTCATGTCATTTTTCCTTAGCGTCCATGTTTCTGCCCCGTACAAAGCTATACTCCATACATAGCATTTTATGAACTTCTTGCGGATATCTTCCCTTATATTCCCCGTAAGTAGGTGTTTCTTTCTTCTGAAAGCCGATTTTGCTTTTCCTGATCTCATCCGTACATTTTGATTCTCTTATTATGATGCTTCCAGGGTATTTATAGTCTGAAACTTGTTCTAAAAGCTTTCCTCCAATACTTATGTTCCGATTCTCTTCTTTGCCCGATATTCGAATGACCATGGATTTTTCTGTATTTATTTCCATACAGTATTTTCTACCTGTTATTACTAGTCTATTTATCAATTTCTGGAGTTCATCTTCTTTCTTATAAGAAATACTAAAATGTCATATACCACGACAATAAATCACAAGGCCAAACCTTTGGCAAAGCTGTTTTTCTGCATAAGCCTTGCTTTACACATGGACAGTTACATGTGGGATGTTTGAAAGTTTGATATAGAAATTATTTAAGAATTCAAATGATAGCAGGTCATAAGCAAGGACCAACTATCACAATTAATATTGTATATAAAGAAATTTTGTAAATTGAATAATAACCCTAAATGAAATAGGCCCCTAGTTTTATTAATTAATGAGGGCTCTCTCGGTTATCTTGCCGATGTCTAAGACATTTTTATTGCCTGGTGGCTTTTCGTGTTATTTTTAATTCCAGAGCCATTTGCCAGCTGGTAATTAATCTATCGAATTTTTATATTTTTTCTTACATAGTCTTTCATTTTAGTAAAATATGAATTCTTTCATCAGAAGGAGAGAAGGAGAATGCTTGCAGAATCAAGAGAATTAAATTCCATCAAAGGGATTGAAGTTTAACTTAAGATCGTTATTTTCCAACGTTTCAGCAGAAAAAAATCAGGCCTTAGGAAAATAACGAGCATAATTCACGGCGAAGGATTATTCTTGTAATCCCACCAAAAAAAGGGGGAACGATAAAATGCCAGCGAAAAAGAGTAAGAAAAGAGCATCGTGTCTGCGACTTTGGTGTGTGGTTTCCTGGGGTTAGGCAACGTTTTCCAAGATTAGGGAACATTTTCCAAATCCTCGTACCTTCGTGTTGCCAGTTGGACGTTATTAAAAGCGTGCGTCGACCGCGAGAAATGCTTATTACGCTTTTTCCTTATCCAAATATCTACAATAGTGGTAACCACCCGTGGGCGTCGCGAGAATGTTGTTAAACAAATATATCATGCCTGTATGCGTCGTCGGTAAGGCTTTCAGGTTGGTGGTACCTTTCGCTGCAAAATCAGTGAATCATCAGCTGCCTGCGCCAGTTTTGTTTTAATTCGTGTGCATTTGAAGGGATACGCGTTTTTTCGTGGATGGTGTCGCGAAGTCCCGAGAAATCTTTCGAGGTCGCGTGTTTTAAACCGCCGATTCAGAGATAACAGCTGAAAAAATTCATTGCGTGAGGTCGTCATCAACCGCGATCAGATTTTTTTAACTCCAACAAAATCGCACTACTGCAAAGGCGTTGAGACTGAATTCCTACGAACATAAAATGTTGCTGTCGTAATTAGGATTGCGCAATTTTATGCGTGGTCCAACCATGCTGTGTAGTCTAATTTATAGTGTAACCTTGTCAAAATGGCAGTTTTCATTTTGAGGGCATTGAAATATATATATATGGCAATGTTTAACTCTCAAATATTAATAATAATTAATAATTATAACAACTTAGGTGAAATTGCAATTCTATTTAATGCAGCGATTAGGTTTTAATTTCGTTTCTAATTTTCTATGCTTTTGTCATCATTTATTGTGAATCGCGGATGTTGTTTATCTGTCTAGTGCAAACATGCATTTATATTCCTATTTTTCCATATTTTTGTCAGTATTTATTGTGAAAGGGGATGCCGTTTATCCGTTTGTAGTGAAAACATGCATTCCATCATCCATTACAACGTCTTCCATAAAATTAACCGTGAGAGACATTATTCTCTTGCGTTCGGATAAAGCACTACCAAAAAGGCGAGCGGCGTGAAGTCACCTGTCGCCTACGATGAATTTACGCCTGGAAAATCACTTAATCGAAGTCCAAGCCTTTTCTTCCCTTACCCATCCCACCCCCATTCCCTACCAAAGAGTCAACCCCGAAGACAATGGCGTTTAATGAATGACCGCGGGACCGCATGAACATCGGTCGCAAGGGAAGAGGATTTTCCTTTCACACTCCACGTTTAGTAACAAAGGCTGTTTCCGCCCTCTTGTCGTCGAGGGGAACGAACGAAATGGTGAGGTTCGTGGGAGGTCGGAAAGAGAAAGAGGGTTCTAGTTAGAAAGGGAGGGAGAGAGAGAACTCAATATTACGCGCCTCCACCCCGCAGACAAGCTTTCTTCCACCCCCCTTTTACCTGTATCTTTTCTACCGATCGCTTCCCTCCTCACCCTCTTTCTCCAAACCCTTCCACGCCCCACTTTCTCCTCCCATTCTCTCTCTCTCCTTTAAAACTTTCCCCACCCCATGGGCCCCACGCCCCTTTTCGCCCCCACCACCCATCACATCGACTCGGCTACGCCCTCTTCTCCGCGAGCGTGTGGCACCCCTTATTACCACCCTCCCGCCGCGATTCCCCCACCCTCCCTCCGTACCTCTCTTTCGCTCTCCTTCCCTTTCCTCCCCCCCCCCCTCTCTCTCTCGCGCGCTCCCTCCCGACCGCGTGAGGGAAGCGGACCTCTCTCTCTCGGCCACCACCGTCAGAATCGAGCGAGGAGCTGTAGAGGGTGGAGGCGTGGGTGTAGAAGGCGGTCTTCGCCCGCGTCCTGCCCAAACCGCTTCATCCCATTCTATCTCCACGGGCACTTGTTGTGCCTAAACCGCCACTCCATTCGACTTGCTCGATCGCTCGCCGAGTTCTCTTGTTGGTGACACGTTGATTTGTATGTATAGGCGACGGAGGTGATAGGCAAGGTGGGGCCCTCGAAAGAGGCGGCGTTTAATTGGGTTTTTCGTCTCGCCCTTGTTTTGGCGGGGAGGTAAACGAGAGTGGTGTTTTTGTGCGTCGTGAGGGACCTCGGCGTTGTGGTGATAACCGTCGTGCATCGAACGTAAAGTGGTGCTAGGACATGATGTTTACCGAGGAATTGTAGAATCGGTGGTTTTTTTGACGCCGTTCCTAACAGCAGGGATTTTTTTATCGTGGAACAAGTCATTTTTATATACTTTTCTTTCCGCGAGTCGTCGCGGATGGTCGGGGTATTTTAAGGATTTTGTATACACGCACGACGCGTTTTTTCGTCATCTTTTTACGGCGTGCGAGAGAGGAAGAGATTCGAAGGCGAAGTTATCATGTGAGAGGTTGATGTAAAAGCAAGGGATTTCCTGCTTCCGCATTGCGACTGCCGCCACTGTTTTGTCAAGAGCACTTAATAGGCGCTGCAATCCCGACTCCTCACCGCATCCTCGCTGCGCTGCGCCCGGAGCCGTCTCGTGTACCCCTTGCTAGGTCGTCCTGGAGTGCGCCGTTCCTCCGCAAGAACCCTACGGCCCTTCCTCGTCTCTCCTTCCTTCCTCCCTCTCCCCTCTCAGCCAGCTCCTTTACGCCCTCTTCCATCTCCACGCCAAACTTCGTCAGGCGCCGGCGCTGTCAGTGTGATTTGGTTGCGCCCTCTATCAACTCTCCACCACGTTTTAACCATCCCCCGACGTCAACGAGAGGGGCTCGCCACCCACGAGCATTGCCTTTAGTTACGATCAGCAATTCGCCGCACGTTTTCCATCCACGTCTAAAAAAATTAACGAGGTTACCTTTTCGCCTCGCTCCGCTCCTTTCCATTGCGCCGATCGCAAGGCTCAACGAGACCTTTTCTTCATCCTCCCCTCTCGAAAACCATTCGGTAAACACTCGAGAGGGACGGTGTACGCGTGTGTGTACCCTCGTGTGGTGTTCGCCGGCCTACTCTGAAAATAGGAATAGCGATAAAAGAAAGTCCACGCTCTTCCTCTCGCACGCCTTCTAATCGCACCGCGCACGCACGGATGGACTGATTTCAATCCGCCGGGTGGCGGCGACTGTTTATCCTTCTACACGACCGGTTCCGTTTTTTTTGTGATCCGACGACGAAGGTCCCGCGCTTTTTATTCGGAGCGTCGCCGGGGCGCTTCAGTGCGAAAAAAAGGAACCGTTGACATTGTATTCGGTCGTCGGAAGGGGAGTTAATGGAACAAGGTGTCGTGAAAGGAGCTTCGGGACACAACCCTTGTCAGTAGAGAGGAGTGGCGCTTAGTTCATCGGACGTGACGAAGAATGGATCGGTTTTTGGTGCTTTGAACGAGTGTAGGGAAGGGAGGACATTGCCTGTGCGTATCTTGGTGTGTGCATTATACGGTCGGTTAACCACGTAGCGTTTGGGTTTTCGTCTACTTTTGGACTAACTACGTCGAGGAGTGAGAAGAGTATGCGAACTATGGTACTTCCTCTCGTCCGGAATTTAATACCTCCGAGTGCCGCGGCAGGAAGGGGAGGGGAGTTGGGCCCCAGGGGGGGAGTGAAGGGGCGCAGGGGACGATGAATGAAAGAGTCCTGCTTCTTCTCCAACCTACCGCCGCCCTAGTTTCCAAGCAGCTCTGCCACGAATCATTCTCTCCCAGCGACACCGACCGTTTTAAGCACACCCTCCTAATCCGCGCCTAACCTCGTAACAGAAAAGAATCCTCACGGTCTTCGCCGATACGGAAGTGGTCAGTTCCGGAAAAAAGAGGAGGAACCCGCCTAACCTTCCTAACCCCACGAAATCCCCAAATTTTCCTAGTGTGGACCATGCTTTCTGGGCAGGGGAAGGGAAGGGTGGACGAAGAAGGAGACTGCGAAGAAGGTGGGGACGGAAGAAGCTACCGGTGCAGCCATTTGGGCGAAGGAGTGGACGACGCGGAGAAAGTGGTCTGTGTCGTTGTGGGGGTGGTAGTGGTGGTCAAGAGTTGGACGGGGAGGAGGCGCGTCTGCGGCGTGAGGAGGCGACCAGGGGGGAGGGTAAAGGTTAGCGGAAGAATGCCGATGTCGTCCAAGGTCCATTCGTGACATCATCGAGGGCGACGTCTTTACCATATAGGTTTTATCGACCACCGTGTGGACCCCTTCGTCCTCTCGGCCGCTAGCGACTCAGCCGTCGAACAGATCTTCGCCTCGTATCCCTCGAAGGCACTCCTTTCACCCGTGAGTAAAACGAAAAACGTTCCACTGCCGGAGGGAGAGTGATGTTTACGACTCCGCCGGCGAATTTATTATTCCGTCGGCCTGTGGCACTTATTGCCCTCCGCGCGCTGTCATTCGTGACGGGCGCGGTGTTCTACATTTCCAAGGCACCTCCGCACGCCACGCTCCTCTTTGGAACTGGCTCGGAGCGTTTATAATCGTGGGAAGGAGAAGGATCGCGTGTTTTTTTGATGTCTTGGAGGCTGCGCCAGAGATATTTCTTGAAGGCCAGGACTCGAGCATGTGCACAGTTAATTGTGCACGCAGTAATTTGGGATCGGCATTTTAAGAGAATCATATTCACGGCCTTTGAAAAACGTTTACAGTAGTTTTCTGGATGCCGTGTGTCGTTTTGGTTACGGAGTATCCTAGTTATTGCCGATAAAGATTTTAGTAGTACACCTTGTAAATTTATGTAAACTTGACGAACAGTGGAGTTTATTTAAGTTTAATTTGTGATAAGCATTTTAAGAGGATCGTTTTCTCGGCTGATGATGAAATGCCTCGGCAAAAACGTTTACATAGCAGACATTCTGTTTGCAGATTATCATAGTTATTGTCGATGAAAATTAATAACGTAAATATTAGTGTGTAAATATTTATAAACTTCACAAGAGTGGAGGTTTTGTAAGTTTTATTTGTGAATGAAGCCTAAAGGATGAAATTTTCTGGATTAATGAAAGTAATTATCTTTTAGCTCCCACTATATTATTTACTTCTTGTGATAATATGTAAAAAATATTTAGTATAGATTTAGGATAACTCATTCGTATTTCTATCACCTCGAGTTTTTCATCTAACATTCGTGAAAGTGTGTTGGGGTAAAACATCAGAATGAACAAATTTGACTCACTATATAACTCCCCTTAAAGTTATGCAAGCATCATTGCGTTGATGTTGATCTGGTTGCCAATGTGTAGGTGCAAAACATTTTAAAATTGTTATTGCAGCTTAATATTGCTATGACCATCTATACCAGTGTTTCTCAAAGTGGGGTAGGCGTACCCTCGAGGGTACGTGAGAGAATTTCTGGGGTACGCCAACACGACGACGGAAGTTTTACCTAATAACGAAAGAATATAACATTCTAATTTTGTTTATAAAAACAAAACAATTATTTATATAAAATTCTGAGTAAAGAAAAATTGTTTTGTGGGCAGCTTAATGGAGATTTAATGATGATTAGGATTTCCGTGCATTACTATGACCATAGGGATAGAATGCGTTAATTGCATTTCACTTAAAGTCCCTGTGATAAAATTATGAATAGGGATAAAGAAGAAATAATTCAATCAATTTATATTTATACTAACATGGGTTTTTTTATTAGGCAAGTGCATACATCTCTTGCCCATCCACTTTCATTCGTCAATTGTCATTCAAATTTAATTGAAGCGGGGCTGCGACGAACTTCTTAAATATTAACGAAATATTTTGAGTAATGAACGGATAAAAAGCCAAGCAGTCGACCCTGGGCTCTTTTTTTTAATACAGAGGTCCATAAATCCCCATACGGTTCCCAGGAAAGATTTTTAGATTTTGTGCTTTAATTATAAATTACGATTTTTGTGATATTGTTTACCATCTAATGTTGTTTCTCTAATAAATGACAATAAAATCCGGCAATAATATGCTTTTACATTGAATGTGGATCCAAAAATACCATTGTATAATTATTTCCCTTTGGGCGCTTAAGGGTTATAGTACCGTCGTCGAACGCGGATTTTCGCTTAACGCGGAGTAGTCAGGAACGCATCCTCCGCGTTAAGCGGGGGTCACCTGTACCTGTGAAATTGTCCTGGGGTACTTCAACTTAAAAAAGGGTACTTCATGAATAAAGGTTGAGAAACACTGACCTATACTATAATTCAGAAAGTTTGTTTGGGTGTCGGTTTGTATTTTTGTCCGGCAATACAAATCCACACGGTTGATCCTAGAGCCACCATACTTGGTATGCTGTCTAATAGGTCCAAAAGGAAGAGCGTAGGTGGGGTCCACAGTATAGCATGTCCATAACATTAACACGGGAGTAATACGGGAATAGGTCTAGTCATTTTGTAATTTGACCATCAAAATATGAAGTCATTGGCCTCGAGTCGTGAAATTCATACGGATTTACTCCTAATGGTATAAATAATATTATTCAGGTTATACAATTTCGTCTCTTGATAGAAAACGATCAAAAATTACATTTGAGTACGAACGTTGCATGGAATTTTTGGCCTTTTCACAGAATATCACCATAGTTACTTCTAACTGTTGGGGTAGGTTTGTTTTCATTTTCATAGTAATCTTAAATGGTTTTTAGCCACGTCTAACTGGCAGCAAATCAGATGCGCAAAGAAAGGCTGCTAGGAGAGCATCAGAACTCACAGAGAGACGCGTAGAAAAACAGAGGTTACGACAAGAAGCAGTTCGAAACTCTGAATCGGAAGAACAAATGAGAAAACGACTTGAAGAACAAAAGTTGAGACATGAAGCAGTTCAAAACTCTGAAACGGAAGAACAAAGGAGAAGACGAAAGAACAAAGGTTGAGACAAGAAGCAGTCCGAAATTCAGAAATGGAAGAACGAAGATTTAGTCGACTTGAAGAAAAAAGATTGAGACATGTTAGCTGGAGATTTTAGACAAATTTTAGCAGTTATTCCAAGAGGCGCTATTACTGATGAAATTTATGCATGTTTTTAAAAATCGGAACTATTGGATTGTCAAAACTTTTAAATTAACAACCAACATGCGAGTACATTTACAGCAAGATATTCATTCTGGCTGTTTTGCTGCTCAGCTACTTCAATTAGGTAACGGAAGATAAGCATATGAACCGAACAGTCACAATCACCCTTCCCCGAGTTTTTTGTAATGTAGTGGAAACAATTGAAGACCTGGAGCAGGCGGTTTTTCCAAACATACTCCAAAATTTTACAAATCCAAAATGGTTATGTGAATGCACTATACTTGCTCCAAAATGACTGTGTACATGAAATCAATTTTAAAATTCAGGAAAAACTATTCGGAGAAGCCACTACTTACAAATCAATAGACACTGTCACCAACACCGATGAAGCTGTACTATATCCAATTGAATTCCTCAACTTCCTGAATCCCAGTGGAATGCCTCTTCAGAACATTAAAATAAAATTTGGCTCAATAATTATGCTGCTTAGAAATTTGGATGCTCCAAGATTATGCAACGGGACCAGAGTGTTTCAAAATGTTAAAACCAAACACAATCGAAGCAACAATTTTAACTGGATGTGCCAAAGGAGAAGAAGTTCAAGTTCAACAATGTATTATATGGGAAATTTTTACAAAGGTTGTAGAACATTAAATTACCTACTACTTTTATTCCAGCAAGATTTTACATTTATCAAATATTAAAGCAAGTATTAAAAAAAACGAATGTGACAAGAGTACACACCCACTTCCGGTTGACCGATTTTTACCAAAAACTAATCAGCAAGTCTTCCTTGAAGAAAAATGTCAAATATAAAATTTCACGATGATCTGATTAATAGTTTTTGAATAGCACCCACAAAATCCCGGTCACAGACACCCACAGACAATCGAGAAAATAGTCAAAACGTGTTCCGAGGATCTTAAAACGTTAAAACATTTATTTCTGTTGAAATCTCGAATTTGATTTTTTTCATGAAAGCAATACTTTCACTATACTTCGTATATGGAGAAAGTCAAAATCGATGAATAAAAAATATCTTTGATTTTTACGTTCTCCATACGTGGTAGATTTCAACGGAAATGCACGTTTTGAGGACCCCTGAACACGTTTTGACAATTTTCTCGATGTGTGTGTGACAGTTTTTTTGTGGCTGCTCTAACTCAAAAACTATTAATCAGGTCAACGCGAAATTTTATATTTGACATTTTTATTAAATGGACAAGAACTGATTAGTTTTTGGTAAAAATCAAATTTAATTTTCTACAACCTTTGTTTGAAACATTTCCCCCAATGTTTAAGAGATTTCTTAAAAACTAAATATTTTAGCTGCCACCACCACGTCACCTACCGACATATATTGTTAACAATTGATGCTTAGTTACGTCTTAGTAACGCTCCTTTATAGTTTCTTAATTGTTGGAGCTTTGTGGCTACATCCAATATCAGAAGGCTAAGGTTTGAGTTTATTTCAGTTCTTTGTTGTCTTTGGATTTTTCTCGCAGTTCCTTAAAATATTTATTATCATTTAACCCATTTGGAATTTTTCGAAATATTACAGGTATGGAGAAAGTCATGTGGTGGCCACATTAGATTTTTTCTTTAATTTTTTCCAAACGAGAACAGATAGAAGCTTAGCATGTTTTAGCTCGACTATTGTTAGAAATTTAAAAAAATGTTTTGCCGCCGAACCATTTTCATCTGTTAATGCGGCCACCTAAGCAACCGCAACTGCTAATGCAGTTCGTCTCGTCAAAAGTTTTCCCAACCCTGGTTGGGTTTATCACGTTAGTTTTGTTTTTTACTTTCTCCATACATTGCATAGGGGAAAATAATGTTTTCATGAAAAAAATCTAATTCGAGATTTCAACGGAAATACACGTTTTGACCATTTTCTCGATGATGTCTGTGTGTATGTGATAGCTTTTTTGTGGGTACTCTAACTCAAAAACTATTAATCAGGTCAACGCGAAATTTTATATTTAACATTTTTATAAAAGTCAGAAGAAGTGATTAGTTTTTGGTTAAAATCGGTCAACCAGAAGTGACACTTTACTCTTGGTCTCTTTTTCGTTTTTGCCGATTTTCTCCATTAAAACTTCATAATTATAATAACATTGAATTTAAAAATTGTAGATAATACCCTTCTTTACAACTTTTGTTTGAAATTATTTCCTAGAATGCATCGTTTAGAAATTGCCTTGATTTATTCGAATTTAGTCTAGTCAAATATCTTCTTTATGACTTCATTAAAAGTAATATTTGTAAATAGCATTGTTGTAGAGACAATATTCTACGACTTTTGTCTGAAACAAATTTTCGTAAAACCTGTAGTTTCGAAGATATTTAGTTTATTCATAAATTACAGGCGTACACGAACTCCACCTGTCAAAACATTCCTGAAACAACATATTTAATAAAAACTTACGACGAAAAGAATTACGGTCGACTTATTAGACAAAATAGAAATATTAGTTTAAAATTCACCAACATGCGCGGTAACAAATTGCCACCCTTGACAACAGGAAACAATTTTGTTTACCGACTGTTAGTTCAGCATTTGAAAGCCTAGTGCTACAGGTTCGTTGAAACAATTTCTTCTTCCATATTCATGTGCTGTTTTTTTATTTCGTGTGTTTATTTTCTCCTTTGTCTTTGTTTTATCTTTATTTGTTCTTTTCTTAACCGATTTCATCCGTCTTTGGATGGATAGTTGCAAATTTAGATATTTTACTATTTCGTACATAGCCATGAAAAGTAGAGCAGATATAGTTCTTAAAAACTCATCAATATTTGTTTTTTGTATAGTACAGTGCAGTACAATCAATTTGTATCAATTTAACAGGCAATAAAGCCAATTCAAATCTTTGAAATATACATTTGATCGCTTGTATTTTTTTCGTCGAAAATTCAATCTCACAGTGTCTATTAACTTTGAATTATTCCCTGAAGAGTAAAAGGTGCGATGGAAATTCTCTTCCTGTTTATGTTTTGGCGAACTTTTTTTGAAAGGTTTCATTCGTGGATAATCGATTTTCAAGAATTAATTGAATTTCTTAAATTCATAACCGGCGAACGAATATCCGATTCTTGTATCACTAGCCAATTTTAGATTTATGTTTTGATCGGTTTTAGTTTTTTTTAAATTGACCGCTGACCTTAAAAGGTCAGCGGTCAATTTAAAATAATTTAAAATAATTTCATAAATCCCGTACAGTGCGAAATAAATATTTTGGTGGGCGGTAGGGGGTGCCTTCAAAATGTTCAAATTAAGATTCTGAGCAATTGGTCTGAGTTAGAAAGAAATATTTTTATCTAATTATTGAATAAATTACTGTCATATAATTATATTACTAAATTTATAAAGAATTTAAAGTTTACAATTCTAAATAAACTTCAATTGCGTCAACAAATGAAGCTCCCGTTTAAAAAATGGCGTAGCGTTTTAATACCTTTTAGCTCGCTTTTATTGTTGCTTGTAATGTTTTTGTGAAGCACAATCATAATTTGAGTAGTTGATTTTTTCGTTGAGAGGCGAGCCTCAGGATTGTGAGCAAGACGATGCCATCATCTTCTGTTCCATCGAAATACCGTTGGCATTAATTCCCAAACGCGATTCTGCGTGTTCCATCTTTTATGAGCTTACACTACGAAATAATTCCATCTTCATTTTCCCTCACATGTCGTCCCCCTGCAGACTCATACGCTATCAGCCTCGCAGGCCCAAGTCAGGTTCCGTGTTGCCCAAAGACGTACCTGTGGATATTCGAATGGTTTATTCATACCTCATCGCCACCGGTCCATCGTTCCGAATGACTACCCATAAAAGTTGGGCATGGCTGTTGAAACTAAATGATAGCTTTTGCTCCCTAAGGTCTTCATGATTGATGTGTGTCTTGGGTGTAAAAATGCCCCGTGTTTTATTAAGATTTCTGGAGCGTTTTCATTTCCCAACAGCTTTGTTTCTAATGGAAGAAATTTCGCAATTCTTAAACGCGGTTGGTTTAGGATGTTTCATTTATGAAATTTGCCAATATTTACGCTGCTTGTTCCGTAGCTATTGTTTTTGACAAAAGTACATAACCGAGGAAGATGGGATTCATTGGGAAGATTACCTCCTCCACTAACATGATATTATACTTCTGTATCGTTTATGTTTACGGCGGAAATAACCCGCGTACTTTTTCATTAGATAATGCGGTAGAGTTACGCAATCGGTATCATCACGTGCCCCTTGACTTATTTTTTCTAATTCTTTAATCGGCGCTCGTTTTTTTGTTTTTTTTTTCCCCCTTCGTCCTAGTAGTGGTCATTACACGTTTTATCGGGTTGGGCGCATGCATCCTGTAAGCATTATATGGTGACCTGGATCTGCTCCACAAGTGGTCCGTTAGGCGAATTTCTTTCAAATCGCGTTCACTGTGGGCGCTTGGAGAGGACTCGCTCAAAGCGTGTCTTGAATGGCTCTTCGAGAAACTTTGGCTCTCAGGAAGTTCCCTCTTCATCCCTTTTATCGAAAACTTTCTTTATTTCTCCGCTCGCTCCTTTAATGTACGTCCTAATGTTGCAGTGTTACGTGTGATGGATATTTCGATTTTCGTTGCTACATTAGCAAGTCAGAGCTGAGGGAACTCCTGCAATAAAAATAGATTTATATTAATTTTTATGAAGGCGTGACGATAATAGTTTGGATGAAATGGGTTGGTAATAATCTTGGGGTCGCAGATTTCTTTAGGC
Source organism: Tanypteryx hageni (assembly GCA_028673005.1). Taxonomy (NCBI): domain Eukaryota; kingdom Metazoa; phylum Arthropoda; class Insecta; order Odonata; family Petaluridae; genus Tanypteryx; species Tanypteryx hageni. The sequence continues at coordinate 59,621,298 of CM054112.1, forward strand.
ATTAAGGTATTAAGGTATCTGAAGGTATTCGGTATGCTTCGGCTGAACATACAATTCTTTTTCGTCGCTATCGTATGTTGAATTGAACTTCCCGGGAATATATTCGCAAAATGAATAAATTCAAACGGCGTGAAATTTTCTGTTACTTCCGGCGCATTTTTTCGGCACGTGTAGGATTTGTTTTTGCAGAAAATGAACTAGGTAATTAGGTGATATATGTGAGCCGACAAAGTTTAACTTATTTCGCAAAGATTAGAAGTAGTAGGCGCTCTAGAAAATGATGATATTATCGACGTTGTAGCGATAGAAGATCAGTGAGAGAGAATTTGATGTATAAAAAAGAAATAGCAGTATTAGGAGGATCATTGTCTAAGATTACTTAAAACATGCCACTTTAGACGAAGAAACGTTCCCGATCGAGCATTATTAACACAGAATCTAATTTCGGTTAGATCAGCTAGTATTTTCGTACTAGTTTATGGTTGTGGAATTGTCATCCTGATTTACTGTACAATAGTATTTTATTCCCTTAAAGTTGAGAAGTGTCCCTTTTTACTGCGTCTTTATAAACAGGAGTGCTTGTATTAATATTTTGTCAGTCACTCTCTCTAAGTGTCTGCCGTCTATCCAGACAGATTCATCTTTTTCGTTTGTACGCATTTCTTTATGATTCTTTTTGTCATGGAAAGGTCTAAAAAAGTATTTTATTCGTATCGTTTGAATTTCCTTTCCCTTCGCTGCAGGTTGTTAGATAATAAAATATTTGCAAAACTTGTAATAGAAAAGGTTTCAAAATTTCCAGAACAGCACGGCCTAGTTGATCGTTACATTTGGCTAGGAAGCTTGACCTCTTTTCTCCCAAGGAAACGTACAGTCACCCATTTCGTTATAGAGATCAATTCTACTATCTTTTGCTTCTTATCTCCAATTCTCATCCAATTGGAGTTCTTGCTACGTGAGGGATGTAGTTATTTAATGATAGATCGTGCCGACATTCATTGTAATGCATTTGTGAAAACTGTCTCTTAGAAGTACTGTTATTAATTTTTAACTTTGTAAATTTTGGCTAAGTAAATATTTCTAATCCTTGGTTTGATTGCAATGTGCTCAAATTTTATAATTTGCTAAATTTGAGTGACTACAACGTTGCTTACATTAGAGATCCTTAGGCCCTAAATAACGGCAGAAATATAATTTAGCTACAAACAATCATTGTTTCCAATAGTAAAAATTAATAGTAGTAGCTCATACGGTTTGACTTTTCAATCCATATTATTAGATCAGTTTTTTTATATAGGTTTGATGGGCATACCAGTTATAAAAGCTGTTGCCAATATGTTGTCTGTGGAATCTTACTGTGGCTTTATTTGTTCGTTTATACCGAAAAATTTCTTCGTCACGTGAGTTTTCAACTTATATCTGAAGATTAAAGAAATGCCGTTTCTTCCTAGTTCTCGATCAAAAAAATTGAAGCGCAACTGTCTAAGGCTCGAAATCCGGTCGTCTCTCTATTAGTTTCCTACCCTCTCCTTGATAGATTTTCAATTCCGTCCTTTGACCGCATTATGCGTCTACTGATGTCAATCCCTTGTGGTAGAATCTTATTCAACGTGGACCTTGGCAATCACTTTTGATGAACCATTTTCCCTCAAACTTTGAGAGAAATGGATCCAAGGAAAACAAAGCATCTTTCGTTCGAAATCCCCTTGTTGGCAATTTAGGAAGCTATCGGTCGGCCGTAGAAGTCCTGGAACTAAGCCAAAGAATATGTGGGGAGGAATTCAATGTCGTGGAAAGTGTTGACATTGAACAATCTTTTCCCCTTCCGTGGATGGAACAGCTTTATGTTCGTGTAAACCTATTAGCGATCGCGTCTTTTCGTGAGTTTTTGGTTGGCATCGGAATATTAATAGAGACTCGAGTGATTTGCCGAACTTCGAGTTTATTAATTAAGTACAATTATGTTTACGCTCGATGGTACGTTGAGGGTACACCTATTCAGATTTTGCAGTGCTCTGAGATAAACGAAAGCGATATTCCGGTTAAAGGACCTTCTTAACTCCCAAAGCCTCGATACGTTTTAGTGTACCAATGGCTGTCAAAATATCGACGATATCGAAAAGTCAAACATCGATATGGTTTTTAAAGGGTTTCATTTTATGACAAACCATACAGGTAGTAATTTTCATGTTCAAAATTGATGCATTTGCACATAATGTTGGAGTATAGAGGCCCGTGATGTATTGTTAACGCCGAATTAAACGGCAGTAATTACAGCAGTGCTCGCGTATTAGTATGTGTAAAAGGGGAACGCGTGTTTGTAAATGGCTATTTAGATAAGAATTACTGGAATCACATATTGCCGTAAAATGGTTATGAAAACCAGATGTGCATTTCGATTGCAAGGCAGCGGCCATTAAAGGTGATTCGCCGCTAGTATGTTTTGATGTCAATTTTATTTTAGACGAATCTCTATTGAAGATATTTAGTTGTTGAAGATTAAAATTCGTCCTTTTCATAAAAAATAAGAACATTTGTGTATTTTGTTTACTTCTTGAAAAAAGAGAAACAAATAAATTGTATCTTATTGTTTTGAACAGGTAGGCTTTTGACGTTGTATTATGATGCTGCCATTAGTTTATTGCCGCATTCTTGTTATTTAATTTTAATTCTTTCAATGCCTAAAAAGGTCAAGTGCGATCAGGACGTAGTGGTCTCTTTTATGATTCCGTGTTGAATTAATGGTAATGAGAAATTGTGAATGAATGAATGCCATGTTTGCTCTCAGAAAAGTTTTGACTCTTGAATACATTAGCTCAGTGGTATTACATCTTCAGTGCAAACAATCCATCGTATTAAAAGCTTTGCCCGAAGTTCCATTTTAACATGTTCCTCTTGCTCGCGTAATTTATTTTAATAACCCGTCAGTTTGAACTTCACAAGTTGTTTTGTGCTTTCTTTGATCCTTTTGAAAGAATTTTAACTTCCTTACGGTCGAATTGTTAACTTGTAGAGTTCTACTTAAAAGCTTTGTTATGTAGTCGGTCTGTTATGCGTTATAGCGATTTCACGGGTGATATCAAGTAGTGCAGGCTCTTTCATACTGATTATTGAAGGCGGTGCAATATAAACAATTCTCCTACATGCACATATCTAGACCTTGAGCCGACCTATTTTCTCGTGTCTTGGTAGTTATTTAAGAATAATTATTCTCCTTTTCCTCATCTACCAAGGAGTACCGTATAGGTCTCCTTAGAATCAAGTAGCGACTACGCTATTGTTTTGAACTTCTCATTCTTGGTTTTCTGTTTTATCCTGAGTTTTTCTCGGAAAGATTGTTTGCGTTAACTTAATTAATCGTTTTAATTGCAGTCGCATTCAGATTTTGCACGAGCATGTCCCCTTTCAATTGAAATTGAATGCGGTTTATGGGTGTATTTTTAATTAAAAAAAGCGTGAGAATTACATTTAACATGGCTGATTCATGAAAGAAGTCTACCTTGATTGAACAAAGAATATTAATACGTTTTTAGTCCTTGACCTGCTTGGTTTTAATTACGCCACTTCGATGAGCGGTATCTTTACGCCTTTTTAAGACAAGAAGTTCCGTTCTCGCCATTAAATTCAACTTATTAGTATAATATTATTTTAAAAAGAACTTGTTAGATGTCGAATGGCATGAAGAATTACACAAAAAATAAATGATTTTTTAAAATAATCAAAATGGCGTGTCATGGACTTATAAATTCGTGCTGTTACTCATTTGACTCATTCTCACGAGGTGTTTAAAATGTAGCATTAGTATTTTTGGCGGCTTTGTCATAGATCTCTGATAAATACGTGTACCGCATTTATTAGAATGCCACCCGCTCTCCAATGAGACACGCACCTCATGTTTTTGAGAAAGACGGAAAAATTTATTAAGTTTTCCATTAGACGAGATCAATTATAATAGATGAAGTTCTTAAAAGTATATTTCTTCATTAAATATTCTCTTTGATATTATTCGTTCAGTAATTGCCTCCTCGTTCACCGCGCAATGGCCATCGTCTCCTTGAAATGGATGATAAGTTTTGGTTTGAAAAACTTGTATAAGACACGCTCATTGATTATCCAAAAAAATCTATTTAAAAAGGGTGCGTGTTGTATTCGGGTAAAGACGGCAATTGTCGGTTTGAAGCTCTGTAATTGCCGTAAGCCTTTTTTAAGTGTTTTTTTTTGTGGGTAGCATATCGGAAAAATTATCAAGGAGTATTTCTTCAAACAAACCAGTTAACAGTTAAAATACAATCGTACAGATTTCTTTTTTATATAATCGATTAACTTCAATTAAAACTAAAGACTATAATTCCTCCTTTTATATGTTATTTCATTGCCTAGTATCGGTTAGAAGAATTTCTTTAAGACAATTCGATTGGGCTAATAATCTGTACGACCTACTTCTATTCATACCGTTCATTAAGTCCAATTAAAACTTAAGTCGCCAATTCTTAGTTTTATTAATGTTACTTCATTGCCTAATGCCGAGTACCGGTAAAATATTCTTGCTACATTTCTTTTCAAGTCCTGTTGGGCTAAAAAGCAATCCTGAGTATTTCTATTTCATATAATCGATTAAGATCTATTGAAACCATAAAGTGCAATTCCTAGCTTTATTAATTTTACTTCATCGTGCCTTGCCGGGAATCCGACCGAGCATTTGAACCCACGTTTTCAGGCAAATCAAATGCTTGATGGCCATTCCGCCTTTAAGGGTTCCAATGGTAGACACTATTAGAGGCTAATAATTTTTTGGGCTCTTGAGCCAACCTTAAAGGATTATAAGGGAGAATGGAGTGTGGAGGGGATGGGGGAGAAGAAAGAGAGGAGGGACCTGGGATCAGTATCTGCATGGGACACTGTGGCGTTGTGTGGCGCGTGACCCTCACTCCGCTAGACTTCCCTTTTGTGAGCTACGGCTTTTATGGAGGGACAGAGAGGGAGAAAGAGGGGGCCGGGGAACGAGCGAGCGAGCGTGTGTGTGCGCGCGCCCTGCCCCTTCGGGTCGATGCCTTCGTCCTTTGCCCTTCAGTCTCTTCCTCCTCTTTATCTTCCTCCTCGTCTCCTTTCTCCAACCCTCACTACTCCCTATCTCCCATTCTCGCGGAAACCAGACACATAACCAGGATTCTCTCAACACCATCTCCACCACCACCTTCCGTTCGTGTATCTCTGTCATTCTCTTTCTCTCGTCCACCACTCCCCTAACCGAAGGACGTGTTAGCATCGTGAAGTATTAGTCTCTACGGCCACATCTACCGCACGGGGTTGTGGCGATCGGCGGGTTGCGTGGGTGCCCATGTAGTAGCATAGGAGTAGAGTTCCGTTTGTGGAGGGAAAGGGGAGGAGGGGGGGGGGTAAAAAATAATAACGAAGGCGGGAGAGGAAGGAGGCGTGTCATTGTCCGTGGGAAAAATCGATGGGGAGTGAAAAGGGAGACCGAGAGGAGGCCAAACGGTACGCCTCACTCCGGTTTTAGAGGCCGTGGTCGCCTTTCGTGCCGGGTACGGGAAGGTTGATGTGTGTGCCGTCCGTCATACTCGCGCAGTCTGGGGCGTTATCTGATGTCGGCGGCGTGGTTTTTTTCCTTACGACGCTCGGGGGAGTGTTGCAGGATGGGGCAGCGGGAGAAAATTCCATCGGCAGGATTGGTTTTGCTCTCCGCCGTGATATCGGAGGATATTTAGGTTAAGTCATTTTCCGAGCGAGGCACTTTATGTACACAATAATAATATCGGTCGAACATTTTATCCCGGAGTGAAGGTAATATTTTAAGGATTCGTCGGCGTCATCCCATCTATCTAAGTGGTATACTTTATTTTTGAGTTAATGCCGGCGCAGAAATTGTCGCTATTTGGTCCTCATATTGGTAAGAGCTTCGGTAATGGAATGCGGGCGATGGGTTCGGCCGAGTACTCGTCTGGATTCGAATCGGCGATGCGGCTGTTTCAGGATAGATGGCACTACCGGATGCTTTAATATGGGCCAGAAGGGTCGTTTTCTTTTTTCAAAGTGAATCGGGTTGGTTCTTTTTGTTTTAGTAGCACGGAGTTTGCGAGCAATTTACCGTTTTTTTGAGCTCGTCGAAATACAATGTCAAATTTTTAACGCTCTACTTAGAAAATCGGATTGCATGAATATGGATTTCGCTCTCCCAGACCTTTGTTGTATTTTCCGTTGAAAATACCAGCGTATTTTTGTTTTTATTTTACTCAACGATAAATCATTTTTAGGCACAGATCGGTTATGACGAAATCAAATAGAGCGGCGAAAAACGCTACCGGGATTGTTTGAGGAAGTATTATATCTCTTTAACATTCATATTATAAGGCATATGCAATGGTTTGCTGCTATGATTTTTAAGTCGACATGATGATCTCCCAACGAATTTGTCATATCACGCTTAAAATGTCGCCAGAAAGGTCATTTTCCGTTTGATAAGTTTTCGCCAAAAATGTCATAAATGTTTTGTAATTCTCTTATTTTCCCATGCTAGTTTTATGTTACGTCGCATAATATTGCGATAAACTTTCTCCGACGAAAACACATTGTGTTGTCGAAGAAATTACGCCTCGCCGGTGGGAGAACAATGAGTGGTTTTTTCGAAACCTTCATTTTCCAGCGAAAAAAAGAACGAAAATCTCCTTCGTATATAACAAGGTACTCGAACTCGGTGTCTCAAAAAAATCCCTCTCCTCTCCGTGCCTTTGTTGGAAATAGGCTAAATATAATGAGCGGAGGGGAGAAAATAAGGGCACTTATCGCGAAAGAGAGAGTTGCGGAAGGAGCCGAGTTTAAAAAATCAGAGCGAGTGTGCTTGTCAATATCCATCAGCTGTCTCTTAGTTTGTTTCAACGATTCGACCCAACATCGTAAAGTAATAGGAGAGCGAAGCAGGATGGAGCAGTCAGCGACTGCTGCGTAGTTGGATACAGTAAACAAGGGCCTGGATTCGCTTGAATATTAATTGACATCTGTGTTTGCGATGCAAGCGTGAAAAGTTTGCAAAGAAGTTCGCTTTCTGAGAGTTGTGAAAAGTTACTCGAAGTCGGAATAAATTAAATTCTGCTGAGTTGGAACGTAAAACTCGCGTCAGAAATTCTTTCGGAGTTTTGTTAATAAACTGCTCGCCCCCATAAAGCTGAACTTTTAAAAATGTTTCCTTAAATCTTGTTTTGAATTTGGATTGTAATTGAAATATAATGGATTTAGTGTTTGGTATTTGTTAATTTGTGTTTTTTTACACTTAATATGTCATTATTTAAGCAAGATTTTTTTGGGACTATTAAACTATAAATGTTTCATTCGTCAAATATTTGTTGGATAAGATAATTAACCTTTGGTCGACAGTCAATATTAACGTCGGAAATAAATTTCTAGTCGGAATTTCGAATTATTTGGAACGTGATTCGAACCTTTATGTTGAGCTCTCGCCCCCCATTACGGCGTGTCGTGCGCTCGAACGGATGGAAATGGTAATCCACTAACGAAACTTGGAAATTAACAGCTAGATATTCTTCTCCTTCTTGATTCGCCTCTCCGATTCAATTAGCAGGCGCGTCAGCGACGGTGTGAAGCCGCTCTTTCATCCCGTAATTGATTGATGAAGTATTTTGATTGTCAGGGGTCGTGATTTGGAATCCCGTCCGACGACGAAATGTGTTTGCCCGTCCGTGTTCCTCCTCGCTGGAGCAATCAAGAAGATCGACCCAGCGTATAGCGGCATGTTTCTCGCGGGTGGCAATCAGGAAGATCTCCCCGATGTAAGCGAGGATGTAAACTCCCAGATCGATCGCCGCCGTAATTTGAAATCGATTAGTCGGCGCGCGAATACGATCGAGGATCGAACGCGTGGAGTCGTTGCAAAATTAAGGTTTTTTTGCGCCCCGGACTCGGAACGTGTCAAACCCCCGCCGCGAATCAACTATCGGGAGTAAATCGCAAAGGTTAATGAATTCACGCCGACGTAACGTCCGGAGGAGCATCCGATCGACGCGGTCAGTCGGGTTCTGAAAAAGCGTCGATAGTAATTGAACCGGGAATTCTAGCGGAATATGAAACGTTACGTGCCTCTCGGGAAGCGTTCCCCGTTGTTGCGGATTTTTCGTCGTTTGGCGAAATGCGGATGAATAAAACAGGGACCTTCTTAAAAATTTATTCTGGGGATACGTTCGGGATGAAAGGTCGTTGCGTGGAGGACAGCCAGACAGACAAACGGTTTTCTTTCGTCTTTCTCTCGCCCTCCCTATCTATCTCTTCCCTCCCCCTCCCCAGAGAAAACGGACTCGAAAATAACCAATCGCGTCGGACAGGCCGTTATTGTGATTCGTACCTTCGGCGGGTTCCTTTTTCGTCATTTCGACGCGAGTCGCATGTTTCGATAAAGCGCCAGCGATGGGCGTTTTTTTAGTGGTTTTTGTGAGTGAGTTGGTTTGCAAGAGAGGCCTTAAAGTCTGGTATCGACCGGTTGTGTTTTCTCTCTTTCTCCTTTCCTTCCCCTCTTACTCCCTCCCTCTTCTCTCTCCCCTTCTCTCCTTTGCTTGTGAGCGAAGTGAGGTAATAACGTGGCTCATTACCATTTGGGTCGAAGGGCGGGAGGGAAATAGGAGGAGGAGGAAGGAACGGAGTGAAGAAGAAAAGTCGCTTCCTCACTCCTCATTTGTTTTTTCCCTGTGGCGGTGGATCGTTAGTTGTTGTTTTACAATGTTTTTTTTTCGAGCGTATGCTCTCGCATACATGTGTGTGTAATACGTTGGATGGTGCGCGGGGTGGATATTAGCTAGGGATGCGTTTTTCTTTTTTTTCTTGCTGGTGTTTTGCGTGATGTCGGAGTCGAAGAATCGGTCGTGACGTGCGCGTCTCCATCATTCTCTTATTGCCGTTCTGGCGATGTTCCTCGATGTTCACTCGCGGTTTTTATGTTATCCCCTTAATGCGATCGAAGAGGCCGTGATGACAGTGAAATGTCCCGCTCACGCCACCTCGGAATTCCTCCACGTTTTCGTCTTTTGGTTGTAAAATTTGAATGCGATTGCTTTTTCCATAGCTCGGGGATCACTTACACAAGATGTTTCTTAAACAACTTTCAACCTTTCGGTCTCTTCCTTTTTTACCCGAAAAATTTAAAATTGGCTTAGATGTTTTTTCATAGATCATTTTTTTGTTTTTTTCCCCTCCGAAGTTGTTATTTTAGAATAAGTGTATATTTTACAATTTGACTTATTTGCGCGTGCAAGGAATAATTTTGTGTTACATTTCCATGACAAATTTGCTTGTATAATCCGTGCGAATGCTCGTTAAATTAATATACTGGAGACATTTTAAGGTATAATCTACTTCCCCGTAACGCAGTCCTGCGTGCTAAATTATTGCAATTTTAAATTTGGATTTACGCCTGGAATTTTCGGCAAAAGCAAATGTTTCTCCATTTTGCCGCTTTTTTATGAATTAATTTTTATATCTCGTGACAAGTCAAATCTTTAATTTCATCTAAGAAATGGTTAAGTCAAAAAGTGATGTGATGCATGATTGATAGCGTTGTTACGGCAAATTATCTAAATAATATCTGGAATGGATGGTATAAATTAAAGGAGCGTTCTTACGTTTGATCACCTTGCGTATGACCTCGGAACAATGGAATATTTCCAGCTTTAGTCGAAAAAATCTTGATTTCAATTCCGAAAACGTCTGATTTTCTGTACTCTTATCTGGAAACGACAAATGATGACAAAATATGTAATTCTTTTCATCCCAGTGATATTGATGACCAACTATAATGCACAGTGCACGTAAATTGGAAGTTGATTGGTAACAAGTGTTTTCGCGCTTGTCTTCAGTAATTATTCTTTCTGGTCGATTAAAGGTTAAACAATTAATTCTGGAAAAAACTAATCCGCCTACTTTCCTTTCAATACAATTTTAATATATCAGAAGTAGGGGTGTACACATGTTTCCCGTGGTACAGAAGTGTTTTTCGTCAAAGTCGCCGTAGTATAATCGTAATGTATTTGCTTTGAAATCAGAAAATCATTTTTCCTCATTGTGGTGGCCCTGCTTTTTTGATCTGTTCTAAACATATCTCGTTTTGCCATTCTATAATCGCCCTGCAAACGAAAATTCTTTGAAATCCGTTCAGCCAATACCTTTCAAATTCATAGTTACAGACAAATTCTAACCTTGATATTATGGTAGCCCTGTTTAGTCGACGCGGTTGAAATATGACATTTTGGTTATTTATTTATATGAAGATTAAATATACCATATTTGGTTAAAATCCATTAGGTCAGTTCTCTAGAAATACGTGTAAAAATATTCTTTAACCTTTTATTGTGGTAGTCCTGCTCTTTAGCTCCGCTTTATACATCTTGATTTCAATATGGTATGTTGTACAAATCTTATATACAAAATTTAATTGAAATACGTTCAGCCAAATCCTTAATTACTGAAAGAGTTTAATTTGTAATTGTGGCACCCCTGTTTGGCTGATTCAATTAAAATATGCTAATATGGTTTTGGATAAAAGTGTATATTATAAGTATTAAATTGTGTTAAAATTTATATTAACAGTTCAACACAAATACGTATAAAAATAATTTTTTTATCCCTTGTATTGTGCCAGCCTTGTTTTCTATATCTGTTCTAAACATCGTGAGTGTGTTATTTTATGTTGCACGCCAACTTCATACAAAATTTCGTTGAAATCGGTTGGGCCAATTCCATCCAAATTCCTAATTACCGAAAAGTTTAACTTTTCAATTGTGCCGCCCCTGCTGAGTCGATCCGGTCCAAATATGTCATTTTGATCATTAATTTATGTGCATATTCTATGTGCCAAATTTAGTTGAAGTCGGTTCATTCATGAAGAAGATGTTAGGGAGAGACACAAACATGGACACCGAGGCGGTCTCATCAGACTACTTTCCATTTTTTGGAAAGTGTGTTAAAAATACACCCAAACGAAAATAACAACTACCTACTCGCGAAATTTTATTGCTTAATATTTTATTGCGCTTTATTTGCTACAAATGCCATAAATAGGTACTACTGGGTTATCTCGGACCCCTATTAAAATTACACGCTAGTATCTGAATTCAACCCCCAACCACTTTAACCAAACCCGGTAGGAGGAAAATAGAACTAATCCAACACCCAACCACTTAACCCAATCCGGGAGGAGGAAAATTGAACGAATTCAACACCCAACCACTTAACCCAACCCAGAAGGAGGAGGAAAATGAAACTAATCTAACCCCCAACCACTTAACCCAACCCGGGAGGAGGAAAATGGAACGAATCCAACATCCAACCACTTGACCCAACCCAGGAGGAGGAAAATGGAACGAATCCAACACCCAACCACTTGATCCAACCCGGTAAAAGAAAAATGGAACGAATCCAACCCCCAGTACTTGAGTACAATGAAAATATAGCATTTTTAATAGAGGTCCGGGATAACCCAATAGTGCCCATAAATATATGTACGGGGTTTATCGAAAGGTGATTAACCTGAGTTCTCAAGGTGACTTTTGACTAACGAAATGTTTCTTGCGCCTTAACGACCTCCCTTTTCTTAAAAGCGACATTTCCAGTTTTTCCTCGGAGACCCATGCTTTCCGTGTAAACTCCGTTCGCCATTGTTCCGAAAAATCTCCGTAGACTCTGCCGTCGGTTATACTTTTGTTTCTCGTCGTCTTCCTGGCAGCCTTTGAATAATTGATGTGCGTTTGTAGCACCCGATGCCGCGCCACCCTCTCGCGTTTTATTCCTAACGGTGAATCTTTCAAACGGGGCGGAAAGAAAAGTCAGGTGGAAGTAAGGTGTTAAGGAAGTTATATATACTAGGGTACCCGCAAAAACTTTTGCGATCTCAGTCAGAAATCTGCATGTTTAAAAGTAATAATAGCTAATTTCTCCTTCTAAAATTAGAAACACATTTTGAATGCCATGTTTGTTTTTATAATTTATATGTGCAATTTTAATTCTCGCTCACACGAAAAAGGTCACATTCCAGTATTGAAATAAAGAAAGATATTTTTCTTTTGGTCAGTCGTTAAAAATTCCCACAGCCCACACGCAGTTTACTGAGTAATAATAATCTTTAATTATTAACTTTGCAATCTATTAAGTTTGACATTATTACAACTATAATTTCGATGCTTCATAAACAGCGCGAAGTGGATAACACAATTATTTTGTCTATTTTAAGGCTTAATAGACGCTAATTCAATCGGGGGCAACAATGTGGGTCGCCTTGGCAACACCTGAAAAGAGTACGAAAAAGCCATAATATTTCGAAAAGAAATGCGTGTTTCTGAGGAATAATCCCATGCAACATCAAACCATTGCAATAATAAGGTATTTTATTGTTTTAGCCGTCGAATAAAGCAAAAACGAATAAATGCGGTCCATACTTACGTTTTTAATTAATGAAAGAAATAAACCTTGCATCTTGAAAAATCAAAACGGACAGACGGACGGACAGACATAGTAATTATATATATACACACACACATACACACATATATATATAATATATAATATATATATATATATATATATATACATATACGAGTAGTCGGTACTTGCATACTGCAAGAGCTTCAAAAAATCACCATACACCAAGATATAAACTCGTAAATAAACAAACGCGATCTCCAGGGCAACAGTACTTCAGTCACATAGAGCCTACATGTATTAAATAATAAATTCCATGAGTAATAGCATTATATTTATAATTTTCCGTGAAGTTAAGGCAACTATCCGTAATTTCCAAATTCTCTGGCAATCGGCTCGTGTCCAAGTTTCGTATTTCAAGTTTAGTGACTCAGATCGCACTGCATGGGCAGTAAGAATAATCATCATTAAGACAATACCCTATACATTAAATTTATGGAAAAATTAGGATATTTTGTGCTAAGATTATGGCATCATCATCCATGCCTATTGTGCGTATTTGGATAAAAAATATCGAGAAATTGGCATTACATTCTATTTAACAATAGAAAAGAATTAAAATTTCTTGAAAAACTACGAAACACAACATAGAATACTTTTCATGTTTTACCGTGACCGCTATCAGGGTCGATTCTCCTATTGTGATACTTATAGCCCTGGAGAAAAACAAACCTATTCGCTCCTTCCTACAGTCGATAACCCAAATTTAATCTTCATGTTTGTGCTTTCAGTAGTACGTGAGAACTACAATTATCTATGATACCCTCAATCACAGTGCGTGATGCAATTAATGTTTCGGATAGAGTAAAATCTTACATATTAATGAAAGAAAATATTGGTGATGATGTTTTCATAATATGCATGATATTGAAAATTAGAGTTACATATATGCTTATGGGAATAAACTTGATGTTAATTCTATTAAAGAAAAATGAAAAAATATATTTCCGTAACTCGAATTTTCTATAACTCGAATAATTGTTGCTTTCCTTTGAGATTCGAGTTATAGAAGTTTTATTGTATACAGTGAACTCCCGATCTAACGTTTTTTGCCGGACCAAGGGAAATCGACTTTAGATGCGGAAAAACGTAAGATGCGGAAATGGAGATAATGATATTCGCACATAATAGTACCTTGTCCGGTACATTTTAAATTATTGTACAGGACGCCCAAATGTCCTGTATTTCATCAACTGTCCCGTAAAATCCTGTATTTCATCAACTGTCCCGTAAAATCCTGTATTTTCTGAAGTGAAGTTTTTACAAATATATTATAATAAGAAAAACATCGCAAATAAATGACATGGTGGAGATGTCCGGGATTCTGCCTTGTTGATCCATTTTCTGGACAATATTTCGCCGGCGTTCCAGTCGGCTTCTTCAGGTCCGAAGTGACCTGAAGAAGCCGACTGGAACGCCGGCGAAATATTGTCCAGAAAATGGATCAACACGGCAGAATCTCGGAAATCACCACCATGCCAACAGCACGTCGTGGAAGCCTTCGTACTAATTTATCGCAAATAAATTTATATTTTCAATTGTATTCCAAATTCTTGCTCTCGTTCTTATTCTAATTAAACACGAATATGTCAGTCTTTAAAGGTAAGGGGATATTTTCTATACATTTCTGAACCATTCAGATAAAATCAAAAGCACTCAGTACCATGGTAAGAATTGAATGATTAAAAAATGGTAATTGAAATTTTCTCTTCTCACGTTTTTAAAAGGTAGAAGTGTTACCGTTACCGAATATGAAGATTCTACTACAGTTGTAACGAAGAAAACTACTCTAGATAAGTCATGAGAAAAGGTATTAGCAACTTACCTGGTTAACCTCCAATATCATACCCATAACAGGAACAAAATTAGCATGTGCACACAGCTGAATATCGAAGATCAAAACTAAATGGTGAACCCACAGCGCCGGAAGTAAGTCTTGTGCGCATGCGTCGATTGAATAAAATGTTTTTTCCGGATGGATAAAATAAGGAAAACCAAGAGATTAAGACATTAAATCGTAAAAAATTGATTGGAGAGATTTTAAGGAAAAAATATTTAAAAGTTTTTAAAAAATGCAAGGTACATACCATATCTGTTTAGGATATGTTATTTGAAGAAAAAAGATCACTACTAATTTTGAATGACAATTACAAATGAAAACCATACAAATATAAATGATAAAATTTAGTATTTTTTGAAAAAGTCGGATATTTTACTTTGTTGCTTTCTTTCATTTGAGTGAATACCATAGAGTCCCTTTTCAAGTTTATCAGTCCCTTCAAGAAGGTGTTCCGTCCCAATACGGGACCACAAATATCTCTTGATGGTAACCAAGCCCTCCAGAGCTTGTTTAAAACATGGTGGTTCAGTTTCGTTTACATCATCATCTTCACTTTCAGGACAGTCATCATGTTGTAAATCACAAATTTCACTCACTGTTAGTAAACCACAAGTAGCAACATTATCATCAAAGGTCACAAACTCATCAAATGTCATTTCATTAAACTGCAAACGCTTCCAGTCATCATTATCGACTTCATGAAGAGCATCTTGTTCTTCATAGTCAGCAACGGCATCACGGAAGAACCCAGCTTTTCTAAAACAATTCTTTATCGTTTCAGTCTTAATGGCTTTCCAAGCTGATGTTATATAATGCATGGCCTCTAAAACTGTCAATTTCAGTGTACTTTTGCTGGAATCCATAATTGCCACTGCTTTGGATACCAGCGCCTTTCTATACTGCTGTTTCAAGCTGTGTAAAATACCTAGATCCAATGGTTGCAAATGACTTGTGCAATTTGCTGGTAAAAAAATAACTTTAACATTCCGTAGATTGGCAGTATCTTGTGGATGAGCTGCACAACGATCCACAAACAGCAACACCTTTCTCGAGGTGGAACCCATTTTTGCATCAAACTCTTGCAAATACTCCATGAATAATTTTGATGTCATCCATGCCTTGGAGTTGTTTTTATACTTACATGGGAGTGTCCTCACATTCTTGAAGCATCGCGGTTTGGCGAATTTTCCAATCACAAGTGGTTGGAGTTTTTCGCTACCGTCTGCATTGCAGCACAGCAAAACTGTCAGTCGCTCCTTGCTTTTCTTCCCTCCATGGCAAGCTTCTCCTCGAAAAGTTAAGGTTCTATCTGGTAACAAATTATAAAACAATCCTGTTTCATCGGCGTTAAAAATATCGCATGGTGCATAGTTCTTTATTTTCTCGGGTAACTCTCCTGTCATCCAATGATTCACTGATGCAAGATCTATGTTTGCACTCTCTCCTGCAACGACTTTATAAACTACACCATGACGGTTTTTAAACCTATCAAGCCATCCGCTGGATGCCGTAAAAGTAGGAAACCCCAGTTGATTTGCGATTTGTATTGCCTTTTCACGCATTATAACACCGCTAATCGGGATGTTGGAAGCTCGAGCCTGCTGAAACCACTCGAGTAACAATGCTTCCACTCTTTCGTATGGTGATGCTCGAGAGTTCTTCCTCCTTTTCGCAGCCACACCGCAGTCGTTTACAGCTTTGAGGATCGATGTTCGGTGAGCCATAATTGTGTTCAGCGATGTCACTGCCAGCCCTAATCGCCTTGCCATTTCAACACGTTTCAGATGTGGATTTCTATCTACTTCTTCGATTATTAATCTTTTTTCATCAAGAGTTATAACCTTTCTTTTTGATGCCATTAGAAATATATGGGGTGGAGTACAAAAACTTTTAAACAGCACTGAGAGTAAAATTCTCTAAAATATTTAAAACTTCGTAAATTTACAGCTTTCAACTTACGAGGCGCAACTGTAACTAAAATAGAAATGACATAGAATGCACTGATTGTATTATGTCAATCAGACAAACGAGCAGAGTTCCAACGGTAGACGACTGAATTTGGCTTGTTGCGTACCGAAGACGACGGCTGATAAAGAACTGCCACTAAGAAAGTTTAGATGGTGGAGACAGAGTAGAGATGCTACAATGTATGTAGACAAAGTTTGATGGTAATTTAATGAAAGTGAAATCTAGTAGACTCTGCATAGCCACATTTTTCTGTACATAGATTGTAACTAAGTATGGCATACTGGAAGCAAAAGAAACACTTTTACTGACCTTATTGATTTAATCGTAAAGTATGTATAATACAAATTAACTTAATAGAGGTTGTGTTGCGTTTATGTACCTTTTCCAGTTTTCGTAATTTTTATTCTCACGTTATAAGCGGATGTAATTCTAGACGGGGACTTGAAACTCGATACTTAGGATGCGGAAAAACGTTACAAACGAAAAACTTTAGAAGCGGGAAAAGATATAATGGAAGTAAATGGAGCTCTAGCTGGGACCTCAAAATTTCGACTTAAGATGCGGAAAAACGTTAAAAGCGAAAACGTTAGAACGAGAGTTCACTGTATATACAGTTTCATTGTATATATACAAATATTTAAAAATATATTTCCATAACTTGAATTTTCTATTACACGAATAATATTACTTTTCCTTGAGATTCGAGTTATGGAAGTTCAACTGTAATTCGTTATGACGGCATTAATTTCCATTAAAAGCCTTAAATCACTGCAATCATAACGTATAATATCAGATCCCTTGAAAAGCATTGAGGTCGTTGCCATAGCATTTAAAGATTTTAATTGTTGAAAAGAGGAAAAAATTCGAAATTTTTTCCGATTAAAAGCAGATATTTACGCTAATTCGGTACGTATTTGAATTCTGCCTTAAAAAATTAAGAACTCCGTTCTTTCAGATAGACAACTAATCTTTTACCGTATTCGTATTCCAATTTTAAGTACATAATTTCAAAATGCATTTTTAGAAAGCCTTGCACTGAATCCCATGCTTTTCTTATGGGGTATTGAAATGGAACATCGGGGTTAAAAAGACCCCTTAAATAAAAACTATTTTGTGATTTTCGATTTTTATCGTCGGTTGTGTTACTCGACTTACCAACATGCCAAATTTCAGATCTCTATCCCTTCTAGAAGTACCTTAGAGTGTTGTGTCAGTGAGTGAGTGAGTCACAAGTTGCTATTATATATATATATATATATATATATATATATATATATATATATATATATATATATATATATACATACACACACACACTAGTAGTTGGTGCTTGCATTCTGCAAGCATATCGTCTCAACATAAAAAAACATTCATTTTTCATATTTCATCATTACAAATATTTTTTGAAATCTAAATATTTCACCTCCGGAGCGATTTTCGTTTTTCCCTTATGTAAAAATAATAGATTAAAACAATCCCAAAATTTTGCAATTTTTAGAATTTTATACTTTCTCCATTATGAGGTGCTAATTCTACACGTTTCTGCCAAATTTAAAAGTTGAAGTACTTGCAGAAGTGAAATAATATTTTTCCAATTGTTTAAAATTTAAACATTTTTAACTGCCGCCGCAATATGTTTATGGAGAGATTCAAATATTTATTTGTGCAAATGCACTACTCTGTACATAACTTGAAAATTTCAGCTTCCTAGCTCATCCGTAATTTCTAAACAGTTATCTATTTGTTTAAACTTTAAGAATTTTTAACTGCCAAACAAATAAAAATATCAAAATTTTTATAATCCCTGTTTCTTTTTTTTATGAATTCTACTTATTAAAAAAATTTCAACTCCACAGCTCATGCAGAAATACATAAACCTTGAAAATTTGTTTAAACAATTGCGAATTTTTAGCTGTCGCATTGTTGCACTTTTTCATGATTTTCGTTTTTTCTAGTTGGTTTTGCATAAAATCCTACCTATGAAAAAAATTTCGAATCTCCAGCACACCTGGAAGTGCCTAAACATTAGTATCCTCCTATATGTTATCATTATATATCGACGACTCTTACAGAGGAGGAGGATATAGCATACTAGTAGTTGGTGCTTGCATACTGCAAGCATTTCATATCACCTTGAAAAAACATTCATTTTTCAGACAGATATTTCATCATTACAAATATTCTATTAATTCGAAAGATTTCACCTCCGCAGCGATTTTCGTTTTTCCCACATGTAAAAATAATAGTTTAAAACAATCCCCAAATGTTGCAATTTTAAACATTTTACACTTTCTCCATTATGTGGTAGTAATGCTACACATTTCAGCCAAATTATAAAGTTGTAGCACTTCTAGAAGTAAAATAATATTTTTCTAATTATTTAAAATTTTAACATTTTTAACGGTTGCCGCAATATATATATATGGGGAGATTGAAATGTTTATTTGTGCAAATGCACTGTTCTGTAAACAATTTGAAAATCGCAGCTTCCTAGCTTATCCCGTAGTACCTAAAAAATTATTAAACTTTAATGTTCAAATGGGGTTAAAACAACCCCTAAAATTTAAAATTTTAAAATTTTCGATTTTTATAGTTGGTTATGAGAAAAGTCCTATAATCTTGCAAAATTTTAGCTTCCTAAACTTAATAGATTGGTCTACACACTGGATTGCGTTTTCCCATGCTAACTTATGGGAGATATTCCGGGGTCTCTGGAGTCGAACCCAAGACACTGTAAGCAAAAGTGACAATAATTTCTAATAGATATTACGGCCATCTAGCAACACTGAAAGTTTCATTTTTCTAGCTTACCGGAAAGTGCCCATAATTAATTTACAAAAATGGCGCAATGCTTTTCTTATGGGAAAAAACGCAACTTTCGGATTTTCTGGAGGTGAACTCATGTCACTTAGGTAAGAAGTCTCATTTTATCTGTAGGTTTCTCCATCATATCTACAAAAACTAAAACTTTCAGCGCTCTAGCTCTTGTAGTTTGGGCTGGACATTAGTATCCTCCTATCATTATATATAGACGTTCCTCACAGAGGAAGAGGATATAACATACTAGTAGTTGGTGCTTGCATACTGCAAGCATTTTATATCACCTTGAAAAAACATTCATTTTTCAGACAGACATTTCATCATTACATATATTGTTTTAATTGTAAAGATTTCAACTCCGTAGCGATTTTCGTTTTTCCCACATGTAAAAACAATAGTTTAAAAAAATCCCCAAATATTGCAATTTTAAAAATTTTATACTTTCTCCATTATGGGGTACTAATGAAACACATTTTAGCAAAATTTTAAAGTTGTAGCATTTCTAGAAGCAAAATAATATTTTTCTAATTGTTTAAATTTAAATAATTTTTAACGGCCGCCACAATTCATATATGGTGCAATTGAAATGTAAATTTACGCAAATTCATTAATCTGTATATAATTTGAAAATTTCAGCTTCCTAGCTCATCCAGTAGTACCTAAACAGTTATCTATTTGTTTAAACTTTAAGAATTTTTAACTGCCAAACAAATAAAAATATCAAAATTTGTATAATCCCTATTTCGTTTTTTTAAGAATTCTACTTACAAAAAATTTCAACTCCGTAGCACATGTGGAAATACATAAACCATTAAAATTTGTTTAAACAATTGCGAATTTGTAGCGGCTGCATTGTTGCACTTTTTCAAGATTTTAGTTTTTTCTAGTCTGTTTTGCAAAAAATCCTATCTATGAAAAAATTTCGAATCTCCAGCACATCTGGAAGTGCCTAAACATTAGTATCCTCCTATCATTATATATCGACGACTCTTTCACCTCCGCAGCGATTTCCGTTTTTCCCACATGTAAAAATAATAGTTTAAAACAATCCCCAAATTTTGAAATTTTAACAATTTTACACTATCTTCATTATAAGGTACTAATGCTACACATTTTAGCCAAATTATAAAGTTGTAGCACTTCTAGAAGTAAAATAATATTTTTTTAATTGTTTAAAATTAAATAATTTTTAACGGCCACCGCAATTCATATATGGTAAAATTGAAATGTTTATTTGTGCAAATTTACTACTCTGCAAATAATTGAAAAATTTCAGCTTTCTAGCTCATCCCGTAGTACCTAAACAGTTATCTATTTGTTTAAACTTGAAGAATTTTTAACTGCCAAACAAATTAAAATATCAAAATTTGTATAATCCCTATTTCGTTTTTTTAAGAATTCTACTTATAAAAAAAATTTCAACTCCGTGGCACATTTGGAAATATATAAACCTTGAAAATTTGTTTAAACAATTGCGAATTTTTAGCGGCCGCATTGTTGCACTTTTTAAAGATTTTCGTTTTTTCTAGTCGGTTTTGCACAAACACCTACCTAAGAAAAAAATTTCGAATCTCCAGCACATCTGGAAGTGCCTAAACATTAGTATCCTCCTATATCATTATATATCGACGTATGTTATATCCTCTGTAAGAGTAGTCGATATATAATGATAGGAGGATACTAATGTTTAGGCATTTCCAGATGTGCGGGAGATTCGAAATTTTTTTATAGATAGGATTTTTTGCAAAACCCACTAGAAAAAACGAAAATCTTGAAAAAGTGCAACAATGCGGCCGCTAAAAAGTCGCAATTGTTTAAACAAATTTTCGAGGATTATGTATTTCCGCATGTGCTACAGAGTTGAAATTTTTTTATAAGTAGAATTCTTAAAAAAACGAAATAGGGATTATACAAATTTTGATATTTTAATTTGTTTGGCAGTTAAAAATTCTTAAAATTTAAGCAATTGGATAACTCTTTAGGTCCTACGGTATGAGCTAGGAAGCTGAAATTTTCAAATTATTTACAGAGTAGTGAATTTGCACAAATAAACATTTCATTTGCACCATATATGAATTGTTGCGGAAGTTAAAAATTATTTAATTTTAAACAATTAGAAGAATATTGTTTTGCTTCTATAAATGCTACAACTTTAAAATTTTGCTAAAATGTGTTGCATTAGTACCCCATAATGGAGAAAGTATAAAATTTTTAAAATTGCAACATTTGGGGATTTTTTTAAACTATTGTTTTTTCATGTGGGAAAAATGATAATCGCTGCGGAGTTGAAATCATTAAAATTAAAAGAATATTTGTAATGATGAAATGTCTGTCTGAAAAATGAATGTTTTTTCAAGGTGATATGAAATGCTTGCAGTATGCAAGCACCAACTACTAGTATGTTATATCCTCTGTAAGGAACGTCTATATAGAATGATATATATATATATATATATATATATGTGCGAACTTGTACATAGTCTCCTTCATCTTCGCCATGTATAACCGTTCCGGCAGTCACGTGATCATTCTCACCGTCCGTATCCGTCGGGTGCGGCGCATACACGGTTATACACCTCCGCGTGACACCTCTGCAACACGGGAAACCATGAGCAGAGGGGTTACCACGGTGTCGGGTCTTTTGGTTGATGCATGAGGGATTGCGGACAGCGACGGGGAACAATGATTCTTAACCGCATCGGTATTCGCGGTCGGTTTTTCTTCTTCTAGGGAATGGGTTGTATCCTGCTGACAAATTTAGTCTGGTATGGGATCGGTGAAAGGGGGATACGGAAGAAAAGGATACGATTCGGAGGACCCTGCGAAATGGAGGATTGACGTGGCGAATTAAGATGCGGTGGAAGTCAGTTGTGACGTGTTTGTGAAAGGAGAAAATGTTATCCTAGTGGGGAAGTTGTCGGTAGATCAGAATATTATATTTTACATAAAAAATTTGAAGCTTTATGAAATGCTCGTCCTCGTTGTCGTTTATGTTGTGTACATTTTTAAGCATCGCTTTTACTATTTTTATCATATCATAAAAGGGATTTTATTATTACATATATTGAATTAATTGTTAGTTAAAAATTAATTATCCTGTTTTTTGGCCTTACATTTGTAAGAGGGGCTCGCTTTCCTTCGCAACTGTATGAAGTAGTTCTAAGATTTCGTTTTCAACTAATCGTTTAAATAGTTCGTCGAGAACTCTGTCCTGGGTTGGAAATTGTTTCCTCTCCCTCACTCCCTCTCCCAACTGCCTGCCTTTTAAAGAGGACGAGTATAATTTGGCTCTTTGATCACTTCCTGACTTTATGAAAATAGCAGATGCGCCTTCTAAATTTGATATCTATATTTTTGTAAAGTGATTCTTTTCGTTCAGGTGTTGTTTGAACCGTACCATTTGGCATGTCGTTGTGCATTATATTTTTGTAATTAAAATTCGCTGTCTTCATCTACTACATTTCCTTTGCTTCATTTTAATTTTCGTTGTTATAGAAGGCCTGCTTTTCTAGCTTTATGTTTTATTTTATAGCAGGTGTGTTTTACAAATCCAACTGCTCCGAAATTCGCGAAGGTGAAGACAGAATCAGAAACGGCTATATTTTTTGTCTGATGCGAAGTTATTTTTGATAAAGTGGCAGCGAAATTTTCGTTTCGGAATCGTGATAGGCAATCAACTCCCTTATCCTTGAATGATTGACAACACAGCGATTCTTGTGGTATTAAGAAGATAAAGATCCATTTAATCTTTAAGCTCTGAAAGAGATTACTTATTCCAAATCAATTTATTTTCTATACTGACGAAGATTGACAGCTAGATTTTTTTACCCCGTTGGGAGCTTTTGATAGGCCTTGACGCTGTTTGTAACGCATTGGACAAACATGAAACGGAATAACTGATAAAACTAATACAAAATTTCGATATAAATGTAATAATGGGTGTAGTTTGTTTTGAATCATTGATTTCTACTGCACGAACCAAAAAAATTGTTTCTTCGTTGTATTGATAGATCCTTAATTCAACGTTAGATCTTTAAAAATTTGTATTTGCCGAATTTTTAGATATCGCACATATGCCTACTTTGGCCTTGAATAAATTTGATTTAATGTTTTTTTGGTACTTATCCTTTTTAGGCGTTCTCTGCCAGCGAAACGGTAGTAGCAGGACGCCTTATGGGCACGTCTCGTCCGTCTGCCGTAACTTTCATTTCCTTAAACACGGCAAAGATACACACACGGAGTGATCCTCATTAAAATTTATCGCCCAATTGTGATTTTGAACTCCATCCGTCAATTATAATTTCCACTTTATATAAGAACTTAAATAAACTTATACTCGTATCCGTCAAGCAACAATTAAATACCATATATTTCTCTCCCATGCTCTTATATGATCTGTGAGATATAGAGTAAAACTTTTATTCGAATAGAGGACATCATTGACCACATATAAGTCTGCGGGAGCACATAATTACGTGTTATAGTTTCGGAGATAAAAATACGAGAAAATCCCAATCTTTAAATCACATATTTTGTTTACATTGATCGCTATGATGGTTCTATCGGCAAACAACAATTAAAAATTCACGTGTTTCTCTCCCAAGTTCTTAATTGATCTGTGAAGTATAGATTTAAAAAATATTCGGACAGAGGACATCATTTTCCACAAAGAAGTCTGCGATAGCATATAATTACGACTTACAATTTCGGTGATAAAAATTCAAGATCCGCCCAATATTTCGATATCGTTTCATACGTATTTCCAATAGAGAACGCTTTTGAAATCTCTGTGTATTCAATTTATGGAGTATACTTTTCATCTTTTTGTGTCCTGTAAACATGTAGTTATAGGCAGATACGTAATATTATATTTTTTATGAAGCTTAATCTTTTTTCCGGAGCAAGTGTTTTAGGTTACTAAATATTATAATGGCGCAGGAAATGTTATGGATTATCGGTGGTTGAGCGCCATATCTACCTATTTATCTTTCCTCCGGTCAAGGTCACCCTTAGAATATTCTAACACTTATCGACTTTTTAAACTTCTCTCCGAGTTGACCCCATTGGCCTCCCCTTCCCAATCGGGAGTTTGACGAGATAGCACTCGATTTTTTCGTCATCATGATTCGCTATCTTGTGAAACGGACGAATGGTTAATCATTTTTGTATTTACAAGCTTTGTCTAATTTTGTTTGTATCTTCATGTTTATAATCATTATATACATTGTTGATTTTAGAATGGGTTTTTATATCATATAAACTAGCGTTATATATGACGGGTATGTGCAGATTATGTATTAAAATTAAGGTACTTTCCATTCATCCTCCCATTCTCTCTGCCTCCCTCCCTCTCCCCCTATTCTCTCTCCATCCCTTTCCCCCTATTCTCTCTCCATCCCTCTCCCCCTATTCTCTCGCCATCCCTCTCCCCCTATTCTCTCGCCATCCCTCTCCTCCTATTCTCTCGCCATCCCTCTCCCCCTATTCTCTCGCCATCCCTCTCCCCCTATTCTCTCGCCATCCCTCTCCCCCTATTCTCTCGCCATCCCTCTCCCCCTATTCTCTCGCCATCCCTCTCCCCCTATTCTCTCGCCATCCCTTTTCCCCTATTCTCTCTTCATCCCTCTCTCCATCCCATTCCCCCTATTATCTCTTCCTCCTATTCTCTCTCTTTCTCTCTCTCTCTGTCGTAGTTTCCCTCTTCTTCTCATTCTCCGTCCTTCTCTCCCTCTTATTCTTCGCCCTCTTTTCTTCCCATCCTCCATCTTCCTCCCACCCATTCTCCTCCCTTTCTCCTAAGATTTAATTAGTTTTATTCGGAGGAAGTGTGATATATCCCCATCAAAATAGCGCCACAAGCGGACAGTTATTTCTTTAATTACCATGTCAACCTTAAATAAAAAATTCTGATTAGCTCATTATATAAATTTCTACCAAATTTCAATTTTCTATCTACATCATTGATCGAATTATTCGCGTTTTCATAACTTGACACTCAGACCAACGGACTGAACTTAGCCTTTTATTATTATTTTTGTGATACTTTGATTCTTTTAAACCTCTCTTTCTCTCCCTATTTCCAAAACCGTCCTCAAGTCCTCTATTCTTCTACCTAACTTCCGTAACCTATCGCACAATCCTTCACGCTATAAATATTTTATATGCTCGGTTTGTTTATTAAAACGTCCATAAATTCAATAATATTGAGCTTAGCTCATCATAATCATTTTAATTTTTTTTAATAGTCTTTCAGGTTTTTAGGTATACCCTCTAGTAAATAACGCAACGAATGTTGTTTACATTGATTGCTATGAAAGGACTTTCCCTCTCCTTTCGTCTTTCTCTCTTTCTCCCTTCAAAGCACGCTTAAACCCGTATGGATTGAAATAACAATAGGATTTAGAGGTTTAACAATGTAATTGGTAGGCAAGGCAATATCCCGTTAAAATGTCAAGATTTCCCCAAAATATGTGGATTAAAAGTTTAATATGAGGGATTTCGAACTGTAGACGAAAAACGATGAACAGAATAAAACACCTTGTAATTTTTTCGTTAAAATGGTCTAGATCTAAAGCTCATGAGTCAATGTTTTCTAATTTTAATGTCAAAAAGAAGAAAAGCCTGCACGTCGAAAAGTCGATTTTTACCTGTTATCTTATGGAGAATGCAAATCATCCCCTGGAGTCGAAACCTGGACGTTTTTTCGTAAATCATCCTTCGTCACAGTATTTTCATATCCGAGTAGATTATCTCTTCCAAATTTCAAGTTCATATTTGCATATTTGATCGAGTTGTTCGCGTTTTAAGAACGTGACATAGACCATCCAACGGACCAACATAGCCTTTTATTATAAGGGGAGGATCATAGAGAATGGTGCACTTTTAAGCCGATGTTGTGTATTTATTTTTTATTTTTGGAGCTGTAATGCATTATATATATATATATATATATATATATATATATATATATATATATATATATATATACACGAGTTGTCGGTACTTGCATACTGCAAGTGCTTAAAAATCACCATGTGCCAAGATCTTAACTCATAAATAAAACAAGATTGGAAAGGTGCACTCCATGTCGGAATGCACAGAGTTTCCAAATGCGTTCTTTGAGATTTCACTATGTTCTCAATATTTTTCGCTCAGATGAGTATTCAACGAGAAGCTAGCTAGGTAAGTTGTAAAATACATGTTGGTTTGTACGTAAAGTAGTCGTAATTATTGTCCGATGTCAACCAAAATTGGAATCGCTCGACAAACTTTAGCAAAACTCCGCAATACCAAATTTCATCAAAATACGTCCACCGGTTCCCGAGTTTTAACATGCGAACGGACGGATGGAAACGTCCTCCTCTATATGCGTTCACTTCGTGCAAGGAACGCATAACAACGTGACAGTATTTGAACTTCTCATTTAAATAAGATAATAGTTTTCATTTTCTGCGAAATTAAGACCTATCCGAAATTTCTAAATTCTCTGTCAATCGGCTCGCGTCCAAGTTTTCGAATTTCAAGATTCATGACTCACATTCAGATCGAACTTTTAAACCAATA
Organism: Tanypteryx hageni; assembly: GCA_028673005.1. NCBI lineage: Eukaryota > Metazoa > Arthropoda > Insecta > Odonata > Petaluridae > Tanypteryx > Tanypteryx hageni. The sequence goes on from CM054112.1 coordinate 59,647,981, forward strand.
ACTACAATCATCATTAAGGCAATAGCCTATATGTTACACTAAAAGTTTTATCAAAGTAACTGGCCATCCCTATATCCCAAGCTTGCCGGATAAAAGGTTCTCTAATTAATATATATATATATATATATATATATATATATATATATATATATATATATATATATATATATATATATATATATATATATATATATATATATATATATTACGCCGAATCCTTGAAATATATATCCATGAATGGTTTACTACATCAACATTTAAAATACGTTATTTTCGATAATGCATAAAAATCGTTTAATTAATGTTAACAAGATCGAAATCTGGCCCTGTTTCATTAGTTTTCCAAGCAACTGTTTTAATTTAAGGTTTTAACTCCGAAAGTCCCAATGTTAAGAAAGGCCATAAATTCGAAGTGTCTTCTTACCGACCACTTATAAGCTGTACGTGTGTCATTGACAATAAGCTCGTATTGGTTAGTCTCCTACGTAAAGAGGATGTGTAAATTGCACAGTATTGAGTGGAATGAAGAATTTTTCGCGTACAATACCCGTATACGCTTAAAATATCTTAACAAGAGGAAACTATCGAGCTCGTCTTATGGCGGAAAAATTCAAGAACAAGCATTTAAAAAATACTTGTCTAATATCTACAACACGATTGTAATTTACAAGTATATTTTTTTAATTGTTTGAATTACTTCAATTAATTATTAAATTTCCAAAAAAATATTTAAGAATCTCTTTTCTTTTAAGTAAAATCTCATGAGATTATTTAATAAATCCTTATCTTCATCAGTGAACATTTTTTCAGCGTATCCGATATGATTTCTCAATCTCTCGTCGGATGAGATTCGCATTTTTTCATTGCTTTAGATAGGCGGATTTAGCATTCGTGACCTTATCTCTCATTCCTTATCAACCATTCTGAATCTATAAACGTCCGCATTTCGTAAAAATTAAAATACTGCCCAATTATTTCCACTTAATCTCCATTTTCCCGAAAAAAAGAGCTAATTCCCGAATTCAAGAGTTCTCGGGTACATCTCACATGAACTAGGATCACGCTAGGTAACTCGGAGAACCGTCGAATTCTACGTGCATTCCGTTCCTATTTACGAGCCCTCCTTTATTCGGGTTCAAGGAAAATTCACCGTCAGCAATTCATCGCCATCAATTCATCGCCATCAATTCGTCGCCGCGGAAAATTCACCGACAGCAATTCATTGCCACGGAAAATTCATCGCCACGGAAAATTCGTCGCCAGAAATTCATCGCCACGGAAAATTCGTCGCCATGGGAAATTTTGCGCCTTGTATGGACCATGTTGTTAACAAAGGCAATATTAAAAATGCGTGTGTGGACTGTACGCCGATAGTTGATTATAAGGACAATCCAACTATAGCGGTTTTAGTAAATACGTTTCATTTTTTGACCGGGGACGAAATGGAAGTAATCCACATTTACAAGTAATATGCCAATTGTTTATGACAACCGAATGAGAATTTTAAAAATAATAATATGCAGAAAAAGTTAACGAAGATTAAGGGAGGGGGAATGTAACTTAAGAATGTTATAAAACTTTGATAGTACTTTCTTTCTCCCCCCACCTGCCTCTCCCCTCTGGCCCCCTCACCATCTTTTTTCCTCATTTTTTTTCTTCATACTCATAATTGTTGTTAAATTCCTAGTTGATAGGTATCAATATTGCCTATATTTGATTCCTAGTTGATTGATATCAATATTACCCATGTTTCATTATAATTTCTTACACGTTCCCCCTTTCCTCCTCCCTCTACACACTTCTCCATTTCTTTATTAGATCCTCCTCCCGTTCCCCCCTCCCTTAACTATTTCTGCAAATCATTATTTTTAAAATTTTCATTCGGTTGTCATAAACAATTGGCATATTACTTGTAAATGTGGATTACTTCTATTTCGTCCCCGGTCAAAAAATGAAACATTATCTTATTTATTGAAACCGCTATAGTGGTATTGTCCTTATATTCATCTATCGGCGTAGAGTCCGCACATGCATTTTTAATACAGCCGTTGTTAACAACATGGTCCATACAAGGCGATTAATTTCCCATGGCGACGAATTTTCCGTGGCGATGAATTGCTGGCGATGAACTTTCCGGAATCACTTTATTCGACCTGCTTCCTCTGTGGACGGTCACCGAGGTATCTGCATTGAAAATATGGCCCTCTTGCTTGCTTGGGTTCGGATGACTTTTTGGCCCGTTACCAGCTCAACAGCTGGTCTCGGTGTTCCGTGTGTAGCGTGTCGAGAGGGTGAATTCAGGCGCTGTGTGTGTTCGAGGAGAGAGTATAAGTCTTACCTCACCCCTCTCTCTCCCCATTCGATCCTCCTTACCGCCAGAACGGGATCAGCGCGTGTGCATCCGTATCCGTGTACTTTTGGATGACGTCTTTTCCTTGGACGCTTTCCAAAACGTCATCACTCCCCATGCGTACGACGGACTTACTCCCTCCTTTGTTTTCTTAATTGCGTGGATCGAGGATCCGGAATTTTTTCTGCTGCCTCTCGAAGAACTTTATAGTTTTCATTTCGTTGGATGGATCTTTTCGAGAACACCCACGCCGGCGGGCGTTTCATTCCGCCGGAGCCGATTCCGCTGATTTTTTTTAATTCGGGCGGTTTACACAGTGGCTTAAATTTAGGTTCGTTGGAGACTCGATGGTTGATCCTCCTCAAGCGGCGCGAAAATGCGAGCCTGCGTCATTTGTTATTTTATAAAGATAGGTCCTCGTTTTCTATTTCCGGAAAGAATGTGTTCACGTCGTTTCGTGACCGATTCATAATTTTTGTGTTCTCTCTTCTCGGGTAAACATCCCTCCAAAGCTTTTCTTTCGCTTGGGTTTTGGTTGCTTTATAATGCTTTATTACTTTCGTCATTGTTGAATCATTGGTTCCCTACTGAGGAAGGGTGAGCATCGGCTGTTACTAAGACAAGTTAAAATAGGTTATGGTTTTCCATTGTTGGATCAGAATATGTCGTTAAAATAAGTAAATTACGAGTAGCGTAAAAAAGTAATTTAAATTTCGACGACTTCTCTCTCTCTCTCTGTGTCTTTAACGAACGAGAATTATATCCCTATATAAATTTCATGGCGCTCTCTAAAATGTTTCGTAATGAAAAGGTTAAAAAAATTTAGCAGCCATATAAATCTCTCTCATAATATATAATCCAAATTGATCGTAACGTTTAAAGTTCATAACCGACTGAGATCCTTTTTAGGAATTGTAATTTTGGTGAAATTTAGTATCGTGCTTTTCATTGACTCGTTGCGATCATGCGTAAAATTAGACCATTTCCATTCTACCGTTATCATGAGATCACAAATTAACCCTTTTTAATGTTTAGTATAAATTTTGTTAAGATGGACGAAACGATGCAATGACGAGGAAACGCCTCGGAAGTATTTCACATTTTGCTATCCGTGAACATCAGAAGAAAACTGTTTCGATGATGGCGAGCTCTCTTTGTCAAAGTCGTATTATTTTTATTAGACCGTCTTGAGTCATTTGTAAAGGAGGACGGGCGAGGAAATAATTTTTAGCATTTGCGCATGGTACGTTTTTCGTCGGAAATCTTTTTGTGGGTCGCTTAAAGAGAATATTTTAAAGAAAAAGCATCGTCAGTCGCACGTCGTTCGTTTTTTACTTTCCGGTGAAAAGGCCTGCGGAATACGTATTAAAAAAACGCTTTCCGTTGACATTTTTCGCGTGGGAAGGGTATTTTTAAACGAATCCCGGCTTTATTTAAAGCGGCATAAGTTGGATCTGTTCCAAAGATCGAGAAATTCGGGAGGTTTGTAAATGGGTGGGAGTTACATTATTGGGTCTACCGGATCGGTTCTGATCGTAATTCTGCCGAGGAGCGGTTTTTTATGCACCGTGTTCCCTCGTCATATTTTTTTGTTATTCTTGCTTCAAATCATCATCCTTTATCAAATCCTAATTTAACAGTTCTTAAAAAATATAACGTGCAGAAAAAAGTAATGTTTGGAAGGTGACGTAGTGAAAACTTCTTGGAAATAATTATTACGTATGTCGAAATGATGGGTATTTTCCTGAATTTTTTGTAATTGTTATTTATCTGATAGATTCATAATTTTACATTGCTTAAACTTCTATAAAATTGTAATTCCTTGCTGAATAGAAAACGAGACATTAGATTTCATATCCCTCTTTGCGTAAACTAATTAGTCATATTTCATCAAAGCGTTCTACATACTGTTGTGTGGAACACATAACTCTTCTTCTACTTAATCGATCCTTGATTAGCTTCAAACCATTTGAGGGAATAGGTATCCAAAATTGGAATGTATTCCACGGCGGAAATTAAAATTTGAACGGAGGCGAAAAAGAGATGCGCCTCCAACCTCGGCTTAAACGATAGAAAATTGCCGTATTCTCGGGCATCTTGTTTGCTGCAAATTTAGCTATATTTCGTTTAAAACGAAAACTTGCGCACTTCTTTAATCATCATCGCGAAAGTTTGGAAGTCGACCTTAGTTAAGTAACGTCTCTTTTCGTGCTACCCGGCCCTTAAATCATTTTTATGCAAACCTTCAAAACTTTTGATTATCGTTTAAAATGTCCTTATTAACACCGTTGGGGTAGTAGGGTGTGTGTCTAGCGCAAACAATCGAGCAAGCAACTCTGGGAGTATTGCTTTAAAGCACTCCTTCCTGAGACCTCCCTTATTAACCTTTCCGCGATCCTCTATATCCCGGCTTGTCAGAACCCGTCTTAACCCACCACGAGAAGAACCCTTATCCGGGGTAAAATCGCAACTCGAGAGCGCGGCTAACTAAATCCATTTCGGTTTGATTTACTCTGCCCTCCCGAATTCTCCTCCTGCCCACCCTCGTCCTGCGTACCCCTTAAAACCCGCGCACCGCCTTTCTCCCGCCTTCCCGTCCCGACGGTGTTTCCTTCCTCAGTAAGAGGACCGCCCCCTGAGAGAAGGAAGTTCCGTAATGAATCATCAAAGGGTTTTCAACTGATAAGGAGGGGAGAGAGAGAGAGAGAGAAAAAACGTGCGTGCGCCCCGAGGGCCAATCCGAGTCTCTCGTCTTGGGAGGGTAGGCTGGGAAAAGGCCCAAGTGACGAAATGGGAGGAAAAGGGCCTTTTCCTTACCTCTGCATCAATTCATGGCGCTCGGTTTCTGCGCGATAAATTTGCTTCTTTTTGGAGACGGAAATTAGGAAAGGGAGAGGCGAATTCCGCTCAGTCGTGTATGGCTGAGTCGCAGCGTGTAATATTCTACGGTCGAGTTTCGAGTATCCGAAATAATTGGGACGGTTGGTGGTTCGTAGAATCGGCTTTCCGATTAATTGTACATTTAAAAAACGTCAAATGCTTTAATACCGCCAAGTAGGTGATATATATTTAGAATGTATAGTTTGCATTGTTATTAATGTATTACAAAATATTTTAATATGAGCTAGAAGCATCAAAGGGTCTTTTTAAGTCCTTATTCCGCGCAGAAGCCAACGAGCTCTACTTCCTGCACAAATTCCGACATTATGTAACATTTTTACATTTTCATAAGAATTTTCAATTGAAGTATTAACAAATTATAGTTATAATTTAATGGCATCTAAAATTTGTTATAATTAATTTTCTGAGATCGATCTTTATAATGACCGTTCTGATAAATTGACTTTGGATGGTGGAAATCGCTTATTTTTATATGCTTTTCTCTAAAAGGCATATCATTTAACTACTCGCAACTAACTAACTAACGCCGCATAACCTCGCGAGATTTTCAACTTCCGAGAAACAGTTCTCGCTGATTCTCTTAATTTTGCTGAATAATCTTTGAATTACCCTTATAAGACTACATTATATTTGAAATGTGCATATGGTATACTTGAGCGTTTTCTGTCAATAGGAGTGGCTTGCATCATTCTGATCCTAGAAATTTATTTTTGAACAATTATCGCAGCTTTGTTTATTTTATGAAAATGTGATTGATGCGCAGTGAGCCGTGACTCGTTTAATATTTCTTACGCGACGCATTTAGAATTGATTTAGTCTTATTTCTGCTGTAATTATTATTTCCTCTTCCAAAATTTTCCACGCTCTCAGTCCTCTTCAAATCTAACCAGCAGTTTTTCTTCCCTTAAGCATCATCATTTTTCCGGGGGGATCAAGGCTTCATTCACGTTATTTTGTAAGGCTTTCCCATTCATTTTCTATTCCTATGAAACCAGGTGGTCCCCAGTGTAGCGTAGCTCATCCTCGGGAGAAAATGCAATCCTCTTATCTTATTCATTCAGAGAGGAGGAGAACGGCTTTACGAAATGATCCGTGGTGAAAAAGGACGAGGACGATATGCTCGCATAATCTCATCGCCGCTTAATGGCGACAGGAAATGGAGTATCATGCTCTTGAATTTGAAAGCGACCACGCCACGTCGAAAGCTTCCACCCCGTCACCACTCGAGATCCAGTGCATTAGGTTTTTCCCCTCACCTTCTTCGCTCAACCAATATTCTTAGCCCGCAATTATCTACCCACTCCGTGGAAACGGTAATGCCAGTTTTCATTGCGGTAATGGTGCCGCTGCCGCGCAAAAACCCGTGCCCACGGCGGGTGTCGTCTCGGTTGGAGACAACATTACTCTGCAAATGTGACCTCTAAATGAATTTTCCGCGGTCGGTGTCCATAGCTCGAGTTTGTGTCGAGGGAAAACTGTGGAACGTGTTCCGCTGAGGGCGTTTAAAAAAGCGAGGAAGGTAACGGACGAAGAGGGAGAGGTGATAATGTGTGCTTTTAGAATCTATCCGAGAGAAGAGGAGCTGCTCGACGAGATAGAATAGGTTAGGGTTGGTATTCCAGTGGGATTCGGCACCGGTCGTGTGAAGGTTTTGAGGAGGATTGTCGGGAGTGGACGTGGAAATGTTGGCAGTTGGGACGAGGAGGAGGTGAGTGTTGCGCGTGACGTTGGGGAGTTGAGGAAGGGAATTAGGACGGATTGTATGTGTGAGGAAGAGGGAGGGAGTAAACGGAGGTCGAGAGAGCGGAGGTGAGAGAGAAGTTGGATGAATAGGCTTAACCCTTTCCTCATCCGAGGCGTCTGATGACGGAGGGATGTCAGGGGAGGGTGGAAATCCCTTCTCCAGTGGCATCACCGCCATTTCGCGGGGCGTTTATTTGACGAGAATGGGGGGTAGGAGGATAATTGGGTCAAGATGCCGGAGACGAGCGGAAAGTGGGGTGTATGAACACTTTCTTTTCTCATCTCCGCGGTAGATTGATTTATTTTCGTGAGGAGGTTGTTGAATGGGTCAGATATTCTCTCCAAGGAAAAACGCATAAAAAAACCCGAGGGTGGTGGTTTTTGGAAGGTGTGATTATTTTCATACCTCGTCGACTTCAAAGGAAGGGTTCTTATTCTTCAGAGATTTAGTTGAAAATAAGGGACAAATATTCCATCCGGAAATTTGTTTCAAATGTTTTACAAATACAGTGAATTAAGGCGTTTCGAACCGTAATGTTTATAATGTTTATGTTATACACTGGGCGTTGGATATGTATTAAGGAGATTAGGTTCTTTTAACGTGAATGATGCTTTCCCATTTTAAAACCTTGATTCTTTTGAGTTAAGTTCCTTTCTATGCTCAGTCGTTTATGCTCCTGAAAGCTGATAAAGAGGTTAGCCTAAATTTTTAGAGATAAATTTGAATTGAATATTTAGCGGAAATTCAAGTGACAAAGCCAAGTTTCCTGATTATATTTGCATTGCTTTTAAATTTTAATACTACGATAATCCTATACACCATTCATTGCACATAGTCTTTTATATAACACGTCCAAAATATTATGATTAGTTGTTAAAAAAAATTAAAGTTATTATTTGATATAATCATATCTAGTCCAAAAATAAAACTAATGCAACGTAATACGTTGAGGCGAGGCTGAGTTACGGTTAAAAGTAATGGCTTGAAATGACAGCAGATGTCGCTCCCTTAAAAGTTTCTCCGCCTTCTTTGATATCGATATTGTTTCTTTACGGCAAGACGTCATTGAGTTTCATTTGCGTCATCAGCCCTGGAGTTGAAACACCGAAGGTTCGTCGATAAAACTCGGAACAGTTCCTCCCTAACACGAATAAAAATAGGTTTTATTTGTTCTTTCCAGGAATCAAAAATGGTCCATTTTTATGCGCCTCTAAATCGAATTCATTAGAGTGAATTTTCATGGCAAAGCATTCGAATGAATAAATTAGCGAACTTCGTTATACGTCGAAGAAATATAACGGTAATTCAATCTATTTTTAAACATAATTTCATATCGTTCTACATTTTTCAAGACCGTATTTGATCATGAAAATTATAACCCGATTTTCTACGCATAAAGATATATTTCCTAATAATGTAGATGCTGCTTAATGTAATAATATTGGGTTCAATTTATTCGATAACGGCTGATAACAATAAACGGGAGCTTTCCCTAACCTGGATTTGGTTTTGGAATTCCATGTTCGATTACAATAACCAATGATATTTATAAACGGTAACTGCTGTATTTCTTTCGTGATCCGTCGAATAGACCATTTTTCGGATATAAGTACATTTTTACCTACCTAAGACGTATTTTGCTATTCATTTACATTTATTCGCATTTATTATATCAAATTCAATACATTTATGGACATGCTTTTCCAAGAGAAAGCTTTAAAATATTTGCTTGATAAATTTCTCCGATGCCAAAAATCAGTTTTTGTTCGCATGCCCAAAAAGCCTGACGGAATATGCTTCCAAATTCTCGTTCGAAGCGAAAATAAATTGTCTTTCGCCGGCGATTCCCGCTCAATCTCGCGCTAGGTATTGTTCCGGAAATTACTTCCACGTCCCTCGATGGATCCGAAGTCACGGCTTGGCGAAAACTTCGATCCTTCTCGTCTGGTATATATGGGAGAGAGTGAGGGAGGGGAATAACCTTATCCGACCAAACCTCCCGCTGTAACCTTGCGAGAAATCGGAGAAGGATTCTCGGGGGAAAGCTTCCTTGATCCCCAGGGGAATTTCGGATTTCAATCACGTAGCATCCTCGTGCCAACAGAATCCTTTCGGAGTAAATTTTATTTGAGCACAGCGTCGGCTCCGTCCTTGGGAGAACGTGGACGGGTTGGGACTTCGTGTTTGGGGACCGCATTCGGGTCACGGTTGCCTCCCAAAAAGGACGCGAGTTCTGCCGCAGATATCCTTTACGAGGACCCGTCTTTTCCCTCCTTCCCTTTCTTTCGTTCTTCTTGCCGGGAGAGACCTAGGCGACTGCTACTCCCTCTCTCTCTGTCTCTCTCTCTCCTTTTTCACGAAAAGTTATTTCCCTCGAACACACCACCGGGTTTTTTGTCTTCCCCGAGCAGAGGCATGGCCGCCCACTTCTGGTAATACATTTCGCGCGTGGCGCAGTAAAACTTTTATGTCCCCCGGAACAGATGGGGATCTGCGGAGCTTCATTTATTTACGCAGGATAGAAGTAAAAATGCCGCCCTTGGAATGTTAGGTATGAAATGAGCTGGGAAGGAAAAAAATGACGAACGACGCGTGCGTCTCAAAATGAGTTCGTTGAGCGTTTTACGCCCAGGTTTTGTTTGCTTTCTGAGCTCCTTTTTGTATCGATTCGGTTGGCGATATGGATTTAGAAACGCCGATTTTTTTGTTTGGGGATCGGGGAAATGTAATTTTATTTTCCGCTTTAAAGAGCTTCTTTGTTGTACGTTTGTGGCATGTTTTGATGCATCTTGATCGTGAGGAAATTATGAGTTTAGCTTCGCTGAGTTGTGCTATATATATTCCAAATGGAAGTTATCTTTATTGGAAAAATAAAGGTCTTGGCAAACTTTACATGTTGATTAAAGTGTTTAAGGCAAATCTAAATTTACTTGTATTTTAGTGCGTTTTATTTCATAAACGTAAGAAATATATGACTAAAATTTGCATGGTGTATGTGATCTATGATGCCATTTATTACGCTGCCAAAGAAATTTTTTGGAGAAATCGGGGGTTCCAAAATTTTCAAATTAAAATTCTGAGCAAATTGTTATAGATATAAAGTTAAAATTTTCACCATTTGTGTTACATTTAATGGCATCTATAACACTGCAGGAGAATTTTTTTTAAATCGGGGAGCATCAGGGGCAGTGTTCCCTCTTAGGCGCACGCGTGCGCGGTCGCGCACGACTATTTCCCGTCCGCGCACAGCCACTTCTTTTCCGCGTTCAAATGTATGTAATATGAAGTTTATAAAGAATTTTAAGTTAACAATTCTAAATAAACCTCGATAAGTAAAACGCGCTTTTTCATATTGCCTCAGCAAATGAAGCTCCAATTTTAATACAAATAGATGTATATAGAATGTAATTCCATGAGACATTGTCGTGTAATATCGACTATATCATTTAGGTAATTCTATGAACGCGTCAAAAGCAAAAAGTCTAGCTTCCTGATTTTAGAAAATGATGGTTTACTTCTTTTTAAATGAAAAAGGGACAGTTCAAATTGCGAAATTCTTTTCGTCTTGGATTTTTCTTGGTATTAGGAAGGTGAGAAGAAAAATTCCGGTTTGATCCATATTAGCGCGTTAAATACTCGCTAAAACACCGGTGTCCTTAGGGCATTAGACTTTTTCAAGCCGTTCATTCATTAATGTTGGAATATTAAGGCGCGAAGAATTTTTCTTTCATCCTCCAGTTGACAAGAAACATTCCTCCCGCGAAATAACGGAATTCCTCGGATATGTATCCCCACTCGAGATTTATAAAGCCCCGTTACTCGAATATAAAAGCCAGTCTGCTAGAAAATCTTGTCGGCTAATTTTATCATCTTTCTCCTCATTGACAGATTTGCGTTTTTTACATTTTAGCTAATATTCATCGACAATCGTGGTGTTGATTTCTCTGTGACTTGATTCTAAAAGAAAATATAACATTCTCTTTCATCTCACTTCGTCATGAGACGTGTTTATAATTTTATGCGGGATGTTTTCTATTTCATACTCTTCTTCCTTACCTCTACTCCGGGTGTTTTTAATGACTCGTAACTTCTCATTTTATCACTAAATTATGGCGTCCCCTTTATGCCATTTTTTCTATCACTTTTCGTGAATGCCGAAGGGGCATGTGATTACAATACATTTTATCTTTCCGGTTGGGAGTGAAATATCCATCCGGAAAAGAAATTACGTTTTTCTTTTATTTCATATTCTAAGGCTTGAAACATTGGATCAGTCATTGAAACTATTAACGCTATCTTTTTCTTTTTGGAAGACGAATGTGGTCTTATGATTAATCCCCTTAAAAAACTTGTTTTTACTATCCTTTGGTTAGTCTTTCAGTGATTATTTGACTTGTTATGTAGTACTCCAAAAATTCGCTTCGCAGTAAAAAATGTTTGGAAAATTTTAATTTTCCTTGTAGTAGAATTTTTTGGGCAACATTATTACGTTAGATGTGTCGATTGTCACAGAATTCAAAATGATATATTTACAAAACATTTAACACTAAATGACTTAAGTATCGAAAAAGGAGAGAAGAGGAAAAACAACTGTTTCGCCACTGGCATTTCAAGTTAATTTATGAATGGAAAGTTACTAATTTCGAAGGGTTAAATTTTTCTGTAGATTTATCACTTCGTTCCTCTGCGAGCTAAAATTTACTTGTTTTTAGACTGAATATCAATCGTTCTCCTCATATGTCGTATTTCTTTGGCTTGTGACTGCACACTGTATTGATTAAAGCATTCTTTATTACCATCGTGTGTTTCCTCAAACTAATTACGGTAATGTATTTACTCGTGGTAAATAAAGGAACCGAAATTTACATTCGTTGTGAAAGAAACGTCCCTCACAAACAGAAGAGGCAGTAGGGAATTCCTCTGGCGCGCAGTATTGTAGCTCTAACAGCCACCGTGCGCCAAGCGTCCTAGATTACGACATTCATGCGGTAATTAGGGTCGTTCCCCGAAAGGAAGTAGGTATTCGAGTACGGGATCCCCATTTTTCCCTTCTATTCCACGTGGAAATTTCACTACTCGAGTATGCTCTTTCTCGGTGATTTAGCTGACGGACGTTTATAATCCCGAAGATTTTGCATTTCTAGCCTTTGTCGCGGTAGCAGAGACCATCCATCCAGAATTTGACGCAAATGGGACTCGGGAAGACGGATCTTCAAATAGTAATCTGGTTCGTCCTGGCTATTGTGTTCTTTGCAGAGAGTACTCATTCCGTGGCTTTTGTAGGGCGTTTAATTTATGACCGAGTCTTATTTATGGCCTGATCCTAGCCGGCTGTTGTAGTTCGGACTCTGTTACGAGTCGTAAATTCGAATCTGTCGTTTGATTCGTGGTGAAATTGGGTTGTGCAATCGTTTTGGTGCGTGATGAGAGTGACTTTCCGAAAGGAGATTAATTTCTGCTTAAAGAGAATGTGAGAGAATAATGAGGATTTTTGTTGTGTTCTTTGGCGCGCTAAATATTTTTATCGCTTGTTCTTGAGGTTGTTACCTTTTATTTTGTACGTTTCTCTTAAGTGGATTAAATGGTTACAAGAAATTTTTTAATACAAAGCGAATTTGTGTGTAAACGTTACGTATAAATTAGAACACGGAACGATTTTTTTTAGTTATTTGCGATTTAGAAATTTTTGCGGTGAGTTGCAATATTTTCACCCCAAGACTTCTTATAGTTATAAATGCTAAGGAGATTCCAACTTAATTAAGGCGATTCAAGAAAGAATTATCGAGAGCAATGTAAATTATACGTTAATGCAACTTTTAAGACATACAAGAAGGTGGTCTTATAGAAATTTCCACCCCTGAAAATCAAAACGTTCCACTATATTTATTATTTTTATTTGAAATATAAAACTGCCATTGTATTTAACACTATATTCTCTCATAGGTTAGGGTTACATTCTATACCTTAAAATATTATATTTTTAAAAATCCAGATCGTATTACGGGGCAGTCTTCATTCCTCCAATTTATTTATTTTAAAGTAGCGCAGTTTGTTGTAAATATATCTCGTCGCTCTTTAAGTTGCTTTCATTTTTTCGAGGTTCTCGGATGTAAGAACATTTCAAAAGAGAATTATTGACCGCAACTTTCGGCTAAAATCAAATTCAAAGACTATGTTGGTCCATTAGCTATGAAAAAGTTGGGAAAACGAGATGCATATTTCAGCTACAAATCAGCTGTGGTCAGTGGTGCTTCACCTACAGTAGATGCTAAATATTGAATAGTAGATTATAAATATGACAACTGATTTCCCAACCTCGTGATGTCTATTATAGAGGAAACATTTTTCAGTTATACCATTTATTTCCGGATAACTTTTAAGTGCGACTATGTCATACGAAGGAATCAGATTAAGAACCTAACTTCATCTTCACTTAGCTGATCTAATATAAAAGTCGGCTATCTCAGATGGAAAAAGGAGTTTTTGTTTTTTCGTCTTATACTTGCCAAGTTAACTCGCCTCCAACGAGCTGGGTGACGTTTCTTAGTGCTCTCTCAGTTATTTACCAACGCCCTCGTCTTGTTTGTGCCTAATGATTAATGATGTGGCCTAATGGCTTGGTTTCGAGAAAATAAACATCCTACTTATCGTTATGTCTTGAGGGAGGAGGGAAAGTCCAATGCTCTCCCAATCCGATTATTTTATTTATTTTTGTATTTTTTTTCTTTTGGACGGCTAATAATCCTTCAAATTTTAGGTGAGATTTATGTTCAGGATGAGGTCCATTTTCCGCAGTTTCAGGTACGATTTTCGCGTGTAAATCCTAGCCTTAGCAAGTGACAAGAAGTGCCACTAGTTCTCAGAATAACGTTATTATGATAATATCTGGGTAACTCTTTTGTGATAGAAATGTATCATGGCCGTTATGTCTTGATAATTGGTTTCAGAGCAACGGATTTGATTTTTTCATACGTTAAGAAATATAGTTAACTCGTTTCGTCAGTTAACCTTGTTTGAAACAAGTGAATAAATATTTAACCCTCGAGTACTCGCGTGTGGGTCGAATCGACCCGGACCAACTTTAAATGTTCATGTCTTTTTACTAAGATATGTGTCTAGCTACATTCTTATAGTATCTGAGTGTGATGATGCTTTAAACGTGTTAAATGCTTTCATGGGTCCCGAATCGAAAATTTAAAGAGCAAGAGCAAATAACTGGGAAAGGACACGCTAGGCGCAATAGAAATTCGCACGTTAACTGGAAAATGTCAACATGCCAATGGCAGGAAAAGCCTAGGAACCTCCCTAAGTCTGCCCAATACAATCCAGAACAAGATAAAACATCTTTTCTTAGACCACGGTTTACTGTTATTTGTGTTTTTCTTGAGCCCAATATTGGTTTGAAATAAAGATTTCCAAATAAATTGTTGATTAGTTATTTAAAATTAATTAAGCTGTTTGTTATTTTGTATTGAGAGAAATTTAGGATTGCAAATAATTTTTAAAAATATTTATTCTTATTTATTTATTCTAAAATATAATCACTCTTTCTTAAGCTTTAAAAATACATGTTTCGATTCGACCCAGCGCGAGTACTCGCGTCATAATTTATAGGGCGAGGTACTCAAGGGTTAATATAATTTTTATTTGTTTATTTTTTATTAGCTCATAAACAGCCGTTACCGGCCTTTTACAATGAGCGTAATAACGTTAACAGAGACGAACACACACAACCATGCCCGAGGCAGGATTCGAACCCGCGAGACACGCTAACCACCCATTTACCAAGACCGGCAAATTTATTTTGTAAGTTTGATTTTAAATAACATCTTTACAAAAACGCGAATTCGTATAAAGTTAATTTATTTTGTGTTTAATACTATGTCGAAGTGAAATATTTTAAGGAGACGTAGCTCGTATCTCATTAAACTTGAGTGGAGTTCTTAATGTTTTTGGACCCCGTCTAATCTGAAAATATCCAAAGCTGCTTCAGGGTTTGAACCATCTCATCTATAATCACTGCGTAAGACGAGTGTTTTTAGTCACCTCGGCCACCAGATCTACGCGTTGCGCTGCGATAAATGTTAATTTGAATTCGCGTGGGAAGATAGATATAGTCTTAGTGGCATTTTTCATATTTATTTTTTTAAATTGTTTTCTTTTTAGTTGTTTATTTTTATAATTTCATTATTTTGACAACAGTTATCACATTATTTGTACTATATAACCTTAGCTTTCCTTTTCTGTATTTATATTGTTGAAGCGAATCTGAACAAATTACAATGGTGTAATATAAATCTCTATATTTTAATGTGGATTTGTGTTGATACGAGCATTCCTACGTTTTTTATGGGATAATTCTGCAAATAATTGTAAGTTTTTATTTATCGTACTTATTATATGGATGGTTGATGTGATGTTAGGAAAAGAACAATTTATTATTTTTGTCATTAATTTAGGTGACTAAAATATGAAATATTCAACAGTTTCACTCCTACTAGTATCCAAATCTGAATTACTCTGAACTAGCAGTATATTTTCGTTAATTTTAAGCAATATGAATGGATAAGTCAGTATTTTCATTAATGAAACAAAAGATACTATCAAACTTCTTATTACTTATATACCAAACATTCTTGCGTTTGCCACTGAGTTCTCTACTTCTGTCTGCCATTATCTCAACTATAAAAAGATTAAATAGAGAAACCCCCACATCACTCAACAGCTGGTAGACACTTTTGCAACTTTTTACGCCCATGCAAGCAGAAAGGTTATCATAATCTAACAATAATAAAAGGCTACTTCTATCCCTTTGTCCCTTTAAAAAATGCGAATAACTCGATAATGGAACGAGATACATTTTTATATTTGGCAGGAATAATCGATTCACATATTGTAAGACGGTGACGAAAAGAAATCTCGAAAAAAGTCCTAGGTTCAACTCCGATGTAGGCATTTCTATTTCCCATATGGTAACACGTAAAAATCGACTTTTTGAGTTGCAGGCTTTTATTCTTTTTGAAATCTAAATTAGAAAGAATTAACCTATAATCTTCGGATCTAGCTCATTTTAAAGAAAAAACTATGAAGTTTTTTATTCTGTTCATTTTTTTCCCGCCTACAGTTCGAAATTTCTCATGTTAAACATTTAATTCACATATTTTGGGGAAATAATTTTATCGGGATGTTGCCTTGCCTACCATTTGCATTGTTAAACCTCGAAATCCTGTTGTTATTTCAATCATTATGGGTGAAAGCATGCTTTGAATGCTCTTACAATTAGTAGGACAGAGAGAGAGAAGGGGAGAGAAATTCTTTTCATAGTAATCAATGTAAACAACATTCGTTACGTTATTTAGAGAAGGAATACAACGTACGCCTAAAAGAACGAAAGTTTGTTTCTTGCCATCCAAAGAAATTCAAGGTATATTTATTTGTTCATTTTTATTTTACAAAAAACTTTCTCGTTGAATTTCAACGGGCATCTCCCTAGTTATATTATAGAGTTTATTCATATTAAAGTATTAACTATATAAAAGTTGGTTATAAAAATTCATTTTTATATCTTCACTTGTTTATCGTCTATATTGAAGTAACGTCGCTTAATACTATTACCACCACAAAAAAGTACGCAAAAATGTTGGATTCTTGAAATATATCTCGTATCAAAATTGGTGATGGTGTGAAGAAATATACGCTACCTGTTTCTCTGCTGATGTCGTTTTGATCTGTGGCAAAACTTGGCCTTTAGAGGTACTAAATTTGCGCGATTTACTCAGTCGATTTCATATGTCCTTTCGTTTCATTGCCTAGTGCAAATGAAGGCAATTCTGCTTCAAGAGATTAGAATTAGTAGCACAGATTACGTCTTTACGATATGGATCGTAGGGGTGGTCGATGTTTGTCGACGAAACGAAGTATAAAGCTACCATAAAAGAATATGGTATTGGTATTTCAGTGGTCTTCGACGCAGGAAGTAACGCCGTTTACTCCCACATTCAGCGAGTTATTGTTACCACAGTAGTAGCTCGTGAGTGACGTAATGATCTTTGTTTATGGATGTGTGCTTAAAAAAGAGTGATCAAAGAGTGATTTGATTTTTTACGCTGAGAAAAAGGACAGCTTATGGAGCACTGAAATATGGAAAAATGGATTTTATGCCGGCTATCTTTTTGAAGGAGATACGCTCGCTGAAGAATAATGTTAGCGATGTGTTAATTTCACTCGGTCATTTAACACGATGGTGGCCTCTGGAGAAATTGCGAGTCAGATTACATTTATTATCTGGTCTTTTGTATACTCGTTGCAATATTTTTGGTCGTAAAATTATAAAATGTCATTCACCAAGGCGTTCGGATATCGCTCAGCTCATAAAAGAAACAAGATTACATGCAAAAAACTTACAGCTGGAAACTTTATTTTTGATGGCCGCCAACTTAATTAATACCATATTCTAGCTTAATTAATATCATAGACGCAGCCACCGTGGCAAATTACAGACTCAACCTTGCTTAATATAGAGAAGTGATGCCCGCTGGTCACATCCGGCCCACTATATGATTTAGACCACAGGTTCTTAAACTTTTTTTTATCCGCGACCCCTTTTCATAAGACCGCAACCCCTGGCAGTACTAGTTAAGTTAGGTTAGGTTTTTTATACTCTAGTATAATTCGTGTAATCGTGCTTGACGACGTTTATTTCTGCAATAAACTAAACAAATATAGAATGAAAGGTTGTAGTGTATAATAATTTCAATAGTTCTATAATAAATATTTAATTTACTCATGTTTATTAATGTTTGCTGCGACCCCCAGAATCTTTTTCGCGACCCCCGGAGGGGTCGCGACCCACAGTTTAAGAACCTGTGATTTGGATAATTAAAGGACAATGTAGCGTTACATGAAAACGGTAAATTCTAGAAACAAAATATGTAGCCATTTCGTCTCTTCCAATACTGATTGATCAATACAATAAAAACAATTCAGGTAATATTGGACCCCAATAACCCTTTAGTTTCTATAAATCCTTTTGCAAGTATGCGTGTGGACCGTTATGAGTGCGGAAACGGGCTGTGTGGCCCACGAGCCGAAAAGTTTGCGCACCACATATTGTAGAGTATGAGTTCCTGAAAAATGTAACATCTAGCAAAATCATATAAAAATAACCGCGTTCTGTGCTTTAGAAGAATGTATTCCCAAACTAAAATTTCCCAACTAAAATATAATATTTAAATGAAAAAATATAAAAATTAATGTTTTAATTAAGATATTTAATTATAGCCGTCTTAAGGTCAAGTTAAGTGGTATAGAGTTGTGATAGCAGTGATTCGGTCACGCAATATGGAATCTACGCTAAGTAAGTCTACTTGAAGCACTCCTCCCGTGTGTTATCCCTGGCTCGTTCAGGTTACGATTCTTTCATATATCGCCGCTTTTCCATTTTAAGATTTTAAGCAAATTTGCTCCTTTGTATTTTTGTTCGCCGTAACTTATACGATTTTTTTGTGAATCATTCCCGTTTTGAAAAAGTACTCCCATATATGACCTACGCCGTAAAAACATCGGTATCAGTGGACAGACGACGACGAATTCCTTTATCTTCGTTTTTGGTTCCATTCATCATCGGCTGCGGCTGCATTGTACGTGGGCGTTTTTTGAGAAACTGCTTCTCGCTCCACTCCTCTCGGCCGTTTCAGGTTTTCCATCTCGATTGAGCGGACTGGTTGCCGGGGTCGAAGTACCCTAGCCGAGTGGGTACCGCGGCGATAAGTCGCGAATCCGGAAAACAGACGGAGTTCCTTTTTTCTTCCTTTTTTCTGTTCGAATGGATCCATTAATTCTCTGCATTTTTTTTTACTTTAAGAGATCTTAGTTCAGTCTCTGTCGTTTTTTTTACCGCCCCGTGTTCCGTTTTTCGCGCCTTTCTCGTTTCGCTGCGAAAAGAGGAGTTTTATATACGCGATTTTTCGGTATATGGGAAAAAAATGGTGTTTGCATTTCTCGATAACAGAATATTTTCGGAGTTTGGAAAAAAGAAAGTTTGTCGCCGAGCGATGGAAATTTATAAGTTAAAAGAATTGCGGAATTTTCGCAGTCAGTGCTGTTTATATGAGGAAATTCAAGCAAAATTAATGAGTAGATAGCAATATGTACATTTGAATTTTTGGTTTAAATATTAACGGCAAAATTATAAAACCGAATGATAGCCTGAAGCCAGAAATTAATATAGGGTCCCACCTTTAACTCTCGAAGCATCCAATTGAACGCGATTGCGCAAATAAGAGAAAAACCCTTGTATTAATTTATGTTTATATGGATTCAGTTAATTATTAATCATACTAGTAGAGAGCCCGCAGTCTTACTGCGGTAAATGTTGAGAACAGACAACTAAGAACAAAGAAAGAACCGCAAATACGAAAAAACTATATAAGTAATAACAAACGAAAAACAAAGAGAAAAATAATAGTCAAACTTCGAGAAAGTGTGACAAACAATTTAGTTACATTGTATTACAGCAACTAAATACATTTTCTGCTACATCCTCTCCTTTTTTCTCCCGCTATTTACCTGTTTGTTTGCTTGTATTTCTGGCTAATCAGCCTCTTGGACTATTATAGCCATAACTCCTTCCAAACCGGGCACACAGAAGGGAGGAGGTAAATCCGATGGCGGCATTAGCCTACTCTTTACGAAGAGCACCAAGGAGCCCAGCTGCTTAACATCCCATCCGAAGAACAGAGCGCTGATTTGCGCGGCCTCCTCAAACCACACAAGTTGGGGACGGGAGATATATACCTGTATAGTGGTATTCCCCACCTCTCCATTTCCTCGCTATCCGTTACTCTTCTTCGACTCTCACGACAAAGTGGCGTCTGCGCCCGCAGCTAACAATAACCTCCCCCCTCTCCTTACCGGGAGTAGAGAAAATAATCGGCAACATTCGGGTTGCTATGGCAACAAAAATATTCTTTTTGATGCTTAAATTTTGTTGTTCAAAGCACAACTTGGACGGTTTTTGCCCGTGTTTGAAATTTGTCGGTATGAAATAAATAAGACAATTACTTCTGTAGAAATCCGCCAATTACCTTTTCTGATCTGACACCTAGACAGGAACTCGATTTTTACTTTCTCCGTACGTAGTATAAGGGAAAGTATTGTTCTCATGAAAAAATGGAATTCAAGATCGCAACGAAAATTACACGTTTTGAGGTCCCCTGAACACGTTTTGGCCATTTTCTTGATGATGTCTGTGTGATAGGGATTTTGTGGGCGCCCTAACTCAAAAACTATTAAACAGATCAACGCCAATTTTTATATTTGACATTTTTATTAAAGGGACAAGAATTGATTAGTTTTTGGTTAAAATCGGTCAATCGGAAGTGACACTTTACTCTTGGTCTCTTTTTAGTGTTTACCAATGTTCTCCATTAAAACTTAATGGTTTATAGTAACATTAAATTTAAAAATTGTAGAAAATGTTATTCTCTATAACTTTTGCTTAAAGCTTTTTTCTAGAATGCATTGTTTAACACTATAACCGCCGGTGGCACTTTTTAGTGTCATTTTCAACTTTAAGTTCTACAACATGTGCATTTTTCAGAGCACTGTTATGAGTCTTTTTGACTTTTCATGATTTTCGACTGGTGACACACAGTCCAAATTTTGGCCCCCCTACCCTCTTCACTTTAGATTCCATATTCAGTTTATACTAGAACCGCCGGTGACACGTTTTTGTGCCACCCTTGTATTAACCGCTTCCAATATTATGCACTGTATCAGAACGCCCTTATTGGTCCTGCTGTTGTCGGGAGCGATGAACTTGATCCAAATGCTAGTGTAAACATGCGCCCCCCCCCTCCCTTCTCCTCCCCCCCACCAGCACATACGTCTTTCTGAATATGTAGCCCTTTGACTGATGCAACATTTTTTAACAAAGGACGAATTGTAACTTGTGATAATTTTTTTACCACTTTGGCGCTGACTGAGAAGCTCAAAGCAAAATCCACATGCTTGGTTGGGACAGTGAATCGAACAAGGAGAGAGACCTGTCATTGTAAAGAACTCACGTGAACCTTTGTACACCACTCATTTTTTTAAGAAGTCTGACATTACACTTACTGTACATCAGGGTAAAGTAAAGTGGAATGTGCTCCTACCCAGCACACTACACCCTGATGTCCAAATAGATAAAGACAACAAGGAAAAGTTGGAAACTGTATCCTTCTATAATAAGTACGGTGTAGATGTGGTTGATCAAATGAAAGTATTCATTCAAGGCAAGTTCATGCAGATGGCCCGTTTACATGTTCTACAATATTCTTGACCTTGCTGGCATAAATGCGTGGTTAATCTACAAAACTGTCACTGAGAAGACAATCATGAGAAGAGATTTCTTGTTCAAACTGGCCGAAGAGCTTAGAAGTATGCGAAGAGCAGAACTGCGAAAACCCACGCTCAAGCAGCTGGAGAACCATCTGATGATGGCGAAGATGATCTTTCAGATGCTCATACAGATAACACAAAAAGACAATGTCAGGTGAAAAGGAGCTGCAAACAAGGCAGAAGCATAAATAAGTGCTCCACATGCAAAAGTTACTTCCAAAAAGTGCATTGAAAGTATTACCAAAAAATTGTGTACAGCAATTGTACATGAAAAAGTTACATACTTACAGTAGTCACACCATACCAGTAAGTGCTAACACGGAAACAGGTTCGTTGTGTTTTTAAATGTCACAGATCTTTCATTTTAATATAATTAAAAGATAACCAAGAGTTACCTAAACAATTTATGCAAGTTATGTATTGTATCTGATTTAACTCACTTTTTGCAGAGACTACTTTTTATTTTAATAAGCATGTGTGTTCTTTGTATAAAAAATATCTCCCTTTTCTTTAATAAACATTCCTACCCTATGACCAACATTATTTTGTTGCAAAACACTTATTTTCACAATTGGCACCTTTTTGTGCCATCGGCGACTCTAGGGGGGTCGCCAAGTTCGGCAGTTCTAGTGTTAAGAGACATTTTATAAACTATATTTTTTGCTGCCACCACCACACCACTTGCAGGCAACTTTTTTAAGCACTTGACGCTTAGCCTTAGTAACGCTCCTTTTTAGGCTTAATTGTTGGAGATTCCTGGCTATATCCAATATCAGAAGGCTACGATACGAGTTTATTCTGCTCTTTGTAAAGTCTTTGATTTTTTCTCGTAGTTCTTTAAAATATTTATTATCATTTAACCTATTTGAAATTTTTTGAAATATTACAGGTATAGAGAAAGTCATGTGGTGGATACATCAGATTTTTTATAGTATGATTGTGGTCGTATTTGCATCTAAATGTCATTTATATTTTAGCCCGCATTGCCGTCCCATTTTTTCATTGTATAATTTCACCGCCATTCCTCGATTTGCGCTAACAAATTATTTTTACTTTTAAGGTGGGCACTGTCAGCTCCGGCATTGCATTGAAAAGTGTGAGTTCCACTCGTCTCAATCGAATTTGTTTAAAGTGAATTCAAATAATTGATTGCTTCCTTGTGATCCCCTTGTTAAAAATTAATCACAATTCTGCTGACACGAAAGGGATGATTAATGGGCTTTTCTGTCCCTTACTGGCGAAATATCTGAAAGTCGATCTTAATTTTTCTGCTTTCCCTTTTTACGAGGGAGCAGGGGTTATTTTCATCGAGCAGTGTTTTTGGAGGCGGTTATTTCACGTCTCGAATCAATTAAAAATGTCTACATCGTCTAAAGAATGTTAGTCGGATTAAATTTCAAGTCGTTACGCTATTTATTTGCCGGTTTAAGTGGGCGTAACGATAGCCGAATGAACTGTATTATGAGATGACTCGTGAGAGCGATTAAAAATGGATCAAAATAACAAGCATGCAACGATTTGATGGGCAGTTATTACGAAACAGAAAAAAACACTTATCCCACTTTCTTTATTCAACCATGCAATCCATCCTTTTTCTCGGTGCAATCGTGTATTTTCCGTGATAAAGAGTCGCGTCTCGCCTTTCTTGGTCATCCGCATGGAAAAACTCGCGTTGTACCTTCTGAAATATACGGTAATCACCCGCCATTCTCCTTTCTTTCTTGGCCCTAGATTTGCACGGCTCTTTTCAGCTTTCCGACCTCTTGATTTCCTCTCTACACCGGTCTTGTTAGAACCAGGCGTTTGGTTGAAAAGAATTTTTGGGGATCACCGCATCCAATTTTCCATCGGTATCAATAATGGGTAGAGCTCGCTTTGATGCGCTCCTTTCTACGGTACATCCATAAGCATACATGCTCTATTCTGCATGGGATTCAGTGCGAATCTGGGGTTCATCCGTGTGGTCCGAGGCCATTGTGCTCCACCGTATCACTCCGGTTATATGGGATGAGAGGGAGCGGATATAAACCCTAAACCCAGAAGGCCCACTAGCTCCATAGAACTTTTATGTAGCATCCGAAAAGGGAGGCGTTAGTAATGAGGCGCCCGGTCGTGTTTCCGTGACCAATCCCCGAAGCCATTTTTTTTCGTGGCGAAAGAAAAAAAAAGAAATACTTTCTGGACGTCGCATCACGAGGTTTTTCGCCCTACCGAATCGTAAATTACTTTGCTCGATTTATTTCTCCGCTTTTTTTTAAGGCCGGTAACCGCTTTACGGCGCGAATATTAGGTTTTGAGGGTTACAGGAAAGGGGACCGGGAATACGACGCATGTTCCATTCTCTCGCTTCGCCTCTCCCATTCTCTTTTCTCGTTTCAATCTCTTCTCGTCCTCATACCTCTCTCTGCAGTCGTTTCCTCCACTCCGCTCTCCTCTCGCCCACCTTTTAATTTATGCGATTGCGTGGCTCTTGGCTAGAGGCCAGAAAATTGAGGGTAAAAGTCTCCGAGTTGAATAATTTCTCCTGCTCTCAAAGCGGTGGTCTCGTGGTCGATACGTTGTCATGGTACGTTCCCGCTCCCCGTCTCAATCCATTCGCATTCTTTTACTCTTACTTCCTTACTTAATCCCGCGAGTGAGCATTTCATTTACTTATTGCAAGAAGCGCGTGTTTTTAGGCATGTCCGCCTGTTTAGTCAATAAATGTAAAATTAATAGTGCTAGAGTTGTCAAATTTTCAGGGTGTGATATTCTACTTCAGGCCAAAACACCTAACCCCTGTTGGCAACGTGATATTTAAATTGTAATTGCTGAACAATTCGTTTGTGCAACTTGCAATGTAGTTTTTCCTAACTCGATGGAAATTATTTTTTGGGTCTTTAGTTTAAAACATTCTTGGTTTTTGATCGAATCTTATCTCTAACATCCATTGACATTTATTTCTTTCGAGATTAAGGATAATTACCATGTTGCAATTGGATGCGACGTTATTAATGATACTGCTGTGAACTAAGGTTCATATTTTCCCGTCCCATTTTGAGACGCGAACTATGCTTATCAGAACGTTTGTGTACAGTAATTATGAGATGGTTTCTGGTTGCCGTGTACGATAAATTTAATAAGAGCGCTCGCAAAATTAATTACGGCATCAAGATTCGCATAGCAAAACATTGCGGAGATACCTTGAGCACTTAGGCCTCGGTTCGAAATCCGCCTGCAGCGTGAGATGTGATTTCCCGCGTTATCTCTATGTCGTAGTTTTCGTCCTTGCTTAGAGCGAATTTTAATTAACTAATGAATAAATTCCTCCACCCACGAAGGATAATTGGCAAGGGTACCCGATTCGTATTCCTCCATAAGGGACATTATTAGGAGCGCTATGACGTTGAAGAGACCTCGAGTCGTGTATTTCTCTCCACGTTTAATCCTTCAAAATTTAAACAACTTATCGATTTTATAATTATCTATATCTATATATTAAGTGCGTTTTGTCAGTGTGTCAGAAAACACCGATGACACCACCTACAAAATAATGAGTGTTTCGGGTCAACACTCTGTGACAATTTACCATTGTATTTTGTCCCCGAATGGTTATTGGACAACATTGATCCATGGCCTGTTAACTACGTTATTGAAATTTCAGTAAAAGTATTTATACTTCTTTTTTTGGTTGCAAATATCGCCTAAAACATTCAAATTAAAACACTACGAGTATCCAATAAAAGCAGTTGTTGGAAAACCTAATTTGAAAAGACGTTTATGATAGAAAATACTATTGTGTAATTTTACGAACTGATATAACCCAAAGTGCGAGACCGTCGGAGATAGTGTGTTCTCCACCAGATGGCACTAGTATTTTGACATGCATTTTTTTAATTATACCCATGCACATTCTTGATTTCCATTGCATTACATTAATGTCGTAAAAAAGTAAAGAAGTACGAATATCTATTAGCAGCATTTGTCGCATAACATAATTTGAACAGAAAATTTTTGGTAGAAAATATTTATGCCGTGGATCTTTCTATTACTGCCATCTCAGGACCGAACATGGAACTGGTATAAATGCGAGACCTTCGGAGATAGTTGAAAAGCTCTAGTATTTTGGAATACATTTCTAAAAATAAACCCACCCATTGCATTAATTTACCATGCCGGGTGGAAGTAAGCACATATCTTATTGATGCTGCAAGCAACGCTGCACTAAGCAGCTAGTGTACATGACGCAAGTATGGTGAAATACTCGATAAGGTCTAAAAGTGATCGCGATTGGAAGGATTCAGATTTAGATTTCGCCAAATTTAGTTTTTTCCTCGTTTCATTTTACGTTTGTCGGGATGAGCTCGATTAAATTCATTTCGACGATTAGAGAACTCTCGTAAAAATAAAACTCGTCCGACCTTGCGTTGATACCCGTTCGTCGGGGGATAAACGAGGAAAAACTAAATTTTAATCTCCAAATTTAACCTCTTTTCGTCAATGTTTACCTAAACGCTACTTTAATCCCGTGCGAGTGAAGCTGCTAGGGTTTAGGTATGTTTGAACTCGCTCCGGAACCGGGATAAACATCAAAACAAAACTCTTTTGACAGAGTGGTACTGAATGGTAAACTTTGAGTGCCGAGTCGAGCGTGCGAGGAAAAGATACGTTTATTCAACATCTAGCTCTCTATATATGTACGCCATTTCTTCGCGGATCTTTTTGATCTTTTTCGATGAATAAAGCGCGGAAAAAGGGCCCTCCCTGATGAATGTAAACTGCGACACCACGTTCCTTTGGGATTTTTATAAAATTGTTTTATACAATTTTAATCAATTTATCGTCCATTTTTAGCCACTATGAAGTATTCGTCGGCACTTTTTTCGGACCAGAAAACGAGCCTTTCAGTGCGTTCATTTACTAGGTGGCAGGTGGAAAGTTATTGACGCGTGTTGCGAAGTTCCGCGTTTTTTATTCCATTTTTCGTGTTTTGTTTTATAGGTCAATTTAGTTACACTAAACTCAAAAAAAAGGTCAACCTTCAAACGGCGTAAGTATCTTTCAGAAACACTAGCTCCTGATTTAATTTGACCGGGTTGGCAGGAAAAAGCTGCGAAAGACTTTATTTTTAACTACCCAGGAAATTTTCGAAATAAGTATATTCGTAATGCGGTAAAAATAAGTGCGACTATTTTCGCATACCGAAAAGGTTCTGCCGACGCCATGTCAAAATTAACATTATGAAAAAATTAAACGTCAATTTTAAACCGTGCTCGCGGGAATTGATGACGTTCGGTGGCATTTGAGGGAAAAAGGCAAACGGAGGCGAACGGCTCGATCGGTTCAGCGTTTCGACGAATTCCAGCGGGCTGCCTATCCCCACTCTCCCATTAATTGATGTTATTTTAGCGTGGGCCCGGGCAAATAAGGTCGCACAGACTTGAGAAACAGCCACAAGCGCATACTAGGTCCCCCGTAACGTAATCATAACCACCATTCGTACAAACCTTTACCCCGCCCCCACCCCTCATCTTTCGAAAGATAGCGTCGCGGCTGCTCGTCATCCTTCCTGCCAACCTTTATATTTCTTCCCTCCTCCTTTCACTCATTCCTCCCCCTTCCTTCACTCTTCCTCTCCTTCCTTCGCTCATTCCTTCCCCTCCATTTACTCATTCCTCCCCCTCCATTTACTCATTCCTCCCCCTCCATTTACTCATTCCTCCCCCTCCATTTACTCATTGCTCCCCCTCCATTTACTCATTCCTCCCCCTCCATTTACTCATTCCTCCCCCTCCATTTACTCATTGCTCCCCCTCCATTTACTCATTCCTCCCCCTCCATTTACTCATTGCTCCCCCTCCATTTACTCATTGCTCCCCCTCCATTTACTCATTCCTCCCCCTCCATTTACTCATTGCTCCCCCTCCATTTACTCATTCCTCTCCCTCCATTTACTCATTCCTTCCCCTCCATTTACTCATTCCTTCCCCTCCATTTACTCATTCCTCCCAAGCGGTGATACCAGCCAAATCTTGGTAACCTCATATATCACAACCTCTCATCTACGTCAACTTTCACTTTCATAAAATTGCATAAATAAACGTTTCGCTAACTACAGAGTTAGTGTGCATTGCATTTTTTCACTTCGGCGCAATGGTTCTGATGTCATGTTTTCAGGGCAGTCCCTTTTTTACGTAAAGATGTGGGGGTATCAGGTACCCGATGAAATTGTCCAAAGATTGCATGCAAAAAAGTTTGAATATCACTTTCCTTAGAGCTTAGACTATATGCAAGTCGGGTATTTCAGATTTAAAGTTAACTTTGCCTACTGATGAAGCTGCGATGGAAGTATGTTAATTCTGACTCCTGTTTACTGTAGACAAAGACGGAATTTTGAGCCATTTTATTATTAATTTAGTCCTTAATTTTTTGCAATATTTTGGGATCTCCTAACCTTTTGGGTCCCATTTGCCTATCCCTAAGGTCAACACTGCCACCTCATTCACTCATCTCTCCTTCCTCCCCTCTTTCCCCTTCCTCCTTCCTCTCATCTTTCCCCTTCCCTTCTTTCATCTTTCCCCTTCATTTCTTCCTCTCCTCTTTCCCCTTCCCTTCTTCCTCCCCTAACTTCCCCTTCCCCCAAAAATAATCACCATTCGAACACCGTGGTTTTGGAATACTTTTGAAACAACAGGAACCGTGTTCCCGAAAACCCTCATTCCACCCGCTACCATTGTGTCGCGTGGAAAAAAAGAGAGAAGCGTCGCTCGTCAACGCGCAACTTCCGCCCTCACGGTCCTCTTCTTTTTTATATATATTTTTTTAAAACAACGTGCGGCATTGATGTGGGTCGCGAATATGGCTCATTATCCTCGTGGTTTTTTTATGGTTTTATTTTTTCGTTTAAAAAAGTTTGGTCTCGCATAAACTTATGGTCCCGCTGCTGTGTTCAATAACAAGAGGGGGAAACGAGAGGTTGCTCGAAGGTGTAGCGTGTCGTTAAAAGGGAGGATGGAAGAGGATATAGGGAGGAAGAAAAGGTTTCGAAGGAGAGCGGATCGTTTATTCCTCCTCCATCATTCCATCGGCTTTTCCATGGAAGAAGTGAGACGGATCGCTTGGCATTGTGTGGAGTATGCGCACTCCCTTTGTGTGTTTCGCAGCGTACATATATATATCCTCTTCGGAACGGAAAGAGAGGAGCAGTTACGGAGCGTGGAATGGACGCTCTCTCTCTGTCTCTCTCTCTCTCTCTCTCCTCTTTCCATCACTCTCTCCGTGCTCCTCAACAGATTCCCACATCTGGCTCCGTTCCCGTTCCAACTCCCACATTTTAATGGGCCCGCGGGAGAGATGCGGAGATAGAACGCGCAAGGCCGCGGCGTTTTCGACCTTTTTGAAGCTCTTCTGTCGAAATTGAAATCCGAATTCCGCTTCCCCTTCTCCATGTGTTTCGTGCCTCCCTCTCCTCTCTGTTTTCACCCTCCCTCCTTATCACTCTCTCTATCTCTTTCTTACTCTCTTTCACTCTATCTCTCTCACTCTCTCTCTCTCACTGTCTCTCTCTCTCTCTCTCACTCTATCTCTCTCTTCTCACTCTCTCTCCTCACTCCTTTCCTACCCTACCGCCACCAACACCGTAGCCGGCGCCTCCCCCCCCCCCCCACCATCCCTCAGCCCACTTTCATTATTAACGCGTTTAGGAGGGGTGTCGCACCGTTTCGTACTCTGCGGTACGGATTTAGTGGATCGCCGTTCGAAATTTCCAATCCGGGATTTTGAATCGGAGGAGAGTTCGGGGAAAGGGAGAGGATGTGTAGAGCGAGGGTCGTAGAGATGCGAGAGGGGAAAACTTCCTTTTCGTCGTAATTTTTTTACGTCCGGTTGTTTTGCGTTCTAGCTAACGGTGTCGTCTTTTCTCTGTCGGCCGTTTTAATGCCGTCTTTGAGTGAGGGCGGGGTGCGTGCTGATAGAGAGGTCTTACAGTTTGTGAATTGAGAATCTGCAGAGATGTTTCCGTCGCGGAAACGAGGGTGGGAGGTTTCTTTTTAATATCCTTTTCGGAAGCCGTCGTAAATATAAAGTGGTTCCGAATCTTTATATGAATGGGGCAGTTAAACTTGAAGCTTGTCTGTCTTACGATGCGAATATAATTTGCGGGGCGGACGAAATAGAGGAGTATTATATAAATGTTTACGCAACGACGCTAGAATTCGTCCATCTTTGAACGAGCAAATGTTTGTTTACAGGGAAACTGTTCTCCTAATCCATATGGCGATTACCGACACTCTGATCAATGCTTAAACGATTTAAAGTGAAATCAACTACAGTTTTTACTGTCGCGATTGAACCTATGTACGTCTCGGAGCTGCCGCAATAATTCCCAATGATCATCTCCTGTCAGTGTGATTTCTCAAATTGCTCTTCCAAGTTAATTGTTAGCTTGTCAGTGGGTAAGCCATTTTTGCTATGAAAATCTAACCAGGAAATTTTTTATTAAACCGATAGGGATAAGTCATCATCATCATGAGGTGTTCTGCCTCTAGGCAGGTCCCTGGCACCAGCGTTGTCTCCACTCATTTCTGTTCCTTGCCATTTCTTTCATTTCCTGATACCCTCCCCTTTCTTTCAGATCGTCAAACATTTTTATTCTTCTACGTCCCCTTTTCCTTTCCCCTTCTACTGATCCTTCCAACACCATCAATAGTAAACCTTCTCCTCTCAAGATATGCCCTAACCAGTTACTTTTCCTCCTCTGAATTGTTTCAAGTAATCTTCTCTTCTCATTCACCCTTGTTAGTATTGCTTCATTCCTTATCCTATCCGTCCACTTAACCTTCTCCATCCGCCTCCACACCCACATTTCAAATGCCTCTAGTCTTTCTTTCTCTCTTTTCTTTAGCGTCCATGTTTCACACCCATAAAGCAATACACTCCAAACATAGCACTTCACAAGACGTTTCTTCAGATTTAAATCCATTTTACCACATAGTACCCGTTTTTTCTTATTAAATGTTTCTTTTGCCATTGCTATTCTTGTTCTTATTTCTTTTTCACTTCTCCAGTCTTCAGTTAGCATGCTTCCCAAATATCTATACTGTTTTACTTGCTCCACTCTTCCATCCTTTATTGACACATTCATAATCTCTCTATCCCCTATTCTCATCACCTTTGTTTTCTTTATGTTCATTTTCATTCCATATTCCATCATCCTGTCTTCTAGCTTTGTAACCATTTCCTGAATATGCCTCGTTTCATCTGCCAAAATTACCATGTCATCAGCAAACCTTATACAATTTATTATTCTACCCCCAATACTAATTCCTTTATCATTCCCTATTCCATTGTCAATCATTTCTTCAGCATATATATTGAACAGGGTTGGCGATAAGCAGCAACCTTGCCTTACTCCTCTTCCTAAATCATACCATTCGGTCTGTGCATCTTTTATCCTCATAGCTGCTTTCTGTTTCATATACAGCTCTTTAATTAACCTTCTATCTTTCCAGTCTACTTTTTTTGCTTTTAGTATTTCCATCAGTTTTTCCCAGTTCACTCGGTCGAATGCCTTCTCCATATCTATGAAGCACAGACTAATTCCTTTACCCCTTTCTATATATCTCTCTCCACTCATTCTTATCAATCCTATTGCATCTCTTGTACCTCTACTCTTTCTAAATCCAAACTGTTCCTCTGCAACATTTTCTTCCATTTTGCTAATTAGTCTCCTGTTCATAACCCTCAGTAGAACCTTTGCTGCATGTGTAATTAAACTGATTGTTCTGTGTTCACTGCATTTTCTTGTTCCTTGCTTTTTCGGAATTGGAATCATAATTGTTTTGACGAAATCCTCTGGCCACATCCCCTTGTCATAGATTGCATTACACAACTTCACTATTTCTTCCAGTCCTTCCTCATTAAGACACTTAAATAATTCTATCGGTATCTCATCTACCCCCATTGCCTTCCCATTCTTCATATCCTTTATTGCTTGTAGCACCTCTATTTTCAATATCGAAACCCCTGTTTCGTCATTATTTATTTCATCCTGCTCTTCAATACGGAGATCCTTTGGTTTTTCATTTGATTTGTACAACTCCTCCATGTATTCTCTCCATCTATTAAGGACCTCCTCTTCCTTATATAGAACTTTATCTTCTTTACTTGCAATCTCTTTCACACATGCACTTGTTCTCCATCTATCCCACGTTACATTTTTTACTTTCTTATACATCAAGTCATACATTCCTTTTCTCTCTAGATCTTCTATATCTGAGCATTCCTCCTCTAGCCATTTCTCCCTTGCTTTTTGGGTTTCTCTTCTTAGTTCATTATTCAGTTTCCTGTATTTCCTTTTTCCATCTTCATCAGTCCTGCTTTTGTATTGCCTTCTTTCTTCCATCTTTTCTATCATTTCCTTTGTCACCCATGGCTTTTTTATTCTTTTTCCTTTGAAAAACCCAATAGCCTGTTCTGCTGTTTTCCTTATAGCCTTCTTTATCCTATTCCATGCTTCATCCACATTTTCCTCCGACACGTTTTCTCTTTTGATTGCCTGAGCTAATTTTTCTCCTATTCTTTCTTTTCCTACTGTGGCTATATTCTCTAAATCCCATTTCCTAACTATCTTAGCCTTCTTAACCTTCTTCAAGGCTAGTTTTATTTCGGCCATGAGGAGCACATGATCACTGTCAATGTCTGCTCCTGGAAGTCCATATGCCTTTTTTACTCCATTTCTATATCTTTCTTCCACTAGAATATAATCTATTTGATATCTGGCTCCATCTCCTGGTGATTTCCACGTGTATAGCCTTCTCTTATGATTTTCAAACCAAGTATTTGATATAAACATCCTCTTCTCTTTACAGAACTCAACAAGTCTTTCACCTCTTTCATTTCTTTTCCCTAGTCCAAATTTTCCTACTACTTGGTCTTCTCTTCCCTCTCCTACCACAGCGTTCCAATCGCCCATCACTATCTTGCAACAGTTTTTACCTTCCTCCTCCATAATATTTTCTATCTTCTCGTATATTTCTTCAACAGCCTCATCTTCATGTTGGCTGGTCGGCATATAAACTTGTATCAACAGTAGATCTTTTGGGTGCATTCCTATTCTAAGAGCAATTGCTCTATCATTTACAAATATCACCCTCTGTACACAATTTGCTATTTCCTTATTCAAAATTACCCCTACTCCATTCGTTCCTCTAGTACCTCCTGAATAGTACACTGTGATGTCATCACTTTTTATTTCCCCTCTTCCTTCCCATCTCATTTCACTTAAGCCAATCATATCCATTCTATTTATTTTCATCTCTTTCTTTAAATTTTCCAA
The DNA here is from genome assembly GCA_028673005.1 of Tanypteryx hageni. Classification (NCBI taxonomy): domain Eukaryota; kingdom Metazoa; phylum Arthropoda; class Insecta; order Odonata; family Petaluridae; genus Tanypteryx; species Tanypteryx hageni. The sequence continues at coordinate 59,680,672 of CM054112.1, forward strand.
CTTCCCTGCTCGTAGGAGTGTTCTAACATTCCACGTGCCAATTCTCAACTTCTTTCCAGCATCCTTCCTTCCTTGTGTTAAACGGAACCTCTCGTGTTGTCCCCCCCGGAGATCCGAGCGGGGGACCATTTTGCCTCCGGAATATTTAACAAGAGAAGACTCCGTCATGATGCCTCTACATGGGATATATTGTGGCGGTGGTTTCCCATTGCCTTCCGCCTATATATTCAGCCGCCCCTAACATGGGGAACAGACGCTGTTTGCAGCCGCCCCTAATATGGAGAACAGACGCTGAGGGATAAGTAGTCGAATAGAAATTTATCATGCGGTATAATATTCCCGACATACTCCTCCCAAAATTTCCGGAATTTATTCTATAAATTACGTGATATTATCTCCTTACTCTTTCTCTAGCCATCCATCAGCTCCCTCGCCTTTTGTGGACGCCCTTTCTCCGTAATATTTGGCATATTTTACGCTCCTTTCTTGTCAGAGAAAGGAATTCTTACGCGCGCACGTTCACACCGCGGAAGGGAAACCCTTTGTCGGTATTAACCCCCACTCGACTAAATGCAGCAGTGATCCAAATGGTTCCAAGTCATTTCCGAAGGAGCGAGTTTCGCAGTTACGCGCATTCTCATTGCTACAGCCTAATAGGCATCGAAAGCTCTCCGGCTGAAAGGGGGTTTAGGGTTAAAAAAAATCTTAAAAATTGAAATGGAAATAACTACGTGGAGAGGTCACGTGGGCGCGATAAATTTTGTGGGAGTTGTATTTTTTATCATTAACTATACTCGGGTAGTTGTGGTCAAAATCGGAACGCTTTATATCGTAAATGTCCATCGCGGTGTAGTCTCTTGTAGTAAAAGCACCACACAAAAATGATAGGTGCAACATACATTGAATAAAAAAGGCTTCATGCTTCCGGGTAGTCATAAAAAATTGTATCCGTACGCTTTTAGTACTTGAAATGTATAATGTCGTTGGTTACATTATTATATTGACAGATTGGCCGTAGCTCGGCGTATGACTCGATATATTATAATGTTACTGGGCGTTATATATTTTGAGATATGTATCTTATATAACTCTGTTCATGGCATCAATCTCGATAGCTGGATGGATTTTAAGGCAACTACCTTTGATTAATTTGACATTTTATGAAAATCAACAAGGATAAATTAACCTTCATTTTTGCGCGATATGCGATAATTCATTTCAACATGGTCGGGTGAAAGTCGCTATAAATTCGAGATTTCATCAGAATCTGTCAAACCGTTAAGCTCCTAGAGCCGCGCACAGATGACACGAAATCGCAAAAACATTTTTCGGGCTCAAGTTCACTTAAAATGTGCATACTCATCAAAATCTCGGCGTCAAATCTTTTTACGATCATTATACTTTCTCTGTACACTTCGCATATCAGAAAACTAAAAAATAACAGCGCTAGAAAATTATTAATGTTTTAAAGTTATCTGGAGTCTGTAATCTGGCGCAAAGTTACTCTTTTTAACTGGTACTCCAAGTGTTCAGAAACGGATAACCCATATGTAGTTTGGATCATTAAAATCATGAGAGCGAGCGCGTGTAGGGGACTATTCGATAGTGTGTGGAACACAGCCGGTGGCATTTCTCGGCTTCGTGGTTGTTTTTGACCGGTTTCAACCCATTTTATTCTCAGATCAATATCAGTACTGGAAGTTTCTCTTGAATCGCGCTCTCTATCTCTGTTCCCAGCGAAAGCGGAGAGCGCTAATACACAGCGGTATCTTATATTTAAATGGGATCTTAAATTGGCTTACTCTCGTAGGGAAGGAGGTTTGACGAGATGAAACGCTTCTGCCATCCTTTAGATGCAAATATAATCAGAGTATAATTTTTACGCGCGTTTTAAGGGCCTTTTATGTTACGAAAATGAGAAGTGGAGTCAAAAAGCTTTTCAGTATTTAATTCTGGAATCGTTAAGTTTTTGAATAATTTGTGTGCTTAAAGATACTGTATAAGTTTTATGAAAGCTTCTACTTTCGCTCTACGATGGAAGCAATACCCAAGATTATTATTAAGTCACGTTTAGTTTGTTGGAAATTTAGTCTCGGACCCTTAAATATAAAAAAAAAATTCGCGTACCACGGGGGGTAGATGAGGGGGGTATTTCGATTCCTATTTGAAAATAAAATTGACTTTTTATGTAATTGTTTTTAATACTCGCATAAATTTTCTGTAAAAAGGAATAAATCAGATAATCCGGGTCATGGCGTATGCTTATTTAATTGAATCTAATGGATACCTGTTTTCTGTCTGTAAATATAAAATTCAAAATTTTTATTCAAAATATTCAGGAGCAAGAGTAAGAAAAGGTCGAGAAACGCTGGTCTAAAATACCTTTCTTTCGTTATTTGTGTGCCCTTCGTTAGACTTGAGAGTTTTTGTATATTTCCCGTAAATTTTTACCGCGTTGAATTTACAAAGGAAAATTATTAGTATAGGCGTACAAGGGAAACGTGAATAGTTCGTCGTTTTTTTCGCTGGTTAGGATTCTTGGAAAATTCAAAACTTAGAAATATTTAACGCTAGAAGGGAAAAGCTTTCAAAGCTCTTATAGTTTAATGGGAATTTTGATACCCAATATTCTTAGAGTGAAAGAGAATATGTAGCCGTTTTCATTTTGACATTTTTTAGAAGTTATTTTATGACTTTTTAAAAAATACACTATTAATTATGATTGCAATTATTTTAATTTGGAAGGTAAATTCACGGAATATCTTATACCAAATCTCACTTCGGCAAGCGTTGCGTTAAGTATATGATATTATATTTTTTATCTAGTTTCTGCCGCTTCGTTAGACATTTTCGCTTACGCAGTCTGAATTTCATAGTTCGATATATCGAAGTTATCCACCAGAGGAATCGCTAAACTAAACTGATTTTTGGCGACGCGACCCCTATTCTCTATGTCGCCTTCCCTACGTTCGATCTGAGAGAGGCTGGGTCATTAATATTTTACACCTAATTTCGAGATCCGTATTGCAGCATCGAACGGACGAGTACTAGCGCTTTGACGAATCGCCTCATCTATCGACTGTTACGCTCTCGTTCGGAAGTAGAACGGGATGGATAAATAGATTGGACTAGCGCGTCGCTACGTGTCTCGGCGACACGCCCAACTACGCAATCATGAAAACCCTCATTCGACGCGCCGGGATATAAATCTAAATTCGATCCTTCCGTCGTCATTTGTTCTTTCTCCTTTTCCGATCCTTGGCGTTTTCCCGGGCGATACGTCTCCATCACAGCCGCCGGCTATATACCAATCTCATCCAATCCTTCCCTCTTTAACCATCCGTGGGACTTTGCCGTCAGTATCTAAAGGCCCTCCGTTTCACTTTTGTCTCCCAAAACAAAATCAAACGTGCCTAGGGTTTTTTCGTCCCCCCAGGGGTTATCGGCTACCGTCTTCTCTTTTTTCGGTTTGTTTGATGGATCGCTAAAAAAAATTCTTTTTGGCGCTACCCGATTTGTCGTTAAAGCCATTCATTTACGCTCGAATGCGTCAGATGTCTCCTTTCACTATCTTTTGTTCGTGTGCCGGGCCCGGGCTCATGCCGTGCAAATTATTTTGGTGTTATTGCGATTTCGGAAGAATGCTTTCGGATTTGTTATTTGTTGCCGCGTGCCGCTTTATCTTTTCGTCGGTTATTCAGCGGTTGTAAAAAGAATGTCTGTTGCCACTGTAATTAATGCCGGTTATTTTCTAGAATTAGTACTAAACTTTTTTACAGGGGAAAGTTTTATTTTACGTCTGTTAATATAACAAAAAGAACGTTCTTGTATTCTTTTTGTTTTTCCTCGGGCGTAAACATATAAGGGTATGCTATATAGATAAACATTTAATTTCAGTGAAAACATAGCTCTTCTTTTATTTAGACACTATTTTGTAACTATTTGAAATATTGTTCAGCTTCAAAGAGGTATGTCATTATGTTAAACTTGTGTTTCTAGTTTTAACATTTTTCAAGAAATGAAAAAATAATATTACCGTAAATCGGGGTTACTTTGTGACAGGGTGGGTGACTTTGTGACACAGCATAATTTTCCTTAATTTCAACTCCCCCGCCTTAGTGGCCTGTAGTTCTGCTAAAATAGTGTGGTAGCCGGAAGCACTGCATTGTGCTGCAACGTACTGGCGCAGTAAGGAATGACTGGTTCTATCTATTTCCCTTTCTGCTAGTTATCTTTAGTTTGGAGCCTACTTTGCACTTGGTGACATTTCCTGCAAACTTTCATCTGCTCACACGAAACTGCTGAATTGTTTCCAAAAAAGCTAAGGTTTACAAATACTATGTTTAAACAGGAGCCTTTAGCTGAAATGTTATTTTGATTGACTTGATATTTCTAGTGATAATGTAATGTTATGCAATTTTTCTAACTTACAGGGGTGACTTTGTGACAGCCTGTCACAAAGTCACTCTAGAAGTGGTACAGAAGAAATTCCGTACCAAGACTCCGAGGATAGCTTGGGTTCAGTGACTTTGAAGAAAACCCATTCACTGAACCTCAAAAAGTTTTAACTAAAGATAATATCATGAATTCTAGGCTCGGAGATTATGTCTTGCTGAGTTATGATAATGAACTTTATCCAGGAATGGTAACACAAACTACACAGAACGGTGTTAGTGTAAGTGCCATGCAGAAAAGTAGAACCGTGAACTGGAAATGGCCCCAAACAAAGGATGAACTTGAATACGAGTACCAATATATTGTTCAAATTATAGGAAAACCTAAACAACTTTGTCGTAAGGGTATTTTTGAGGTGCCGGAATTAAAAACTTATTATGATTTAGAATGAAACTAAGAAAATTTTCTGTTTTTAATTTGTTTGGTTGTTTGTTTGCTTTCTGATGGTTTTTGAGGTTATGCTAACATTTCTGGTTCACTTTTTGTGTAATTGTTTATTATTCATGTATGTGTAAAATATTTTTTTGTATTGTAAATGATGCAGTAAAATATTTCCATGGGGTGAAATTGTCTAATGAAGACCTCCTTGGTTCATAATAATGGAAACGTAGAGTGTCACAAAGTCACCCCGAAAAGTGGGGTGAGATTGTGACAAAAATAAAAGACTCTAGCGATTGTTGACATTAAGATAAATTCAAAAACATATCACAGACAGGTAACTGAAGGATGGGGCATTATAACAGTATGCCTATTAGAGTTGAAAATCTAATAAATTTTTGGATAAATAAGAAAAACCTCGAAAATGATCACAAAATACCCCGTGATCGGTATACTCGATGCCTTTTTGTGTAAAAATAAGAACAATTTTGCCGGTGGAACTGAAAAAAAATTTTCCGGCATATAGTCTTGCTCAGGCTTTTATTTTATATATTAAGCTTCCATTGCTTTGGACATTTTTTGTGTAAAGAGCAAATGTCGAAGTATTTTATTCCTCCTGAATTTTGAGTAATATTTTCGGTTATTTTATCATAAATACAAGATTAACTTTATCTTGATTAGTGAGTTTCATTTCATCCGTAACATGAAAATGTTATCAATAACCCAGCAAAATTCTTTCTCGGCACATCTCTTAAAATTTTACTAAACAGGATAATTTAAACGAAAGGGTACACCCTTTCTGCCAAAAAGCAGAGAGATGGAAAAGTTGGCTCTGTTTCCCTAATTTTACGTGATTAATTTATTTAAAGCTTTCCAAAAACGTTCGCCTTTCGCGGGTCTAGTTTTGAAAAATGGGAACTTTCCCGTTACGAGCTCACGTTGATTAAAGTGCGTAAATTCGGGAGAACCCTACGTTCTGGAAAGATCGCGAAATTGGAATTTCTTATGGATGGCGGTGAAACTATTGTCGCGTTTTAATCTTCATAATCGGGAGGTAGTTAATTATTATTATTAATAAATCATCGTTCATGATATTTTTCCTGTATTTCCTAAAAGTTTATGCCCCTACTATAAAAAATTGTAACAGTATTTATGTTTAAACTATCCATCAAAACTACCGTAAAATCTCATTAAAACTAACTCAAGAGACATATTTTTACGGTTTTTTAAAGCGAATTCGTCACAATAAACTACGTTATACCTTTGTTTTCACATGGAGCAGAAGAATACTTTGTATAAACTACCATTTTATATTGATCGATTTTGTGTTAGCGACCTTTTACTGTATTCGTTTTTATTGAGATTTTTTACTAAACATTTTAAAAGCTCAAAATGCATATTTTTAAATTAGCGTCCTATACTAGGGTGACCAGATTCTTAGGAGGGAAAACCGGGACATAACACGATCTGAACAATAAAATCCGGGACATAATCGGGAAAAATCTGGGAGAACCTGAATTTTCGTATATTTTTAATTATTTGTACAGTAGAAACCCGATTATCCGAAATTCCGTTTTATCCGACCTGACGAATATAAGAATTTTTAGGAATGAATACCCAAAAAACTACGGAACTTCAAAAATATAACTCCTGCAGCACTGCCAGTTTGGTATTACAGCAAAAAATGCACGGATAAGCTCTGAAAATTTTCGAACTGGTTTTTTAGTAATGTAACAAATCCCAATCACTCACTACTTTAAAAGATGAAGTTTTATTCCCAAAATTATTATAAATGCTATTTATGTTTGTGATATAATTGTGTATTTGATGGCCATATTGTGTTTTCGTTATAGTTAGTAATAGACCGAGTTTATAGACATTTGTACCTGTTTTTTCATTAGTATTCCGTATTATCCGACATTTCCGTTATCCGACCATTCTTTGGTTCCGTTTAGGGTGGACAATCGGAGTTCTGCCGTACTTCAATTAAAAGTAAATAAGCTTCGCAAATACAGAGCACAATTTTGTTCATTGTATTAACAAATAATTTCAATTTATTGAATATGTGAAAATCTTACAAAACAATATATCTCGATTTAAAGGTAATAATTACTGTAAGAACAAATAATAAAGTAAAATATATAAATAGCATAGATGATAAAATAACAATATATGGCTTATATTTCATTTTATATAAATTTATATAATTTTTCATTAATTTTTTAAACTACGCCTGCCTATTTCATTCAAATTTTTATTATTTTTAATCATCGGGAAAAAAACTTGAAAATTCATATTTAATTTCAACACACATAATATAATGATATTGGTTGTTTTAACGTCAAGGCCGTTTTGTTTGTCAGATCATGCAAAATTTATTTTCAAAACATTCTTTCTATATGTGCATTATGTGCCTGAAACACAAACCAACAGCCACATAGTTTCTTAATTTCTGTGGTCTGCTCTTGAATTTCAATGTCAAAAAATAGGAATACCACCGATCGTAACAAGATTTAATGAGCAATTTTTGTATTTTTCAATATAATGTGATTCCGGTTAAACACATTTATAAAATTTCTGTGCCGAGTAGACTTTTTAAGGCAGAAAAAAATATCCGGGACAAATGGGTCTCCCGAAGAACTTTATCGGGGCAACGGGACATTAAATCAAAATCATGGACAATCCTGGAATTTCCGGGACGTCTGGTCAGCCTATCCTATACCCAAACCGGTATAAGTTAGACCCATGCTAAGTCCATAAGTCATTTGAAAGGGAAGAAGCTCCCGGCCAATAGGAAGCGCTTGATTTCCATAGTGTAGCATTTGTTTAGTTTAAGCGCTTACTGCTACTATCCATTGAGTGTATGCTTCGCTACTTTGTAACATTTTCGTAATTTCTTTTCTTTGCTAGATAGTATTTTACTTTAGTATTTTTTCTTGCTAGCTATCGACTTTTAAAAGCTTAGTTTATCAAGTTAGTTTCAAGTTTCATCGTTTTTGTACTACATTGAGTGACATAGCGCGCTAGGAATCTGGAATAGAAGATCAGGGACGTAATCCCAACTTTGGTGAGGGGCAGGATGGCTGTAAAAATATTTGGAGGGGCACGCCAAAATTAAAAAAATACAATAAAAATAATAATATGAAGAAATGTTTGATCTATTTTTACCGCATTTGTCACACAAATGAAATTATTTATTAAGAATAAATACATGAAATACTTTATTAATTCCTTTTTTTAAATACAGAATTCAGCAGGTGAGCCAAGGGAGGGCCAAGGACTTATAAAGGGGGGCCAAGCCCTCCACTAGTTACGTAGAAGATTTGAGGTGCAAGTGGACTCTCAGTGATAAAGCCCGCGAGATGCTTTTTAAGGAGTAGCAAAATAACGGTTTAGCCTCTTCAATACTCTCGGAATGATTTTTTTAGTGAAAGGAATATCTAGAGAAAATGAGAGTTTTTGTTATTATTAACAACACAGTAAAGTTTCATGGTTGCAAATATTTTAAAAGTCAACTTTCATCTCAAAAGTCTCCTCATGCCGACAATAGTCTCTCAAACGCGCGTATTGTAATATACTATCATGCATTTGGAATCCATAAGAATGGTGTAAGATGTTTAACTTAGCCTTCTGCAAGCTACTTATGTGACCCATAAATGCTTATTTGCGGATAAATCCAGGCCCCATTGCTAAAAATATTTTCTCTCTTATCGTACGTTACATGCGCAACTTGTATGGGGTTAATATCAATAATATGAGATTTTTTCTTAGGCTACTTTTCCATACGGTGCGTCAACAATTGTGTAGGTTGCTTCTTATAATTGTTTACCTTTCAATTAGTAATGTATGTTTTAAAAAAACAAAGTACGTAATGAAAGGGATTATACAGGACGTCTATAAACTGCGCACTGGGCTCACATGTAATTCATATAATAATAATAAACTATTCATTAATCCAGTGTAAAGTGACTTTTTGGACACCCTGTACAGGGAATACTGCGTAAAAGTTTCATTGTAATCCAATTACCCATTTCCTCAAAATATTTTAAATAATAAAAACCGACAATAAAAACTTTTTCGGAAAAACGGGAACATTTAAATTGCTATTACTTTGGAAATTTTCTTAAATTGATTCCGCGTACAATTTCCTTTAAGGATATTTTTTTGATGGACGTAATTAAACGGTTAAATTTGGCAACACTATCTCCTCCCCTTAGGTGGAGGTCTACTTATAACGACTGAACTATGGAAGTATGTCTGAGTAGTCTTTATTAGCACGATGGGATAATCGGAATCATAATCTGAAGTTTCCTTCTGCCAATCTCACTTTAATGCGTCCTTTGTTATCTTTTTTATGCCCCTCATCGATCTCCACTTCTTGCTAATTCCTTTCCTTTCGGTATTCCGCTATCTTTCGGCGGAGTTCAAGTCCCGCGACGGAGTTTTTCACCTCTATTTTCCCCCGTTACGATTTGCCGTTTCCTCCCCCGCCCTCCTACGTGCCCTACCTCCTTCCTCCAATCCACCCACTCTCTCCCTTTACTCTCCCCTCCTCCCGTTTTCTCTTTCTTTTCATTTTCCCTTCTCCGATCCGCCTCTTCTCAACTGATTGCATGTCATTTTCCCAAGCAATGCAAATACAAAACATAGGAAAAAGAAAACCTCACCTCATCTTAACTGCGTCGTCAAGAACTTGGAATAGATTTCGGCGACGTTAAAATTGCGCCAATAAACTGTTTTTATAGCCATTGTGTAAATATCCTCCATTTTTTGGATGAAGGGAATGATATCGATGCTATGATACCGAACGGGTTGGCGGGATGTATAAAGAGGCTTTGTAAAGATCGATAATTTTCTCTTTGCTTTTATCTTCTGTTATCACGGTTCAAATAATGGATGCGGTCCTCGCTGCGTAGATTTTCAAGGCCTTACGGTGGTTATTACGGCTGATTTATGGTATTAATGGCAGTTTTTTTTAACTCGATGATTAAAAACATATTGTTGTTATTTTTAAATAATTTTGATTTTTCTGTGACTGAGGACGAATGCTATTTGCGTGTTAAGCATAGCAAAATCATCTACAAATAAAGATTTTTTTAAATCCCGACTTTTTTTCTTCCGGATGCTTGTTCTCATAAGAAAAATGTTTGAGTTGATTGGAGTCATTCTGCTTTTACGTTTACGTATCAATTTTTGGATCAAATGCGTTTTTATCTCGGCGAGGCAACATTTGCATTTCATTTGATGTATATTAGATCGTGTTACTGTGCTTTGAGTAACTTATCGAGATTTAGCATTAAGATCGATTACTTTTCGAAAACCCCATGGAGTTGCGTGATAAGAATCTAGTGACGGGAATGTAATTTTGACGACTTCGTTATTTTTTCCCTCCTTCAAAGTTCTTGAAGTATTTTTTTATCTAATGATTTTTTAAAATTCAAAATAATAAATATAAAATGTTCGTTTCACATCTAATTTTTGTTATCTTTGTTATTTTTCGTTCAATGTTGATAAAAATTAAAGGAAGAGTTTACGCCTTTACCGTAAATGTTATATAATAAAGTTAATTTTTGTTGAATCTGAGATAAAAACATTAATCAGTGAAAAATACTTGCATTTGTACCTGCCTACCACAAATACAAGATACGTGGCGGATTTTATCCCATTTTTTATTATTACCAACTTTTATATTAACTTCGCTTTTTATATAGTATATATATATAGCTGATTCACCTCTTCCTACGCGCAATGGGTATCTAAGAGGTAGTGCAATGAATAGCTGGATAGCAAGTGATAAGAGAAACCCTGTGCCGGAGTTAGCCTACTCTTAAAGAAGAGCACCAAGGGGACCAACGGCTTAACGTCCCGAAGGACGGAACGCTGAATTTGCGCTGTCTTCTCAAACCACACAAACAGGGGGCCGGGCGACCTTAGAAAAAAATCCTACTTTCGCAGGATTCGTACCCGCTACCCTTTCAAGCAGCAGGCGAGTAGCAGCCAGCGTCCTAACCACTACACCACCGGCACCCCCGCTTGCAGGGTTCGAACCACCTCACCTCAGATAATCATTGCGTAAGACGAGTGGTTTAGTAACTTCGGCCACCAGATCTACGCGTTGGCGCTGCGATAAATGCTAATTTGAATTCGCGTGAGAAGATAGATATAGTATTAGTGGCATTTTTCATATTTATTTTTTAAAATTGTTTTCTTTTTAGTTGTTTGTTTTTATAATTTCATTATTTTGACAACAGTTACACATCATTTGTACTATACCTTAGCTTTCCTTTTCTGTATTTATATTGTTGAAGCGAATCTGAACAAATTACAAGCGTCCATCATAGCAATGAGATTAAACTATTGTCATTGTTCGTGGTGTAATAGAAGTCTCTTTATTTAAATGTGGATTTGTATTGATACGAGCATTCCTACATTTTTTGAAGGGATGTTTCTCGCTATTAATTGTAAGTTATCGTAATTATTATTGATAGTAAGTATTTTATTTATCTTAAAATCTTTTTATCTTGATTCATTTAAGATTAATCTGAAAACTTTTCTCTATGAAAAGGCCATTGAAAACCTCGTTGGTGATCAACAGTTTCACTCCTACTAGTATTTAAAGCTGAATTATTCTGAACTAGCAGTATATTTTCGTTTATTTTAAGCAATATGAATGGATAAGTCAGTATTTTCATTAATGAAACAAAAGATACTATCAAACTTCTTACTACTTATATACCAAACATTCTTACGTTTGCCACTGAGTTCTCTACTTCTTAAAGGTTAAATATAGAGACCCCCACATCACTCAACAGCTGGTAGACACTGATGCAACTTTTTACGCCCATAAAAGCAGAAAGGTTATCATAATTATATTATAGAGTTTATTCATATTAAAGTATTAACTATATAAAAGTTGGTTGTAAAAATTCATTTTTATATCTTCTTGTTAATATTACTTTTTAAATCAAAATAAACTTTAAAATTGATAAAATGTAGCAATAGTGAGTTTCATGCGCTCTAGTCCAAAATTGATTCGAGTCTTGAACTCTTTTTATTAAAACGTGCTCCTTGATGCAGCGACTACGTTTTGGGATATAAATGTTGTATCCACTGGTGCCTCAAGCATGTCTCCTTCCTGTTATTTTCTTTTATTCCTCTCCGCACACATTTTGTATCAGATTAGTATAACTGCTCGTCAAAAATGATGGGTAGTCGTGAACGGTGTTAAATTAAAATTAAAGTACTTATAGATATAGATAGATATATAGATATCTAAATATCTATTTAATAATAAGCAACGTTAATAAACAAATGTATGATTCATTGTCAGCCTTTATCGAATCTTGCATAATAAATATCAATTACATCTTTATTGTTTTACGTTAATGATTTTAAAATCTGATTAAAGTTACTCAACATAATCTTCCAGACCGTTTCCTTTGGACAGCTTAACGCAACACAAAAATACTGTTGAATATAAAATCAACAACTACAGATTAGTTGTTGCTTTATAAACAAAACAAAACTAAATTGTGCATAGCTATTGAATACTGGAATTACGATGTACACGTTTCGCATCTCTACGAATATGTGGTTTGCGCTTTACTCTAATGTACACCTCATAACTCAGTAGCTTTTTTATTTAAAGTTAGGCGTTACAAGCTTATTCGTGCCCAATCATTTTCCTACTCGTATATATATTATCTTATTAGGTTTACATAACCTTGGCCCTGGGTCATGTAGTACTATTCGGAATCAATTATCCGAAAATCTGCCCCACGTTTTTACGCTAATACATTAAATAAGGGTTTAATTTCTCTCCGAATGAAAAGCTGCTGGGGAAATAAATTCTTTCGGGAGAAATCGTATCCTCTCCACACTCAATATATCTCTTTCTTTCCTGCTCTATGATCTCTCTACTCCCAACTAATCATCCCCCCTCATCCCACACGTTTCTTTACTTCCTCTCTCCTCACTTTCGTCATTCTCCTCTCCCGCGTTCTCTCCGTTCGTATACTCTTGCCGCTCTCTGGGCCGCCCCATTACGCCCTTCTCGTTTCGTATCTACACCCCATCTCCCTCTCCACCCTCTCTCTCTCCCACTTCGCTCTCTCTCTCTCTCTCTCCCACTTCGCTCTCATCCTCCTCTCCCAACTCTCCCTTCACTTTGCCCACTCCTCTCTCCCTCCCTCCTTTTCCCCTTCCTTCCCCATTCACATGGAATAATCGATGGTTTAGGATCGATAGTAAGGTCGACTGCGCGTGTAGGGGAGTAGTGTAGGGATGGAGTAGGAGGACGGGAGGAAGTCGGGCGGAGAGAGAGAGTGGTAGTAGAATGAGAGAGGGAGTCATAATGCCCCGTGGCGCCTAAAACCTCCAAAGGTTTGAAAGAGTAGGCCTTCTCGGGATGCTAGTGACCTCCCGGGGTGGATTTTTTTACGGCTCATTCGCCAGAGGGGGATCAAAGTGTTCCGAGCCACACCTCTTATCCCCCTCCCCTCATGTCAGATTTTCTTTTTCACTCCTCCTCCGTCTTTCTTTCCCCTCCTTTCCTACCATAATGTCTCCAAATACTTCTCTCTTTACCTCTTAGCGTGAGCGTGGGTGGGAAGCAAGGGAGGTCGTTTTCCGAGTCTTTTTCGAAGTAAACCTCCCCCCACCCACCTCTTCCCACACCCAACTCCCCCCACTCTCTCCTCTCCATATTCTCCTGCCACGCGGGCGAGAAGGTCCTATCTCGGCTGTACTCGTGTGCGATAACATCTCCTACCGCCACTTCCACCTCCGCTTACGAAGTAAAAACCCTTGAGAGCGTGTTCTAGTAACGAAATCATACGCTCTAGTAAGTTTCTTCCGGGCTAGGTTCTCCTCCCCCTCCCTCCTCAACTTGTAGCCCACGCAGGTATTATTTTTAAGTTGTTATGGAAGAAAAGTTTTGAAGAATGCAATTTAAGATATTATAAATATAATCACCTTAATCGATTTTTGTTGGGCAAATGATACATTATTTGGATATATATCTTTTTAAAAAGTTTATCTGTTCAGTTGTTAAAAAATTCCGTCCTGAAATAGGTTATCAATCGCATTCGAAATTTATCGTCTTATCTAGTTTTTTCTACTGTTTGTAATTCTTTCTCTACTGCTATCTCCAGAATCCGATAGTTTTCTTCTATCAACTGCTTTAAATCGAGCGAGTGAAATAAAAGTTAATATTTTAAAAACTTTTATCGTAAATTATCATTTCAGAAATAATCTCGAGCCATATTTTATTCACGAATGGGTGCTATTCCTTTAATCTGCATAATTTATTCGGACGATTTAAATACGGAATATGTACCTTCATCATGGAGATGTTTTTGTCAAAACCACCCGAATTTACTTGATTTATATTACAATCTTAGGATACTTATATTTTTAAGAATTTATTTTCTAATGGTCATTAATTCATATAATGAACTTTATGAATAACATATATAAATAAATTCTCCTTTAGATATCTCTCTAGCCTGTTATATTACGTGAATAAGTCATAATGCTTCTCAATACACCTTTTATCAGTGGCGGATTTACGCCTCCTGGGGCCCCTGGCGCTAAAGATTTGGGGGCCCCTGGCACTAAGTAGTCGGGGGCCCTGCAATCTAAATATATAGGGAAACCGCTCCTAACGGCTACCCTCTTTTGTGATAGCTCTTAACGATCGTTTTTCTATTGAATCATAGAGGTTCCACTGATTTTTAAATTGAGACATTTAACATTTCTGAGATTATATACACGGACATTTTTTCGGGGCCCCTTACTTCAAGGGGCCCTTGTTGCACGCTAAGTACGACCCCCCTTAAATCCGTCTCTGAGTGTGAGGGAGAAATTCAAGATTTAGGGTAAATGAGCGGTAGCGAAATCTTGCCTTTTCCTCCATTTTTACTGATCCTCATAGAACCCCAAACTTTCGCGTAGGGTTCCGCGTAACCCAATTTGAGAAACACTGCCATACGTCACGGGGCCCCATACTTCGCCACGCCGCGCCATGTGCGACCCCCCTTAAATCCGCCACTGCTCTTAAGCGGCAATTACACACAGGAGTTGACTTGTAGGTGGTCGGTTTTTTATCGAATCGAACCCAGATCGACTCTACTTGGAAGACGAATCGTGGTTACACGTAAAGTCATGAAGGAAAATTCAAAGGCTGCGTTGCTAAGATAAATAAAAGATAAGCGGATTTTTTTGTCGGTTTGGGGGCCCCTGGGCATACGCCTCATACGCCTGTGCGATAATCCGCCCCTGCCTTTTATAATTAATGGCGAAAAAGTTCAATTTTCGTGGTGGAATTACTTAAAGGCTCTCGCTATGCTCTGCTAAGTCTTCAGAGCGAGATTACACGGTGCCCTTCGCGGACCCTTGCCATGCTTCCGTACGTGCTCATATCATATGATATCAAAGCTGCTTTGATCCCCTTCAGACCGAGTTATCTTTTTATGATAAGGAGAATGACTGTTCAGGAATCTGATAGCGGCTGAAGTTCGTGCTTAAGGTCTGCGTGGTAGATATTTTTATTGTGCCCAACCTTTGCAGTTTTAGCTTTTCCTTCTAAAGCCCTTAATCAATTCTTGATTTTCGATATTAAATGTTTGCGTAAACTTGCAAATTTAACTTTATAAATGTCCTTTGTAACACTTGTTCGACGAATTAATGCGCAAAATTAATTTAAGAATAATTTTTGCGCTCCAAGTAAATATAACGGATGCATAAATTCAATAACATAAATGGCTATCGAGATTTTATTCATATGATGTCACCTTCTAATACGCAATAAATTGTTAATTTTCTTCAGCAAATTTGTTTTTAGTTGTACTACTTCTTTATGCTGTCTCAGTGCATCATACTACGAATCGTTGCGCACTGCCCGCTATTCTAGACTAGGTGCGTATTGAAATGACTTTCGGCGCTATTATTTTGCGAGGTTTTCTATAAGTCTATAGTACCCTACCAAAGCTTCATTTGTCATTTTTTCCCATCGGTTGTCTTCTCAAAGTCGCTCGCAGGAGATGCGTGAATATCATTTGGTCTGCAGCCAATTCGCGTGAAAATATATTAAGAAAAAACGATTACGAAAGCTTTTATCTCTTAATGGAACGCTTTCATGAAATACTTTTGATTCGTTGTCATTTTTTGTGGAATTCGCCTTTTTTATTAACATTTTCCGCGATTATTATCGATGAATGAATTAATATTAATTTATATCAACATTGTATGTATTTACGGGAAAGATTTTTTTTAATGCGTCATTACAGTGCGCAAAATTCTTCTTCTACTATATATTGTATTAATTTCAAAATATACCGTGTTGCTTCCAAACAAGCGGAAATTAAGTTGATATGTGAGGGTCGGCGGAAAAATCGCGTGCGTCTTTTCCAAGGCTGTCGTAGCGACCGCGGAGTCTGCCCAAAAATATTATTTGTTCAGACCCGTTTTGACTTAGAAATCGAGCTCTGTGACACTTTTCAAATAAACACCACTACTTTAATTTTGTAAAATAGTGCTAATCGCATAAATTCGACGATTTGTATTTATAAAATTAAATTTTTTCAGAATATGATTTGGTTTAATTATGTTAACATTTTAATGTTTTAGTGTTGCTTGTTAGATATTATTCTTCGGTATTTACTGTAACTACCATTTCGAACAAGATTTAGAATACGTTTCCTGTTCTTTGATTGGTTCAGTGACAGTCCGTGTGTGTTCATTCAACTTAATGGTTTTTAGGTGTTCCGAGAATCCTTTTGATGGTGGATAGGCCTAGAGAAGTTTCAGTTTCCCATGTTTACAATTTTCTGTGCATTTTTTCCCTGCTTGAGGCAGGGATTTATGCAAAACTTGAAATGGTGTTTTGTTGAAACTATGCTATAGAACTGGTTCTTAGTCATGACAGTCTTTTTCCTATTAAATTTAGGAAACCTAGACTTTCTTATGTTTGGATATTTCTCAAAAATTTTTGTCATCCACATTGGAAAATGATTTTAAACTAGTTTCTGTGTATTAGATTGATGGTATGTCCTCAGTTTTCTTATCTAAGATAATTCTATGTTTATTATGAATTTTTCCATGCTAACTTTTTATTTTATGTTGCTTATTTTTCTTTTTTTGTTGACATTTTGAAGTTATTTTACAATGTTCATGATCTCTTTGTAGGGATGGTCGCCTCCAAGAGGGCGACCAGATCTTGGCCATCGATGGCCAACCCTTGGACTCCAACATCTCCCACCACCAGGCCATCAGTATTTTGCAGAAGGCAAGGGGGTTAGTCGAGTTGGTGGTGGCTCGCAACGCAGCTGTACCTTCATCTGAAACTTCCACAGTAACTTTACCACCTCACTTACCATCCTCCCCACCTCCTGTACCACCTACTGTACCTCCACCATTATCATCATCCATATCGTCTATTCCATCAGTGGGCTCTCAGCCACCCCCTTTACCTCCTCCACGCTCGCCTACACCCACTGCCTCTTCACAAGTGCCCATCGAGAGGTCCCCATCTGCAGTCAGTGATACTTCCAAAGCAGGCCCCGAGATGGTGGTGAGTAAAAAAAGATATCTTGGTAAAAAATTTTAAGTTAACATCATACTATAATAATCTACGAGGTTGATTAGCCGTAAATACAAACAATTAACATAACTAAAACCATGTATAGGAATCACATGATTAGTACTAGTACGACGAGTAATATCACAGAAGATGAATGCAACCTAACCTGAGGGGGGGGGGGGAGGGGGGCACAATGAACGTGGGAAGGAACCAATACCACTTAACCAAATTTACCCAATCCTGGGGACCAAGTAGGCATATGCCGCATACTGGTAGCATTTTACATTTTAGTACCATTTCTCATGGCTTTCTCACCATCAACAGTGCTACCATCACTTTTTTTTACCTTCCAACTAGTTATGGAAGCAGTACCATTTGTTTTATTAAGATTTAGTGCTGGCCAAAGAGCCTAAATAAGGCAGGCTGCAAGATATTTTTGGTCTTTGCAGACATTCTCTCATAGAAAACTAAATGTCAAAAATAACTGCGGTTACACATTCCCAAAAATTATAAATGTAATGGACAACTTTCAGAGTTATTTATATTGCTCTTCTCCTTTGTTTTGGTATTCCATCAATCCAGTATGTTATTTCTTACTTTGCAGCTAAACACTGAATGGGCTCAAGTGGAGGTAATTGACCTTCTTAATGATGGTTCCGGTCTTGGCTTTGGTATAATTGGTGGCCGCAGCACTGGTGTCGTGGTTAAAACTATTCTTCCCACTGGTGTGGCAGACAGAGTAAGAACATTTTGTTAAATTATCTAATATATTATAACCACTATGTCCCTGCCTGCCTGCATCCAAAGCCTCAAGTGTTGTCACCTCCCAGTATGATCGCAATCGGAATGGTCGGTTTGATTTTGACGAATCTTTTGCCTGAATACTTGGCGCGAACTCTTGCAGATTTTAAATGATGATTCTTATTTTTACTGTCAATTCTGTTGTTTAATTTGTGTTTGCGTATATTTTAAGTATATAGTTAATTTTCTCCGATTTTTAAATATTTCAAAAATGAGGTTGCTGGCATTGTTGTTGCCAGATTTTTCCATTGTTGGACTCGTGCTTTCAAGTGCATTTGCTCTAAGCTTACAATGAAACATACACTTGAAGGACAAAAATCGATTGAAAATTTATATGTAAAGTTTCATATAAATATAAAACAAATGCAACATGGAGCAAAGAAACTTAAAGTCAGAAATTACTCAATTTCATTGTAATAATGGAAAACTTGACATTACAAATAGCAAGATATTTGATGCATACATTGAAAATATCATTTCGTTTGCAAATTTTATTGGGCAGTTTAATGCAAATTACTATATTCATAATGTTTGTGATTAATTTTTAAGCAAGATATTTGATGCATGGCCAGTGCATGTATAGTGATTACTTATTATTAAACAACCCACAGAATATATGATCTGCTGTACCATCGGAAAAAGGGAACAAAACAAAAGATGTTGTGTAACAAGAAGTGTTAGTCTAAATCACTGGCACACATTCTTTTTTAATTGTGGGCCACACAAATACGGATAAATTTGCCAAGTGCCACACAATTTATTAAAAACATACTGTCAATATTTAGACAATTTAAGTACTTATGGTAGGTTGAATTTCCATTCTAAAGCCATCTTTTTCACCTTTCGATAATTATCTTACTCCCTAATGATTCAGCGGTTATGTAAGCTGATGGGTTAATAAAATTCAATAGTGCAAATTGTTTAAATGCTCTGCGGGCTACCTGAAATCGAGTTGAGGGCCACATGTTACGCACCACTGGTCTAAATCATGTATGTGTTTTTGGTTGTGAAAATGGTGTGACCTATATGATTATTTTGAGAGGGGAAATGAAATTGGTTCAACGAAAACCATCATGTCATTATTCTTTGTCATAGGCTCTATCACATAGGGCCACTTCACGCAAGGTTCCTTAAATGTTTGCAGGAAGTACTGCAACGAGCCCCTAGGTTTTATTACTTTGTTGACCTTGATTAAAATGTTTATTTTAATATATTCATTAACTTTGTTAGTATTTCTGTATACCATTTGAGAGACATTTTGCTATCAAAACATTTTTACACTATTGTTTATGTAAATGATGCTTAATAATTAATTCATAAAAGTTATAGGTAAATGCCTTGAACATTCTTTAAAAACTTGTAAAAAAGATTGTATTTGGCTATAATTGCAGCTCATATTTATAATTGAAGTTACATAAGAGACCATCTTAAATATTATTTCTTGTGGCTAAAAATTTAATGGCCCAAAAATTACATAGAATATTTGTCAGTAACTATTTGATAATCATGATAGCTACATATGGTTGTGAGTGAATATGTTAGTATGGAATCTTTTGGCCATACTATATGGCCGATAACTAAGATACTGTTAGCATACCAGCTATTAATAACTGACATTGCATTATTAATGTAAACAGGGGCCCTGGAACAATTTTTCACCAACCACACCCTCACACAGTGTCCAGGACCTCCTTGGGGCCCCTCTAATCCTCGAGACCTGGCCCAACTCCAACCTAGTTAATCCATCATTATGGCTGATATGTCCTGTGAATCATAGTGGCTATAGAATTTTAATTATGCAGTTTTATATTTAAAAAATACTTTTTAATTGCATGCAATTTTTAAAAGATTTTTTATTTCATTATATTCTTTGACCAGTTTTAGAATTTCATATAAATAGAACCATTAACATAACATCTGTTAACTCATAAATAAAATAAACAGCAATTCATTCAAATTAAGACCACATATACTGAGTCTGTGACCATCTGTCTTAAGCAGTTGGCAAGCAGTATCTACATAAATAATTGTCAGTTTTTAAATCTACTAATTCTATTTGTTGAAATTATTTTTAGTTTTTTTAATATTTTTGTAGAAAATGAATTTGTTTAGCATTTAACCTTTATCCACCGGATTTAAATTCCCCTCACATAGGTTCTTTCTGGCGAACTTATTTTGGGGTATTTAAAAAAATATTTGTTTACATTCTGAAAAAATTGAGTATCTAATAAACTACTCGTGATAAAATGTTCAAATAAAAAGTATTCTTTAGTTAACATATTGCAGAATTACATGATGCTGCATATTAGAAGATAGGAACATGTCGAAATATAGTATTGGTATTCAAATTTGGATCAATGCAAATACACTAATAGCACTAGTGTTCACTCCACTTGGCCTGGCAGTAAAAGGGTGCACACTGAAGTTTCATCTTTGGCCTTTATGTGGAGATCTCCATTTAGATGAATCATTACTCCTTGCCAAGACATCTTCCTCAGTCTCCTCCTCGCCAACACTACTGCTTTCCGCATTTTCTTCTTCGTACGTATCTGAATCACCGAAGACTTCCTCAGTATCCTCATACAGAATTTTACAATAAGACCCATTTCCAAAAATAATTACAAAAAATGTATATGATAACTATGAAATAATTATGTAAAAATAAAATAATCACTAAAAAATAATCAGACAAACAGCTACTGAAATTTTCGTGGTCTGCAAATGAATGAATGTAAATGCAGTAAAGCACAGATATGCAAAAGGAAGAAGAAAATAACAAAGGAACATTTGGGTAAGTCTTAGTCTTGGGGTTCAGTTTATTGCATCTCTTTGGGTTGCGAGAGAAGGTCTCATGGTAGAGGCCTATATTTTGAGGCAGGCACTCTCTCAAGTGTTTGTTTATCCTCCCCTCCCCCAATCCATAAGACCTTTGGCCTTAGCAGAGGGGGAGGAAAAGAAAGATGTTTGGTCTTTCATCTCCTCTTACTATTTCGATTCCATGACAAAAACGACATTTGTGAGCAGCCTCGAAACTAAGCATGACACGGGTGTGCCGTTCGGCAGGCTTGCCCAGAAATTTGCAGGCACACCGGCATGTCATTCAGCATTTAATGGTTAAATAGACTTCTCTAGCCAAATATGCCTAGAAACATTTTTACATATTACATATACTCTATGATTACATTTTCCTACTAATTGTGGATTTCTATAAATAGTCAGCTACTTCATTATACCATGTTATTTCTGTATAATTCAAATGAAATTCGTCAATCACATGCATTGAGAGAATGAGTTTACATTGTGTAGCCTACTTAGAGCAAAAGCTATTTATCATACTGTTGATAACATTCAGTCTAACCAAATCAAAGGTAGACTTTATGAGCAGTGTACATAGGTAGCTTTGGCCTACAAGATCCATTTTTGGCAACATTTTTCAGGAAAAAAAAGCATCATGCCAGGCAGGAAATATGGCGGGTTAAAACTATGCATTTCAATATAACATTTAAAATAAATTTCAAAAGGTGATTTCACTATACTTTATTATTATTTTGTTTAATGGATATTGGTTTCTTGAATTTGGTTGTAAACATATGGTCTTGCATATCATTTAATTCATTAAAATAGAAAAAATAGCACCCCATATATTTTGCTTATTCATGGCACCCAATATTCATTTCTCAAGGATTTAGTTATTGCTAGTAAATGTCTACATTTCATGGCTGTAAACTAATTGTTGCATTAAAATATACTAGCTGCTTAGTGCAGCATTGCTTGCAGCATCAATAAGATATGTGCTTACTTCCACCCGGCAAGGTAAATTAATGCAATGGGTGGGTTTATTTTTACTTTCTCCATATGTAGTATTGTTTTCATGAAAAAATCAATTTCGAGATTTCAACGGAAATACACGTTTTGAGGTCCCCTGAACACATTTTGACCATTTTCTCGATGATGTCTGTGTGTGTATGTGACAGCTTTTTTGTGGGTGCTCTAACTCATAAACTATTAATCAGGTCAATATGAAATTTAATATTTTTATGAGAGCCACAAGAACTGATTAGTTTTTGGTAGAAATCAGTCAACTGGAAGTGGGTGTTTACTCTTGTCAATTATCTGTTATTTTGAAATAGTTGTTTTAATATTTGATGTATGTAAAAATGTATTGGAATGAAAGTTGTAGGAAATTTAATTTTCTACAACCTTCGTTTGAAACATTTACCCATATAATGCATTGTTTAAAAGATATCCTATATGTTTAGCTGCCACCACCACGCCACCTACTGACGACTATTGTTAACAATGGGGAATGTCATATATCGGGAATTACTGAAAATTTTATGAAGTTGTATTGTATGGCTACTGTTATAGGCAAATATAAAGATTTTTCGTTAAATTTTTAACAGATATTTATAAAAAAAGCTATTTAAAACGGAGGAGTTAATGCCGAATCCGATCACATCCGATAGGTAGCTGAAGTTTGCCGAGTGTTTAGTGACGTCAGCGCATCCCACGAGCATCCTAGCCATTGTACCGATATAGAAGTAGTAGCTTAAAAGACATAAATCTGTTGTTTTCCTCTATCCACCATCTTAGAAGAAATATTGGTAGAAATACTGCACCTTCCTGCATTTATTTCGCTTTGTGTTTTGCAAAATGGCATCTGAAGGGTTTTGTGTAGCCAGATCTGATAATTTGCCCAACATCGATTCGTACATGCTTTTACAGTAAATTGGAAGTCGTAGGGAGCAATATTCAGATGTTGAAATGCGTGGAGTGAAGGCGGACAGGTTTGTATTACATTTAATTGATAAAACAATTTCGATGTAGGGCTTTTATTTTCAGTTATTGTAATAGTACTATTATTTCGACTGAAACACAGAAGATATGTAAAAGATAGATTGACGTCTTAAAACAGCTTACCCATATTGAATTAATAAAACAACTCTAGTTTTATATAATATTATAGAATATTTATTTATATATTATTTCCCATACTGTCCTAGTATCTAGTAAGTAAAATATAGTTAGATAAGTATAAGGCCGAGGCTTCGTGGAAATAACATGAACAATGCTAGATATTATTTTTTATTTATATTAAACATTTGTTAATTTCCACAAAATATATGAAGTAAAACACAACCGGTTTTGGTTAATAATCACCACCGTCTGCCTTTACAGAAACATCAGGTCAAATATTAACAAATATACAAAATGAATGTGAATAAACTTAGTTTCCATGTGTCATGTCTATAGGAAATGTGGTAAAGTTTGTTGTTTTAAGTGTCTCTCTGCCTTACCTATACTTGTGAAAAGAAAAACTGTAGACGTGTTTGTAATAACTGCATATCTCTTTTGTATATGTCATGAATTTCATTGTTGCTTTTCTGGCTTTTTTTCTCCCTTTGTTGTCAATGAGGAAAGACTATGTTATTAATGCTGTTGGATTTGTTAAACTGAAGCGAGAAGGAAAAATTTGTATTGTTAAAGGCAAGATTTGCCCTGAACTAAGAATAAGATAAAGAGGTTATGAAGCGAGTGTAGTTGTAGATGAAGAAGAGGATTTAGTCACATCTGTGGAGTGTCATGACTTCCCTTATTTAAGAAAACATGGTCCTTCAAAATACCATGCTGTCGTGGATATTATGCGAACAAATTTATTAAAATATTTAAATTACATTATGGAGGTTTTGTTAAATATATATATATGCTAATGTTTGAAACACAAAAGTATAATTTACTCTTTCAACATCATACGCCAGAAATATACGCATCACGTCAATGTAATGCTGACATAAGTCATAAACTAAAATACAAAGCAATAAAATTACGTACATATAACTAGTACTTACATTAAAATGATCTTCACAGACAAATGCAGTTGTATGTTCCGATATATCAGATGTGTATCTCCTCATGTCTTTCAACCACAATATTCTCCGCTTCTTATTTCTTCCCAAGGAGCTCGGTAGCGTGAAGAACAATTTTCTCGGGGTATTAAATGTTGTATTTAAGCAGTGAGGTACCAGACAATACTTATAACCCTTCTTAACTTCCATATTCTCCATTTTAGCTACAATATCAGGAAAAGCAACAGGACGAAGTATCAAAACTGTGTGCTCTCAGTACAGTCCTAAGCATCGTAAGGCATGCGATGACGTCATGTACCCCTTACTACTCTCTCTTCAACCAGGATGCTGTTTTGGCAGGATATTAAAAAGAGTTATTTTAGACATTTTTTTTGCCTAATGAAGACGATTTTACAAAAAAATATTCACAGGGAGTAATTAAGTCAATTACAAATAATTTAAAAAAAATATAATTAAATATTTTGACAGTCCCCCATTGACACTTAGTTACATCTTACTAACGCTCCTTTTTATTTTCTTAATTGTTGGAGCTTTGTGGCTATATCCAATATCAGAAGGCTATGGTTTGAGTTGATTTCTGTTCTTTGTATAGTCTAAAATTTTCTCGCAGTTTCTTAAATTATTTATTTTATGTAACCTATTTGGGATTTTTAGAAATATTACAGGTATGGAGAAAGTCATGTTGTGGCCACATCAGATTTTTAGAAATGTATTCCAAAATATTACAGAGCCCCCTGGTGGAGAACTTTTCAACTATCTCCGCTGGTCCCGCATTTAAGGTTATATCAGTTCCATGTTCGGCCCTGAGATGGCAGTAATAGAAAGATGAACAACATAAACATTTTCTATCAGAATTTTCTGTTCAAATTATGTTTTGCGACAAATGCTGCTATTAGATATTCGTACTTTTTTCTTTTAATGTTTTTACGACATTAATGTAATCCAATGGAAATCAAGAATGTGCATGGGTATAATTTTTTAAAATGCATGTCAAAATAGTACAGTGCCACCTGGTGGAGAACACTTAAGCTATCTCCGACAGTCGTGCATTTAAGGTTATACCAGTTCCATGTATTGCCAAGAGATGGTAGTATGGTAAAATTGCACAACAATAATATTTTCTATCAAAATCTTCTTTTTAAATTAGGTTTTCCAACTATTGCTTATATTTGATACTCATAGTTTTTTAAATTTTTATGTTTTAGGTGATGTTTGCTATCAAAAAAAAGAATTATAAATATTCTTAATGAAATTTCAATAATGTAGTTAACAGGCCATATAACAGTGTTGTCCAGTAACCATTTTGGGACAAAATATAATGGTAAATTGACATTGTGTGGTGACCCAAGACCTTCGCATATGATATATGTGAAGTGTTATCAGTCTTTTCTGACACTGACAAAATGCACTTAATATATAGATTTCTGTTACATATGAACAACTCACAAAAAATAGTTGTTGGGTTAGTTCTCTGTACATCAACACCAGATTTTACTAATATGGAATTTATTATGCACTTGAAAACTTGAGATAACAAAATATAATGTATTTGTATAATCAGATCTGATTGATATTTTGTGTGTGTGTGTATGTATATGAAATGAATATAATGCGCTATAACTTTGGGGTAATTCATAATTAAGAAAATAAAGCACTTTCAATGTTAGATCCATGAGAAAATATTAGGTAAGCGACCCTGTTTTGACATAGTATATCATCCTCAGGCTCAGAAAAGAACTCAAAACAATAATATTTTAGTTGTAGATAAGATATGGTCTGGTAACAAGTTGTCTCTTCTCCATAGCTGGAGAAGGATCTTGTCTGAAAAGCTTTCCACCATATGTTTCTTCATGGGTATCCCTTTGACATCACCAATGGCTCCAGCTGTCTGTATAATTTGTAGAAATTATTGTTCATTCTGAAAAATTTTAGTAACTATTTATATTAGGAAGAAGATGCAAAAACAGCACTCTGTCCTTCAGAAGGTAAGTTAATTAGTGCTTTTCGAAAAAGTAGGCTAATGCGAGCTCCATGTTTCCCTTCTCCATACGCATATGCTTTTATCCACCTAAAAAGGTGGCTGTGTGATAGGATGGCAACTTATCTATGTAAAACACAAGATAAATAGAAACCTCTTGAGATTAGTCCATGGCCCAACTCGGGCTTTAGTGCTTTTATTGATGATGATGATTTATATTTGTAAATTCTATGAAATCATTAGAAGCTTTTTCAGAAAGCTCTGAATGCATATTGTTGGTCAGCAACATAGAGCCATGCTAAAAAGAGTTTAATTTCTATTATTAAGGATGGGCGTCTGCAAAGTGGAGATCATATACTCCAAATTGGAGATGTCAACCTCAGGGGCATGGGCTCAGAACAAGTGGCTGCTGTTCTGAGACAATCTGGAAGTCATGTTCGTCTTGTTGTTGCACGCCCTGTGGAACCAACCTCACCTGATTATCAGGTACAGCCATATTTGTTAAATTAGGTCTTTTTCGTATAATTGCTTTATTATGTTTTCATTTTTATACATTTTAAGAGATTTCAGATGAAGGTTTTCGCAGCATTGTGGTGAAGAACTGGCATTGACTTTTGACATCTGCTGCATTTGGTGGACCATAATCTCCGACGTTTCCCACTCGAAGAAAGAATGATGCACACCTGCAACAGGTGCAAAACGTCTGTGATATTGGTCCACCATATGCAGCAGATGCCGAAAGCCGACACCAGGTCTTCAATTTAAGAGATGTTGCTAAGCAAATACTTGTTCATAATGATCATTGTTTCCCATGTATAAGAAATTATTGAAGTTTATAAAGTAATTAAAATTTTAATTTTATTTAAATTAATGCTTTCAACAAATTCATGGTTTTCATGGCTTCGCAAAATAATCAATTCGATAACCTCACTTTTGTGTTAATATGGTTTTTTTTAATTTTTACTCTAAAGATGATACTGGTTTGTGATGATTGTACGTATATAGAATATGGTGTTTCAAATCTTTTGCTAGCTATATATCATAAGCTGATATTGTGGTACAGTTCTTTTTTCATATTCCACTGCTAAAAATGCATTTTGCATGATTTGATTGCATTCTTCATTTTGAAAAGTGTATAAAATACAGTAACTTAACGTTGTTTTCTTTTCAATTAGGGCATATTTGTCAAACAGCTTTTCCTTATATCTTGTGAAAAAATGCATTGGTACTTAAGAAAAATTACACTGACAAAATTACTTTGCTTCTTTAAAAATCCACTTCATTTATATTTCTATAGGCTTTGGGAAGCCATGCCCCAATTGTACCAACCAAAATCCTGGGTGACCCTGAGGAACTAGACCGACAACTCCTCCAAAATGGCTACGATGCAGATGCAGCTTTCAGCGGTCCACCCCCTCCTCTTCCTATCCCTCTCAACACGCTTACCACATCTACTTCATCTGGCCTATTACAGCAAGGAGGATTGGAAGCAGCTGGAATACCATATGACCCTCATTACACATTCACGGTAGGTTTATTTTGTGAATGCAGGAGTTTTTTCAGTGCATATTAAATATAAATTTCCCGATAGTAAAGATGCTCCCATATTCCTTCAGTGATTTAATTCAAAGCAGTGTTTTTCTCAATGAAAATTTATATAGGTACTTGTAAACATCTATGGTATTTTTTATTTTTTCTAAAGAAATTTATATTAAAGTTTGTCATATCCTTCAAAAAAGAAGTACAGATTTCACATTACCATAAGATTCTAATTGATAAATTAGGTGGCCACAATAACCAGAAAAATTTGTGAAAACAGGTGCACATTTTGGCTACCATCATGAGTAGCTTCTAAACCAGAGGTTTGCAACCTTACTGCACATGGCAGACTGTATTAGGAGTCATTAGTGCCTTGGCAGGCCGGATGAGAGTTTATGTCAGACCTTACTCAAGAGATTTTATGGTTTTTTAAAAGTGAAAATCAAGTGGAAAGCATTTTTTAGCAGTAAAACTTCAGCTAATGTTTTATAGCGACAATTCCAATTACCGTATTTACTCGTGTACCATAATGTCTGTAAGAAAAAGGAACTGCACAACTTACATGGGACTTTCTAAACAGGTCATATAAATTGCGAGTGCCGATAGCAAATTCACTGCAACACATTTATACTCGCGGAAGATGAAGAATTCTACAAAGTATATGCACAAAGTATTTCGACCATTGAGATGACGTTATATTTTTATAATATTAAAGTTGTATCTTTTAAAGGATTTTTAAGTTGTTATTGTTACTCAAAATCAGCAGTTCTGTCATAAAAAGTTTACTATCAATTTCTACCGATGCTGTTGCCAGAATGGGTGCTGGTGGTGTAGTGGTTAGGACGCTGACTGCTACTCACCTGCTGCTCAAAAGGGCAGTGGGCACAAATCCTGCGAAAGTAGGATTTTTCCAAGGTTGCCCGGACCCCTGTTTGTGTGGTTTGAGGAGACCGCACTAAGTCAGCGTCCCGTCCTTTGGAAGGGACATTAAGCTCTTGGTCCCATTGGTGCTCTTTATTAAGAGTAGGCTAATGCCAGCACCAGATTTCACCCCTCCCTTGTGATTGTGTTCGATGTGGAAGGAGCTAAGGCTATAATAATCCAAGAGGTTGATTAGCCAAAAATACACACACACACACATGCTAATGCCAGAATAATTTGGCATCTGGTATCTGTGTTCGCCATATTCATTGTGAACCCTTGATGCTCCTTTAATATAAGAGGGGTCACTACTGAGGAGGAGATTTATGCTAGCATTGGCATAAAGAGATCACCCAATAAATTGCATCATGCAGGTAGGAGGGAGAAGATGCTTAACTTGGGCAGATCTTGTTGCAGGGACGGGGAATTGGTAAAGAGGCAGACTTTTTTTTTAATCCCATATATCAACTTATTCCTGCACGAATGTATTTTTTTCTCTACAAACTGGCTCACAAATAGGGGTGTGCATTGTACATGAGTAAATACAGTAATAAGTATATACAAAATTATCTGTGGGCTATATAAAATGCTTTTGCAGGCTGGATCCAGCCACTGGGTCATAGGATGCATACTCCTGTTCTAGACTAATAACATTTGATGCATAGCCAAAATGTTTATTTGATATTCCTAACCTTTTCATGGCTATTGGAGATAACTAATTTATCAAATTGTAATATTGCCTTCAAAATATGGTCAATTTAGTTATTTCTTTGATCAGTATAAATTTTTTTGTCACAGAAATGGAAAATGAATACTTGACTATGATAACATGTTTTATAAATTAGATGGAGTAACTGAAAGCTCTATACTAGTTTTTTTTTTAATTTTTAGGAGACATTTTAATTAAAAGCCTTACATTTATTTCATTCATAATATTCTAAGAATATCTTTTTTAATATGCAGAATACTATGCAAAGGAAATCATTGGATTTTGTTATTTACTTTGATTATTAAAGCTTACTTATTTTATTCTTGATTCTGCCTCTTCACTTAAGTTATGTAATGAATCAATAATTTTCAAATTTTGTAATTCACCCTAACTTGTATTCAAAGTGTGATAAGATAAAACAGTAACAGTTTAATTTTCATATCATTTGGCCTTGTTACAGTAAATTTTAGCTGTTCAATTAAAATTTCTAATTTATTTTATCTTATTTACATTTTTAGGAGAAAGTTTCCACATGAATGTCGTTAATCTGATTAAAGTTTTTCTTTCACCTGTTGCTTGAATGTTGGGCTACCCAATACATGCTTTTTAGACTTCTGAAGCCTCCAATAGGGCTGAGACAGAAAATGTGGAGTCTGATCCTGAAATTCCACCACCTGTACTCCCCAAGTCTCCTCCACCTAATTCTCCCCCAAGATCTATGTCTCATCTCATCCCTCCACCCTCCCCTGAACAATTTCCACCCCCTCCTCCATTCACCTCTGATCCCTTTCCTCCCCCTCAATTCTCATCTGATCCATTTTCCTCTTTCCCATCTGATCCATTTAATGATCAGGCTGCCAATCCCTCTCATCCATTTTCTCCCCACTCTCAGAATATTCCTGATCCATTTGCCTCCAAGTCTCGCAAAATGTCTGATCCGTTTGCTTCAAACCTAGATCCCTTTTTGTCACCACCTGCAAACATGCGAGATTCATTTTCTTCCACCAGCGAACCAGATCCATTTTTCTCCAAAGAGATATCCATGCCTGATCAATTTGCTTCCCAAATTAAAAATGATGAAGACCTGTTTTCTTCCGGGCCTCCTGTATCATCAGATTTTTCTTCACAACCTTGGGATTTTCCTGGTCCATTTCATTCCAAGTCTTCTTCATCAGACCCTTTTCCTTCTATACCAGAGGATATGTCAGACCCGTTTTCTCCCAATCCACCTTCATCAGACTCTTTTCCTTCTATACCAGAGGAGTTGCCTGACCCATTTCATTCCAAGTCTCCTTCATCAGACCCTTTTCCTTCTATACCAGAGGATATGCCTGATCCGTTTCCTCCGAAGCCTGATCCATTTTTCTCTCCACCCCCAAAATCAGAAAATTACTTCTTCCCTCCCTCTCCTCCTCTTTCCTCTCCTCCTCTTTCCTCTCCTCCCCTACCACCACGCCGTCGCTCCCTAACGCCATCCCAAGTTGTCTCCCCTACCCATTCCAGCATGTCAACTCTTCCATCAAAAACTCCTCTGCCTGTCCTTCCACCTATGCTTTCTCCTCCATTTGATGATCCCAATGTTGTATGTCCCGCTAGCCCTTGTGTGCCCCCTCCCCCTCTGGATTCTCCTCCATTGGAACCTCCAACCCTTAAACGTATTCCCGTAGATCCTCCTCTGTTGGCTCCTCTGTTGGAACCTCCAACTCTTAAACGTATTCCCATAGATCCTCACCTTGCAGATCTTCCTCCACTAGCTCCACGACGCAATTCAGCCATCCATTCTGTCCCGTTTGCTTCTTCGTTGGTAACTGCCCCGTCGTCTACTGTTGTGTCCACACCTCACCAGACCCCACCCATGCTTTTCTTCCAATCCCCTCGTCCGTTCTCCTCCTTTCAGTCTCAGGGACCAATTGTGGGTGATCCTGTGGGTATTGTCTCTGCTACATCGCTCACTGCTCTTGAACCGCTGCCAGAGATGGAGAAGTTTGAAGTTGAGCTGAGGAAGGATGCTCATGGGCTTGGGATCACAATTGCGGGATACGTGTGTGAGAAAGGTAAGCTCTTCATTGCATTTGTGTTTGTCATGCAGTAGTGACCATGAACTGATCTAGAAAATTATTTTTCTTTGACTGTATATTATTTAAGCTAGGTCTATGCCTGTATGAACTTGTAGAGTTAAATTGTTTATTACATTAATAAAAAATTATTACATTTTAGAGGAACTCTCTGGAATATTTGTGAAGAGCATCAGTGAAGGAAGTGCAGCAGATTTGTGCGGTAGAATACAAGTCAATGATCGTATAGTTGAGGTAATTTATTTTACATTATTGTTGAACTTCTAGATGCAAAATATTCTAATAATATGGTTAAATAATTAACATTAAATTAAATAACCAATATGCAGTGAGGGTGGTTATAGTTTCTTTTGCCAATAATACATTTTTGAATGAAATAAACACATATGCTTGTAATAATTTTCTCAGAAAATTCTCATAAATCTGTTAAAATAATTTAAATTTATGAGACCCTTCCTTTGTGAAAATTATATTGAATTAGGTGGATGGATAAATTCATTTCTTTTGATTGTTATTACTTAAATATTGCTTGTTCAAACTCTTATTTAATTCATTTATCCCCTTTCCATAAATGTTTTTTAAAATTGTGCATTTTGTCAGTAAGTTTAAGATTGTCCATTAAAGCTATAAGGTATTCCATTTGGAAATATTAAGAACTGAGTGCATTTTTTTCTAAAATGGGAAGATTGAAATATTTCTTCAAATTTTTTTCACAGGTGGATGGCCGTTCACTTCAAGGCTATACAAACCATGGTGCCGTTGAAGTTCTTCGAGGCACTGGCCGCACAGTGCGATTATGCTTGGAGCGCTACCTTCGAGGACCTAAGTATGAGCAGCTACAACAAGCCATTGCAAACAGCGAACTTCTTCAAGGAAGGCAAGGTCTTCAGCAGCAGATAGGTATTCAACGACAGCCATTAACAAGCGGTATGCCATCAGTTTCCGGTCCATCAGGAAACAGCATTGCCAGTATAGGAATACTTCCTCCACCAACACCATCTTCTCCATCTGCTACATCTCTTCCCCATGTCCCTCTTAGTAGCACTGTAAGTTTTGCATCATAGATGTGTATTTTTAAAAATTTATTTAAATTGCTATACATGCATCTTAGAAGTGAAAGAAGGAAATGTATCTAATTATCAAAGGAGAAACTTTGTCATATATTTGAGATTTTATGTTTAAAAATTAAGAGAACATAGGTTTCAAAAATTTATTCAAATACAAATTATGTAAATTTAATTTTATATTTGGATATAAATTTGAAATTTTACCTTTCCTCTCATAAAAAGTAATGAATCTTATGTACTCAGTTACAGCTTTTTTTAAAAAAGCCAATCCAACTTGCAATAAACCTGTTTTTTAATTAGATTCTTTTTTAAGCTGTATCTTGAAGATAATAATTATTAAAAGATATTACAGAGAATTTAAAATTTATAAAGTGCTTCATTTACACCATATAATATTGTGGTGATAATACTGAGTAATATTTTAGTAATAGAAGTCATTGGAATCAATCATGGAGAATAAACAATTTAAATACTTGTTACTTTTTCCACAATTTTAAATTCTTAGTAATTCACGACCATGGGTTTGCTACACAGTCAGTAGCATTATCAGACCTGATGATGCTACTATGTAGCAAAACTATGGTCGTGAATTACTAAGAATTTAAAATTGTAGAAAATGTACAACGTATTTAAATTGTTTATTCTCCATGATGGATAAATTCCACAAAATAACACTCCAAACTACAGATTTTATTGGAATCAATCCTTACACAGGATGGAGAGGAAGAGACAACTGAAATAGAACCAGAGGGAGAGTCTCACACTACCATAGATTCTGCTGTGTTATTGGAAGGCCTTGGAGGATTGGGCGAGGAGGGTATTGTGGATGAGGATGATGAGATTAGGGGAAGATCAACAATGGAGGCTTTAAACCTGGATATTGATGTTGAGAGACTGATTAATACGTGCTATGAGGGAGAACTTGATTCAGCAGTTGAAGCAGCTGTCAAGGCAAAGTGGTCTAAAATAATGGGTCCTGACTGTGAGATTGTGGTGAGTCTTTCTTTGTGTATTTAGTTTTGCAAACATTTTTCATTAATTACCTATTTTTTACTTGAATGATTAATTATCTGTGATTATGTTTTGAGTCTTGAATATATTTGACTGGATATTTTCTTTTATCTATATTATTTTACCAATACTACTGAGAATAGAATGCAATCAATGTTGACATAATCATAAATCCTGTGCCAAAAAGACTGCTGACTGGACAAACACCCGTAGAAAATTTTTGTGCATGCAGTAATATATCTTTACTTGTAATAATGACCTATACCCATAAAATAGCATAAAAATTCCATAATATTACTGTATTTGCCTGATTATAGAGTGACCTCAAATATAAGGCGACCCCCTATTTCAGAAAAAATGCGAAAGAAATTTTTTTCCAGGTATTGATACTTGGGTACACTTAATTTTCAGTGTAAATATAATTGTGATAAGATTAATGAATAATTATGATAAAATGTGTACATTTATTGGCTTCCAGTGATCTACATTAAATTATTAGTTTTATTTCTTAAAACATTTAATACGGCTCTAATACAGGAAAAATTTGGCAACTGCTTGCACCATAAGCATAATACTGTTTTCTAAGGGTGGAATAGACTATAGAACATAAGGATAGAATTTCAGTGGGGGTGAGAGGTAAGGGAGGAATAGAAGATATGTTTGGTTGCAATTATAAGACAAGTATGAATTTTTCTGCTTACATTTTCAGAAAAAAACATCACCTTATAATCAGACAAAGACTGTACATTTAGAAAGCTTATAAGCCAGTGTTGAACAATTTCTGTTGGAAATATTAAAAACCTATGTCATGTGAATAGCGTGACATATTTTGCTATTAAACTTCATATCGTAATATGAATAATTTGTGTTCATGAATGCATCAAAAATCATAAAATGATAATCAAAACATATAAGAAAGGGGTTGCCTTAAATTTTATTTTAAAATTTCTTTGAAACTGCATTTTGTTTTTAAATAAGAATTTATGATAGAATGAATCAATATGATAAAATGTTAAATGATTTTCCTTTTCAGGTTGCCCAGCTCTCTAAGTTTGGAGAAGGTGGTGGCTTGGGTATAAGCTTGGAAGGTACTGTTGATGTTGAGGGAGGACGAGAAGTGAGGCCACATCATTACATCCGTTCTATCTTACCCGAGGGACCAGTTGGCCGAAATGGACGCCTTCGATCTGGAGATGAACTTCTTGAGGTAAGCGATGCTAGTTACAAGTTTTAATTCTATGAAGTGGTGAGTTTAATGAAAAGAACAGAGGACTCCATGACTACTAAAAATTTAGGCTGAAATATTAGGAGGTTAACAATTATAAAATAAGTATATTTTGCAATACAAATTTTTGTAATAATGGAGTTCTTTACTTAACATATTTCAAGAAAAATGTGATAACCATACTACTGTTGTAATATAAATATTTTAGATGTGCCTTATAGATAAAATTATTCAGTCATATCTTATTGAGTTAATCATTTTAATAAGATGTATTAATTCACATAGCTCATTTTAATTTCACTGATGTAAAACTGAAGGAATGGTATTTGTTTGAGCTATCCTTAGAAAAGAAATTTACATTTTAAATTTGTTCAACTTGATTATAGTATATTTTAAGTACATTTTTTATGGCTAGTGTCTAAGATAGCTTGAAGCTGATATCTATGTAGGTTCTACAGAATTTTTCTATTCCAACACCTTAAGCAATTATGACATACCATTTGTATCCACAAAATTATGTTAAATAATATCTTACAATGCTTCATATCCATGCATATTCTTCTCAAAGCTTATTTGTTTTTCAGTTTGATTAATTTTTGATATAATCAATAGTTTAAAATGAAGAAATTGAATTAATATCCTTGTAGTTGCCTCTATCCTGGTGTAAACAATAAAGTATTTCATTTTTGCCGAAAAAAGTCATACTTGAGGGATTAAACATCAAAATAATTTCAAAATTT